>OX104068.1:79197473-79512986 GCA_944474145.2 Dicrocoelium dendriticum | reverse complement strand
TCCTGTCAATGGTTAACTCCCCATACCACACAGTTTCCACATGGCTTGTAGGAATTCTGAAACCAGTGAGACAACAGGTTGTGACTTACAGCCTACATGACAGTTTTCAGTACCTCGACAACGTCAAGGAGGCCAAAAGTATTGAGAAAGTGATGCTGTCCTTTGATGTTGACTCGCTTTTCACTAACGTCCCGCTGACCGAAACTATCGATTATATTTGCGAGCACATAACGAAGTCGGAAATTAAAATTTGTATACCACTGCTTGAGTTGAAAAATTTATTGCTGCGATGCACATGGAATGTGCAATTTCTATTTAATGGTAAATTTTACAAGCAGAAGGACGGTGTAGCCATGGGATCACCCCTCGGTCCGTTGTTCGCAGATATATTCATGGCCAAATTGGAGCGAACAGAATTTCAAGCGAAGATAAAAATCTTTTGACTACTACCACCGTTATATGGATGATATATTTGTAGTGGTGGACAAATGCATACATCTGGATGAGGTTCTCGAGTGGTTTAACCGTGCCCACGCAGCACTACAATTTACCTACGAGGCAGAAACTTGCAATCGGCTTCTGTATCCAGATTTCTTGTTAACTAGGAGGCCAGACGGCTCCATCCAGCGGAAAGTCTACTGTAAGGATACGTGGATTGGTCGGTACACGAATTTTCACAATTTCGTCCCGCTGAGATATAAGCGAAATTTAATCCACTGCCTTACCACAAGGGCACGTAGAATTTGCTCACAGGACACCCTGGATGAGGAACTAGCATTTATAAAGCATACGCTGCGCGAGAATGGTTACCCTGATGGATTTGTTGCAAAGAATTTTGAAGAAAAATCCAAACCGGTACCAGTCTTAACCGCGGCGAAGAAAAAGTTATTTTTACCATTACCTTTTAAAGGGTATGCTGCTGCTGAGCGCCTAACCAAAAGTCGTTCAGTGGCAGTCAAGTCGACATTCCCGGCAGCCAGGTTAAAGTGTGCATTTTCTACTGATACACTTGTTTGTTCACGCAATAAGGATATGCTGCCATTGCTGGCCTCATCTATGGTTATTTACCAGTTCAAGTGCGCTTATGACGCTACTTATATTGGTCGAACGGCACGGCACTTGTCCAAACGCGTGAACAAGTACTGCCCGCGCTGGTTGCGTCAAGGAGGAATTGGGGACATTAGCAGCGCTGTTTTGGCCCATATCGGCGACACTGGGCAACAAGTTGATCTAAAGCGTGCCTTCAGGATAAGTTACAGGGTCCTCAGCATCAATCAAGAGGTTTGCGCCTCCGTGCGCTCGCGACAGCAGAATCGATTTGCATCCGGCTGTTTCAACCTTCTTTATGCTCGCAAAAGTAGTTGATCCACACCTTACAGCTTCCCTGGCCAGCCAGAACGAACGATGCTGAGGTCGACTGCCACAGATCAAGCCCGGTACCAGGCCATCGAGCTGTCAGGTCAAAGGTCAACTTTTGGCTTCCCTCACTGAACCGTCAATTAACTATGTAATTTGTCCCCATGGGTCGATGTCAGTTCCTTATTTTACCCTTAAATATGATTGTACTGGTCTGGAGAGAATAATCGAAAACAAGTGTTCACTTATTGTCTCTTTTCTTTCTTAACTCTAAATGGTAATTGGCCAGGTGCTTAACTGGCATGGACCGATGATCTTGGCAATATACAAGAAGCGCGTTCGAATAGACTACCCTAACGCATGGGTATTTGTCTAATCCCCATGGGGAGAAAATTACCGTGCTGGATTCTCGTGCGTCGCCCCCATGCTGAACGGAAGTTCGGATTAAGGATGAGCGTGCTGATTTCGGCCCTGTAAGTGGCTGTAAAACTTATATTCCCTCTGCGGCAGGATTTAGAGCAACGCCATGCATACTGCAGACCGCCAGTATCTGTATTCTTCGAATCCTAGAGCATTTTATTCAATCGATCGATGCATTCTCTTGGAACTATTTGCGAGGAAGGTTGTTCCCACGGAATATATAAATATCTGACGTGCTCTATATTCGAACACCGCTGGCCGCATCGGGGTCTGCGGTGATACGTTTGATAGCCTTCCGACAACATGTGGCTTTCGTCAGAGTTGTCCGATTTCTCCGTTGTTACTCATTGTAGTCGTGGACAACATTATGGAATGTTCCGTTGCGGAATCGCACGATGTAGGCGTCGAGATCCTGCTTGGGGAAATGTTAGTTGGCATTGGTCATGCGGACGATATCGTTTTGCATTTTGACGACCTTGCGAACGCAAAATCAACCCTGAATAATCTGTCGAGAGTGGTCCCATTATTTGGTGTACGTTTTGCACCTTCAAAATGCAAAGTGTTGCTGCAGGACTACCGGCAACTTGATGACCCCATGACCCTTGATAACGAGAAACTCAAGGTGGTTCATCGATTCACTTACATTGGCTGCTGAAGCAGCAACGACGGGGACAAAGCTGCTGAAGTCAGTTCAGGCACTTCAAAACCAGAGGTCACTCCTTGAATCTACGGCATCGTTGGCTGCAGAAGAGAGTTTCCTCCGGCTCAAACGCCGTGTATACAAGGCCACACTGAGAGCCGTCCTGCTCAATGGGAGTGAGACTTGGTCCCTTCGATCTGAGGCGTCCTCAAGTCTTTGATCATCCTTGTCT
The DNA here is from genome assembly GCA_944474145.2 of Dicrocoelium dendriticum. Classification (NCBI taxonomy): domain Eukaryota; kingdom Metazoa; phylum Platyhelminthes; class Trematoda; order Plagiorchiida; family Dicrocoeliidae; genus Dicrocoelium; species Dicrocoelium dendriticum. The sequence continues at coordinate 79,510,338 of OX104068.1, read as the reverse complement.
GCGGACCATTACTGGCATCGGGTAGCACCAGCCAGTCCGCAACGAGAATTGCATAGGCGGGTACCAGGAAGTGATAACCAAGCTAGTTCCTTAGAATAACAGATAGCAATTAAGAAGTTGCGTTGGCCTGGGCACGTAGTACGCATGTCTGGTCACCGCTTACCTAGGAGGGCATTGTTTAGTCTGCCAGATGTCAGATGGCACAAGGCTCGAGTTGGACAGAAGTTGACTTGGCAGCGGGAAGTGAAGTCACTGATGACCAAACTGGGCGCCATTGGTTCGTCTCACCTTCCGGACTGGAATTCACTTGACTCGCCTTGTGCTTGGCTCGAGATTTTACAGAACATGGCTAGCAACTGACACCAGTGGCGCGTCTGCTACCGTCTCCTAATCGGATTGCATGATTAAAGTATGTTTGGTGTTGAGTTTTCTGCGGGATAATGGCTGATTATGGAGCGGGACAGTGAAAGCCGAAAGGAAGCTGTCTCGCCGATGCCGCCTTACCTTTGCACGATAGCCAGCATTTTACGACATTATGTTGTCTACACAAGGTGTAGGCGCCTTGGCCTTGAATGTTTGCTTAGGACATCAAGGTTTTCTGGTTAGTGCCCTTTCTCTCCTGCTTATTATTCTTCGTTCCGTAGGTCATCATGGTTGTATGACAGCAAAGCACCATTTCTAGTGGCCGATTTACTACTGTTGTTTTTGAGGTTGTTGTTAAATTACATTCCATTTTGTTTTCTTGTTGTGGTTTCCTGTGTTTATGTTCCGCTGTTTGATTTTTTCATTTATTTTTCCTTTCCTTCCTTTTTTATTTCCATTTCACGTGACAGGCATAGCGGGGACTCCTGGTGCAGGACACGCGGGCACTACTTGGTTGTCCGCAGCGTGAAGCGCGTGCCATTGTACACTCTCACCCACAAACTCTCAACCCACTGGGGCTGAACGACGCTTTCACAATGGAATATCCATGGGATTCTGCTGTTGTTCCTTTCCCACTTGCACTTAAAATTGAATGATTGTCGTCCCGCCGGCGTCTGCTCGATGGAAAATCTGGAACAAAATTAGATCCATTCATCTTCACTCCTGACAATGTTTTCCAAAGAAGCACTGCCTAGATCTCATCTACGTATCCCAGAGTTTTGCGTGAAAGTCGCAACTCACCGTAGTGCATCGCGTTTGGATGTTTACTAACGCAAATTAAGTTAATCGGAATGACCGCAAAACTAAGCCGCTCACCTAAGGAATTCAACGGGTTTCAGCTTTCCTATGACTTGCCCCATAATGAGTTTGCCTTGGACGCAGGAACATTAATGCACCTGAGTGTAAGGGGACCGTAGTTTCTCCTGGTCCTCGGTAATGTAGGGACCCTAGGACCGGTGGCCGTGGTGACGTCACTGTGTTTTGTGCATGGTCCTTAGCATAGGTTGCAGATACAGCGACTGAAACTACTGGAGTAGCCATTTATATACATCGTGTCGAAACTGTTGCACAAGTGGATCGGCCATTAGAGAATATCTGTTTCGGTCGGTCGGTCGGCCGATCGGAAATGTAGGTGTTTCTGAGGTTTCATCAGTCGATACGTAGGAAAAGATGATTGGAGCAGTGTAACCTGACATACTCCGATCGTTCACGATGACGAACCGGTTCGGGGTTAACAAGGTTTCCGAAACTGTGATACCGTTGAACTACCTGAACCTTCTCCTCCGTTTCAAGGGGTGGTATTTTAGGGAGCTGGATGAGGTACAAGGTGTAATATTGTCACCTCGATGGAAGTAATTTCTGAATTTAAATGTAATGCAGTTTTGCTAATTTGACTGTTGTACTTTGTGCTACTCACGGCGCACATTTTACAAGCGTAGTCGCCGTGACTCAAGACAGAGCCAAAGTGAGCCCGACATGGTGTTATACTTCCTTAATTCTGTTAAGGACACTCTAGCGTATTACAAACCATAGTGACAAGCGCAGTGAGAACATGCAAGTACTACTTTTGCTACTGTAGCACTTGCCGTAGCGACACAGAGAATTTCAGTTCGGGCCACATTTGTTATGGCCCTTGTGAGCTAACGGCCGCTGCTTGATTTCTTAGTTGATGGTGTCTTGCCCCTGGGTGACATCTGCCGGCCGCCCCTCAAGTCAGTGTTAGAGAACTGGCATGTCACACCTCGCTTCTTGCGTCTGTCCGTCATACGATCGACAGCAGGAGAGCTGGTGTTGGCCGGATGTGTGGGCTGTTGTCTTGCAGGGCAGGTCGCTTGATCACGCCGACTGAATTGAATAGCGGTGAAGTCTATAGCTACTTGACTGAGAAGGGTTTACAATTGAACTGTAATATGCTCAGTAGCTGCGACACATTTGGTGGAATGGAATAGGTGGAAGCTTTATAGCAAGCTGATAGATTCAAATATCGAATAAATGTGCAACATTTTGCAAGGCGAAAGCCAGATAGAATCAATCCGTGCTAAATTATTCTCTAGCCAAAGCTCGCCAAACTACACTGAAAACGTGTAAATCCAGCAATGTGTGAGAAAGTGATACGGAGTAAAAGCGAAAAACCGAGAGAGCAAAATGCCGCAACCGTTTAGTATGGGTGACCGTCCTGCAAATGCTCAGAATCGTAGACAACATAAAACGAACAGCTGTGTTGAAAAGGATGACAGTTGTACGTTTCAGAATAAGTGCTGTTATTTTACTGCATAAAGATACTGTACTGTTGGTCCCAAAGGGTAAAAGGATAGTGTTGATAAGAAATGGACGATTAACACATCCTGCACACCTTCGCAATTGGTTGCAAGGTCTGCTTCGCTGCGTGTATCTGCTACTTGTGTCCACTGCGCGTTTAAAGAGCGAGTAAAGAGTATGTGATGGGGGTTGATTTTTTGCACGAAGGTGGCCAACATAGTGTGGGCTGATTGGAGGCCAAGAAATCGCTACCGACGCGTGCTGACCATGAACGTGCGAGCCGAGAAAATGAAGCAGAACTAGATTAGTCTAGACTAAACAAACACATACTGAGCAGCAAAAAAGTAAAGCGGATTTAGGCAAACGGCAGTGTCGCGGCACAAGATGCAACATCAGCTGGTGCAGGAAGCAAATGGTTTGTTCATTGAGTTGAGCTCCTTCGGTGATGGAGACTAAAAGGAAGTTCTGCGTCAACCACATTAACTTAATTTCAGAACAACAGTGCATATGTCGTTGCTGCCAGCAGCCTAGTGGCTGGTGCAGTAGCAGCAGAAGAGTATGATCCAGAGGTCTTACGCAAGTGGGAGTCCAACAGCTACTTGAAAGTTTCTTCGGGCTGTGCATAGCGCATCGATGGTGCGCTATGTTTCCGGTAGGAGGCTAAACGACCAACCAAGTGTGCATGGGAAAACACACGAAAATTTGCTGGAGAAATAGTTTATTGGACGAGAGAAGAGCTAGCTAAGGCTAAAAATAGGGCACCAGAGGAGTACTAGTTAAGGAGGATGTAGTTTGGCGTCGAGTGTGTGGACAGGGCGTCGTTTGCAGTCGAGTCGCGCGTCAACGGTGGATATCGTGTAGTTCAAATAAACGAGAACCAAGTTCCGGCAAGAAAACTGCTTAAATCCTTAATACATAAATAAACTATAATTTTAAATTATTTTCGAATAGGTTACACAGTCATACGGGGAAGCTCCATGTCACTACACAGGCCCCCTACTGGAAGGGAAACCGTGGGAGACCCTTCGGTCTAGGTGAGAACCGTCCATCACTAGCCAGTCTACTGCGGTACCAGGTAGTGAAACTTGACGCAGCTGCTTTGGGAGAACCATGCGATTGGACCCTACCGGGCTCCCACCCGGGTCCTACCAAAAATTGTCAGAAAGACGAAATGGGGAGAAACTTCATAAGTGTCAAATGTTCGAGTTAGGCTTCTCCTCTGGTTCATACTTGGAAGATAAACGGAAACAAGGTCAATTACAGTGATGGCGAGGGCGAAAGCGACATCCACACATGCCGGAGGAGGTAAGTGTTAAGGGAAATTCAACATTTTTGTGTTTTTCAAAACCGTTTCTTTTTTATGTGTATTCAAAACGTTTTGCGTTCTTTTTGGGTTTATAAAACTTCTGTCGGTTTTTGGCGTTTTCAGAAACGTTTTCCGATTATTTTTTGGTTTTCCTACGGTGCTGCCAAAAAAAGGAAAGGAAAGCGAACATAGTGGAAGGAATACTAATCCCTTAATCGCGCTGGCTAATGAAAGCGCCTACTCGACCTGTTCGACTTGTGCGAATCGGAGGAAGGTATCGTCTTGGACGTTCTGTCGGATCGCAAAGATAGGGGACTTGTTGAAGACGAGGCAGTTGGTTCGATGGGAAGCGCCGGAGCTAAAGTGGAAGGTGTGGATGCAAAGTGATGCATGAGGTCAGGGGTGTTGGAAGTAGGCGAGTCTTCCATCCTAGGCTGACTAGATTCGTCAGAGGAGGAGCAAGGGTCTTCCTTTAGCGCAGGTTCCACGTGGGCAACCTTGAAACGTTCAACCGTAACGGCTCTTCATTTACCGCGACGGTCGATGATAGATAAATAAATAAATAAATAAATAAATTGTGTATTCTCGACTAAGCGAGGCACGCCTGCGCAGGCGCGATCCTAACGCTGCAGAACCTAAAAAGGGCATTTGTAAGCTCGCTACAGTTGTCTGTGGAGACAATCGAGGCGGAGAAAAGAGGACGGATAATGCTGCAGGTCTTGCAGAACAGATGATTTGGTTAAGACGCTGTACCCGCATTCGACCGGTTGGTTCACAACAAGTGGTAAATCTGCGGCCTTACGCATGCTCTGCTTGACGCTTTGGCCAACCCAACATGAAGGAAAACGGAAGAAGACGCAGCCCAGCATAGTCGTAGTAGAACCGAGAACGCTCATATTTATAGGTCGGTCTCTCCCATCCGCTAAACACCGCCTGGCGGATTTGGCTACCTGTCTTCCTCGTACGCCCACGTCCCACACTTGACTGTCCGCTTCGTCTAGCCAATTCACCGTCTTGCTCGGGCACGCCAGTCTTCATCCGCTTACCCTGCGCATGTCAACCTACATGATGTCTGATGCGAGATTTCATCAACTTTCGGCTGGGCCCTGGTAAGACGCCCTTGAGGTCTGTCCCAAGCACGCGTTGTGGCGAACACGCGCTCCTTGGCAATCAGCTTTCACTCCCATCTCTCAGATTTAGCACGTTGTTCTTTAACGTTAGGAAGCTTGTAGTGACGCGTGCTCGTGGCTAGCTGGCGAGCATAATTAGCGTCATAACGGGGAATTCTGGGATTACCTGAGAAGAACTCCCCAGGTAAACGTAGTGGTTGTCCGTATAGTAACTAAGCGCCGCACGTACGTAGATCAGCCTTTAGGGTTGATCGGATCGCAAAGAGGATCAAAGGCAGCACCACAGCCTAACTCAGCGCATTGATGGCGCAAATTGAGACTTTCAGCTGTCGGTGGAAACGTTCCACCATGCCTTTCGTCTGTGGATGATAGGCGGTAGTGCAAATGCCCCGGCATCCAATAAGCTAAAAAAGATTGTTAAAGGTTGGAGATTCGAATCGCGGACCGCGGTCGGCAGTCACTGTGGCTGGACAGCCAGGTGAAGCGACCCAGCGCTAGACGAAAGCGCTCATTACGGTTTCCGCATAGAAAACAGGTATGAGGAAAGCATCGAGCCAACGGGTGCAACTGTCAATCATAGTCAAAATGTAGGCCATTTCTTTGGACGGTGTCAATGGCCGAACTACGTCGAGATTGACATGGGGAATTAGCGCTGTAACGGACGGAAAGCTACCAAGCGGAGCGGACACTTGCCTGTGTGTATTGGCTTCCTGACAGGTGCTTGTCCAGCGCGTAAGATTGCGTTGCATCCCCGGCCAAACGTATCTCTCGGAAACAAGCTTAGCTGTGGTTTTAATGCCTGGGTGGACGATATTGTGGAGAGGGTCGAAAAAGATACGGCAAAAGGTTTCTGGAACCACGGGTCGAGATTGGCCGATCGATCTGTCGTATAAAATTGTACCATCAGATGACGGCAAAAGTTGTGAGGATATATTCAAAGACGAAACACAGAGTTCTGAAAAACTCTGGTCGTCTGATCGCACGGAGGTCTTAGCAGAAAAATCGATTGTCTACCCGGCAGGGCTGATCGCAGATACTCTTTAAAGAGCATCAGCGACGATGTTTAGTTGACCAGCAATATCTCCGATATCAGTCTAGAATTGAGCAATGAAATCCAGCTGACGAGGCTCAACCGGTGGGTGTCGAGCTGATTGATTCCGGAATGCGTAAATAAGCTGCTTGTGATCCGTGAAGATAATGAAGTTGTTACCTTCAAAGACGTGTTGGAAATGTCGAACGGTAGACTAAACGGCTAGCAGTTCGCGACTGAACGTGCTGTACTTTACTTCGGCAGGTTGTAGGCTTCTAGAGTAGAAAGCAAGAGGTTTTCATCATCCATCCGTATGCTGTTGTAGGATTTCGCCAATGGCGATGTCCGATGCGTCAACAGCAACACTGAGCGGAGCGTTCGGATCGCAATGGTGAAGATTAACCTCTTTGGCTAAGGCCTCTTTGCTGGCTTTGAACGCTACGGCAGCAGCAGCGGTCACTTCCACCTGACCGCTTTTGTGCCCACGAAGTAGGTCCCTTAGTCGACTTAGCAAATTGGCGCAGTGTGGAAGCAAAAATCGATAGTAGTTGAGCATGCCGTTAAAACGGCGAATAGCCGCTAACGTAGTCGGGACGGGAAAGTCCCTGATGACGCGGACTCTATCGTCTAGAGGTGTGTGCCATACTGATCAACATGGTGGCCGAGAAATACGACAGAATGCTGCTGAAATACGCATTTGTCAGAGTTGACAGTGGTGCTATTAGCGCCCAGCCTATCGTAAACAATCTTGAGATGTTCTGCGTGTTGTACTTTAGGAGCGCTTGCAACTGTCGTATTGCCAATGTATGGATAGACGGAATCTAGACCTGGTGCGTGCATCGATAAACCGTTAAAAAAGTCTGAGCTGCTTTGCGGAGACCGAAGGGTATACGCAAAAATTCGAAAAGCCCAAACGGCATGATTAGGGCAGTCTTCGGTATATCTTCCTCAGAGTCTGGAATCTGATGTTAAGTGTGAACCAGATCGATTTTCGAGACCTCACGTGTGCCGCGCAGGCTAGCCCTGATGTCCTGAATGTGAGGAATAGGATAGCGGTCGGGAACAGTAAAGTTATTGAGCGCGCATTAATCACCAAATGGAGTCCAGTCTCCTAACTTTATGGGCTTTAAGACGGGCTAACAATGACTAGTTCAAGCATGTGCTCGAACGCTGCGCGAGCAATTTTTAGCTTGTCGGAGGTCATTCGCCTTTCTTTGGCAAAGCAGGCGGACCTTTGATAACGATGTGATTCATTGCAGCCTCGGTGGCGGATGGCAACGGTACCATTGCACAGAAGATATGAGGGCATTTAGTAGCAATGATCTGATCGACAGATGAGCTCGATTAGTTGGTGGATACAGAACTTATTGACACATTGTCGCTCAAAGTACCTATAACTGTCAGATTCGTTTGGCGATGGATCAGACGGCGTTGCTGTGCGTCAACAAACAAATCAAAGTGCTACGGAAAGTCAAGGCCAAGAATTGGCATCTGGACATCTGAGAGGAGAAAAGTCCACTTAAAAGAACGTAGTAGATTTAAATTAAGCTTGCACGAGCGCTACCACACACGCGAATGGCGGTGCCGTTTGCCGCACGCAATGTACTGGTGTGCACGACAATAAGTTCATTGAAATCACATGGGATAACTCTTACTTCTGCGCCGATGTCAAGGCGATAATTATCACAACTGGACTCTAACCGCAAGTACGTATTTCAACTCGTAGCGAATAAGCAAGAAGACGCGTCAGTCCGGCGCACAGTGTACTGAACCCTAAAAGGTTTACATGAGAGCACGGAACGTTAGGGTGTGTCCTTGAGTGTGTGTGTGTGCGTGCTTATCTACGTGTGTGTGTACGGCCAATCAGGTTCACGGTCATAGTGAGCGATCATTGGTTGAACACGTAACAGTCCTCCCTGTTTTGGCTGACGTTACAGTCATGGCTGAAAACGTTCGATCGGTTTGCGAATCCGGGTCGATCGGCGTAATTGAGTTTCCCCTGTTGTTCTGTATTCGTCGTGCTCTGCAGCTTGCTCTGCGATCTCCGAGTGTGACTGACTCACGGCAGGTGTGTCAGTGCTCCTGGTGCGTGCATGATCTGAGTGCCGGCGAACAACCCGGCCGTCCGGAAGCTGCAAATCGTTTTGACTTCCTGAAGAATCGAGCACAGTCGCCGGCTGCCAACCTTGTTCATGCGGTAACCTGGTGTAAACAGGTTGATGGTCCTGAAATGTAACTTCCGGCATTGATTCCTCTGAAGACACAAACTTTTTCTGACGCTCCTGTACTTCAACACGAGGGTTCGGGAACAACAAATGAAGCCTCGTTCTCAGATTTCTGCCGAACATCAATTCCGCCGGGGATTTCCCGGTAGCCTCAGTGGGTGTAGAACGGTAGCAGAATAGGAACCGATCCAGTTTTGTTCGCAATGTTCCCGTTCGCTGCTTTAGTAAGCCTTGTTTCACAGTTTGTATTGCACGCTCCGCTAATCCGTTTGATGCTGGGTGATACGGGGCTGATTTACCGTGTTGGATTCCGTTGTTGGTGACAAATTTACCAAATTCGGCACTGGTAAAAGGCGAGCCATTGTCTGTACAAATGGTTTCCGGAATGCCAAACGTAGCGAAGGACGAGCGCATTTTAGTGATGGTGGATTCGGCTGTCGCCTGAGTAACTGGATGTACGTCAATCCACTTAGAATGTGCATCAATAAGTAGAAGAAACATGGTCCCGTCGATCGGTCCGAAGTAGTCGGCGTGGATAAGTTGCCAGGGCTTGTCGGGCCAACGCCAAGTGTGTATTGGACCTGGCACCTTGCTCCGCTGATACGCCTGACAAATATCGCAATTCTTCAGTAAGTTCTCTATGTCTGAGTCGATGTTAGGCCACCAGCAGTACCCTCTCGCTAGTGCCTTCATCCTCGCCACACCTGGATGAGCATCATGGAGCTCTTTAAGTATCTGTGAACGCGCCTTGGTGGGAGGGGCTAGACGAGAGCCCCAAAAAACACTGCCGTCGAATAGACTCAGTTCGTTCTTCCGAATCATAAACGGTTGTAATTCAACTGTCCCTTCAGGAGGCCAACCCATGTTCAAAAAGCGTTTCATCATTGATAGCACGGGTCTCGATCCGTCCATTGACGGATTGTTGAACTCCGTATCGGTGTTGTGTCTAGATGTTGCATTAGATTAACCAGTTCAAACGGAAGTCGTGTTCATGTGCAGTTTCCGTGATCGGCAGACGCCTGAGTGCATCAGCTGTGCAGTTGCTGACGCCGGTAATATAAACAATCTTGTAACTGTAAGCACTCAAGTTTATAGCCCATCTTTGCATTCTCGGTGATGCCATTTGTTGTATACCTTTGGTTTCCCCAAACAAGGATATCAATGGTTTGTGGTCTGTATGAAGCTCGAAAACGTTTCCCCATAAATACTGGTGAAACCTCTTAACTCCGAAGATAACGGCTAGCGCTTCCCTGTCCAGTTGTGAGTATTTCTTCTCCGCCGTCTGTAAGGTGCGCGATGCATATGCTATGGGACGTAAAGAACCATCGTCCATGCGGTGGCACAGGACAGCCCCGACCCCCCAAGGGGACGCGTCGCACTGAAGTATGAGTGGCTTGTTAGAGTCATAATGGACTAACGTTGGTCGCGAAGCAAGAGCTTGTTTCGCTTTATTGAAGGCAGTTTTTGACGGGAACTCCAACACCACGATGCATTTTTGTGTAACAGCTCATTTAATGGCGATAGAACCGTCGATGCATTAGGCAGGAAACGGCGATAGTGAGATAGCATTCCTAAGAACGAACGGAGTTCATCACAACTCTTTGGCTCTGGGCTTTCTAAAATAGGTTTAACCTTGTCATTTAAAACATGTAAACCGTGTTTATCAAGCCGGTATCCAAGGTAACAAACGGACGGTGAAAGGAACTCACATTTAGACCTTTTCAATCTGAATCCACTTCGCTCCAAACGCTCGAGCACGACCGCGAGTGTTCGAAGATGCTCTGTATCCGAGCGTCCCGAGATAAGAATATCATCCAGAGAAGCACACGCAAAGGGAATGTCCTTTAATAGGTCGTCAATAATTCTCTGAAATATTCCGGGGGAGGAATTAATGCCAAAAGGTAAACGAGTATATTGAAATAGTCCCATGTGCGTGGTGATGGTAGTAAGTTTCCTCGAAGGTTCATCGAGCTCTATCTGCGAGTATGCATGACTCAGATCGAGTTTGGTAAACTTTTCACCACCAGCTAGTGTTGCATACAAGTCATCAATACGTGGCAAGGGGTACCTGACCAGCATGGATGCTTGATTTATGGTTATCTTGTAGTCACCACAAATCCGTACGGAGCCGTCCGGTTTGGTTACTGGCAGAATTGGAGTTCCCCAGTCAGAAAAGTGTACAGGAGTAATGATACCTTGAGTCTGTAGGCGGTTTAGTTCCTCTTCAACTTTAGGCCTCATAGCGTATGGTAGTGTGCGCGCCTTAATGAATTTTGGTCGAACGCCTTCCTTTAGTTTTATCGCAGCCTGAAATTCTTTCAACTTCAAAGCTCCTCGGAAAAAACAGCTGAATGTTGTTTAAGTAATGTTTCAAGTCCGGAGATCTCGGTGACTAATTTTACCACATTCATTGTATCCGGGAAAGCACGTATCCAGTCTCCACCAAGCAGATTTGGACGATCCCCGGGGATCACATTTACAGGAAGTGTGCGTATTTTGTCGCCATACTGTGTCCTCACGAAGCATTTACCAAGGACACGTATAGGTTCACCGGTGTATGTGCGAAGAACAGAATTGCAAGCGGATAAGTTCGGGAACGTTTTTACAGCGTTTTCCCGGATTATCGTCACGGATGCCTCTGTATCGATTTCCATCTGTACCTTTTGTCCTTCAATGTAAAGCTCTAGAGTGTATGGCGCCGGCTGCATGCTAGAAACGGAATTAAGCCAAATGGAATGTAATTCAGGGTCGCTACCATCAGATTCGTCCACAGTTTTGATGGGGTTTACGCCTCGATAAGCCCCACCTGAACGTCGCTTGACCGATCCACACATTCGCGCCAGGTGGCCCACCTTCCCGCAGCTTCGACATACTGTCTTCTGATGCCGGCAGTCGGATGGACAACTGTGCTGCTCACCACAACGATAGCACACAAACAAATTGACGCCAGTGGGTGGCTTTGGTTTTGGTGTAGTGTTAATCAATCGCAGCTCATCTGACGAGTCCTTCAGCGTAAATGTTGCGAGTTGTTGTGTAAGGTGTTCCCTCTGCCGGGCAATCGAGCAGGCCGTCTCCCAGGTCAGTGAACAATCATCTTGTGAAAGGAGCTTCTCCCGCGTGCTCTGGTCTGAGATTCCGGCTATCAAACATTGGAGTAACATGGTCTCTTCAAATCTCGTTGGATCGACTTCATTGTATTTACAATCAGGTGCTGCTTGTAGTACACGAGCGATGAACTCGTTCACGCTCTCATCTGGTTTCTGGCAGAGTTTCGAAAAGTAGTATCTAGCCGTAAAAACATTCTGACGAGCACCCCAAAGAGCACTGAAGGTTTCCAAAGCGCCGGTTATCGTATAAGCGATTTGATCAATACGAAGTGCATCGAAATACCTTTGACCCTCATCTCCCAGAAACTGTCTCAAGAGCTTCACTTTGTTTTTCTCAGTAAGAGATACTGCTGGATTCAAGATTGGAAGCAATTCCAAGTAATCCGTAAAGGTTTTCCGCCATCTATGCCACGAGTCCAGGGAAGGTTTGTCGGTAGAGCACGGCCAGAAGACCGGTGGAGTATTTGTCATGGACATGTTGATCTCCGTCGCCAGATATCACAACTGGACTCTAACCGCAAGTACGTATTTCAACTCGTAGCGAATAAGCAAGAAGACGCGTCAGTCCGGCGCACAGTGTACTGAACCCTAAAAGGTTTACATGAGAGCACGGAACGTTAGGGTGTGTCCTTGAGTGCGTGTGTGCGTGCTTATCTACGTGTGTGTGTAGGGCCAATCAGGTTCACGGTCATAGTGAGCGATCATTGGTTGAACACGTAACAATAATGTACTCCCATATTGCGATCGGTGACGAAGAAAAATCGACTGCTGCATCCAGCAACGTCCGTCGCCCCTACGTTCTGGCAGGCCCATTTCCCTGTGTGTTACGCTGTAAGGGACAGGGTTAGCAACACCATTTGGCCTGGCGACCAAATCCTGCGTGGTACCAGCAATAAGTCGACCTGCGCAGAGATTTCAAACGTGATCTGGAACAAGTGCGACTGCCGGAAGGATTTCGACCGTTGGATCCAGACAATGTTAAGTTCTCTAGTCGGCTGGTAAGTGCCGCTAGTTACGCTCTTACTTCTGCTCCCTCCGTACTGGAAGCAGACTGTACCTGCGAAATTTGGGCTCTGGATTCCCAACTACGCTCGGCAATGTCGGCGAGCTGAGGAAGAGGCGTATCATTTGCATACAATTTGTTACGTTTGTTAAGTAGCAGTCGACGAAGCCACATCTCTTTAGGGAAACCGTCACCAAGACATAGAGGCTTACCTAGAGTCTGCATCCTGTGCAGGGTCTGAGAAAATTTTCTATCACTTGTCTCGGTTTCGTTAACAAACTGCGTAATGCTAGCATGATCTGGTATACCGAATCGTTTTAAGGCGACAGTCTTAAGCTCGTCATACCTCTTCTGATATTCAGGATGCTCCAAGAGGTCGTCGAGGTCATCGACGAGTTGAGGAGGAAGCGCTGCGACAGCGCAGGAAAATTTGACACTATCTGAAGCCACGTACGAGAAAATGGATTCTAGCTGAGTAAACTAGGACTTAGGATTAGTCACTGGGAAAGGCGGGATAAGGAAACTGAACCTATCGACCTGATTCTCCGAATTTGGATGAATGACCTTCACGGTGAGAATAATACAGAGGTAGTGAAAGGGAACTCAAACATTAAAACGTAAAATTAGACGAATTGACGGAATAAAGTACCGGATCCGAAAAGAAAGATTAGTAACAAACTCACCAATAATTTTATGTTTCGGGGTTCATTAATTATAGCGCGTTGATCGTGCGGTATGTATCCGGTAGGAGGCTAAACGACCAACCAAGTGTGCATGGGAAAACACACGAAAATTTGCTGGAGAAATAGTTTATTAGACGAGAGAAGAGCTAGCTAAGGCTAAAAGTAGGGCACCAGAGGAGTACTAGTTAAGGAGGATGTAGTTTGGCGTCGAGTGTGTGGACAGGGCGTCGTTTGCAGTCGAGTCGCGCGTCAACGGTGGATATCGTGTAGTTCAAACAAACGAGAACCAAGTTCCGGCAAGAAAACTGCTTAAATCCTTAATACATAAATAAACTATAATTTTAAATTGTTTTCGAATAGGTTACACAGTCATACGGAGAATCTTCGGATCGCTAGGTGTGTCTTGACAACGTTCGCCTGAAAAGTGTTCAACTCTTTTATCATCTGTATTGATAGGGCGACGGTAGAGTGAACGTGAGTCCCACTGGGTCTAACAAGTTTCAAATCGTGACCTCGTATCGAGTCTCTTGGTTTGAGCTGAAACAATTGTTATACTTGGTTTCCAAATTCCCATCTTAGTATGCGGCTGGTGAAGATGAGCTTCTCGCGGTAGAGACAGTAGTCCAGAGAGAAAAGGTTCATTTTATGGAGCCGAAAGGAGTAGGAGTGGTTCCAAAAACCACAGACGAACTACGAGCCGCGTCTCTGAAGCTACCAATCAGTGCACATTCCAAGTTTGAAAGTGGAAAGACAGCTGGTAAGTCATATTCCAGTACCGGCCGTACGTGAAACATAAACAGAGCCCTTGAGATATCTGATGTTATTCCGGAGAATGACCTCCTTCTGGCGGAGCACACCCTGTTAGCGTCGACCACACTGATCAACGGATCCTGGGTGATCTTTAGCTTTGTGAATATTATCACACCTAGGTATTTCTCTCGAGTAGCGGTCTTGACAACGAAGCCACCAATATGGTAATTGCCGAGTGGCTCAGATGTACAGATCGGAAGGACGTAATATTGCTCATAATTGTTGAATACGCCACATTCGGTGGGCCATTGTTGAAGTAAATCTCGTGAGTCTTGTAATTCGCTAGCAACATCATGGAAGAAAACCTCACACCATAGCTTGAGACCATCAGTATAGATTTGATATTCTGTTTGAAGTGTTCCAGGAAGGTCACTGATGAAAAGCTCAGGTCCAAGTACAGAATGTTGCGGATCCAACTGATCATGTGCCCTGGCTGAGAAGGTGTCTCGTTCATCCTCACTTCTATGGTTCTCCTGTCGAGATAGGTGACGATTCAGGAGTAAATGGTGTCACTGACAGCAATTCCGCGATTGCAAAGTAGCCGCTGATGTGGGACCTTACCGAACACTTTTCCAAAATCGACCAAAACAAAAGCTAAGCATTGACCGCCGTCGATTGATTTTCTCATTTTTCACTCTCATCTAGCAAGTTACTGATGCAAAAGCGTCCCTTCGCAATCCATGCTGTGTAGAGGTGACGTTTAATTCAGTATAGCGCTTCTGAGGGGCGTGCTTTATGATATTCTCCATTCCCTTACAGCCTTTTGATGTCAGTTTGATAGGACGATAATTCACAGGATCCTGGGGGTCCAGAGCTTTGTGCTTGGGTATCACGATACCTGTTTTCGAGTCGACAGGTAGACGGCCAGTTTTCAGAGACAAATAGGATACCTTGTTAGTGGATGCAGCCACGCAGGGAGACACCGTCTCGAGGAACCGGGATGAATACCATCATGGCCAGGTGAAGTGTTCGGATCCAGTCCTAGTAGATGTTTCATAATAGTTAAAGCGTTGAGTTCGATCTGATCTAGATTATAGGAATGTACAGACTCATAGATGTGGATAGTCAGCTTCCAGTGTGTACAAGGAGGGGTGATACTTGGCCAGATGATCCGTTTTCCCATCATCGTACAGTATAGAATTAGTTGTGTGAGATAACGACGCAGGTAGACCACAGCTGGTTCTGGTCCTTATGTTAATATACGCATATAGTTTTTGAATCTGAACCGGAATCGTTCAGCCCGTCTCTGTCCATAATGGTGCCTCCTCACGTGTTTCGTCAGAGAACATGCGTTTCTAAGCTTGTTGTGTCGGGTATAATCCGCTATCAGTTGGAAAGTCTTGAATCAATCCCATAGTTTCCTCCGTTGGTTCATTAGAAGCCACAGTTGTTGAGCCATCCAGGAAGGAACTCTTATAAACGACCATCGTTTGGTATTTGAGACATGCTAATCAATGAACAAGTTCATTTTAGAGCGCAGAAGAGCCCATACACAGTCGAGGTCCCGATTTTGCGGAAAACTTCAGTCCACTTGTTATCCGCCTCTCTTAGATGGGATGGATCGATGTGCGAAAAATTTCGGCGGTAGGCTGCTTGGTTATAGGTGACGAAATGTCGTGTCCACGAGAAGAGATGGGTGCAGTGATCGCTGTGACAAGCTGGGGGGCAGGGTTCTCAGTTCAGCAATGTCAGCAACTACCCATGTGAGTACCAGATTGAGAACGTGGCGTGGCTGACACGGGATTATCCTAGTAGGAAAGGATAGGTTTTGTGATAATTCGGCATCGAGAACTGCTCCAAGATAGCCAAAAACAAATGCCGCAGAGGCAAGCCCACAGTGAGGCACATCCCAGTAAACATCCGGTGCGTTGAAGCCATCCAGAATTAGGCAATCTCTGCCATTCCCATAGATCTTGAGTGTATCCAAAAGGTAGTTGCCGTCACCGGATGGGGCTCTATACACCCCACTAACCGTAAGGGGCTTGTATCCGTTGTGAATTCGACACCAGGGCGTTTCCGTGCCCCCACTGTTGATTGTCTTGACAGACTGCACCATAAGAGCTGTTCTCCAATAAAGAATAATTTCACCCCCATTCCTCCTTCCTTGGCGATCAGCTTGAGAAATATCTTATCCGAGATTTGAACCTCGCTATCGCGAGTATTTGGAGACAGCCATGTCTCAGTAAGGGTTTTCAGGTCTGAACGTAGCTCCGAGGTAGAAGAAAGGATTTCATCCGGTTTGTTTCTCATGCTGTGCACGTTGATAATCACTCGCAGTTCAAGGAGTAGCCTTGATCCGACGCTCTGGGAAGGGCTAGGATCGGCAGCCAATGAACTCTCGGGATTATACGCACAAATGAAGATCCACAATATGAAGATTGGCCTCGCCGTTTGATATTCGAGTTCTCAGCTCATCGGCGTCTGTCCTCATCTTAACATAGTCCTCACGGCAAAGCTCTCAGAAAAGAAAACGTTTTCCTTTAAGACGTGAGGTTCGCCTTAGGATACGGTAACATTCAGCCTAATCTAGGCAGACAATATTAAGGGGACGAGTCTTGGAGTAACTTTCCTGCTTCCTACCCAATTAACAATGAACAACAATGAACAATGATTTATCACGGGTAAAATTGCATGAGTTTGACAAATCCCGA
The DNA here is from genome assembly GCA_944474145.2 of Dicrocoelium dendriticum. Lineage (NCBI taxonomy): Eukaryota > Metazoa > Platyhelminthes > Trematoda > Plagiorchiida > Dicrocoeliidae > Dicrocoelium > Dicrocoelium dendriticum. Next base: position 79,493,711 of record OX104068.1, on the reverse strand, counting down.
AGCATGATTACAGTAAAAAGTCAAATTGAAAGGATCAGCCAATAAGTAAATCGTCTTTTTAAGCGTCTACCGCCTTAGATGCACCATTGCATAACGATAGTTTAAAATGAGAATGGGATGTGCACACACAAAAGAGTATAGAGAGCTGTTATGATTCAGTAAGTGCGTAAGAAATAAAAAGCGGATACAACAACTCTCGCATGTGTGTCGCTTTATTTGACAGATGTGTTATGTTAATCCACTTTAGATACATCCATGCTACTCACAAGCACACTTTTGCATGTATCCTCCCCGCCACGTTGCGGAGAGCACCTTAGGCATATGCTTTGATTTGCGTTATTTCGTCCTCCGAGTGAAACAAACTACCTCAAATAATGTAAATTGAAAAATATGTCATCAAGACATCTTTGAACAGCGTTAACGTAGGGGCGGGGATGACGTGAGTCGGAAAAGCGTTCCAGGCACGGAGGGAGAAAACATTTCGTCGACAGTCAAGTCGACCGTGGTGCGCAGCCAGTTTGAGCTGATAGTCCCTAAGGTTGATATTTTGGCTCAGCTGCAACAGATTGCGAAATGGGTGAGTTGGGTTCGTCAGTATTAAGTAAAACATGATAAGGTCTCCTCGCTGATGTCGATATTCACCACCGTACAATCTCAGGGACTGCAGTCTGCGCTGGTATGAGAGATGAAACACACCTCTAACGAGTTTGGTTGCTCCATGTTGTGAAGCTACAAGTGCATTTATACCATGCTTGCACCAGGGATGCCAGGCCTGGATCGCATATTCCACGTGGGGCCTCACGTATGCGTTCAGCATATGCGGAAAGATTGATCGCTCGCAATTTCCGGAAGCCCTCCGTAAGAGTCCAAGATGTTGCCTGGCTCCTTTTGATACCTTTTCAGCATGTCCTAATCAGCCAAGATCGTCCTGCACGATTATCACAAGGTCACTTTCCTGGAAAGCACAAAAGCAAAGATATTGAATCCCGGTCCCCCAACATCTAACAATAAGGAGACCATGCATTGAAGGAATGTTTGATCATCCAGTATATTATCTGCTGGCGTTCTCTTATCAGCTTTTGGGACTTTTACATGTATCAGACTGCAATTGAGAGGTGGGAATTTGTCTCCAGCAGGACAGATTGGTTGTGTGCGGTGCAGATATCTCTTAGTCATGCTCCCCAGCCAATTCATCATGTCCACGGCAAGTTTAGTTTGTGACGGTTTGGAGACCTCCTGAGACTTCGATTTAACGGTTTTTTCATCTGTGCAGACATCAGTGACTAACATAGCTATTGTTGTTTTCGTTCTCAGATATAGGACGGGGTTACAGGATTCATCTACTGGTTGGGTTGTGTGTTTCTCAGATAGCAGACGTCCTGAGAAAGAGGCTGAAGGGTTTTGAGAGCGATGTATATTCTAGGTCGTTTAGCCATAGGCGTTAAACAGTGGAAGGTACTAGAGAAGTCAGCGGAGCCAATGCCCAGATACGAGGTCACGCGTGTGCTTAGCGCGGAGCACTTGGGCTGTCTGATGCATGTGAAGGTCACCAGTACGAGTGTGGGACAACCTTCGACCGTACCGCCAGATAGGGGAATCGGAAACGATTTGATTGGCCAGCAAATACAAGCCCGCGTCAAAGGAGGTGAGCCATTCTGCCAAATATGGAAAACCTGTGGGATGGAATTCACTCACATTGGCTGAGGATCAGAAGCAGAAGAGCGGGTGGCCTGGGCTTTCAAAATTAGTATGTTCCGCTCAGCAATAAATAGAGTTGACCTATCCTGTAACATATAACCTGCCTACCCAAGGTTGGCCTTTTGTATTCTTTTGCTTGGCTGGGCTCATGGCTGAGCTGTCAGACAGTCGCAGTCACACTGGAAGCAAAGCAGCAGTACCACAGTGGCTACAGACGAGCCCAAAGAGATCAGTCAGTTTTAAGCAAGTGCAGGCTCTGTTGCAGCAACAGCAAGTGCAGTTTGAGAAAGCACAGGCTGGGCTGATCGAAACGCTGGCCAAGAATTTGTCACTACAGTCAGGCTCGGTAACAGGAACAAGTGAAAGTGGCCCCATAACAGAAACCTTGACCCAGCAATTCTGTGAATTCCTTTACGATACCGACGCCGATATTACCTCTGAATCGTGGTTTCATAAATACAAAGACTTGTTTCGTGTTGATTTAGTCGGTGTCGCAGAATACAAGTGGGCTCACCTCATGCTGCGGAGATTTGGTGTGGGCGCGCAAGTAAAGTTCATAACTTTTATCTTACCGAAAAAGAGCACTGATTTAACATTTGATGAAGCGGTTGCTACTTTCAAAGTTGGAGTTGCTAGTTTGTCGCAGACATTTGGAGAGCTGTCGTCACTATTCAATATCCGATACGGGTGCCTGACATTGACTAGAAGAGACGATGGAGACTGGGTTAGTTAGTCGAGTCACGTGAATCGTGAGTGTGAATGGTAGCTGTTTCACAACATGAGGTGATCAGTACAAGTGCCTGATTTATGTGTGTGGTATTCAAGCGTCCGAAAATGCTGATGTCCGAACAAGCGTACTGAGCAGAATTGAACAAAATCCCGAGGTCACACTGTAGGAAGTGAGGAACGAATGTCAAAGGTTGATGAACCCGAAGCATGATGCTACTATGGTCCAACAGGTATCCACCCCGAATAACCAGGATATCATTTGCAGAGTCAGTCGAAGTCCTCAGAAAAAATTGGTTCATGTGAGTTCAGCACTTTCTAAACCCCTTTCTGCTTGTTGGTTTTTCAGGTACTCGCACTTTACTCGAAACTTCCCGTTCCGGAATCACATTTGCAATCGCTGTGGTAAGCGAGGACACTGTCGTGTTGTCTTGCAAAGCGACCAACAGTGTGCGGAAAACGACGTCGAATCACGGTGAGTTTCCGATGTCACTACGAGACCAAAACTGTGACGGCGACTTTCAAGCTTGACGGCATCAGCAGGCGTAAGTTTACAATGTTTCAGATCAATGAAATAAGTTAGGTTGTAGCTGGATACTGCGTCAAACATCACCTTGATTTGTCGCGACACATGGAGTATACTGGGACGACCAGCGCTTGTTCACACAAACCACACACCAAGAAACACATCCGGCGGTATCTTGAAATTGCTCGGAGAGTTACTTGTTCAGGTTAGTTTCCGCGTTCAGCACATTCGTGTAACCGATTTTGTGACAGATGAGCCACGATTGAAATTGCTGGGTTCCGAGTGGATGGAGGACTTGAACCTACTTGACCAGTCAATTAACAGTACATGCCAGAAATTACAAGTCCAGAAATCAGCAGAGACACCGAATATGAACCTCGAACTTTACAATCGAATTGCAGGACTGAAGCAACACTACGAAAGTTTGTTTCAACTCGGTCTTGGATGCTGCCGGATAGCCAGAGCGGAGCTGAATCTCAAACCAGACGCTAGACCAGTTTTAGACAAAAACGACCAGTGCCGTACGCAACCCTGCCAACAGCGGAGTCTGAGTTACATCGTCTGCAGACAGAAGGCTTAATCGAGTGCGTACATTATTCATAATGGGCGGTACCCATCGTTGTGGTGAAGAAAGGAAACGGCAAGGTAGGTATTTCTGTCGAATTTTCAACCGGCTTAAATTCCATGTTGGAGAATCACCAGTATTCTTTGCCTATACCTGAAGATTCGTTCAACAAGCTTAACGGTGGTAAATGATTTGCTAATGTTCATCAAGCTAATGCTTACCAACAACTTCCAGTAGCCGAAAACTGCAGAATATTACTGACGGTCAACAGGCATCTTGGACTTTTCCAGTACAATCGGTTGCCATTCGGTGTGAAAAGCGCTCCTACCATTGTTTAACAAATCATGGATACGCTGCTGAACGACATCCCTGGGGTTGCAGTGCAACTGGATGACGCACTGATTTTGGGGTCTGACCCACAAAATTTGCTGGCCACCTTAGAGAAAGTGCTTTCACATCTAGAAGAAGCTGGCTTCAGATTATGAGTGGAAAAATGTAATTTCTGATGGAGATTGTCAAGTTTCTCGGGTTCATCTTTGACAAACAAAGCGGATGTCCGGATCCCACTAATATAGAAGCCCTCAAACAGATGCCACCAACAGATGTTGCCGAACTTCGTTCATTTCTCGGTCTTGTGAGCCATTATGGTGCCTTCTTGCCAAGTCTACGTCAAACAAGAGGTCCTCTGAATGAGTTACTACTGAAAGAGAGAGAATGGCGATGGACAAAAGAGTGCAAACAATACTTTGATACAGTTAAGACAGCGCTTATTTCTGATTTACTCGAACCGCTTCAATCAAACTTTGAGATTGTTGTTGCTTCGGGCGCCTCCAATTGTGGGGTAAGTGCCTCACCTTCTCACGTGTTTCCATGAGGAAAAGAGAAGGCTATTGCATACGCAGCACGGTCGCTAATGGTGGCGGTGAAAAATTACAGCCAGATTGAGAAGGAAGCGCTGGCGATTGTTTTCGCAGTGAAACGGCTTCATAAGATGCTATATGGTAGACATTGCAAACTGATCACGGACCGCACACGTTTACTCTTGATATTTACTTCAAAGAAGGGTACTCCTGCTTTCACAGCAAGTCGGTTACAGAGATAGGCAACCGTGCTACTGGCTTACGAGTTCAATATACAATACCGCTCTACACAACAATTCGGCTAAGCTGACGCTCTAACTCGTCTCATCAGCTCCCACTCGAAGGAAAACGATGACTGCGTGATCGCATCTGTCAAATTCGAGTCGGAAGTTCAGCGAATCCTGCTTGAGAGTGTCAGAGAGTTACCAGTTACTTCGGACACAATTCGTGCAGAGACGGCTCAAGACGAAGTCTTGCTGAAAGTGATAGGGTACGTGCAGTCCACTTGGCCTATTCTCAGCATTTCGACTGAGTTATAACCTTTCTTCAAGCGATGCGAATCTCTTCCGGTCGCTGGCAATTGTCTAATGTTTGGAGACTGAGTCGTGGTACCAAGGAAGATGTGGAAGCGAATCCTACAGCAGTTTCATTCAGGACGTCCTGGAACCAGACGAATTAAGGCACTGGCACCAAGTTTTGTGTATTGGCCTCAAATAGATGCAGAAATCGAATAGTTTTGCCAAAGGTGTGAGTCTTGTCAGCAAGCGGTAATGGGTCCTCTAAAAGGTCCGAGGCAACCTTGACCCGAGTCGGAGCAGCCCTGGCAGAGAGCGCTTGGATAATGCGGGACCAATCAACGGTCAATCTTATTTGATTTTTGTTGATTCCTACACAAAGTGATTCCCATGCAAATTCGCACTGACCAGCATACTCGCAATGTACTGAACAGACTGTTACAGAACTTTGGCACACCAAATGCTGGTTATGGACAATGGAACACAGTTCGCATCAACGCCGTTCCGAGAATTTTGCATGAAAACGGAATCCAACACAAGTTTTCGCCGCCATACTATCCACAATCGAATGGGCAGGTCGAACGTTTCGTAGTTACCTTTAAACGAACTCTTCTCAAAGCGGAAAGAATGAGGGTGTCACGAGAGAAATTCAGCAGTTTTTGAGGATGTATCGCAAACTCCGAATCCAAACACACCGGAGGGCAAATCTCCTGCTGAATGCTTATTTGGACGAAAAGTTAAAACGACTTTAGATAGACTGATCCTCAGAAATGTTTGAAAAGACAACGGACAAACGAGAGAGAAGCAGGACAACAGGCTTCGTAGGATCGAAATCTACGATTTAATGTACGCACGAATCTTCCAGACCCCGGGAAGATGGTCTAGCGGAACCGTTATTGGTGGTGGTCGGAAAGGATAAGTGGACCAGACACCTCAATGATAAACGACCGCGGCATGGAAACGCTTAAAGACCTCAAGGACCAGCAGAACTACAGTGGGACACACTACTAGATGTATTTTGTTTGGAAACCCGAACTGATCCCCAAAGCGGTACATAACCGGTCGCACTGGCGCCACACGATCTATCATTCAGTTCAAGTCGAAGAAGGCAACCACGATGGCTACAAGTGGACCACAGGGTAAAAGGTCACGATCAAGCCCAGGGCGGAAAAGAGGTAGGAGCAATCAATTCGTAGGGGGAGGTACTAGAGAAGTAAGCGGAACCAATGCTCAGATACGAGGTCACGCGCGGGCTTAGCGCGGAGCACTTGGGCTGTCTGATGCATGTGAAGGTCATCAGTACGGGTGTGGGACAACCTTCGACCGTACCGCCAGATAGGGGAATCGGAAACGATTTGATTGGCCAGCAAATACAAGCCCGCGTCAGAGGAGGTGAGTCATTCTGCCAAATATGGAAAACCCGTGGGACGGAATTCACTCACATTGGCTGAAGATCAGACGCAGAAGAGCGGGTGGCCTGGGCTTTCAAAATTAGTATGTTTCACTCAGCAATAAATAGAGTTGACCTACCCTGTAAAATATAATCTGTCTACCCACCCTTGGCCTTTTGTACTGTTTCGGTTGGCTGGGCTCATGGCTGAGCTGTCAGACAGTCGCAGTCACAGGTGAAGCAAAGCAGCAGTACCACAGAAGGATAGCGGCATTGTTTTACGTGCTTGAACCATTGGTATAGGCCTTGTGACCCTTTTCCTAATGATGTTATTTGTGGTTGGGATTACTCTAGCTTTCGTCGAGGTGGGGGCCCTCCCCACCTCGGCATAATTTTCGAGCCTATACTCCAGCCCATTGTTTTTCTCACTTGGGACTGGTTTTTCTGCAACCATATTGGAGGAGGGACAGATTCGTTTTCCTCTGGGTATAGAATATCCAGACGCTGGCAGTCCCCGTGATGAAACAGACTAATAGTCTTCAGAGTTGGACAAGGCCTGTGCTGGGAAATTTTGTGGACTGAAGTTGCCCATGTTTCTCAGGAAACGTTTATCTCTACTCGTTGTTCAACACGGACCACAATGAACGATGAGGACTTGGGTAGTGGTGCCCTGTAGACATTGGTAAAATTCGTTTTCAATGTTGAAGCAGGCTATCGAAATCCATCGGTTGCAGAGAGCGTATTGGACCGCCTTTGAGCGAGAGATATAAAGCTTGCCACAGTCCACGCACTAAGACGTCCTATTTCTGTAGGAAGTTGATAAAAGTCAACTTTTCTTGTTGGTGTTTTGTCAAATACCTGTTGCACGATATTTTTGCCAAAAACTCGAAAGCATAGCACGTCAAAATATCTGGTTATAACGTCGGGTATCGAGCAAAGCAAAATCGAATCAGACGCCGACAAGCGAGTTAACCATGAGCACGCAAGCCCAAAGGATATAGGCAATTTGGTGCAGGCAAGCTTAAGTCAAGCTAAACCTGACTGGGGCAGAACAAAAGTAGTTTGCACCTTGGTGACCGAATGAAAGTTGCACGCCGACTGATGAACTTAGTCAAATGTCAAAGGACGCAAAAATGGAAATTGACCAATAAGAAGCCGTCGCAGTTAATTACTGCCCCCAATGTTTGTAGACTATGAATACTGCTTCAGTTAACTAATAACAGATTCAGATCACTGCTAAGACTGTTTTCAATCTTGGCGGACTATACGACAGAGTACACGGTGTTATCACTCATTCAGTACACTGGGAGACCACAGCACGAAGTGTGCAGAAAAAAATCCCCGTCTTACTCGGTAGCGTCCAAACTGCTCGTCAGAAGTATTGCCTTGCAAATTACTCGTCAGTTGCTACCTACCCTCAGTGATTCCGCGACGTTCTTGGCGTCGCACGAGGGGACTGCAAATAGAACTCGGTCTCTACAGCGTGACCTGGTGAATAAAGAAATTTTTTATTCTCGGCAGTGGGAGACACGCCCCATGGGCCCGATAATAAATGTTAATAATAAATGATGTGCCAGCTGTACGCCGTAACGGCGTTTCGCTGCAGTGCGACCACCACCAGTCGCACGCGGGCTGAGTATACCGCGGATTCGAACCCGCGCCGCAAGATTACGACACAAGCTCCTTATCTCTGGACTATGGGCCCCTAGGCTGATGGGCACCATTTCGTTACGAACATCTACAAGACAGTAATCATAAGCCGATCGGAAAAATAAGAGGTGGTTCATATTCGGTCACTTGTGCGGATACCTGTGGGGGATACATGTGGCACAATACATTCAAATTGACAATTTCATTCTGAGGAAAATGCGCACGCGTCAGTGTGGCATGATCAGACGTGTTGACAAATAAGATCCTCGTCATATCCGTTTGTGGTACAAAATAACAAGTTGTGTGTGATTGCACCGATATGGAGCAACTTTATTTGAGAATGGGGACTTGCGACAGAAGTTGTGTCATGACGCCGTGTCAAGAAATTTTGTTGCAGTATGTCATAGCAGGGTCGGACTCTTTGTTTGCATCCTACATGTGTGGTGCACCGTCTAATGTTCATAAACACAGTGCACTTAGATTTTATTCGATTTTTTAGTACTGATACAACATGTGCACATGTAAAAGTCATCCGTCGCTGACCGAATTCGCTTTGATCCAGAGAATCACACAGGTCGCTGACCGATTGTTAGCACGCTCCGGAGAAAAAGAGCTGGAGCTCCGTATGCGGAATGTTCAACGGTATGTTCGATATTCCTATGGAATACTTGACAAGATTGGGTGACTATGGAAGCTCATACAATCGCTTCTGCTCCGTAAGGTCTAGATCACAGAGCTCTAGGATCATCCTTTCTGGAGAATGAAAGAAACCACAAATTAATGAATATGGTTAAGAATTTTACCAGTGAAGTGATGAAATTCTGGTGAATTTTCAATATCCTAAACTAAGGTGGGTCCAAAAGCGTCAAAGCGTTGATGCACTTCAACAACGAGTAGATTCACTTGTGAATAATCCATCGGCAATGTTTAATGTCAATAAGGGCACAGTTGTGGAAAATTGAAATAGCGCAGTCGAAAGCAGTCGCAACAGTTTTTCCGCTAAGTAGCTAAACTGAATGCAACAGTATGATTACATACAAGCCACCGGAGAGAAGGGGCCGAGTAGGAGTACCGTGACATGTGCCACCGAACACGGTATACATGCCAGAACAAGTGTGTAAGTGAAGTGGTGTAAATGCCTGATGAAATATTTGCGGGAAGCACACGTAGTTCACTCGTGAGATTTTCGCAGCGAAATTCGGACAGTCCAATCCGTGTATGCTGAAGTTCCCTGAGATAAGAAGGCGGTTGTGACTTTAAAGTAGAATTTCTATCAAGCCCGATGAGTCCGGTTCTGGTGTGAACGGTGGATGGATGTAAACAATCGTCACGAAGTAGCTGTTGTGATGTCTTAGTCGTTATGATCGCCATGACACATCTGTGACACGCGCTTACAAGTCATCCACTGACTCACATTGTAAATCGCTGTGATAGCTCAGGATTGCGCCGCCTCCCATTTGCAAGTCGACATTCCCTAACTCACTAGTACGGCATCAGTAGCGATTTGATACGACTGGTTTCAGGTAAGGAAATGAGGTCCCATGTGTCTGCTGATTGACGTAGCCGAATTCTAGTAGTTTTTCTGATGAAGTCTTAGGCATTACGGTATATGCACTCAGTTTTTCGGATATCCGCAGTCACTCAAAGGAGGTGTGGTTGTGGAAAGGGCTTTTGCTAACCAGTGCAGCTCGCCTGTTTGTCGTTTTGTGACACTATTGGTTAAGTAATTGGTTTGGGGAAGAAGGCGAGCAAAAAGTCCTGTGGATGGTACACGCGAATACTCGGCGTGCATTGTAGTTTGACGGTCCTGGGACCCACGGAAAAACTAGTTTCCGATAAATCGTTGTAATAAGACTCATCAACAGCGTTGTCCTAATGTGCATCATGAACCAAACATGACAAATCTCACTATATACATGAATTATTTCAGTGTTCACCGGTCTCATCACATATCTAATGAACCGCTTGCTGCCTGCATGTGCACCTCACATTAAGCAGATTATTCACTCCTAACCCGACCGTCACGTCGGCGTCCAGAGGTATCTCAGTTGTCTATGTGGCATTCATAGCACCCATGGATCTGAACCCACATGCACTCTCCTGCTCAGTTGCAGAGCATTTGACTGATAAAATACAAATATCATTTAAGAGCACAGGTTCACCACCCAGATGGTCTGAGGGACCAAGCTAGGCGATTGGCCCCACGACGATCAACAGTTGTTTGTTTGTGTGTGTGTGTGTGTGTGTGTGTGTGTGTGGCGTTGTCCACACTATGTATCCGTGTCACAGGGGACCAGGGTAGAGTTAGTGCCTGGACAAATTTCTTGTGTGCATATAGGTCAGTGGCAAGCGCAGTGTCTACACACCTGATCGACTCGAGCCATCAAGTCAGAGCGCATGAGGCGTTCCAGCCCATCTATCGCGTACCCAGATGTCACACAAGAGCGGTTCGATGTCGTCTACTGGCAGCGGCCGAGGCGATAGCCATCAGATTTCATGACCCTGACCTATGTGCACACAAGAAATTTGTTCAGGCACTAACTCTACCCTGGTCCCCTGTAACATGGACACAGTGTGGACAACGCCACACCCACACAAACAAACTGTTGATCGCCGTGGGGCCAATCGCCTAGCTTGGTCGATCAGACCATCTGGGTGGTGAACCTGTGCCCTTATCTGATGTTAACCTTCATGTCATTCATTTGTGGTGTATTAACCTGATGAGGAACCACTGAAAACGAGCTTGTTCGCTAACATTTGTTGTGACGTCTAATCCCGGGATATTTTATCAGTTGAAACAGACCAAGGATCCCATTGTGCTTAAAGAGCTTAACCAGTACCTTAAGTTCCGTACAAAACTTGCGGTAGCGAAGGCGAGTGTTCAGTTCTTTGATGAGTGTATTTTGTGCTGTGAATATCCGAAACATTTTTGGAAAATACTCAGACGGAATAGGATTAATCCTACTACTACTGCACTGAAGCGTCATGCATTAAACGAACGTGACACGATTGCCTCTAGACTTGATGATTTGGAGCGTAATCAATGCGTTTACTCTCTCATGCTGGACCATCTGAATGAGGAGGAACTCACGCGATTCGAAGCATTTGTTCAACGTGTAGTCACAAAGTAAGTTGACGAACGACTAATCTCAATGCGTCAGCAGATTGGCACGACTAAGGCTAACACGCCTTTCCCATCTGACCCGAAAAGTATGTCCACAAATTTTCCTCCTTACATCTGGATAAGACACTACTTGAGGCACATTTACTCGGTCCGAAATTTTGTTGTCCTCGTAATAATACCAGTCAGCTAGAACTAGAAGTCCAGTTTGAAAATGCACATTCCCAAGTAGCTATGCTTACACCCCCGTCAGCATTAGCTGCTGAGCATTTTAAATCCACCATGGTCAATACATACTACCAGTACCTGAAGCACAAACCTAAAGTCAGGTATGTACTGACGAACACGCACATAGATGCCCTCAAAGCTCTTAAATGGAACGAAAATGTGCTGCTCTCTAGGCCGGATAAAGGAGCAGGGATTGTCCTTATGGATAAATCTGACTATATCGCTAAGATGAATGTCATCCTCAACGATCATTCAAAATTCCGGATGATGGAGAAAGAGAAAGACAAAACGGCCTCGGTAGAAAAGACAGTCACAAAGCTACTACGCTGCCTGAAGCAAGAGAATGCGATTGACTCAGTGGTTTTCGAGTACACGCGTCCCTCCGGGACAGTGATTCCACATCTTTATGGCTTACCGAAAGTGCATAAAGAAGGACTTCCATTGAGGCCAATATTAGACCTGTGTGATTCTCCATACCACTCAACAGCGAAATGGCTCGCTAAGCTTCTAGAACCGATCAGAAAAGTCCTAGCCAAACACAGCCTCAGTGATACATTCACCTTCGTAGACTCTATAAGCCATCTGCAGTTAACCGGAAGGAAAATGTTTTCTCTAGATGTAGTGTCGCTTTTCACTAATGTTCCGTTGGAGGAGACGATAGACTACCTTTGCGACGCCGTTCGATTGCACCATATGAATGTCAGCCTCTCGAACGAGCGACTTAAACAGTTGCTTCTGATGTGTACCAGGAACGTACAATTCCTGTTCGACGGGAAGACCTACAGACAGAAGGACAGAGTCGCAATGGGCTCTCCGTTAGGACCATTGCTAGCAGACATATTTATGAGTAAGTTAGAGAACAACTATCTAAACAGAGTTATCGACAAATTAGTTTACTACTGAGGGTATGTGGACGATATATTCTGCATCTCAGATAGTCATTTATGCACGGATGAATTAGTGTGGCAATTTAACAGCCCACGCAAACATAAAAATCACCCTTGAATCTGAGTGCAACAACTCAATGTCGTACTTAGACGTCCAGATTAGCCGAAGATCTGACGGGTCGGTCCAACGCAGTGTCCATAGAAAGACAACGTGGTATGGGCAATATACTCACTTTGCCAGCTTCGTCCCGCCCAGCCAGTAACGGAAACTTGTTCGGTGCCTAACCGAGCGAGCAAGAAGGATATGTAGAGAGGACATGCTTTCGGACGAGCTAAACATTGTACGAAGCATATTCGATAGAAATGGCTATCCTGAGAGGTTCGTTCGGAGAAACATGGTTTCGAGAAGCGAAGGCAAAAGTGGATTTAGTAGGAAATAAACCGATCTACTTATCACTACCGTTCAAGGGGGACGGGATAGCTGAATCAACGTCTAGAAGACTTTCTGCCGCAATCGCTCAAATGTACTATACAGCAAGCCTACGACTAAGCTTCTACTCAGTGCCGACCCTGAACCAACAATGACAGAATTCCAAGGTCAAGTACTTCATTCTGTGTATACTCTTTCTCTTGCTCGTGTCGAGCAAGATATATCGGAAGAAATACCAGGAGACTGTCCGAGAGAACCAGGGAACACTGTCCAGCTTGGCTGTATAGCGGCGTGAATAGATCAGTAGCAAACGCAGTGTCTACACACCTGATCGACTCGAGCCATCAAGTCAGAGCGCATGAGGCGTTCCAGCCCATCTATCGCGTACCCAGATGTCACACAAGAGCGGTTCGATGGCAGCGGCCGAGGCGATAGCCATCAGGTTTCATGACCCTGACCTATGTGCACACAAGAAATTTGTTCAGGCACTAACTCTACCCTGGTCCCCTGTAACACGGACACAGTGTGGACAACGCCACACACACACACACACACACACACAAACAAACAAACTGTTGATCGCCGTGGGGCCAATCGCCTAGCTTGGTCACTCAGACCATCTGGGTTTTGAACCTTTACTCTTAATTTTTATCGCCTATTATGTGATCAACAACCACTCCCCTTATTGCTTTGTGTGCGTACATTCTCATTTCAAACTCCCTTTATACGACAGTGCTGTTACATCTGTAATCTTGTGAACTGTTGGGATGAAAGCCTTATCATAATTACATCTGTAATCGCCTGAACTGACGACTCCATTATCCCTTGATCTATCTATTTTTTCACGCTAAACACCCTACGGGACATGTCAAGCACCTGCTTTTTTACCCGTTATAAAAAATTGTTTATTGTTCTTAAATGATGTTTACGTTCATGTCATTCATTTGTGGTGTATTAGCCTGATGAGGAACCACTGAAAACGAGCTTGTTCGCTAGCATTTGTTCTGATGTCTACTCCCGGGATATTTTATTAGTTAAAATTCAAATAGGTGCAGTTACTCACGAGTAGGCACATAATAACATATATTTCATGTTCCAAATCTGCTAAAAAGGTTGAATGCGTGGTTAAAGCCTATGCTTGGTCGAGGAGCTCTTGTACTAACAAGGATAATAAGTGCAAACGAACTAAAACGTCACAGTGTGGTGGCACATTAAGGGCAAGATTGTGGGCATGTGATGATTGGATGCATGACAGCAGAACCAACCACCATAGCCAACATCACCCGGTAGATCATCTGCGTGCACCGAGTTCTGTGCGGCTGGGCAAATAATACTTCTAATCAATCTAAGTCACCGGAATATATTTCAGTGTATGTGCACACAGCTAAGTGAATGAATCTTAGTTCGATGTTCAAACAGCTCTTGAAGATGGCCATCGAAATGTGGTTAGAGCTTACCAGGGCGCCTTATTGCGCTATTGAGTTGTGTTGGGTGGGGCTTTTTGCACCTTCAGAGCCACTCATTTCAGATTGGTCAATGGTTAGAAGTCAGACAAACTCGGTCTCCTGATCCTCCAGGTTAAGGGCCGGAATGAGGGTGGCTCCTTATTCCTTAGACAAGAACGGATTTCTTATGGTCCGCTGACAAACCCGGATTTTGAACCAAACGCTTTGGTTGAGAACCATAATCGTTCTCCTGTCTAGGTCTAGGCAACCTGACAGTATCCTGCTCACGCAATGAGATGAATTTCACCTCAAACAATTTCCTGGTGCTCTGGCCACCGCAGAGGATAATCAACGATGCCCTATCTGTTGCATCCAGCAGAGTGGATAGGGGCATGGATGCTACTGTTAAAGCCTTCCAGTCTTCTTATTCCCCGCTTACGCTTTTTCAACCTTATTGTCCTGTTTCAATCACTTTTACCACCCCAGTTTTCAATTGCCAAATTCTTGGCCCTCCCTCACCATGCTATGGTAGATGTTACTTTTCTAGTTTCAACCCACATGCAAACGCAGATCGTCACACTTGCCCTATCGACAAGCCCATGTTTAACCAAGCGGTCAAACCCAATTCATCGGCTTCTATTTGGAGCCCCCGATCCTCCCTCAGATTGGCGTGCCTCAAAGTATGCACATTGGTACAGATCGGTCAACAGACAGCACTTGCCCGAACACTAGAGACGCTCACGATCGATGTTTGCTGCCTATCGGAAACCCACCTACAAGACTCGAGCTCTCACTCTGCGATCCCCTTCAGGTAACACCAACAGTGCTTTCTCGTTGCCCCTATCCGGAGATAATGTAGCTTCGAGCACCGGCCAAGCTAGTGTTGGCATTACCCTGAGTCATTTGGCTGGAGTTTTGCTCTGGTTGATTGGATTCCAATCAGTAGCCGGTTGTGTACGGTCCGATTGCCTGGCTCGCTCAAAGTTTCGAAGTTGCTCGGGACTAATAGGTGTCTATTCGTCATCGCTGCCTACGCGCCCACAAACTCCAGCGATGATTCGATAAAAAACGACTTCTGCAGCCAACTGACCCAGCTCCTTCGCCACAGAAGGAGCACGGACACTGTTGTGCTGGTGGGGATCTGAACGCTCAAGTTGGAAAATTATCCATTGATGAACTGCATCTGGGCGGCTTGCACGGTGTAGGCTCCTGTAAACGGTGAGCGGTTACTTCATTTGTGTGAGGATGCTCGCTTATATTTTGCGAGCACTAACTTCCGACACAGCACCCGCCGGAGGGTGACTTGGCGAGCACCAGCCTCGAACCAGCTATGGACACAAATCGATCACATTGCAATCGGTTACCGATGGAGAAGCTGCATCCAGAACCGTCGCTCGCTTTGGAGCACATGTGTAGACACCTATCATGCACTTGTATGCGCTGAGCTGCTGATGCGCTTTGGCGGACGCCCACGACGACGTTGTGAGCGCATTATCACCAGCCAACTGGCGAAGTCAACTTTTCTGAATGCGTGTCGAATTACGCTGAAGTGCGGACTGAGTAAGCGCTCATTGGAGACAATTGTAAGTCAATGGTCGCATGTTCACCAGACTTTACTAGCAGCAGGGAGCTAGGTAGCTACAAATACCAGTATGTTTAATACCACTGAGACCCCTCATGACCCTGAACATCTCAATCAGTTCACTTTCATTAGGTGCACTTTTATGGAAAATAGTACTAAGCTCCTTAGGCGTTCTTCATATGACAATTTGCATTGACCCTTAACTAACCTCATCGCCAACTGGTGTATCTTCTCCATACAAGCGATATCCTTCCGAAGACATGGCAGCCGATTCGGCACCCAGTATGCTAAGCGAGGTTGTACCACTGCTTTGTATAAGGGATGAAAAAGCTCCGATTTAGTGTTGAATAACGTGCGCTCGAGGCGGAGTAGCCATGGCAACGCCCTTTTGACAGCATCCATACACAATGCTGAAATTTCCAAGCTATTCGTCCAAATAACACTTGGGTCACTTGCTTCATCCTCATTGTCAAACTTCCGGTGGAATGCTGCACTGTAATTCCATCGCTATCAGAAATAAGTTGCTAACATTTGTTGGTGGTAAGAGGCAAATCCCATAAGACAGGCCATTTCCTTACTACAAATGGTCTTTTAGACAACATGCCTCGATTATCCCTGTTGACGAGCTTTAGCTTATCGGAAAAGACAACAAGGGCCATCAGGAAGCGAAGCCTATACTTTTATAACAAGGAGAAACAGCAAAGACTGGAAGAGAATCCTTGGGAACACCAGTGTGAGTGGTGCCTGTGCTTGAGCTGGCGTCACCAACTCCGATACGTAAGGTTCTCCTACAAACAAATTCTAACACTTAAGTCAACTGTTACAAATTTAATCCGAACCATGTAAGCTTCTCTAGTAAAAACTGATAGTTTACCGAAGCAAAAGCCTTGGTGAGGTCGAGATAGCAGACATTTACTGAAATCCCACCGTTGGGAGGGAGAGTTATTAAGTCTAAAATGCAAACAGTTCGTTAAGACATTACTTTTTCTTGACGAAGCCGCGCTGCTCCACTCTTATCAAATCATAAACTACTAAGTGCCTAAAACTCCGGTTCCTGATAAGCTTATCCGAGCATCTAAGCACAACTCTGATGTGACTGACTGGCCTATAACTGACAGAGGCTAATTTAGAGCCTCTTTTTGTATCGCTACAACAGCTGCCTTGTTCCCTTCTTGGGGCACCCCACCTTCCAGGACTGACGTATTGGACATGTCTAAGACAGGATGCTGGAGTATTATAGCAAGCGGCTGGACAATGGCAGTGTGCATATTACCAGGTTAAGCTGATTAGGGTCCAAAGCTTGCCAAGACATCAAGGACCTCTGATGCCGTTAATGGGTCATTTGACATCATACTCTCAACTTGGCGATGAGGCTGCGGGGATATGAGACCAGTTATCCGCACGATATACGTCTCGCAAGACGTGCAGAAACACATGTGCCTTCCCCCCATTCTCTTTAGAATGAGTATCTTCATCTGTCGTTAGGTTGCCAGCTCTCGCTATCAAAGAATCTCTCGAACAAACATAGCTATAATACATTTTCGGCCTTACTTTTGCATTCTGCTAGTTGAAGCGCTTAGCACTGCTTCAACGCCTTTACAATTTGACTGCCGAATTCTGGCATTCTTTGTAATGTAGACAACGGCTGAACTCTGGATTGATGAAGCCTTTCTCCAAGGAATACTATGCTTCTGTATCGCTTTAACTTTTCGACCGTACTATCGGGGCTTACCGGTGTGTTTTCAGTGACCAGACGGAGCAAACACGGCAATTAAGTGAACAAGTTCACCTTTAACTAAGCTCCAGTTCTGTTTAGGTTGGTCTGCCCCTGTTCAAGAACTCCGTCGATCTAAAAGGCTCTGTCCCGTAGCTAAGGTCGATGTGATTAAAGTTCCTCATGTGTAACGTTATACACAAAGCCTCCTTGTATTCAGCAAGAATGTATTCAGCAAGCATTGGTTAATCTAGCCTGAAATGTGACTATATTGGTTCATTATGATATGCAGAGTTGCATGTGCAAAAGCAACATGTTTTCTCGTCAGAAAGGTTACTCGCTGGACAAGACCATTCTGGTGTGCCCATTCCACGAGTAACCGCTTTGGAGCGTCCAAGGTATTATCAGAGTGCTCACAATCTAAATGTGAAAGATTTAAGCCCCCATCATGACAAAGTTCCGTTCAGCTATCGCTATCTGTTTGAGAAAGCAGCTAAGCTCCTTGCTATTCACTCGCATAGAGGAAGGCTTACGGTACACCCAGATGATTGTTTCCAATAGACCGTGCGCTTTCCGAAAATGCGAGACAACTGGGATACACAATTAATTGGAGGGTCATTTTGAGGTACTCATTGTGCGATTGGATTGCGACGCGTAATCTCCATGTAGACATTTTTGGCTGTGTCGACAAGATCACTTTGTGTTGACTTTCTGCGTTCATTGGAAGTAGTTCGTGGAAATTGAGATACAATTCAATTTCATTTCCGATTCTGAAATTTCCGACCAGAAATACTTGTGTTTTCATCGCTTGGTTTCGGCCATCTTGCTATCTCCATTTTCTCCGTCAATTGGCCGCCATCTTGTTTTCGGATTATTCACAATGCCGAAGCAGTCATCCTGTGGTACTTGCTCCAAACTAGTCGGATACCGTGCAAAAGCCGTCTCGTGTGTTTTGTGCCAAGTTAAACACCACATTTCATGTTCAATGGTTCAATGGTTCAATGGTGTATGATGGGATAAAAAGCATGACTTTACAAGACCCACAGGATGGATATGCAAAAGAAAATTAAAATCAAAATGTTCCAACGTGGAACGTAAAGTATCAGTGGTTAAACCATTGCACTTTAACAAAGTGTTGTGTATCGTTTATCACTAAGATGAAAATCTAAGAGTCTTTCGAATGTCGTCATGTCTGGTGCGTTCACCACATGGTTTGGTAATGCATTCCAGTGAGAACAGATTCTAAGTGAGAAAAAATACTTTCTACAATTCAAACGGGAGTGTTGCGTCATTAGTTTCAGGTGGTTGCCTCGGTTTTGTTTGTATGGGGCTAGAGTCAACAGCGATGTACATGGATGCTCGCTTTCGGTTAGTATCCGGTATGTGAGAGTAAGATCACCGAGAAGCCGTCGGTATTCTAATGAGAACACCCCGAGTACACGAAGACGCATTTCGTAACTTATACCGGATAGTCCACGCGTTGCTTTTGTGGCTCTTCTTTGGGGCTGTTCCAAGAGGCGGATGTCTCGTTTTAACCATGGACACCAGGCCTGAATTGCATATTCAACATGAGGACGAATGTAGGAGTTAATCAACAATGGTACTAGCTGTCGCTCAAAAGTGCCGAGAGCTCGCCTCAAAAGTCTCAAGTTCAAGTTCGCTACACTTGCTGCTTTCGAACACTGGAGTGAATTTCCAAGACTCTCTTGCACGATTATACCTAGGTCGCGTTCACTAGTCACGTGTTGCGTGACATGTTGCCCCAAAAGGTATGTGTTAACGAAGCTGTTGTGCACCGTCAGCAGGTGGCACTTTGCAGCGTTCAGTGGGAGCTGGTTCTTTTCTGCCCATTCGTTAATCCGGGTCAGATCTTCCTGGAGGTAGACATGGTCGGATGCTGAGCGAATAGCTCTCCATATTTTAGCGTCGTCTGCAAATATTTGCATTGGAGATAGAATGTCTGCTGGAAGGTCATTGATGTAGACTAAAAATAGTAGCGGGCCGAGGACGGATCCTTGTGGAACCCCACTGGAGACGTAAAGGCTTTCGGAATAGGTGTCAGCTACTCTTACCTTGATTGCCCTGTCGTGTAAGTAGTCTTCCAACCAAGTGAGCAGGGAACCGTTGATACCGTAGGCAGCAAGCTTTTGGAGGAGAAAGAAGTGATTGACCCTGTCGAATGCTTTAGAAAAATCCAGGTATATCACATCTATGGGGACTCCTTCATCAGCCGCCCTGGTCCATAAGTCTCGAGTAATCAGCAAATTGGGGAGACAAGATCGTCTGCGTCGGAACCCATGTTGGGCATTAGAAATTATCAGTTGACTTTCAAAGTATCGCGTCAGTTCATCTGCGATTACCGATTCCATAACTTTTGACAAAACAGGAAGGAGAGTAATAGGTCGGTAGTTAGCAGGATCCGAGCGCTTACCTCCTTTATATATTGGAGTGATAATTCCACTTTTCCACTCAGATGGGAGTGTATGGAAGTTAAGCAGACACTGGAAAAAGGTTGGATTATAAATTGAGCATTTTCATCGTCTTCGCTAGATCCAACACGATTTCGTCCAAACTATATGTGAAAATTGCCGAAATAAGATACAGCCAGAAAGAGTAAAGCCGACGTGTAGGCCTCAGCCTTTCGTTGTGAACAGCTCCGTGTGTTTGGCCCAACAACCTAGCAAGAAGAGCCTTCAGGTTTCGGCTCAGTCTTCCTCCTCTACTCGTGCAAACTCACCGACACGAAGTCCAACCGTTGTGAGAAGCCCAGTTGCACCTGGCCTAAATTGCTTACCTTTGTTGTGTCCAACGGACACTGATGTCCCAGCAGGTGAAAGTCTGAGTGCTGAAGACCAGTGGATAGAACAGAGGACGAAATTACGAAGGAACGTCGGGCGTTTACCTTCTGTAAGTCAACAGTTAGCCAAACCACTTGAGTCTGGTAGTATACTTCGCCCTGCAAGGCCAACCTCGTCCGACCAGAGGCGTTATAATCTCGTGATCTTTCAAGCACCGGAGTCCAGTGATCCATCACCCCAAGTGCGCTACGAGCACGATGTCGAGTTTTTACAGGGTCTAATTGATGGACTCCTCGACGCTGGTGAGGACTCGGTAAAAGTGAGGCAGATTACCCGAGTTGGAAGGCAAGGTGATCAATAAAATTGGCCTATGAGAATCACTTTTGTGGACGAAGGCAGTCCAAGACTGATCATTTCTCGCCTAAGTAGGCTGAAAGGTTTGAAGATCCATGTTCATCCCGACCTTGACCCAATAGACAGGGAGCGGCTCAAGTCTGCCATCATTGAGCTGAAAAGAAGCACTGGTGAGGGGGGAACAAATTTTCGTATCGTAAATTTTCGGGTGGTTTCCAACCATCCGTGAATCAGGATAAACAGGCTGCTCACACTTCAAGCACGCCCGGTGGCTCCTGCTGCGGCCTGCGAGTAGCCTTCACAAACGTTTGCAGTACTATGAATAAGCGCGATGAGCTTTGTTGTTTCGTTGCGTCTGAGCGACCAGAAGTAGTGGGACTCGCAGAGACATGGCTGCATGCAGAGTTATACACCCAAGAACTTGAAATCAACGGTTACTCGTGCTTCCGATGCGATAGACTAAAGCATGCCCACGGTGGTGTCTTATTTTACATCCGGTCTTCCCTGCGTGGTAGACTTGTGAGCACCTACCGAAGTGACGATGGTTTGTGTGAGCTACTGTAGTGTTCCATCCGCCTCAGGCGCGGAGAACTGCTTGTGGGCGCAGTTTGTCGCAATCCCCTGAGTCGTTGTTTGGATTGGCTGCCCATTCCTCGGGCCCACATGAGTCGTCCACACTTTCTACTTATGGGCAATTTTAACTGTCCTCGAATACGATGGCCTGATGTGCATTTGATGCCTGGACATAGTGAGGTCGAAGCAAAGTTCGTGGATTTGGTACTTGAAACTGGTGCATCGCAACACATCTGCCAGCCAACACGCATATCAACACGTTCAACCCCGTCCTGTCTCGGCTTGATGTTAACGAGCTACGAAAAACGAGTGCGTGACGTTAGGATCCTGGAGCCCCTGGCTACCAGCGACCACTCAGTACTGATAGCTGATATGGAATTATCTTTGCCGTATTCACATTCGCTGCAACCAGCTCCCAACTACCGGAAAACGGACTTCGATGGTCTAGCTCGAACTGCGAGCCAACTGGATTGGTCTCTGTCACAAGCTGCATCTGTGGAAGATTGTTGGATATTTATAAAAGAGAGATTGACATCATTGTGTTCCCAATTTGTGCCATTGAAATGTCGAAAGGTTGGACCGATTAAGCCTCACTGGTTTGACAAGGAGTATGGAAACCTGGCTCGGAGGCGGCGCAGACTGTGGGACAAATTCCTCCTCTCTGGCTCTGCCAATGATTACGAAGGGTATAAATGTCAGCGGAACCTCTGCAACAGTGCAAAAAAGAATAAACGCCGACACTTTGAAGAGCAGCTCGCATTAGCCGTAAAGACCGCCCCAAAGAGAATCTTTGCATACGTGAAGCGACGTCTGAAGCCGGCAGGTGATGTGCCAGTGCTGGATGACACGGATGGACAGCCCCTAACCTCCAGCACTGAGCGTGCGTCCGCGTTGGCGGCGCACTTCGCTTTTGTATTTGCGAATAACCAGGTGTCTGTTCCGAGTTCGACGTGTACCGCTTTTACCGAACTTGACAGTCTGCATTGCGGCGTTGAAGAGGTAGCTCAACTACTCTCCAACCTTGACGGCATTAAACCTGCCGGGCTTGATGGGCTTCACCCACTGTTTCGCAAGTCACTTGCAACCATCTTCTCTCCTGTCGTGACTGACCTTTTCAACAGGTCGCTGTCCGAAGGTTTATTGCCGGTTGACTGGAAATGTTCGGTGGTGAAGCCTATTTCGAAAGGCGACGACCCTAGCAAAGTAGACAATTACAAGCCAATTTGTCTGACACCTATTTTGGCAAAGGTTGCTGAGAAAATCATGAAGAAGGGATTGCTGCAGTTGCTACAGTCAAACTAAGTCCTGCCGCCCGCACAGCACGGTTTTATGCAAGGTCGCTCATGCATTACGAACCTGCTTGTGACGAGGCATGAGTGGTTGAAGGCAATAAGTAAGGGGAAGTCCGTCGACGTGATATTCATCGATTTCAGTAAGGCGTTCGACAAGGTCAGCCATGAGGTTCTCCTTCACAAACTCAGCATGTGTGGTGTCGGTGGCTCACTGCACCGGTGGATCCGCGACTTTCTTGTTGGATGAAAGTGGAGGGTACAGGTCGATGACCATCTAACTGACTGGTATCCCTCTACAAATGGCGTGCCTCAAGGCACTGTGCTGGGGCACACTCTGTTCCTGATCCACATCAACAATCTACCGTAGCTTCTCCGGTCGCCGTGTGCCTTGTTTGCTGACGACATGAAGATTTGGAGAGAAATCGACGCTCCCGATGACTGTGGCCTACTTCAGCAAGACCTCAACCGCCTATCCACATGGTCTGCAGAAGTTCTTCTCCCGGTCAACGCAGCCAAGTCTGTATTTATGAGCCCGGGGAAGGGTGCCAACGGCCGAAACTACACCCTTGACGGCCAAACCGCTATATCCCACACCCTCCGTGAAGGACCTAGGTGTACTCTCACGCTACGATTTGAAGTCGGTGGACAACACGAACAGGCTATATCGTAACCGACTGCGCATGCTTTGGGCGCTCAAACGTAGCTTCGGCACATGGTCTGAAGAGGTTGCCACTCGCCTCTTCTCTTCCATCATTAGACCAATGCTAGAGTACGGTTCGCCCGCCTACTTTCCGATTACCCGAGGCGAGGCATAAAAGATCGAACGGGTCCAACACGTTGCTACCAGGCTGAACCCGGGTTTACGTGGCTTTGGGTATGAAGACCGGTGCGAGAAACTAGGACTCTACACCTTGTCCTACCGTCGGGTGCGATTCGACCTCATTATGACCTACCGTATTCTACATCTCGGTGACTTCCCAATGCTAAGGCCAATGCTGTACTTACGAGGGCAATGAGGCACACGCGGACACAGATACAAACTTGTCGTTCGGATGTGAAACGTGTTCCCCACCAACTGTGCTTCGAACGGAGAGTGCTAAACATTTGGAACAGTTTGCCTGAACATGTAGTTGAGGCAACATCTGTGCAACAGTTCAAAACGTTGTTAGCTTTGTATTTTGCCACTATTCGATTCAGAGAACGACTGCACACTTACGATGACATATCGCATTTGTGAATCCTGAAATATCGTAAGTCGAATATTTTAAATATTACATGAGAACGACAATGATATTCACGGTTAATAACTTTTATAACGTTTTTCACCATATTTCGAAAGAGTTGTACAGAATCCATTTCTACTTGCTCTATAATACAGTATTCAGTACTCAGACAGTGATTCGCAGTGAAGCGAACCTTGGCCAATTCGGTCACTGGGACCGTAGTCGAAGCGTAGAGGAATTGGGGGTTGCCCTCTTAAAAGCATTTTATGCCATTACCCGTTTGATCTCATCAAGCAGCAAGTCTAGCACGACCTTGCTTTGCGTCACCAAATTGCGCCTTAGCATCCGGTCGCTTCGCCTCACAAACATCTGCGCATTTCCGGGTCTTAGAATTTGTAGGCAGAAGGCATCACCAAATCATGATGTTCTGTTGATGTTCGTAAGGCTGACAAATTCTTTTTTTATCAACAACGGCCTGAAATTGTCACCTACACGCACCATGTTCAACCTTTTTGTGGAAAACCTCACTGAACAACAGCTTTCGACCGTGGTTTTCAAATATTGGTCATCGTAGCACGTCGAAGTGAGTCGCTTAACTATCCGTCATCAACCTGCTCATTTGATTACTCTGGCGCCTACAGAAGCAATTTAACCGCATAGCTGCGACCGTATGTACTGAACAGCTCACATAACTGCACTTAATCCAACGACCTGTAGACGACCGTAATGGTGGTGACACACGAGCAATGGGTAAAATTCTATCAATCGATACATCCAACCCAAGGCAACCTAGCTTTGTGACTACCTTAAGCTATCTGACTGATAAAACGCACCACCGGACACCATACTTCTGTTAGCTGGTATCGTGACAAGGCTTGAGTGAATGATGAAGATCCCGTGGTCACAGCGTTTAAACATGGTGAAGTACACGCGTTTTTCGCTATCGGTGAAGTTGTTGGAACTACGTTTACTGGACTTAACGTAGAGGATGTGGAGTTGATTCCAAGTGATCTACTCCCTTTGGAGGCTGTCGACGATCTTTGCTCTGATCTGTGACAGTCCGTAAATCAATTTTGCGGCACTGATAGAATAACACTGGTTGTCAGTCGTTTCGGGCTGTGTGAAACTCTTTCAAGATTGGTATGTACCAACCCTTCACAGACCCTTTGTGGAGATAAACAAGAATTTGCTCAACAATCCATCAAGCAAGGCAGCTATATCAGTGCCGGTGTGGTAGAACAGGAGGCCGCAAAGTATGTAGCCAAATCTTGTGGCACTTTTGCTAAAGCACCCCACTTATGACGCCGGTGCGACAACATCCTTCACCTGAAGCGCAGAGTCGACGACGACGTTGGTGAAACCTGACCCATAATGTCGACGCTAGTTGTGTCCGACCACTGAGAACTTCGAAGTGTAGCTCACCTCTGGTGCGACAGTAAGTGAGCAATAAACGTGCTCACCGTCTTGGTAACGGCGCGGGAAGTGCAAGGGAGCCGCTCACCACCGTTAGATCGCGCACCAACTTGAGATGGCCGGGCCAGATAGTGAGCATGGCACCACTGACTCCCGCAATGTGTCGTTCGCTTGGCCCCTAGTCCTCGGTTTTCCAGATATGTTACTATGACTTTACTTTGATTTTAATTCAATCTGTTTATTGTCCAGATTCCGTTAATTTCGTTTTTGATAATGATAACTACGAATGGAAAAGTGGACGGTACGTGTCACGTTTTATGTGAATTTCTGAGAGTTTTTGTTTCGGCATGCAAGTATTGTGAAGAACGATTATGCGGCCCGTGAAGTCGTTTTCGTTAGTCATCCAATCAGCTGTGAAAAAACTTTCGTTATCCCTGAGGCAGTAAGTTGATGTGCGTTTTGTCAACGAACTGAGCAGGTGTGGAAGTCCTTCCTGAGAGCAAGTGAAAACAGCACCTTCGTTGGGTTTGTGGTGGGGCAGCCATTTTGTACGGAGACGGAACACAATGAGTAGCCGTAGATAGTGTGTGAGTGAGTGTGAGTAGCCGTAAATAGGAAGACCACGAAAGTCGTTGCTGCTGGAATTCGGAGCAGGCGCAACCAGTGAGTCCAGACCGAGCAACGTGGTCTTGATGGAAGCAGCCGACACCAGGTCACGATCGGCTACCGGTATCGAGCCTGAACCGAAAACATCGGGGAATGCATCCGTTCAAATCAGGCAAAAACGTTGGTATTGGCGTATCAATGATTGACCCGAAGCGAAGTGATGCCGCCATGACTGAGCGAATCACGAGCTATCGAATGAACCTTGGCCAGCCAGAATAGGATAGACAGAAGCGGATATCTTGGGTGAACATGCAGCAATTATTAATGGTCGCAGACTGGCTGGGCGCATCGATGTGTCGCGAGCGGACCTCAGTCAATGTTGTGCATTGTTGGAAGGGAAAAGACTGATACCAGTTCGACTGCGCTAGTAGTTTGATTGACTGTGGTCGCCACAATAGAAAATCTGCTTTATTACCGCGTCGTTCTGTTAAAATTTGACCTATGCCCCACCGTCCATTGTTTACAAACGCAATGAGCGCGAGACGCACAAACTTTGGTCTGCGTCATTGGTTATAATCCTAGATAGAAAGACTGCTTCTGTTATGTTATCACACTTGGTTTCGCTACACAAATCAACCAAGTGATATAAAGAGTTGTAAGAGGTACTTAAGTGTAAGAGGCCAGTGCTATTATAGTTGAGAATGTAGGGATCTTGAAAGTATTGCGAGCTATTATGTTGACGTCATTATGATTACAGAATGTGCATAAAAGGATGTGAATGGGTCAGGTGGCTTTTGGTATTGGGTGAATTTTCGGTTTCGAGCTCAGTAGTTTACAACTGGACATGGTTCGAGAAGCTGCATGAAAACCTAGTACAGGAGATTATTGACCATACCCAAATGATGCAGGTATCGGGGTACTTCCTAGGAGATAATGTGGTGCCGAACATACCGATGTAGCGTGTGATAGTATTAACTTAGAACTTTGCGTGTCCACAGTCATAACGATGCACAACATAGCCTGCGTTGAAAGAAGCTGGCCCTTTTGTACATGTGAACAGGTGAATGAACATGGATTGAGGAGAAGGGCCGTGTAGGGTGCAGATGCTCAGCGGCGCACTAAGTCATGTGTTATAAAAGTGTGTAATACGGGAATGATGAGGTTCCTACGTTACTACGTTTTTTGACTTACGAGGCCTATGAAGCCATCATTGCACACTCCTGCCACCTTGTTATGCGCTGCCGCATAAGAGAGAAACAGTCCATTCTGTTCTACCTACTTCAAGACACCGCATGACCAAGCCTCTAAGCGCCAAAAAAACAGTGGACAACGATTGATCATTCCGAGTGCATATTTAGAATCGACACTCACGAAAATCACACCCATGTTGGTCCTGGCCGAGTGCACCGCGACCTGATCAATAGTTCCTGCGACTCTCATCAGGCTATTGCGCAGTTCCGGAGTGATTTCTGGTATGCACCTTTAGATGCACTTGCGTCGAATATAAATCTCCCATTGAACATCACATACTGTCCATCAGCTCTGAAGCATGCCGCGCTCAGTTCTGATCCTCTGGTTGGCTGTACTGTGGGCCATTGGTGCAGCAGGATACCGAGGATATTCCTACGGAACAGGCGATGCTGTGCACCTAATTGATCAGTACAAGGGTTACTCCTCAGGCACGCATGACCCTTACATTCCTGATGACTACGGCAACGGTTACGACAGTTATGGAGATGGGTATGTGCTAGAAGACTACGGGAGTGATGACAACGTGGCCTACGTATTGGTGGATGATCGGGATCCATATGGCCAATACGGTGCTGTATCGTATGCTCCTTACGACCAGTATGGCACATATTATTCGGAATACGAACCTTACGGTGATGACAACGCGTATACTACAGAGGACGGTTACCCGTTGGCTGCTTATCACCCTGAAGAGACCTACGGTTCGTACGAAAAATATGATCGTTATGGAGCAGATATGTACGGCGGCTACGACAAACCAACGCCGCGTGTGAAATATGACACGTACGACAAATACAAAGGTTATGATGAGTATTTGCCAAGCGGCAAGTATGATGACTACGAGGATTACAATTATGACAAGTACGGAGCGCACGGTGATAAATCGGACAAGCTGTACGACAATGCCTATTACGGATACGGCGGTCATGAAGGCTATGGTGATAAGTATGATTCCTACGACGCGGATCATGATGATTACGACTACAAACCACATCCCCATTATGAGTACGAAGATGGAAAATATGAACCATTAAATTGGGATGATTACACCTATGCGGAACCGTACGGAGCCTATGGAACAGTGGGAAAAGCTGAAAAGTACGATTCCGACGGTGGATACACAACGTACGAAAAGGAGTTCGAAGTACAGAAATACGGAGATAATGCTAAATACGGCGGGTACAATGACTACATTTATGCAAAATACAAATCACCGATTGTTGATGATTCTAAGGCATATCGTCATAAGTATTATTCGATGGGCCAAGGGTACAAACGGTTCAAACCTCGTGTATCCGGTAAACATTATGATACGTATGATGGGAAGTACGATGGATTGATTACTTATGGGCCAGTTCACACAAAGAAGCATGAAAGTGTGTACGACCACTATGACTATCAACCTCAAAAATATGATGATCAATATGACATTAAGCCGACCGATGGTTATGACTATAAACCATATTACGAAAGTGTAAATGAGAAATCTGCCGAGCATTACGGCGAGCACGACGGACATGGTGAAGGAAAATTCTACGGTGCTTACGACCACTATGGCAAACATGATAAGTATGGACACGACAGTCTGCATGGAGAGTACGGGACAGATGGACATCTGCATGTGAACGACAAACTCCTACACGATGATCGGTACAAGATGTATGGTGGGATTCGAGGAAATGGGAAGATGTCTGGTTTCCAAGAGTCCGAGAAAGGCTTAAAGTACGAGGAAGTAACTTCATTCCATCAAGGTGGGTCGGTGGATACTTACGGTAAACACAAGAAACGCTACGGAGGATATGACACACAGGGCAAAATCAAACAGTACGGTGACGAGTTCTTACGGCGGAAACATGCCATCCAAGGCGAACTGAAAGCCAGAGGTAAGACTGGTCGCTACAGTGATGAAGATGCGAAGGCCAAATTCTCACTTCATACAAGAATTAGGGATTATGGAAAAGAAAACCAATACGGCAATCGCAAGATCTATGGAAACAAGCGGGGAGGAGAGGAAACCGAGTTTTACGGTGAATGGAAGGGTCACGGCGGTTTTGGTTCTTATGACAGAGAAAAAGGTCACAGAGACCTTGATGATTACGGAACCTACTAGTGTTTGGTACAACAGGTACAATGTGTATAGTGATACTGGTGACTTTTCAACTCTGTCAGGTGGGGAAATGGTGTCGATTGCAGTCGAAAGCATGGGAACTGTGGAGACTTCAATGGCGATCCCGTTTAGAGACGATCGAAGCCATTCTGCTTAAACTTCGCGTTAAGCATCGTTGCAGCTGGATGGGAACTTCTGTTAATTGGGTTAAGCCATCTGTAACTGGTATGCTATTATTGTCACGAAATTGATGAGCAATTTACTTGTTACGGGATCAGGAAAAATATTCAAGCTAGTTAACATCGACTAGTGACAATCCGGCATTCTTACTGATTCCCAGAACCTGTGCATGCACTGAAATCGGGAATATGGTCAGCAACATGACGAATTAGCCAGCGGAGTAGGCAAATTGATCAGGAGCCCGGTGACAACTAGGATGGCCGAGGGTTACGGCATCAGCAACTTACCATGAGATAGCTAAACTTGATTGATCAAGTGAATGCAGTCAAGTAAGCTATTGCTCACTTGTCCGTTATTCGGCTTAGCTTGGCCGAAACCGGGCGCCACTAGAGGACAGACTGCTAGACTTTAAGCACGCATCTGTTTCGGGAATAGAGTGGAACATCCGTCGCGTAAGCGGACACCCCTACACGAAACTTCTGGTGTACGGAAGGATATCCTTACTGCGTTTACACCTTTCATAGCCATTTGAATCAACCTTATGCGGCCGCACAGGGTGACTTGCAACCACACGTGGTTTAAGACCATCGGCTCATCTTGTAATGATCTAGTATTGGATGCATCGACG
This sequence comes from Dicrocoelium dendriticum, assembly GCA_944474145.2. Taxonomy (NCBI): domain Eukaryota; kingdom Metazoa; phylum Platyhelminthes; class Trematoda; order Plagiorchiida; family Dicrocoeliidae; genus Dicrocoelium; species Dicrocoelium dendriticum. Next base: position 79,463,949 of record OX104068.1, on the reverse strand, counting down.
CCAATCGAAGGACAAAACGTAGCCTTCGTATTGAGCAAAGATCTGTTATTCATGAACTCAAGAATAATTTGTCGTACGCAGAAGTGCTACCCCAATGAAGCGATTCACAGCAGTTGATCCCTATTTTCGTCTTAAGTAATGCGAATAAATTCCTTTGCCCGCGATTTCCGTTTGCTAATTGGCACTCCGTCTGATCCGCAACTCTACCGTGTAGGGCCACCTTGAAACTCATGCATTCTAAGTCGAACTAATTCTGGATTGTCTGTGCAACCTGTGCAATTATAATCAGTTTTATGGATAAAATTTGATTGGTTTTTGCACCTAATAGTCCCATTTCAGTTCTGGTAGCTCGAGTAACCGGATATCATCATGGCGGGTACTGTTTAATGTCCTATAATCACTACAATAGCTAAAGAAACCATACTCTGGGTCATCAGGCGTAGAATTTGCAGGGGATATTTTGGCACCAGACCAACTATAAAGAAGCTCATACTAATCGCATTTTAGAGTAAAGTCATGCAGCTGCTGGAAGAAGGTGGTCGCTCGATTCTCCACTGACTGATCCAACGCTCTGGCCGACGTCAACACTGCAAAGAGCAGCTCGGCAATCTGAAGTCGCCATCGGCAAGCATGAGTAGACGGTGAAGTTGACTCGATTTGCCATGAACCGACTGTCAGATAGTGGCAACCGAATAAAGAGCCGTAATCTCGGTTGTCCATCACAATGAGGCTGGACCTTACCGTGGTGCGATGGTTTGTGTGACTAAGCGATCCATTGAGTTATACTGGGTGATGCTTTTGCACCTTCAGAGTTACTCATACAAGAATAGTCAATGGTTAGAGGCCACACAAACTCAGCCTCCTGGTCCTCCAGGATGGGGGTTGAAATGAGGGTGGCACCTTATTCCTTAAAACGGACTCCTTGTAGCCCAACGCCAAACCCGCTGCCTTGCGGTAAGGTTTTTGAACCAAAGGCTTTGGTTGAGAACCCTAATCATTCTCCTGTCTAGGCCTGGGCAAACCTGACAGTATCCTGCCCACGCAATACTATGAATCATTCGTCAAAAAATTTCTTGATGCTCTGGCCACCGCAGAGGATAATCGACGGTGCCCTATCTGCTGCATCGAGTAGGGTGGATAGGGGTTTGGATGCTACTGCTCAAGCCTTCCCGTCTTCTTATTCCCCGCTTACGCTTTTTCACTCTTACCGTCCCGTTCCAACTTCACTTATATCCCCCCAGATTTTAATCCCCCGATTCTTGGCCCTCCCCCAACGTGCTTCGGTAGGCGTTTGTCTTCTAGTTTCAACTCACATGCGAACGCGGAGCGTCAATCCTCTCCTGTCGACAAGCCCATGTCTAACCAAGCGGTCCATTACATTTCATCGGCTTCCATTTGGAGCCCTCGATCGTCCTTCAGATTGACATGCCTCAATGTACGCATATTACTACAGATCGGTCAACAGGCAGCACTTGCCCGAACATTGGGGACCCTCTCGATCGATATCTGCTGCTTATCGGAGACCCGTCAGCAAGACGCGAGCTCTGTGCTCATTCTGCGATCCCCATCAAGTGACACTAGCAGTATTTTCTCATTGCGCCTATCCGGTGACGATGCAGCTTCGAGCACCGGCCAAGCTGGTGTTAGCATTGCCCTGAGCCCGCGGGCTGAAGCTGCTCTGGTTGATTGGATTCCAATCAGTAACCGGATGTGTACGGTCCCATTCGCTGGCTCGTTCAAAGCTTCGAAGTCGCTCGGGACTAATAGGTGTCTATTCATCATCGCTGCCTATGCACCCACAAACTGTAGCGATGATTCGGTAAAAGACGACTTCTATCGCCAATCGAACGAGCTCCTTCGCCACAGAAGGAGCACGGACACTGTTGTGCTTTCTGGGGATCTGAACGCTCAAGTTGGAAAGTTGTCCACTGATGAAACGCATCTGGGCGGCCAACATGGTATAGGCTCCCGTAATGATAACGGTGAGCGGTTACTTCATTTGTGTGATGCCCGCCTATTTCTTGCGAGCACTAACTTCCGACGCAGCACCAAACGGTGGGTGACTTGGCGCCCACCAGCCTCGAACCAGCTATGGACGCAGATCGATCACATTGCGATAAGTTACCGATGGAGAGGCTGCGTCAAGAACCGTCGCTCGCTTTGGAGCACATGTGTGGAAACCGACCATGAACTTGTATGCGTTGACCTGCGGATGCGTTCTGGCAAACACCCACGACGACGTTGTGAGCGCATTGACACCAGCCAACTTGCGAAGTCAGCTGTTCTGAGTGCGCATCGAATTACGCTGACGTGCGGATTGAGTAAGCGCTCACTGGAGAAAATTGATGGTCACTGGTCGCATGTTCACCAGACCTTACTAGCAGCAGGCAAAGCCTCACGTGGTGTGTCTAATAGCCAACATGGACATTGGGTCTCTTCTCGGTCTCTGGAACTTATCGACGCTCGCCAGCATATCCCGGTTGGAAGCGAACACAATGAAAGTCGCAAAGAGCTCCGTGCAAAACCCCGTGCTAGTCTGAAGAGAGACCGCGAATCTTGGTGGTCTCTTCGTGCGTCAGAGATGGAAGTGGCCGCTGCCCTTGGCAACCATCGTAAGTTATTCCGTTTGATACGGAAAACGGGCAGCAGGAGACCTGGTGTTAGTGAAACTATAGGTGATGAAAGTGGACAGCCTATCCACAATTTGTCAAAACGTTTGGAGCGTTGGGCTGAGCACTTTGAAAAGCAATTTAATCGGTTAGAATTCTTCGATTCTTCGCCGGCCAGTGATCGTCTTGCACCGTGGGCTGTCTCTTTGGATCCACCCTCTCGCTCAGAAGTCGAACGTGAGCTCGGACTGTTGAAGTTGAACAAAGCCGCTGGACCAGACGATCTACCTCCAGCCCTCTTCAAATTCGGAGGTTCTACTCTTGTTGATGCTTTACATGAATTACTAGTGAAACTGTGGGAGCAGGAGACTGTACCCAACCGACTGGAGCCGCTCCATTATTGTTTTCATCTTCAAAGGAGGCTCGTGTTCGGAATGCGGCAACCATAGAAAAATCAGGCTGATCTCCATCGCCTCCAAATTACTCGCCTCCATAATTCTTCACAGGCTGACTGGCGCTCATGAAAGCCAGATTCGTGAGGAGCAAACCGGGTTTCGTCCGGGTCTTGGCTGCATCGACTACATCTTCGCCATGCGGCTGTTGTTGGAGCATCGTCACACATATCGGTGGCTCACCGTAGTCGTGTTTCTCGACATCAAAGATGCCTTCGATTCGGTTGATTGATGTGCCCTTTGGTATTGTCTACTCAGGAAAAGTGTGCCCGAGAAATATGTACATATTATCCAAGCATTATACGCGTGTAGCACGAGCAGAGTGAGGGCTTACGGCAAGCTATCGCCACCCTACAATATCTCCAGCGGTGTGAGACAAAGATGCCCGCTGTCACCTTTCCTCTTCAACTTCGCCATTGAGGAAGTCATGGAGGTTGCATTTACAGGACATGACTTGGAAGGTGTGGAGCTACTCCCAGGAGAACGACTTCTTGTCTTGGAGTATGCAGACGATATTGCCCTCATCTGTGACAGCTCCCAGACGTGCCGAGCCGTGCTGGACAGATTAGCACTGGCTGTCAGCCGCTTCGGGCTTTGCTTTGCACCATCGAAATGCAAAGCGTTCCTCCAAGATTAGCAGGGATCGCCTCCTTCGCTGCCCCTTGTTAAGGATCAGCTAGAAGTCGTTCAAAAATTCAACTACCTGGGAAGCGCCCTTGGGATTGAAGACGAGATCACGAACCATATAGCAAAAGCTGGAAGTGTTTTGCTAACCTTCGTCACCCATGGTGGCGGCGCGACATCGCTCCTGCCCTGGAGGGTAGACTGTACAATGCAGCGGTAAATTCGATCCTACTGTACGGTTGCGAAACCTGGCTCCTAAGATCGGCGGACATGAAGAGGCTAGTTACGTTCGACCATCGGTGCTTTCGCAGTTTGGCTCACATCTGGTGGGAACACCGCGTGACTAACGAGCGTGTTTGACGCCTTGTTTCCGGCACAGAAACAGAATCTGAACCGCTCAGCGCCGTCATTCCACGCACCAGGATCCGATGGCTCGGCCACGTGTTATGCATGCCAGCCCACCGACTTCCACGACGTGCGTTGTTTGCTCACCGGGGATGTGGATGGAAGAAGAGGATGGTTGGTCAAGCGATGACTTGGTCCAGGGGAATGAATGCCCTCACTTCTGAGCTGGCCTCAGTTGGAGTGTCACGGCGCCCTGGTTGGGGTCCAAAAGACGGTGAACACGTTTGGCTGGATACACTTGCTGATATGGCAAGGAGCCGACCTCAGTGGCGTTCCTGCTGTGAGTTTCTTTGTCCCTCCCAATCCCTTTTAGCCTCCCCTCCACCTACGATCTCATTTCGTAGCGTAAGACATAATAATCTTTCTTTTTCTAGTGGCCGGCTGGTAGCTTACCGGAACGATGCCTATCCATTGTTGGTAGCTCAGCTGGCATGCAAACGTTGTATTTATTTTCCCTTTCCTTTATGTATTGCGGCACAGTAGCTGAGGTGTTTCCCACCTCTAGCTGACGTGTATAATGATGAATGATGAATTATGATCTCGGTTGTACATGCTTCTAAGTAGGAACTTGTTGGGAGGCTACGAAGTTATACCAACTCTTTCCTGGTTTACACTTGCTAATAAACTGCATTACGATTGTTTATACATAACCGTAGGTCAGAGGTGCACAGTTAGGGAATTGGAGTGGCTTCTGGTCGAAAGCGTATGTGTTCGTGAGTGCCTGGTTATAGTGGCCCTCGCACATGTGCCGATGCATGCTGTTTCAATCTACCCTGCCTTTTGAAATACATCCGATTGTGATATATAGTAGCTAACGCATGCGCACATGCAAACTCGTTGCCTTAAGAGGTATGCAGAGAAAAAAATCCGGCTTACATAATCCAATTCTACCCACAGATTTATGCATTTGGTTGAATTCGGAAGTGCGTACGATGGGAATGCGGACCTCTGATTCATGCGAAGCAAAAATCATATACAGTGTAAGGACAATGGGGCGCTACGTGTCTCGCATACCGTTCACCGTAGTTAAATGAGTAAGGCTTAGTCGCCTTGATTGGACTACCGGAATGGGAATGATTTGGCCAATTCCAAGCGGCCATTGACCTAGTGGATTTCACTCTATATTGCGTACAACACATTGTTGCAAGGATGGTAATAAATAACATTAGTTGATGAATGGAGTTGTGAGAAATGCACATATGCAACTAGTATCGATGTTTATAGAAAAATCGTGATTTGCTACGTTTCATTTTTTGGCTGTAGTTTTGAAAGGTAGTTGTAAGCGTGATCAGATGTAGACCGTGTAGACAAGTCAATAACTACGATGCAAGGACAATCATTGCATGAACTGCAGGCGATTGTTCCTACAAACAAATTCTTTAACAGTTTGCCAGACTTTCCTGAATGAATCGGTGCAGTGAGCTGCAACGCGTCATACACATAGTACAGGACAGCAAGGAATGAATATGGAGCGACCAGAGAGAGGAAGCAGGTTGCCACCAAAAAGACCAACGAGTAATAACCTAGGTTTTAATAAGGAAAACCATAGGGCTTTCGATTTTCAATTAGTATAGTGATCGGAGGGGCCTGTTGGTAACCGACTGAGCTGACTTGGTAGCCGTGAAGCAGGAAATTCTTCTATGAAGTCTATGTGAGTAGGCCATCTCATATTTTCACCGAGCTTACGTTGACTACGAGTGCTGATGCAATGATAGCTTAATTCGTAAGAGTCTCACATAGGCTTTGGAATGAGTGTGACTTGGGTCGGGTGGTTCTGCCAGTTCAGTTATGACGTGTCGATCCTGTGGTATATATCAGACTCGCGGATGAACGGCCAACCAAGTTTGGGCGGGAGAACAAAGGAAAATAAATTAGAAAATGGTTTTATTGAAAAGTCATTAAATTAGCTAGGATTGAAAATAATGCATGAGAAGAGGTGGACGAGTGGTGAGTGCGAACAAGGCAGGTCATGACCAAAGGAAATACAATGAACAATGATTTATAACGGGTAAAGAGCATTGATAACTGGAGTGGTGAGTATAAAATGATTGAAGTGACAGGAAAAAGGGAAAATTCCGATATGAGGTGACTCACCGAGTTATTCACATGAGCACATGCTGTGTTGCGAGAGTGGCCTGCTTACGCCAAGGCATTTGAGCTATTCGCGATAGACTACTGGCGACTGCCGTTCCCAGTGAATGAAGAACACGGAAGTGACGGGACGAAAGTGTAGTGGGTACTCTGTTCCCGTGAATTGGTTAATAAAAATTAGACGCCGAACGTGGTGAGCTAGCTAGGGAAGGATGTGAGGGACTGTGCGATTGAGCGTCGTGCTGAACCCAACCGGGGCGATGTGCGATGCACAAGCTGCAACATCCGGCTCAATCGTGAACGTGCAAGCAAGTTGACAAGCGTACATGGAATACAAAAACAAAACGGTAGTGACAGTAGCGCATGACGATAAAAGTGCTAACTAAAATGACCTTACGATATTTTTTAGGTTTTTAACATTTCTTACTCTTTTTGTAGTCTAAAAATACATTACCATTCGTTTGTATTTTCAGAAATGGTAATAGGAGTTCAAGCAGAAAAATGCACATGTTGTCCCTACTTACTCCTGTGATGGGAGTATACACTCGAACGAACGTGCGGTGCCAGCCCAGCAAGGAAGCCGTTAGGCTGCCGCAAGCAAAGGCGGCAACCGATTGGACGTTCACACGTTTCTCGCATGCACGCTGATTGGCCAACAGTGGACGCATTGGAGTGAGTTTGTTTGACTGAATCAAAGGAAAAATGTCATGCATCAACAAAGGTCGTTAATTATGGATCCAACCAGCTGTATATACCGATATGTTTCACTCGCCCTCGCTCTCCGTTTTCGCCTGGTCCTGTTGTTTGCAGAATATACGTTTTGTCCCTGAAGGACCGACTTTTCACATGGTGTCAGAGAAGGAGAAGAACACTAGTACCACCCAGACGATGATTGGAGCTGCACCGGCTATTCAAATGCCTGCCCCGCTGAACATGGATGAACGCAGTTTGGCAAGCAACTGGCGTTTGTGGAAGAGCAAATGGATGGATTTCTGCACTTTATCGCGTCTGGACAAACAACCGATGGCGTACCGCTTGGCCATGTTTCGACACGCAGCAGGAGATGATGCGCGCCGCGTGCTAGAGACATTGTGTTACGACAAGAGCGAAGATGCCAACAATCTGGAGACAGTTCTTGAGAAGTTCAGTGAATACTGCGAAGGCCAAACAAACGAGACATTTCAACGCTACCTCTTCTTTTCGCGGAACAGGCGGCCAGGTGAATCCGTTGACACGTACGTCACTGAGCTAAAGATTTTGGGCCGATCCTGCAGTTTCTGTAAATGCATGGCGGACAGTCTCATACGGGACCGCATTGTTCTTGGGATCAATGACGAAGGTTTGACGAAGCGACTATTACGAAAGCGCAACCTATCTCTGCAGCAATGTATCGACATCTGTAACAGTGAGTCCTCCACTGCCTATCAGTTCTAGCAGATGACAATAGCAGGTGATTCAGAGTTGTGCGCCGTTTCCAGGAGCAAAACTACGAGGGCCACGACCGCGCGACAGGAGCCCTGCAACTTCTGTGCAACACGACATCCGAGGAACCGCGAACAGTGTCCGGCGTGGGGCCGCATTTGTGTCAAATGTGGGAAGCGCCATCACTTCGCCCGCTGCTGTCAGTCGACAGATGTCAGTGCACTCGTTCCAGACAAATCAACAGAAGACACCGAACAATCGATTGGTAACGTGTCTCGGAAAGCGTCGCAGAAGTGTGTCTATGCAAGTCTTCTGATCGAGGGACGGTCTGTGCGATTCCAGTTAGACACAGGCGCGACGATCAATATTTTGCACAGAAAGCACTGCCGCGGCGTGCGAATTCAATCGGATCAAGATTATTAGCGCATGTGGAATGGTTCCAGACTCAAGCCAAAGGGCTCAGCGACAATTGAAGTGGTCAATCCGAGAGACGGTGTTTCGCATCGCCTGCAGTTCGTGGTCGTGGATGAGGATCTCACGCCGATTCTCGGCATTGATTCGATTTTATCTCTTGGCTTTGTCATTTTTAACCATGATCGTTTTGTGTACGCTTGTCAGAGTGAAGCCGATGTTAGTGACCTGTATCCGTCGGTGTTTAGCCCGGGTTTAGGGGAATTCGAGGGTACCGCTCACCTGTCGTTAGATCCTTTGGCACGCCCGATTGCGTTACCTGCTAGGAGAGTCCCATTTGCGCTACGTGACCGATTTTCCGCGGAATTGAACAAGCTGGTTATGCAGGGGGTGATTGCAAAGGTTGATGAGCCAACAGACTGGGTTAGTCAGGTCGCAATCATTACGAAGAAAAATGGCGAACTACGCGTATGTATAGACCCGAAGCCACTGAATGAGGCCCTGCGTAGAGAACATTATGCGCTACCGACGTTAGAAGATGTTTTACCGCGTTTGACAAAAGCTAAGTTTTTCACGAAAGTAGACCTTTCTTCCGCATTCTGGCACGTTGTTCTAGACGACGAATCCAGTTTCCTCACCACATTTGCTACACCGTTCGGACGTTATCGTTGGCTGCGATTACCGTTTGGCCTGAAGGTGTCTAGCGAAATTTTCCAAAAGCGGTTGGTGCAAGCAATAGATGATTTAGATGGCGTAACCTGTGTGGCAGATGACGTTCTGATTTACGGTTCAACCGAAGAAGAGCATGACACTAAGCTACACCGGTTCCTGAGGCGTTGCGTGCAAAAGAACATCAAGCTAAAACGCGAGAAAGTAGAGCTGCGGAAAGAGGTGATTTTCCATGGGCATGTGTTAACATCCGACGGAATCAGAGTTGACCCAGGGAAAATTAAGACGATACAAGAGATGCCGTCCCCTAACGATGTGAAAGCAGTCCATCGCCTAAACGGTATGGTGAACTATTTAAGCCGGTTCCTACCAGGACTCGCTGATGTCATGACTCCGATTAGGCAGTTAACTCACAAAGGAGTAAATTGGAGCTGGGGGAAGGAACAGGATTTGGCTTTCGAAACCATTAAGAACCTTATCAGTAATGCGCCCGTACTCGGATATTACGATCCAGCACAACCATTGGAGGTACAGTGTGATAGTAGCCAGAGTGGAATAGGTGCTGTTCTGTTGCAGAACGGAAGACCTTTGGATTTCCGCAGTCGAGCACTCACAGAGACCGAGAAGCGGTACGCACAGATCGAGAAAGAGATGCTGGCAGTGGTCTATGCCATGGAGCGTTTCAATGATTATACTTTTGGAAGAAAGACAACCGTGTACACTGATCATAAGCCGCTGGTGTCGATAGCCACTAAACCACTGAATAACGTTCCTCGTCGTCTGCAGCGTATGCTTATCCGGCTCCAAAAGTATGACATTGACATTATGTACACACCTGGCACACAGATGTTCATCGCGGACACCCTGTCGAGAGCACATCCGCCAGTGGCCGAACATCATCTAGAAGAGATCGAGACAGTTAACATGGTGCAGCATCTGGCAGTGACAGAAAACCGTTTGAAAGACATAAGGCGTTTCACGGAGGAAGACCAAACCTTTGCAGCTTTGCGAGACGTTATCCTCAATGGGTGGCCAGAAACAAAGAAGCAGCTCCCGAAGGAATTAACACCCTACTTCAATTTTCGGGACGAACTCACTGTCTGTGAAGGTCTGTTGTTCAAGGGAAGTCAAATCCTAATCCCTTCTTCTCTCCGAAAGGAGATGCTGGAGCATATCCATCGCGCTCACCTGGGTGCAAATTACACCATTAATCGAGCAAGAGAACTGATGTTCTGGCCAGGAATGACAGGTCAGATCAAGGATCATGTGTCTAACTGTGAGGCGTGCCGTTCACACGACATTCGGCAAACGAAGGAACCGATGATGCTGCATGATATTCCGGACCGACCGTGGCAAAAGGTAGCAGTGGATCTATTTTGGGACAACGGAAAGGATTACTTACTCACGGTGGACTACTATAGTGATTAATTTGAAATCGATTTACTCACCACCACGACCACGGAGGCAGTAATCAACAAACTCAGATGTCAATTCGCACGGCACGGGATACCGGAGGAGCTAGTCTCGGACAACGGTCCACAGTTCAGTAGCATGGCATTCCAGGTTTTCGCAACCAAATGGGAATTCGCACACCGGCAATCCAGTCCCTATCACAGTCAATCAAATGGGAAGGCAGAGTCGGCAGTGAAGCAAGCCAAACGACTATTAGCGAAGACTAGAGATACTCGGGAGGACCCATACCTCATGCTACTGGAGAGTCACAACACTCCTTCAACGGATATCGGCCTGAGCCCAGTGCAGTGCCTATACAGTCGAAGGACCAGAACTGTGATGCCTGCATCCGCAACACTTCTGCGCCCGGTCACGCCACAACTTGAGAAAGTACAGAACAGTTTGAAAAGGCGAATGGCTACTCAGAAACGGTACTACGACAACGGCGCACGGGAATTACCTGAGCTGACAGTGGGGGAAGAAGTATGGGTTGAACCAATTCCCGATGGACAGGAGCGGTGGAGAAAAGGAGTCGTGGCTGCGAAAGTCGGTGAAAGGTCATACGAAGTAAATGTTGGAGGGAAGAAGCTGAGAAGAAACCGAGTACAGCTGAGGAGATGTCCGAGGCGACAGCATGAATCAGGGAGAGAACGTTATACTGCGTGCGGCAATGAGGCGACATCGGCAGATCCAACAAAGAGGACGCGAAGTGGTAAAGTGTATGGACTATTTAGCAAAGTACAGCAGCAAGAACATGAAAAAAGGGAGGATGTGATGGGAGTATACACTCGAACGAACGTGCGGTGCCAGCCCAGCAAGGAAGCCGTTAGGCTGCCGCAAGCAAAGGCGGCAACCGATTGGACGTTCACACGTTTCTCGCATGCACGCTGATTGGCCAACAGTGGACGCATTGGAGTGAGTTTGTTTGACTGAATCAAAGGAAAAATGTCATGCATCAACAAAGGTCGTTAATTATGGATCCAACCAGCTGTATATACCGATATGTTTCACTCGCTCTCGCTCTCCGTTTTCGCCTGGTCCTGTTGTTTGCAGAATATACGTTTTGTCCCTGAAGGACTGACTTTTCACAACTCCCTCTAGGTGCATTGGACGATGTCGAAGGAAATTCAGCGGACGTCGCTAAACTGCTACGGCTGTGCTTTGTTGGCGGAGGAACATGCGTCTTTGTAGAGACATTGTCGCTGTCAATATGAGAATGGGTTTATCCCCTGCGTCAGAAACTGAGCCACCCCTACGTCGGGACGAGCCCACTTGCCTGCCGGCTGCTAGCTCTCCGGGGCGATGTCCATCAGTTTCTGGAGACTCAGCTGGTCTCTGTGTCTGTGTTGTGTCCGACGGGCACTAGTAACCCGGTGTGCGATAACTCAAGCGAAGGAGGCGAATGGCGAACACAACGAAATAAGAAGGAGAGAGCAACTCCCAGCAAACAACGGTGTTACAACCTTATGATATTTCACGCGCCTGAGTCAACAGATACGAATCCTCAGACTCGTTATGATCACGGCGTCGAGTTTCTACGGAGACTGATTGACAGGCTCCTCGAGGTGAGTGAACAAAGGTTGCGGGTGAAGCAAATCCCGTATTGGGAAAAGAGAAGAGGGGAAGCTTCAGCTTTTACGAGCCAGCTCTGCAGATGAAGCGAGTCTGAGGCCAGCACTATCCCTCCTCCGTAGACTAAAAGGGTTGAAGCTTCTTATTCGTCCAGATATGGATCCGTTGGGCTGAGAGAAACTGAAACGCGCTATCGTTGAGTTGAAGCGGCGTACCGATAGCGGAGAAAGTGAGCACCACATCTTAAATTTTCAAATAGTTCTCTGGGTCCGCCGAACCCGGATCAACTGGTCGATGAAGCTTCACGCGCGTCAGGCGGTTCCAACGGCGGCCTGCACGCAGCCTCCACAAACGTGGCGATCAAAATTACTTCGTTGCCTCTCGTCACCTGGACATACGGACTGGCAGAAAACTGGTTGAATCCTGAGATCACTACCCAGGAATTCCAGATCAGTGGCTACTCGTGCTTCAAACGAGCGCGGTGGCGTGCTGTTATACATCCGGTCCTCGCTGTGCAAGAGACAGTTGAACACATCCCGAAGCGAAACTGGTCTGTGGGAGCAGCCATGGTGCTAGATCCGCCTGAGACAGGGTGAACTGTTTGTGGATGCAGCTTATCGCAGTCCGCGAAGTCGATATCTGGAGCTACATGAGCAGACCCGCTTCCTGCTTTTGGGCGACTGTAACTTGAATACTGTGGCCTGAGGCCCAACTTCTACCCAGGTACTGTGAAATCGGAGCGCAATGTGCAGAGATGACATTTGAGACTGAGGTAAAACAACACGTCTGCCAACCGATGCGCGTCACACCGCATTCGGCTCCATCGGGCTTGGACTTACTACTAACTAGTTAGAAGCAACTTTTATATGATATTCAGGTACTGGAGTCTCTGACAGCTATCGACCACTCGATGGTCTTAGCCACCCTGGAGCTGCCACTGCTCTGCTTGCGCGCGCTGGAGCGATCCTAGAATTATTAGAAGATGGACTTCGATGGTCTCATCCGAGCCACCAGGGAAGTGGACCGGTGGCTACCGCAGGGTTCATCTGCCGACGCTTGTTGGTCGGTTATAAAAGAGGGTGTGCAATTATTGTGCGCTCATTTCGTACCCCGCAAATATGGGAAAGCTGTACCAGTGAAGCCACATTCGTTTGACAAAGAGTATGACCAATTAGCACGACGGCGACGAGTATTGTGGAATAAATTGCTGGTGTCTGGCTCTACTGATGATTATGAGGCCTACAAGATGCAGTGGAACCTATGCAACAGCGCAAAAGCATGAAAGCGTCTACAGTTGGAATGGGAGGTTGCAAACCTCAGCGAAGACGGCTCCCAAGAAGATTTTTGCTTGCGTGAAGCGACGTCTGAAGCCCGACGGTAAGTTAGCAGTGTTAGAGGACTCGAGTGGACAGGCTCTGACTTCCTGCACTGAACATGCATCCGCATTCGAGTCCTCTAACACTGTTAACTCACCGTCGGGCTTCAGACGTCGCTTCACGCAAGCAAAAATCTTCTTGGGAGCCGTCTTCGCTGAGGTTTGCAACCTCCCATTCCAACTGTAGACGCTTTCATGCTTTTGCGCTGTTGCATAGGTTCCACTGCATCTTGTAGGCCTCATAATCATCAGTAGAGCCAGACACCAGCAATTTATTCCACAATACTCGTCGCCGTCGTGCTAATTGGTCATACTCTTTGTCAAACGAATGTGGCTTCACTGGTACAGCTTTCCCATATTTGCGGGGTACGAAATGAGCGCACAATAATTGCACACCCTCTTTTATAACCGACCAACAAGCGTCGGCAGATGAATCCTGCGGTAGCCACCGGTCCACTTCCCTGGTGGCTCGGATGAGACCATCGAAGTCCATCTTCTTATAATTCTAGGATCGCTCCAGCGCGCGCAAGCAGAGCAGTGGCAGCTCCAGGGTGGCTAAGACCATCGAGTGGTCGATAGCTGTCAGAGACTCCAGTACCTGAATATCATATAAAAGTTGCTTCTAACTAGTTAGTAGTAAGTCCAAGCCCGATGGAGCCGAATGCGGTGTGACGCGCATCGGTTGGCAGACGTGTTGTTTTACCTCAGTCTCAAATGTCATCTCTGCACATTGCGCTCCGATTTCACAGTACCTGGGTAGAAGTTGGGCCTCAGGCCACAGTATTCAAGTTACAGTCGCCCAAAAGCAGGAAGCGGGGTCTGCTCATGTAGCTCCAGATATCGACTTCGCGGACTGCGATAAGCTGCATCCACAAACAGTTCACCCTGTCTCAGGCGGATCTAGCACCATGGCTGCTCCCACAGACCAGTTTCGCTTCGGGATGTGTTCAACTGTCTCTTGCACAGCGAGGACCGGATGTATAACAGCACGCCACCGCGCTCGTTTGAAGCACGAGTAGCCACTGATCTGGAATTCCTGGGTAGTGATCTCAGGATTCAACCAGTTTTCTGCCAGTCTGTATGTCCAGGTGACGAGAGGCAACGAAGTAATTTTGATCGCCACGTTTGTGGAGGCTGCGTGCAGGCCGCCGTTGGAACCGCCTGACGCGCGTGAAGCTTCATCGACCAGTTGATCCGGGTTCGGCGGACCCAGAGAACTATTTGAAAATTTAAGATGTGGTGCTCACTTTCTCCGCTATCGGATCCCGCCAGGTGAAAGCCTAGAATAATGACTCGATTTATAAAAGTGAAAGCAGGACTGAGCCTTCAAAATACCGCCCACTATCTCTTCTCCCAACACTGTCCAATGTCATGAAATACACCATACACCGTTGTTTGGAAAACTGCAATATCGTTACTTCCGAGTAGCGTGGCTTCAGTTGACAACGATCGTGTACAACGAGTTTACTTAAAACACGGAGTAGTTGGACAGATTCAGGTTAGGCTGTAGAAGACTATGACGTGATCTTCTGGATTTATCTGGAGCATTCCATCGTCTATACATTCGAATTCGCCTCCCTAAGCGCCGATATGACATACAGGATGATAAAGGCCACGAAAATAGAGAATTATTGGAATTGTTACAGTTGTTGGTCAAGTATGATACTTTCTTCGAGAACATTTCGTGACAGTTCAGCTGAAAAAGAAACTGCAGCATTTATGTGTCTCCCGAAGTTAAACATTAATTTGAGAGCACTTTGGCACAGCAGATGATAAAAAGCACAGATCGGGTCAAGTAAAGTAAGCAATTTTGTTTAATTTCTAATGGACCTCCCGGTGTATTTTATAAAAAGGGATGAAACTGAAACGAAGGTTGAGGAGTCTTTTCTCTGCTTCATTGAGACCAATAGCAAAAGAACATGAGATAGTTCTGGGCTGGTTTTGAGACTGTTGGAGAAGGATGGAATTCAGATAGACGACTGCCGTGACCAGGAATTTGACAATACTGCTGTTACTGCTGCCTACCGATAGGCAATGCAGGGACGCATTTACGAATTCAAACCCAAAGCTGTATTTGTGTCATGCACAAACCATCCGCTAAATCTGGTTTGCGTACGTGTGACGGTTCACTCAGTTAAATTTTCTCATATAATCGTACGGCTATTATCGTTCGTTTTTACATTTACATATGGCTAGGACATGTTTCAAGTGATGGGTCTAAGTATCAAGCGGCTGTGGAAACTAGATGGAGTAGTCGAGCGGACGCTGTAGACGTTGTGGTGTAGAAATACGCGGAAATTGTCACTGCTGTGGCACACCTCACCGAAGAGCGAGAAGTCAATGGCCAATGATATATTGCGGATACAAAAAGCCGAAGCTTGATATGTCCCGCCGGACGATCGGTTAGGGGTGAGCAAAATAAAGGCAAAATGGTAATAGGAAATAGAGAACAATCGCAAATTGCGAACTTACAGCGTTCCCGTCCGTTTTATGTACTATCTAATCTTATCGTCTGTGCTTTCTGGGCAAAAATGGGGGGTCGGTTTGTTTTTGTTTTCCTGCTGTTTGTATGGGTCGTTTGGGTTACGTGATATGGTGTGGTATGGCCAGCGCACTATCGACACGTGCTTTGAATATGGCTAACGTGGGGGCTGAAATAACAGCTTCTGAGAGGGTATTCCAAGTGTGGCAAACATGCAGCCAGAAGAAGTTTCTTAGACACTCCAACCGACTGTATTGTTCTACCAATTTGTGATGATGACCACTCAGTTGGTTGTAGTGACTCAGCTTCAATAGGCGATGGCAGAGGTGATTAGTGTTGTTTAATAGTTGGTAAGTCATGATTAGGTCACCACGTCAACGGCGATAACGTCCGTTGAAAATGCGCTGTTCGTATGACAAGTGGCGCAGCCCCTTGACACTTTCGGTTGCCCGACGTTGTGGAAGATCCAAAGCCGTGAGATCCTGCTTCAGCCATGTTTGTCATGCTTGAATTGCATATTCGACTTGCCAGCGTATATAAGCGGGTATTTGGCGGTAAATCGACGGTTCGAATTGCTCGAAAGCTCTCCGTAAAAGCCCCACGATTTGGATCCTCTTCTTCGATGCCTTTTCGGACTGCTCCGAACAGCCGAGATATTCCTGGACCAACACACTGAGATCCATTTCGAGAGAACAGTGTTTCAGATCCTGGTGCCCCAGCTTATATGTGTGAACCATACGGCGTCTTAAATGGAGCGCTTGAGCTTTAGTCACATTGAAGAAATGGCGATTTTGGACCGACTATCCATAAATCTTGTCAAGATCGATTTGAAGCTGGATAGGGTCTTCTGGAGCTCTGATCACTCGACAAACTTTGACCTCATCGGCTTAAAGTAAACAATTTGACGCAATTTGACTCACTGGATCGTTTATGAAGAGCAAGAATAGATGGGGCCCCAGTACGGAATCCTATGGCACTCCGCATTCGACGTGAATTGGGTCTGACATGGATTCACGTACTCTCACTTCCAGCCGCCTGTGCGACCCCAAGAACAGATGCATACTTAGTTCTTATCTCGGTACTGTAGTTTTCGTTCACTTCGTTTCTAAGCTTGCGGAGATACATTCTCCCAGAAATATTTTTAAACCAAAGGACTGGATCTGCAGCGAAGTTCGCAGTCAAGTTCGCAACGTTAAGAGTTTGCCTTTTTCGGGTAGACAGATAAAGGACAGTGAAATGAATGAAAGCAAAAACTTATTTGAATTAGAAATATGCATGGCGCGTCGAATTCACCAACAGAACCGAATGGATGATGAAGAATTGCTTGACACATCGATGGGATCTGATGCTGAGTTGAAACAGGAAACGTTGTTACAGACAGACTTGACTAATGAAATATATCGTGGATTTAGCAAATTCACGACCCTGTAAATAAATATACTCTGTTTACACTGTCAAACCTGCCTGATGATAACTATGATTGTCCCCCTTAGCTAAGTTGAATGAGATACAGAAAATAGGAATTTTTTGTCGGTCTTTGGTGAAAGATCCAGGAAACGGCAAACTCAATCGACCTTTCGAACTTCACACAGAAATCGTAGCTTGGAGAATCTGCATCGAACAATACGATCTTGCTGCGCATGTTTGATACCCGAATTATTAGAATTGCGAGTTATGAGCGCTCTTTCTCAAAACAATCCTATAAAGAACTACCTTCAATCAGCAATGAACCTTACAAGGCTCAGGGACGGCCATGTTATCTATAGAGAGGGAACTCGCCAATGAACTGAATGTTGATAGTTTTAGCGATATTTTCGCCCTAAGTAAAGCACGAAAGTGTGTTTGTAAACACTGTAAACGAGTAGTTAACAATACAAATATCTGCTTTGATTGTTGTTCGAGAAAAGGAAATATTGAAGGGCTGCTCGTAATTGTGAGGGCCCATGGATTTACAACTACCACGGGGGGGGGGCAAAATTTTACAACCGCCTCAGACAGTGAAATTAGTTGCTACGCCACTGATGGACAAGGAGGGTGATGAGTAGGTCGCCACCGCTTGTCAGACTCATGTAGGAGAGCAATCGATGCACGAAGCCGCTTGTGTACTGCGCAAGCTTGCCACAAATCAAACTAGAGTAGTGGACCACAGTCGTGTATATTTCTTTCAGCCGGCCGGTGGCCGAAAGGATTGCACACATGGCTTGTAATCATTAGGTCACCGGTCCAAATCCGCGTAGTGGCGGGCGTCCTCATGGTGTACTCAGCCCATGAGCAACCGGTGGTTGTCGCGTGGCAACGAAGCGTCGGTACAGTGTGTCAGTGTACTGCTGCTAGCTTTTCTTTCTTGCTTTCTTTCCTGAATAGGGATGCACATATGCAGGGCCTTGGATTGCCAGTAGTCGGAGCACACATCCGCAACATAATCCACTGCCTAGTAGTCATTCTTTAAACCTAAGGGAACCAGCGATGTGCTCCACGGGAACTGAAGCAACCGAACGATGGTGCAAACAGAGGCACATTTAGCGCGGACGTGATGGAATTCGCAAATCATGCGACCGTTGGCAATAGGGCTCTGCTAAACGTCACCTGATGCAAATACTTATGAAACAAGGTCAAGTTAGAGGAAACGCTACCGTGGTTATGGGTAAGGACCTGAGAAGCATGTCGGTCTAAGTTTTTCTTAGTTCGATGCAGGACAAGATGTCGGTCATGTGACATCAATTTCTTAAAGATTGACGTGGTAGCTAAAATAACACTTTGCTTCATTTCTATAGGTGGACATACGATTAGGTAGGGCAACTCATGGGGTGGGTGCATGGGAGCAGAGTGCGAACTGGGATTGGCAGGATACATCGGGCGATATTACACCGAAACAGCAGACACTACCAGTAGCATTGCTGTTCGCTTACCCATTCCGCTGTAATTGGTCTATTAAGTGATTATTCTCCAATGGGTCGACGGCCAGCGCGGAACTTATCCTGCAGCTGATATCTTATCTCGACGTCCGAAAGATGCTGTTGAGAAAACGCATTTCGCAGCCCGCTTGAGAATTGTTTACCATAACAAGGCATTGCTTGCGAAACCGTTGAAAGATAGTCTGCGTTTGTTTACCTGTTCAATGCTCGCTTATCAGTACTCGTGCTCCTGTGTGCACGATGTGAGGGTCGCACAAAGAGACGCCTAACGCAGAGGATTCGTCAGCACATTCCGGTGCGGTTTTACAAAAGCGAAATGCGACCCTCAGGTAGCTCAATCATGTCGCACCTCCTCGAATGTGGATATACTGCACCTGAGAATGATTTTAAAGTTATCTAATCACTACCTGAATGCTTTTCGCAAGGATTCCGAAAACAGATTTTGTCTATTGTCAAGGCCAGTTACATCCACTATCTGAAGCCGGAATTATGTGTACATAAACGATTCATACGGTCGATACTACTACCACGGCCGACAGACAGGGTTACATAGTTCCTCTTTGTGACCTTACCTATTTACTTTAGGCTACGGAAGCTTGTGTATTAAGTTTCCTTTGGTGCACATTCCTTGACATATGTAGCCGCATTTAGTCATCGAGCCTGACCGTTCAAACACCTTAGAAACCAATCCTAGCCCGATTTGACTATTACCTCATACAATCAGTGTTATGTAAACGTTTGGGTCTGACGAGAGTTGACCGAAAAGAATTCTTAGCCCTGAACTGATTTCTGGTATTGATTCATGTAACCCTGTTTGCGGGACTTTGAGATTATTATACCAACAAGACGCATACACTTAAACAGGATAAAGTAAGGTCTCTAGCCAAATGTAGTGACAGGGAGATTCTCCTGTTTGTCTGTGTAAAATAGTATTAAAAAGTAATACCAATTTGTACATAGACAACTCAGGAAGATTGCCCGTTCGCACGATGACTACGTGTGTTTGAGTCATCCAGACGAATCGCATTCGTGCGCTTCTGGCTTTTCCGCCTCGAGGGGCTTTTGCTGCGTCTCGGCTGGCGAATATACCTTTCCCCTAGCTAGAACCACTTTTTGCGGTGCTTTCAGCTATCAGGATTGTGCGTTTCGACAATATACGTCTATCTCGCCCATATATCCGACTTTTTCCGACTTTTCCTTGAGGCGGGACGAACCTGATATTTAGCGACCGAACGATTCCGCTATAACTGGTGACCCCGACCGAAAATTTGGTAAGCCACTCACTAATTTTTCTTTCCAGGTTCGTTCAGTTTTGCAGTACGTTCATCCATTTGCATATTTTCGTGCATATTGCGTGTTCTATAGCGCTTACATTGTAGCATTTTCCTGCTATGGATACGTGTCACCCAGTCCTCGACAGCCAGGTTGAAAATGTAACCATCGCCACTCTGCCCTTTCGCGAAAGCAATCCGAAACATTGGTTTACTCAGTTAGAGACACTTTTCGAACTTCCTGGCATTAGAGCTGGAATAATCAAATATCTTCACGTCGTCTCCGCGCTTCCTCCACACGTCGCCGATGATAGCAACGACAGCCTCGAGTTGCCAGCAGAGAGGAAAAGTTACTAGGAAATTCAAGCAGCGGTTCTTAAAAGGACAGGTCTTTCAGATAGTCAACGTATCACGAAGCTTCTGAGCGAAACGGAGTTGGGTGACCTCAAGCCATCGCAGCTATTGCGAAAGATGCAATTTTTAGTCAAACCCGACATGGTGGACGACACATTTCTCAAGGAAATTTGGCTGCATAGATTGTCACATGAAATGTGCAATATCGTCTACGCAAATGCTGGCACATCCCTAACGCTGATGGCCGATATCACAGACCAAATTTGGGAATCCTACGGCCGGATTGCGCAAGTTCCATCTACGCCGAAAGACGATATTGCCAAAATGAAAGCGCAGATTGCCGCACTCACCAAGTTTACCGATTTCAAATCTTCTGGGAGTAGCTGCCGATGTCGATCTTCAAATCGTCAACATCCATCTCGATCAAAATCACGTACAAAATCACCGGGCCGAATGTCTTCCTACTGCTGGTACCATCAACCATTTGGTCCGCAGACCAAGTCGTGCCGCCCACCGTGTTCCTTCAAACGCAATGCGCAGGGGAAACGGGCCGACCAGCACGTAGGGGCGACGGACGTAGCTGGTCAACACAGTCGACTATTCTTCGTCACCGATCGACAAACGGGAGTTCGCTATCTCGTCGACACTGGCACAGAAGTCAGCGTCCTTCCATCTGATCCCAACGACGCAACCGGAAAGGTGACCAGTCCTCTACGCGCAGCCAACGGCACCAGCATCCGCACCTACGGTCAGCGCTCGCCCACGCGTAACCTCAACCTGCGACGCTCTTTTCGTTGGGCATTCCTTGTCGCTGACGTCTAAAATCCCATTATCGAGATGGATTTGCTTCAGCACTTAGACTTGCTCGTCGATGCTAAACGACATCGTCTCATCGATCAGACAACGAAACTTTCCGTTGCTGGAATATCCAGCGATGTAGCATCGCTCAGTCCGGTGTACGCCACTGCCAACTCGCCGGCCGGCTAAGCGCTACTTGTGGATTTCGCTGAAGTCTTCCGACCTTCATCGTCTTTGTCAACTGCATCCGCAGCTACGCCGAATCACATAGTTATGAAGGGTCCGCCCATCCCCGCCAAAGCCCGAAGACTGGTTCCGGACAAGCTCAAAACCGCCCGTGTGGAATTCGAGCACATGCTCGAAGTTGGGATCGTCCGACCATCCAGCAGCCCTTGGTCTTCGCACCTTCACATGGTCCCGAAAAAGTCAGGAGACTAGCGACCATGTGGCGATTATCGCGCCCTCAACAACGTGACAATTCCGGATCATTATCCTATTCCTCACATACAGGATATTACGGCCGGTCTTCATGGCGCTCGCGTGTTCTGTAAGATCTATATGGTGCTAGGTTATCATCAGATACCGGTCGCCGACGAGGACATAACGAAAGTTACCGTTATTACACCATTTGGATTATTCGAGTTTCTACGAATGTCATTCGGTCTGTGCAACGCCGCGCAGACATTTCAACGCTTCAATGACTCCGTCGTACGTGAAGTCGACTTTGTCCACCCGTACATGGACGACATCCTGGTGGCCAGTTCTTCGGAAGACGAACACCGAACACATCTACGGCTCATGTTCGAACAGCTGAAGGCGCACAATGTCACTGTCAACTCCGACAAATGCACTTCCATCTAGTCGCATTGACTTCCTCGGACACCAACTTGATTCCTAAGGTACCCGCCCTTTGCAGGACAGAGTCCAGCCAATTTGCGACTTTCCTCATCCAACGACCCTAGCCACCATTCGACGCTTCAACGGCATAGTCAACTATTATCGCCGATTCTTGCCACGCTGCGTCGAGCTTATGCAACCGCTCACCGAGCTTCTGCGTGGACGCAACAACGGTAAACTTGATCTTACGCCTGAAGCACGAAAAGCATTCGAGGCTGGCAAAAAGCACTTGCTTCCGTCGTCATGCTTCATCAGTTTGACTCGAACGCTCCAATCAGTGCAGCCGTCGACGCCCCGGAAAACGTAATCGGCGCTGTTCAACACAAGTGATCGTATGCAACGCACGTTCTCCCCCATTTCTTTTATAGGCACCTTAAGGGAGGACATGAGTGTGAGCCGGCTAGGGTCCGATCGCCTGGTTCTCCCCAGCAGCTGCAACAGGTTTCACCGCATGGTCTCGCAGAAGGCTGGCCCGCCATGGACAGTCCTCACTTAGTTCGAAGGGGTACTAACGGTTCTCTTCTAGGAGGGGGGCTACGTAGTGACCTGGAGATTGTCCTGTTTGTCTATGTAAAATATTATTAAAAAGTAATATCAATATGTACATAGACAACTCAGGAAGATTGCCCGTTCGCACGATGACTACGTGTGTTTGAGTCATCCAGACGAACCCTATTCGCGTGCTTCTGGCTTTTACGCCTCGAAGGGCGTTTGCTGCGTCTCGGCCGATGAATATACCTTTCCCCTAGCTAGAACCACGTTTTGCGGTGCTTTCAGCTATCAGGATTGTGCGTTTCGACAACATCCGTCTATCTCGCCCATATATCCGACTTTTTCCGACTTTTCCTTGAGGCGGGACGAACCCGATAAATAGCGACCGAACGATTCCGCTATACAAAGCCTTGGATAAGATACGTACTCCAAAGATAGCCGGATATGAGCCGGTCAAATGAAGTACTTAAGTTCAGGCTGGTAGCCTAAGTAAAATAGTTGACCCACCGTTCACCCGCAGCGTGATCAAATCCGGTAGCAGCAAGTGACTTTCTGAGAACTACACACCAACGGCCAGGGACAGGGACTCTTTGGCCATTGCGGTGATTGGTGAGGTTGTAGGCCGCCAGAGACTAAACTGCAGCCACCGCAAGATACTGATGGACTACCACCCACAAATTCAACGCACCAGCCGTTTCCTGCACAAGGTTCTTCCTTCCGATAGTGATGTTATTATGGGGCCTGGCACTGCAAACTGCAACTCAGAACGGAAGCAAAAAGGCCCTGCGTGAGGACGAGCTGTTCGAAATACTGCTATGCGTGAGCGACCAGAGCACAATAGAAATTAATAGGTCAATCATATGAAAGAACACAGGCAATGGTTGGCGAAACATGAATGTTTATCATGCGTGAGTCCTTTTAACATTCCCCCCTTAAGCTGAACTGAATAGCATGTCACATTTGATTCGCATGCCTTACCTCTTGCGTTAACCTCGAGTCTCTGCACTGGGATTCTGATTCGTTTTTGGTATTTTGCATTAGTTGTTGCACTTTCTGTTTCAACGGTAGGCTCCTCAAAGTGAGTAATTTGATATGTAGCCAATAAGATGTTTAATGTTAGTGAAGTTTTCGGTTTCTGGGGCAGCCCAATACACTTCAAAACGAGGTCTAATATGGTTTACAGGTCTCGTCCATATGTAGCGAAAACGACACGACAGGGGGACAGACGTTTATTGCACACCGAAAATGGACACACCCGGGTCTCACGCACGCCATCGAATATCGACTAGATTTCCGTCCCACAACGCAACACAGGTACGGATGTTAGAGACGAACCAGTCCTTTCGCCTCGGGAGCTCGGACTTGGAAGACCCGCCTTCCTGTTTTCGCCTCGATCTCCACTTCTCTATACCCGATTTGGATCGGCCAGGAGTCGTTCGAGAGCTCTCGACTTGCTTGTTCTGGGCTGTGTCAATCGGCTCGGCCTCGATCCTGTGGGCTGCGCTAGCGGCGTATATGTCTGATTTATTGCGCTGTCCACATATTCCCGCTCCGTGGTTCCGGGCCCGGGCTCGTCGCTAGCCGTCCTTCTCGATCCGCTCTCAGCTAGCTCCGAAGAGCTCCCCCGAGGCATTCTTGGAAGCGGCCCCTCTACACATATAACGAAATCCACTCGTATTCTGTACAAAGCACTTGAAGTTCGTTCAGCAACAAGACCAGGAATCTAGGTTGACCTTCCGTCACGAAAATTCTTTACATGCACACTATCACCAGGTATGAAATGCCGGGTGCGTGCTCCCGGATGGCAGTTACGGGCTAAGTCCACTTGAATATTTCTTTTTCCTTTGTGTAGCGATGGTCTCATAGCATCAAGGACAATTCTGACACGCTTACCGAGAAACGCTTCAGATGAAGATAAATTTTGAGACACTGCTGGACCTGGCGTCGTACGGTAAATCTGCGAAACTTTTGTCGATGATTTACTGCATATACCACTCTCCCTCCATTCTAATGAATGCTCACTTAAATCTATTGATGAAATTCTCAGGCTGCCCGTTTGACTGTGGTACGTACGCTGGTGTGCGTATGTGTTCGATGACATGAGTTGCGAAAGCCCTCAAATTGTTGAATGAGGGATTACGTACCATTGTCCGAAACATTCGTTTGGGGACGCTAAATTCTGAGACGAGATGCCGTAGGTGTGACAAAACAGCGGAGGTGGTTGCGTATCGCATTTGAAAAATTTCGTGCATCGACAATTACCAGCAGTGGAATCCTTCCAGAGGTCCAGTAAAACCAATATGAATGCGAGACCATAGTCCAGTTTGGGTTTGCCAAGAATAAAGCTCACATTTGACGCGTAGTTTTGCTGCTATACAACAACTTTTGCAAGAACGACCATGAACGAACATGAAATAGTTGCAATGACGTAGCAACTACTATTGAGTAGTATATTTATGATTGGAATTCGTCTCGCATAAAATCTGTAGCTACACGCTGACTTGCCTACACGCCTTTGGACACCTATAGTGGGTAGTTTCGGAAAATGACGCGGCGTTAACCACGAGTACTGGGTGCTTGATATTAACTGACCGAGTTGTAGTCCCTAAGACTCTACAGAAGAAGATACCTAGTCAATTCAACGAAGGTAACTCGAGAATCATCGTCCGAAATCCATTGCTCGCAGCCATGCCTACTGGCCATTCATAGACCAGGAAATTAAAAATGTTCGTTCTTGCAAAAGTTGTACTATAGCAGCACAACTACGCATCAAATGTGAGCTTTATTCTTGGCAAACCCAAACTGGACTATGGTCTCGCATTCATATTGGTTTTACTGGACCTCTGGAAGGATTCCACTGCTGGTAATTGTCGATGCACGAAATTTTTCAAATGCGATACGCAACCACCTCCGCTGTTTTGTCACACCTACGGCATCTCGTCTCAGAATTTAGCGTCCCCAAACGAGTGTTTCGGACAATATATATATATATATATATATATATATATATATAATACACAATCTGTGGTACAGATATTGTGCCATCGGAATCATGGCTGAATAGGAAAACAGCATGAATAATAAGAAAATAACAACAACAAGAGCAAGAACAACTAAAGCTTCTTTTGTCTAGTTTGCCACTCGCGATATTTGAAATGTTTGGCTCAGGTTGCTTTTTAGAGGGATACCGATGCACACGTCCGCTACTGACATCGATCTTGAGCCATGGCTTCCAATGTTTTCGATTAGTAAATATCCGCATCTCTCGGACCCCAACCAGGTAGTCGACAGCAACCGGTCGAGGTCAACTGTTTCGTCAGGTTTTTCATGCGGCTTCTCCAAGAGGTAGGCGGTCCCAAAGAGACCGTCTCTTCCAGCCATGTCCAGCAACTACAAACAATGCACGACGCGGGTAACGCTGGACAGGCATGCGCAATACGTGTCCCAAACACAACAGTTGATGCAATGAGACGAGCTCCTCTAGCTAGTGTCTTCCTCGTCCGAAAACACGCTGTCTAACTTCCATATTGCTTACGTGGTGCCGTCACCACACACGGGCAATGGACCGCAGACAGCGGTGCAAATCAGGTAGTCTGCAGTGGTCCTCCGAGCTTGTTAATCAGTGAAATAGCACAACAGCTGTGTACGACACTGCTCCAACGCAGTTATTTATCGTAAGCCGTCTAAGTTACGTAACTTTCAACCTATGGATTGTGCGATATTTTCTGGGCAAAGGACGCCCAAGTTGTGTGTTGCGCTTAGGAAATTAAATGGATACATTGTGCTGCGCATCGCGCATATTGTACCGTGACATTAACTGGTCCGTGGCCTGAAGGATCACAAGCCTGCCTTGTAATCCGGAGATGAGAGTTCGAGTTTGCGTAGGGGACCTGGCGACCCTCACAGTATCCTTAACCCACGCGCGACAGCGAAGCGTGGGTGCTAGGTACCGGCGTACTGCTGATATCTTCGTAACATTAAATCCGAATCGCATTTACGCTTGAATTTGTGGGTCTGTGAAACCCGGCGATAACAGGGCTGATATCATGCACGATGTAATGAAAATAGCTTCATGATACTTGCCGACAGCATAAACGTAGCTCAGCTTATTTGCTTTATGATAAGTCTCAGGCACTTTTAATCACTTCCCATACCCTATGACCCTTCGGTGTTTCGCAATAACTTGTTGCACAGGGCCCTATTAGCTCTCAAGTAGTGGCGTGCCTTCTCTAGTCATAGATGCTCGCGTGGCGTGTTTTGTACATACAACAGAAGTGCTCCACAACAGGTAAGTTAAGGGTAATGGCAGGCGTCGGTGATGTGCCTGGGGACTGCAATTGTTGATAGTAACATTATGACGCTGGACATTCGAACCCGATCAAAAACATGAGATATATCCGTTTTGTCGTCTTGCAAACTTACAGCAGTCATAAATAAAAAACCGACTTCTATTTAGTTACTTCCGTCCGTTACTGGACGTGCGCATGAATCCCATTTCACATTGTAGCGAGAGTGGTCGGCTCACGCCAACAGACTATTGGCGAGTGCCGTTCCCAATGATGAAAAAGAAGGCACGGAAGGGACGGGACGAAAAGCGTATTGCGGTACACGCTGTTCCCGTGTATTAGCTAAAAATACGACACCGAACGATGCAGCTAGCTAGGGAAGGATGTGAGGGACGGCGCGATGGAGCGGCGTGTTGAATCCAACCGTGGCGCCATGTGTATAGCGCGTGTGTGTGTTGAATCAGAAAACAAATGCAACGTACATATCATGATGCTACAAACAACCCCTAAATGTACAATAGGGTAATTTTAGTTTGTAGTTTACATAACATGCGCAGGCAATCAGGGGAAATCACCAGACTGCTACGCAGACCTCCCCAGAAGGAATTGTGTGAACAGTCCTTCGATCTACGTGAGGACTATTCGTCGAGGACCATCCTTCTGCGAGACCAGGTGGTGAAATCTGATGCAGCTGCTGGGGGAGAACCAGGCGATCGGGTCCTAGCGGGCTCCCATCCGTGTCCTCCTTAACGGTGTAGAAACGGTAAAATTGTTTGTAAAAACGGTTCCTATGGGGGTAGCAGTTCGACAGGAAATGTTCAATACACAAGTTGAGGCGTCCGACTCCAAGGTGAACGGGCGACAGAGTTGACAGGCGTTCATAGAAGGCAAACGGAAAAAAGCGGTGAGAACAGTGTATAGCAACAACATATGCTAAACTAAATTAACCAGAACAGATATTTTGGGGGTTTTCAAAAAGTTTTAATCGATTTTGTGACTTTTTCAAAACATTGTGCTAATTTTTATTATTTTCAAATGTGGTAATGAGGATTCAAGCACAAAAATGCACTGTCTGAACAAAACGACGAGGGCAATGTACCTGTGGGCCTGACTTAGTCGTCCTCGGTGCACTAGAGGACGTTGAAGCAATCTCAGCGGACGTTGTTGGACTGCTAGAACTGTAAGTTGCTGGCGGAGGAAAAGGCCTCTTTGGAGAGACATAATCGTTGTCGATATAGGCGAGTTTAAAGCGACTAATCGATACTGATTCACGCTTCACGTGGTGATCAATGACAAATACTTTGTCGTTCCGTTGGAGTGTTCCGAATGGTCCATCATATTGTGGAGCCTGGATCGCTTGACGCCGTCAACTAGTACGAACACGTGCGTACAAGTTTGAAGCTCCGCCGCTACGAAGGTTTTCTGGCTCTGGACACGGGTGTTGGTAGGTGCGAAACGATGCATGCGTGACGCGAGTTGCTTCCCAAAAGAAGCGTCGTAGACGATGGCGTCTGAAGCTGTAGAAAGATAGTCTTCAGGTAGAAGAAGTGGTTGACCGAAAAGTAGTTCGGCACCAGATACCCGCAAGTCGACTTTGAGACTAGCGCGTAAGCCTAACATGACAGTAGACAAAGCCTCTGTCAATTAAACAGGGTCGACTGCAGTGAGGCTGAATTTAGTTGACGGTGGGAACGTTCTACCATACCGTTCGATTGTGGAGGATAGGCGGTAGTAGGGGAATGTCTGCAGCCCAAAAGTTTTAGCGTCTCTTGGAATAGTGCACTCTCGAACTGTGGTCCTCTGACTGCCGTTACGCTTACTGGACAACCGTATAGAGAGACCCAGCGCCTCAGGAACGCTCGGATGATGTCATCCGTGCTGACATTTGACAGAGTAACGGCTTCTAGTCACCTGGTAAAGCGGTCGATTATTGTCAACAGGCAGAACATGCCGTTAGAGGGTGAAAGGGAACCGACTACATCCATGTTGGCCTGGGCGAGTCGAGAGCTGACTGTCGGAAAACGACCAATAGGTGCGGCTACGTGGCGTTGAACTTTCGACTGTTGGCAGCGAAGACATGCGCGGGTCCACTAACTAACGTCTCGGTTGATGTTGCGCCACACGAAACGCTGCGCGAAGAGCTTTATCAAGGCGCGAATGTCTAGATGTGGTAAATTGTGCGGTGTGGCGAATACAGTACGGCGAAAAACATATGGAAATATAGGACGCGGATAACTTTGCGAGACATCGTAAGCCGAACAACCTCCACGTGGTGCCAGCTGGATGGTTCGGGTTAATCTCGGTTTAGCTAATAGTTCGGCGGCAGTGTTCCAGGACGTGGTGGGCTTTCGCCTGGCAAGCATTCTCCCTATAAAAAGCCACAAATGTCTGCTTAACAACATTGTGCCTAGCCACTAAATAAAGGCACTGCCTCATACCATACCGCAGGGTCTTACCCATTTCGCGAACATCAGCCACTACAAAGATTACATCTGCTCCCTTCCTATATTGGTAAATCCACCGAACAAACCCACTCACACAACACATGTACCCATATATATATATATATATATATATATATATATATATATATATATATATCCACATACATATATCCATGCTGAGGCTGATGTTGCATTCATGATGCTTCTTCACCGCAGTTGGGCTAAACCAACTTACACTTAAACTAGGTCTTTTTGACGTGGATAAAAATCGTTACATTTTATTTGGTTTGTTCTGCGTACTTGATAATCTTCTCCCAACTTGCACACGTCGCTCATGCAAATTGTAGTAAACTTGCGTAATTGTATCGCGTGGTATTTTTTAAATAACTCGGACGTTTTGTACTTATCACGAATTCACTTATAATCAATTTCTTCTATATGCTCAATTAGCGAGTATTTATGTCGTCATATGCATTTACTTTATTCGATATCGGCATTTTGAGTGATTGACTGTTGTTTGACATCCTAGGTGTGGCTGCGCTTGATGTGCATGTTAACAAGGTGCCTACCTGTCTATTACCCACTACCTCATCCATACTGGCTCCAGGAGACAGTTGGTCGTTGCTGGAGGGGACGGGGTGCACGGTCCTTGTGGTCGTGGTTTCATGCAGTCAGAGTGGAGCGGACTACGGTCCAACCACCGCCTTGTGTGCACTTGATTCCCAAATACAGCGTGTTTGTGTTTGCCCGTGAAGAAGTGTGGGCCGGCTCTATTGATGAAATGTGGCTCCCATCCACATGCCTCCCGGTCTTATTCCTTCTGGTTTACACTGGATATGGGGTGTGTGGTGGAGCTGTGGGTGGTGCAGCGCAAGTCATCCATGGTCCCTCTGTAGGCGGAGGCGTCCTGTGGCTGGCCACAGTGACAGGCAAATCCGAAACCGGATGTCGCCAACCATATCCAGTATGAACTAGTTAACTTTTAACATTGCTGTAGAACTAATGATGTTATTCGTTTGTATTACCATGATCATGCCTTTGAAGGCGTGTCTCCAACCGTCAAAAATAAAGTATTTATTTATTTAGTTTAGAATCGTTCTTTCGGTAATTGGTAAAAGAATTGGTCGGACGCGGAGGGAGCTAGACGTTCGACTTTGATCAACTTCCGGATCAATCTGTTGTGCAGCGGCCATTGCTGCTAGATCGATGCTGCGACCAGGTGTAATTGAATTGACGCGAGACAAGGCGTCGGCGACAAAATTTTGCACGCCTGAGTCGTGCCGTATGTCTGACGTGAACTGTGAGACAGTCTAGGTGACGGATCTCTCTAGGAGAGTATTTATCGGATGATGAAGCTATCATGTAGACTAAAGGTTTCTGGTCGGTTAAAATTACGAAGTCCCTACCTTCAAGTGAAGATCAAAAGTAGCGAATGACTAAATAAACTGAGAGGAGTTCTCTTCCAAACGTGCTGTAACGAGTTTCGGCTGGTTGCAACCGTCTCGAAAAAATATCTAATGGTTGCAAAAATCCATTAATGAACTGCTGAAAGACTGCTCCTACCGCTTCGCTCGAAGCGTCTGTTACCAGAGAAAAGGAGCAATTGGTTGTGAATGCGTCAAAAGAGCAGTGTTTGCAAAGGCTATTTAAATTCTGCGAAAGATGATCGAGCAACATTAGTGAAGATGAAAGTAGGCTGATTGCCACGAAGCAGGTCATTTAGAGGCTGCATTATCTTTGCACATTTGGGGATGAAACGGCGGTAGTAATTTACTACGTCGAGAAAGGGTCTGAATTGTTTGAAAGATGAAGGATCAGGAAAATCTTTGATGACATCAACATTTTCGGGAAGTGCATCGATACCAGTGCAGAGATCCGATGACCCAGAAAATCAACTGGCGGTTTACCCAACTCGCACTTAGCGGAGTTAACGGTAACTCCACAGTCGCATAGAAGACGAAACAGCAGTTGCAGATGTTCTGCTTTGGAGGCGCTTAGTACAAAAATGTCGTCCAACTAAAGATATATGAAATCTTAGCCGCGTGTAACTTTATATACGAACATTTGGAAGGCTTGTGCGGCATTTCACAGGCTAAAAGGCATCCGCAGAAACTCGAATAGACCAAAAGGTGTACTGACGGCGGTCTTGAGGATATCGCATTCTTCGACGGGGATCTGGTGGTATGCTCTTGTTAGGTCGATTTTACGAAACACGGCCTTACCGCTTAAGCTGCTAGTAATATCATGGATGTGAAGAATAGGGTACTTGTCGGGGCAGGTGCACTTGTTCAGTGCTCGATAATCACCACACGGTCGCCAGTCTTCTTAGGCACCATGTGAAGGGGTGAAGCCCATTGATTTTCGGATGGGCGGATAATACAAATTTCGAGCATTTGCTCGAATTCCGGTTTGGCCACCTTTAATTTATCAGGGGCAAGATGTCGTGGTCGAGTGGAGACTGGTGAACCACGGGTTCGTATGTGGCGCGTTACGTCAGTTGCTACAGGAAGAATGGCGCTAGGGCGAATCAGATGTGGTAAATGCGTGATCAGTTCTGGAAAGTATTTGTCAGCTTGTGGCTGGGGATAAATGGAAGCGACAGTTTCGGATGACGTCTCGATTCCGCAAATAGAAAGACGTGTTTGTTTGTCAATTTGCTTTTGCTGATGAATATAGACCATTAGATCGAAATGATGCAGGAAATCGATTCTGGGGATGGCAAATAGTACAGCAGCCACTGTAAAAATGCAACGGAATTTACGTCTAAAATCAAGATCGATGATAAGGGAACGCTGGTCAAAACTTGCTATGGCTTTTCCGTTGGCTGCACGCCGCTTTGTCTACTCCTTTGTGCCTGGTGGGTTCACGCTGACTTCCGCCCTAGTGCCCACTAGGAACATGATCCCTGAGATCCTCTGGGCTATCTTGAATAAACGACCAGGTATTTTGAGTAGCGTAAGTCGCCAGTATTTGTCGATCAGTTTGTTCTAAGCCACCGTTGGTGGGCATCGGTTGACCGTTGCCTTTGGTCTTTATCAGACTGTGACTTTGATGTCGCCTATCAAGGCTTTGTTCAGCATGCTTCTTCTTGGTCGTTGTAAAAGTGCAAGGTTTAATGCAATTTCTAGCAGCGCTACCGAAACGCGTATGGTAACGGCATATACAGCGTCGTGTGGTACAAGGAGCGCGACTACGCGAACAGTGTGTGTCTCCACGCAGCTGCTGGTGCACACTTAAATGTTGAACTTCATCTTTTAGTGAGGCGATTTCATCCACAAGAGCTTGCGTTGAAGGCAGGTTGTTTGTGTTGTCGTTTAATGAAGCGACGGTTTGTACCCGGTGAGGCGCGTCAGCTGGCCGGGCGATGCTAGACGAAACGCTGTGTGGTCACTGTAACCCCCCAGTATGTTGTCTGCAAGTTCGGCGATTTATGACAATAGTTTAGACTTGGCGAGGCATAAGACAACCTGTACGTGCTCAGGTAAACGTTACAGCCATAGTTAGCGAAGCAACGATCCCATGCTCAAACCCCTTATGAGACGACGCATCTCCAGTAAGAGTGCCGACGGTTTCTTGCAAACCAGAAAAATAGTTGATGCAGTCGAGACCTGTCTGAAGGTGTACATCGTTTTATTACGGCCTCTTTCAGAGCGTTATAACGAGTAGTCGGGTCAAGTGTCACAATGAGATCCGCGAGTTGGACGGTGCGATTTAGGGGTAGGCGAGATAACAAGTTGTTGAACTTATCTAAAGCACGTGTGACACGTTTGTTAGCAAGTTCTGCTTCTAAGATGGCGAACCATAAAGCAGTGTCTATCACCATAAACGGAAGAACTACCAGTGACTGCATGAACAGTCTGTTCGTCCTCATTATATTTAGACACTGAGTCTAGGGTTCCGAAAATAATAATCACTTAATAAAAGTGGATGAAAAAGTGCCACGAACAAACCCAGAAAAAGTGGAACGGACTCACCAAAATAGCCGCAGATAATTCCAAACGGAATCTCCAACATAGTGGGGAATGATCCGGAAAGTCGTCCCCAATGTAGAGACGAAATTGGTTACTTCCAGACGATGATTCTTGTCAGGGTCACCAATGTAGCGATGATTCTTGTCGGGTCACCAATGTAGCGAGAGTGGCCGGCTCACGCTAACAATATTGGTGAGTACCATTCCCAATGATAGAAAAGAAGGAACGGAAGTGTATTGTGGTACACGTTGTTCCCGTGTATTAGCTAAAAATACGACACCGAACGATGCAGCTAGCTAGGGAAGGATGTGAGGGACGGCGCGATGGAGCGGCGTGTTGAATCCAACCGTGGCGCCATGTGTATAGCGCGTGTGTGTGTTGAATCAGAAAACAAATGCAACGTACATATCATGATGCTACAAACAACCCCTAAATGTACAATAGGGTAATTTTAGTTTGTAGTTTACATAACATGCGCAGGCAATCAGGGGAAATCACCAGACTGCTACGCAGACCTCCCCAGAAGGAATTGTGTGAACAGTCC
The DNA here is from genome assembly GCA_944474145.2 of Dicrocoelium dendriticum. Taxonomy (NCBI): domain Eukaryota; kingdom Metazoa; phylum Platyhelminthes; class Trematoda; order Plagiorchiida; family Dicrocoeliidae; genus Dicrocoelium; species Dicrocoelium dendriticum. The sequence goes on along the minus strand of OX104068.1, from coordinate 79,430,413 downwards.
TTCGATCTACGTGAGGACTATTCGTCGAGGACCATCCTTCTGCGAGACCAGGTGGTGAAATCTGATGCAGCTGCTGGGGGAGAACCAGGCGATCGGGTCCTAGCGGGCTCACATCCGTGTCCTCCTTAACAGTGTAGAAACGGTAAAATTGTTTGTAAAAACGGTTCCTATGGGGGTAGCAGTTCGACAGGAAATGTTCAATACACAAGTTGAGGCGTCCGACTCCAAGGTGAACGGGCGACAGAGTTGACAGGCGTTCATAGAAGGCAAACGGAAAAAAGCGGTGAGAACAGTGTATAGCAACAACATATGCTAAACTAAATTAACCAGAACAGATATTTTGGGGGTTTTCAAAAAGTTTTAATCGATTTTGTGACTTTTTCAAAACATTGTGCTAATTTTTATTATTTTCAAATGTGGTAATGAGGATTCAAGCACAAAAATGCACTGTCTGAACAAAACGACGAGGGCAATGTACCTGTGGGCCTGACTTAGTCGTCCTCGGTGCACTAGAGGACGTTGAAGCAATCTCAGCGGACGTTGTTGGACTGCTAGAACTGTAAGTTGCTGGCGGAGGAAAAGGCCTCTTTGGAGAGACATAATCGTTGTCGATATAGGCGAGTTTAAAGCGACTAATCGATACTGATTCACGCTTCACGTGGTGATCAATGACAATGTCGTTCCGTTGGAGTGTTCCGAATGGTCCATCATATTGTGGAGCCTGGATCGCTTGACGCCGTCAACTAGTACGAACACGTGCGTACAAGTTTGAAGCTCCGCCGCTACGAAGGTTTTCTGGCTCTGGACACGGGTGTTGGTAGGTGCGAAACGATGCATGCGTGACGCGAGTTGCTTCCCAAAAGAAGCGTCGTAGACGATGGCGTCTGAAGCTGTAGAAAGATAGTCTTCAGGTAGAAGAAGTGGTTGACCGAAAAGTAGTTCGGCACTAGATACCCGCAAGTCGACTTTGAGACTAGCGCGTAAGCCTAACATGACAGTAGACAAAGCCTCTGTCAATTAAACAGGGTCGACTGCAGTGAGGCTGAATTTAGTTGACGGTGGGAACGTTCTACCATACCGTTCGATTGTGGAGGATAGGCGGTAGTAGGGGAATGTCTGCAGCCCAAAAGTTTTAGCGTCTCTTGGAATAGTGCACTCTCGAACTGTGGTCCTCTGACTGCCGTTACGCTTACTGGACAACCGTATAGAGAGACCCAGCGCCTCAGGAACGCTCGGATGATGTCATCCGTGCTGACATTTGACAGAGTAACGGCTTCTAGTCACCTGGTAAAGCGGTCGATTATTGTCAACAGGCAGAACATGCCGTTAGAGGGTGAAAGGGAACCGACTACATCCATGTTGGCCTGGGCGAGTCGAGAGCTGACTGTCGGAAAACGACCAATAGGTGCGGCTACGTGGCGTTGAACTTTCGACTGTTGGCAGCGAAGACATGCGCGGGTCCACTAACTAACGTCTCGGTTGATGTTGCGCCACACGAAACGCTGCGCGAAGAGCTTTATCAAGGCGCGAATGTCTAGATGTGGTAAATTGTGCGGTGTGGCGAATACAGTACGGCGAAAAACATATGGAAATATAGGACGCGGATAACTTTGCGAGACATCGTAAGCCGAACAACCTCCACGTGGTGCCAGCTGGATGGTTCGGGTTAATCTCGGTTTAGCTAATAGTTCGGCGGCAGTGTTCCAGGACGTGGTGGGCTTTCGCCTGGCAAGCATTCTCCCTATAAAAAGCCACAAATGTCTGCTTAACAACATTGTGCCTAGCCACTAAATAAAGGCACTGCCTCATACCATACCGCAGGGTCTTACCCATTTCGCGAACATCAGCCACTACAAAGATTACATCTGCTCCCTTCCTATATTGGTAAATCCACCGAACAAACCCACTCACACAACACATGTACCCATATATATATATATCCATGCTGAGGCTGATGTTGCATTCATGATGCTTCTTCACCGCAGTTGGGCTAAACCAACTTACACTTAAACTAGGTCTTTTTGACGTGGATAAAAATCGTTACATTTTATTTGGTTTGTTCTGCGTACTTGATAATCTTCTCCCAACTTGCACACGTCGCTCATGCAAATTGTAGTAAACTTGCGTAATTGTATCGCGTGGTATTTTTTAAATAAATCGGACGTTTTGTACTTATCACGAATTCACTTATAATCAATTTCTTCTATATGCTCAATTAGCGAGTATTTATGTCGTCATATGCATTTACTTTATTCGATATCGGCATTTTGAGTGATTGACTGTTGTTTGACATCCTAGGTGTGGCTGCGCTTGATGTGCATGTTAACAAGGTGCCTACCTGTCTATTACCCACTACCTCATCCATACTGGCTCCAGGAGACAGTTGGTCGTTGCTGGAGGGGACGGGGTGCACGGTCCTTGTGGTCGTGGTTTCATGCAGTCAGAGTGGAGCGGACTACGGTCCAACCACCGCCTTGTGTGCACTTGATTCCCAAATACAGCGTGTTTGTGTTTGCCCGTGAAGAAGTGTGGGCCGGCTCTATTGATGAAATGTGGCTCCCATCCACATGCCTCCCGGTCTTATTCCTTCTGGTTTACACTGGATATGGGGTGTGTGGTGGAGCTGTGGGTGGTGCAGCGCAAGTCATCCATGGTCCCTCTGTAGGCGGAGGCGTCCTGTGGCTGGCCACAGTGACAGGCAAATCCGAAACCGGATGTCGCCAACCATATCCAGTATGAACTAGTTAACTTTTAACATTGCTGTAGAACTAATGATGTTATTCGTTTGTATTACCATGATCATGCCTTTGAAGGCGTGTCTCCAACCGTCAAAAATAAAGTATTTATTTATTTAGTTTAGAATCGTTCTTTCGGTAATTGGTAAAAGAATTGGTCGGACGCGGAGGGAGCTAGACGTTCGACTTTGATCAACTTCCGGATCAATCTGTTGTGCAGCGGCCATTGCTGCTAGATCGATGCTGCGACCAGGTGTAATTGAATTGACGCGAGACAAGGCGTCGGCGACAAAATTTTGCACACCTGAGAGGTGTCGTATTTCTGACGTAAACTGTGAGACATTGTCTAGGTCTCGCCCCTCTCTAGGACAGTATTTATCGAATGATGAAGCTATCATGTAGACTAAAGGTTTGTGGTCAGAGAAAATTACGAAGTCTCTATCTTCAAGTAAAGATCAAAAGTAACGAATGGCTAAATAAAAACTGCGAGGAGTTCTCTCCCAAACGTGCTTTAACGGGTTTCGGCTGTTTGCAACCGTCTCGAAAAAATATCTAATGGTTGCAAAAATCCATTAATGAACTGCTGAAAGACTGCTCCTACCGCTTCGCTCGAAGCGTCTGTTACCAGAGAAAAGGAGCAATTGGTTGTGAATGCGTCAAAAGAGCAGTGTTTGCAAAGGCTATTTAAATTCTGCGAAAGATGATCGAGCAACATTGGTGAAGATGAAAGTAGGCTGATTGCCACGAAGCAGGTCATTTAGAGGCTGCATTATCTTTGCACATTTGGGGATGAAACGGCGGTAGTAATTTACTACGTCGAGAAAGGGTCTGAATTGTTTGAAAGATGAAGGATCAGGAAAATCTTTGATGACATCAACATTTTCGGGAAGTGCATCGATACCAGTGCAGAGATCCGATGACCCAGAAAATCAACTGGCGGTTTACCCAACTCGCACTTAGCGGAGTTAACGGTAACTCCACAGTCGCATAGAAGACGAAACAGCAGTTGCAGATGTTCTGCTTTGGAGGCGCTTAGTACAAAAATGTCGTCCAACTAAAGATATATGAAATCTTAGCCGCGTGTAACTTTATATACGAACATTTGGAAGGCTTGTGCGGCATTTCACAGGCTAAAAGGCATCCGCAGAAACTCGAATAGACCAAAAGGTGTACTGACGGCGGTCTTGAGGATATCGCATTCTTCGACGGGGATCTGGTGGTATGCTCTTGTTAGGTCGATTTTATGAAACACGGCCTTACCGCTTAAGCTGCTAGTAATATCATGGATGTGAAGAATAGGGTACTTGTCGGGGCAGGTGCACTTGTTCAGTGCTCGATAATCACCACACGGTCGCCAGTCTTCTTAGGCACCATGTGAAGGGGTGAAGCCCATTGATTTTCGGATGGGCGGATAATACAAATTTCGAGCATTTGCTCGAATTCCGGTTTGGCCACCTTTAATTTATCAGGGGCAAGATGTCGTGGTCGAGTGGAGACTGGTGAACCACGGGTTCGTATGTAGTGAGTTACGTCAGTTGCTACCGGAAGAATGGCGTTAGAAGGCGAACCAGCTGTGGGAACTGCGCGAACAGTTCCAGAAAGTCTTTGTCAGCTTGTGGCTGGGGATAAATGGAAGCGACAGTTTCGGATGACGTCTCGATTCCGCAAATAGAAAGACGTGTTTGTTTGTCAATTTGCTTTTGCTGATGAATATAGACCATTAGATCGAAATGATGCAGGAAATCGATTCTGGGGATGGCAAATAGTACAGCAGCCACTGTAAAAATGCAACGGAATTTACGTCTAAAATCAAGATCGATGATAAGGGAACGCTGGTCAAAACTTGCTATGGCTTTTCCGTTGGCTGCACGCCGCTTTGTCTACTCCTTTGTGCCTGGTGGGTTCACGCTGACTTCCGCCCTAGTGCCCACTAGGAACATGATCCCTGAGATCCTCTGGGCTATCTTGAATAAACGACCAGGTATTTTGAGTAGCGTAAGTCGCCAGTATTTGTCGATCAGTTTGTTCTAAGCCACCGTTGGTGGGCATCGGTTGACCGTTGCCTTTGGTCTTTATCAGACTGTGACTTTGATGTCGCCTATCAAGGCTTTGTTCAGCATGCTTCTTCTTGGTCGTTGTAAAAGTGCAAGGTTTAATGCAATTTCTAGCAGCGCTACCGAAACGCGTATGGTAACGGCATATACAGCGTCGTGTGGTACAAGGAGCGCGACTACGCGAACAGTGTGTGTCTCCACGCAGCTGCTGGTGCACACTTAAATGTTGAACTTCATCTTTTAGTGAGGCGATTTCATCCACAAGAGCTTGCGTTGAAGGCAGGTTGTTTGTGTTGTCGTTTAATGAAGCGACGGTTTGTACCCGGTGAGGCGCGTCAGCTGGCCGGGCGATGCTAGACGAAACGCTGTGTGGTCACTGTAACCCCCCAGTATGTTGTCTGCAAGTTCGGCGATTTATGACAATAGTTTAGACTTGGCGAGGCATAAGACAACCTGTACGTGCTCAGGTAAACGTTACAGCCATAGTTAGCGAAGCAACGATCCCATGCTCAAACCCCTTATGAGACGACGCATCTCCAGTAAGAGTGCCGACGGTTTCTTGCAAACCAGAAAAATAGTTGATGCAGTCGAGACCTGTCTGAAGGTGTACATCGTTTTATTACGGCCTCTTTCAGAGCGTTATAACGAGTAGTCGGGTCAAGTGTCACAATGAGATCCGCGAGTTGGACGGTGCGATTTAGGGGTAGGCGAGATAACAAGTTGTTGAACTTATCTAAATCACGTGTGACACGTTTGTTAGCAAGTTCTGCTTCTAAGATGGCGAACCATAAAGCAGTGTCTATCACCATAAACGGAAGAACTACCAGTGACTGCATGAACAGTCTGTTCGTCCTCATTATATTTAGACACTGAGTCTAGGGTTCCGAAAATAATAATCACTTAATAAAAGTGGATGAAAAAGTGCCACGAACAAACCCAGAAAAAGTGGAACGGACTCACCAAAATAGCCGCAGATAATTCCAAACGGAATCTCCAACATAGTGGGGAATGATCCGGAAAGTCGTCCCCAATGTAGAGACGAAATTGGTTACTTCCAGACGATGATTCTTGTCAGGGTCACCAATGTAGCGATGATTCTTGTCGGGTCACCAATGTAGCGAGAGTGGCCGGCTCACGCTAACAATATTGGTGAGTACCATTCCCAATGATAGAAAAGAAGGAACGGAAGTGTATTGTGGTACACGCTGTTCCCGTGTATTAGCTAAAAATACGACACCGAACGACGCAGCTAGCTAGGGAAGGATGTGAGGGACCGCGCGATGGAGCGGCGTGTTGAATCCAACCGTGGCGCCGTGTGTATATCGCGTGTGTGTGTTGAATCAGAAAACAAATGCAACGTACATATCATGATGCTACAAACAACCCCTAAATGTACAATAGGGTAATTTTAGTTTGTAGTTTACATAACATGCGCAGGCAATCAGGGGAAATCACCAGACTGCTACGCAGACCTCCCCAGAAGGAATTGTGTGAACAGTCTTTCGATCTACGTGAGGACTATTCGTCGAGGACCATCCTTCTGCGAGACCAGGTGGTGAAATCTGATGCAGCTGCTGGGGGAGAACCAGGCGATCGGGTCCTAGCGGGCTCACATCCGTGTCCTCCTTAACAGTGTAGAAACGGTAAAATTGTTTGTAAAAACGGTTCCTATGGGGGTAGCAGTTCGACAGGAAATGTTCAATACACAAGTTGAGGCGTCCGACTCCAAGGTGAACGGGCGACAGAGTTGACAGGCGTTCATAGAAGGCAAACGGAAAAAAGCGGTGAGAACAGTGTATAGCAACAACATATGCTAAACTAAATTAACCAGAACAGATATTTTGGGGGTTTTCAAAAAGTTTTAATCGATTTTGTGACTTTTTCAAAACATTGTGCTAATTTTTATTATTTTCAAATGTGGTAATGAGGATTCAAGCACAAAAATGCACTGTCTGAACAAAACGACGAGGGCAATGTACCTGTGGGCCTGACTTAGTCGTCCTCGGTGCACTAGAGGACGTTGAAGCAATCTCAGCGGACGTTGTTGGACTGCTAGAACTGTAAGTTGCTGGCGGAGGAAAAGGCCTCTTTGGAGAGACATAATCGTTGTCGATATAGGCGAGTTTAAAGCGACTAATCGATACTGATTCACGCTTCACGTGGTGATCAATGACAATGTCGTTCCGTTGGAGTGTTCCGAATGGTCCATCATATTGTGGAGCCTGGATCGCTTGACGCCGTCAACTAGTACGAACACGTGCGTACAAGTTTGAAGCTCCGCCGCTACGAAGGTTTTCTGGCTCTGGACACGGGTGTTGGTAGGTGCGAAACGATGCATGCGTGACGCGAGTTGCTTCCCAAAAGAAGCGTCGTAGACGATGGCGTCTGAAGCTGTAGAAAGATAGTCTTCAGGTAGAAGAAGTGGTTGACCGAAAAGTAGTTCGGCACTAGATACCCGCAAGTCGACTTTGAGACTAGCGCGTAAGCCTAACATGACAGTAGACAAAGCCCTCTGTCAATTAAACAGGGTCGACTGCAGTGAGGCTGAATTTAGTTGACGGTGGGAACGTTCTACCATACCGTTCGATTGTGGAGGATAGGCGGTAGTAGGGGAATGTCTGCAGCCCAAAAGTTTTAGCGTCTCTTGGAATAGTGCACTCTCGAACTGTGGTCCTCTGACTGCCGTTACGCTTACTGGACAACCGTATAGAGAGACCCAGCGCCTCAGGAACGCTCGGATGATGTCATCCGTGCTGACATTTGACAGAGTAACGGCTTCTAGTCACCTGGTAAAGCGGTCGATTATTGTCAACAGGCAGAACATGCCGTTAGAGGGTGAAAGGGAACCGACTACATCCATGTTGGCCTGGGCGAGTCGAGAGCTGACTGTCGGAAAACGACCAATAGGTGCGGCTACGTGGCGTTGAACTTTCGACTGTTGGCAGCGAAGACATGCGCGGGTCCACTAACTAACGTCTCGGTTGATGTTGCGCCACACGAAACGCTGCGCGAAGAGCTTTATCAAGGCGCGAATGTCTAGATGTGGTAAATTGTGCGGTGTGGCGAATACAGTACGGCGAAAAACATATGGAAATATAGGACGCGGATAACTTTGCGAGACATCGTAAGCCGAGCAACCTCCACGTGGTGCCAGCTGGATGGTTCGGGTTAATCTCGGTTTAGCTAATAGTTCGGCGGCAGTGTTCCAGGACGTGGTGGGCTTTCGCCTGGCAAGCATTCTCCCTATAAAAAGCCACAAATGTCTGCTTAACAACATTGTGCCTAGCCACTAAATAAAGGCACTGCCTCATACCATACCGCAGGGTCTTACCCATTTCGCGAACATCAGCCACTACAAAGATTACATCTGCTCCCTTCCTATATTGGTAAATCCACCGAACAAACCCACTCACACAACACATGTACCCATATATATATATATATATATATATATATATATATATATATATATATATATATATATATATATATCCATGCTGAGGCTGATGTTGCATTCATGATGCATCTTCACCGCAGTTGGGCTAAACCAACTTACACTTAAACTAGGTCTTTTTGACGTGGATAAAAATCGTTACATTTTATTTGGTTTGTTCTGCGTACTTGATAATCTTCTCCCAACTTGCACACGTCGCTCATGCAAATTGTAGTAAACTTGCGTAATTGTATCGCGTGGTATTTTTTAAATAAATCGGACGTTTTGTACTTATCACGAATTCACTTATAATCAATTTCTTCTATATGCTCAATTAGCGAGTATTTATGTCGTCATATGCATTTACTTTATTCGATATCGGCATTTTGAGTGATTGACTGTTGTTTGACATCCCAGGTGTGGCTGCGCTTGATGTGCATGTTAACAAGGTGCCTACCTGTCTATTACCCACTACCTCATCCATACTGGCTCCAGGAGACAGTTGGTCGTTGCTGGAGGGGACGGGGTGCACGGTCCTTGTGGTCGTGGTTTCATGCAGTCAGAGTGGAGCGGACTACGGTCCAACCACCGCCTTGTGTGCACTTGATTCCCAAATACAGCGTGTTTGTGTTTGCCCGTGAAGAAGTGTGGGCCGGCTCTATTGATGAAATGTGGCTCCCATCCACATGCCTCCCGGTCTTATTCCTTCTGGTTTACACTGGATATGGGGTGTGTGGTGGAGCTGTGGGTGGTGCAGCGCAAGTCATCCATGGTCCCTCTGTAGGCGGAGGCGTCCTGTGGCTGGCCACAGTGACAGGCAAATCCGAAACCGGATGTCGCCAACCATATCCAGTATGAACTAGTTAACTTTTAACATTGCTGTAGAACTAATGATGTTATTCGTTTGTATTACCATGATCATGCCTTTGAAGGCGTGTCTCCAACCGTCAAAAATAAAGTATTTATTTATTTAGTTTAGAATCGTTCTTTCGGTAATTGGTAAAAGAATTGGTCGGACGCGGAGGGAGCTAGACGTTCGACTTTGATCAACTTCCGGATCAATCTGTTGTGCAGCAGCCATTACTGCTAGGTCAATACTGTGACCAGGTGTAATTGAATTGACGCGAGACAAGGCGTCGGCGACAAAATTTTGCACGCCTGAGTCGTGCCGTATGTCTGACGTGAACTGTGAGACAGTCTAGGTGACGGATCTCTCTAGGAGAGTATTTATCGGATGATGAAGCTATCATGTAGACTAAAGGTTTCTGGTCGGTTAAAATTACGAAGTCCCTACCTTCAAGTGAAGATCAAAAGTAGCGAATGACTAAATAAACTGAGAGGAGTTCTCTTCCAAACGTGCTGTAACGAGTTTCGGCTGGTTGCAACCGTCTCGAAAAAATATCTAATGGTTGCAAAAATCCATTAATGAACTGCTGAAAGACTGCTCCTACCGCTTCGCTCGAAGCGTCTGTTACCAGAGAAAAGGAGCAATTGGTTGTGAATGCGTCAAAAGAGCAGTGTTTGCAAAGGCTATTTAAATTCTGCGAAAGATGATCGAGCAACATTAGTGAAGATGAAAGTAGGCTGATTGCCACGAAGCAGGTCATTTAGAGGCTGCATTATCTTTGCACATTTGGGGATGAAACGGCGGTAGTAATTTACTACGTCGAGAAAGGGTCTGAATTGTTTGAAAGATGAAGGATCAGGAAAATCTTTGATGACATCAACATTTTCGGGAAGTGCATCGATACCAGTGCAGAGATCCGATGACCCAGAAAATCAACTGGCGGTTTACCCAACTCGCACTTAGCGGAGTTAACGGTAACTCCACAGTCGCATAGAAGACGAAACAGCAGTTGCAGATGTTCTGCTTTGGAGGCGCTTAGTACAAAAATGTCGTCCAACTAAAGATATATGAAATCTTAGCCGCGTGTAACTTTATATACGAACATTTGGAAGGATTGTGCGGCATTTCACAGGCTAAAAGGCATCCGCAGAAACTCGAATAGACCAAAAGGTGTACTGACGGCGGTCTTGAGGATATCGCATTCTTCGACGGGGATCTGGTGGTATGCTCTTGTTAGGTCGATTTTACGAAACACGGCCTTACCGCTTAAGCTGCTAGTAATATCATGGATGTGAAGAATAGGGTACTTGTCGGGGCAGGTGCACTTGTTCAGTGCTCGATAATCACCACACGGTCGCCAGTCTTCTTAGGCACCATGTGAAGGGGTGAAGCCCATTGATTTTCGGATGGGCGGATAATACAAATTTCGAGCATTTGCTCGAATTCCGGTTTGGCCACCTTTAATTTATCAGGGGCAAGATGTCGTGGTCGAGTGGAGACTGGTGAACCACGGGTTCGTATGTAGTGAGTTACGTCAGTTGCTACCGGAAGAATGGCGTTAGAAGGCGAACCAGCTGTGGGAACTGCGCGAACATTTCTAGAAAGTCTTTGTCAGCTTGTGGCTGTGGATAAATGGGAGTGACAGTTTCGTAAGACCTCTCAATTCCGCAAATGGAAAGATGTATTTGTTTGTCAATTGGTTTTTGCTGATGAATATAGACCATTAGATCGAAATGATGCAGGAAATCGATTCTGGGGATGGCAAATAGTACAGCAGCCACTGTAAAAATGCAACGGAATTTACGTCTAAAATCAAGATCGATGATAAGGGAACGCTGGTCAAAACTTGCTATGGCTTTTCCGTTGGCTGCACGCCGCTTTGTCTACTCCTTTGTGCCTGGTGGGTTCACGCTGACTTCCGCCCTAGTGCCTACTAGGAACATGATCCCTGAGATCCTATCGGCTACCTTGAATAGACGACTCGGTATTTTGAGTAGCCACGTCAGTCGCCAGTATTTGTCGATCAGTTTGTTCTAAGCCACCGTTGGTGGGCATCGGTTGACCGTTGTCTTTGGTCTTTATCAGACTGTGAATCTGATGTCGTCTGTCAAGGCTTTGTTCAGCGTGCTTCTTCTTGGTCAATGTAAAAGTGCAAGGTTTAATGCAATTTCTAGCAGCGCTACCGAAACGCGTATGGTAACGGCATATAGAGCGTCGTGTGGTACTACGAGCGCGACTACGCGAACAGTGTGTGTCTCCACGCAGCTGCTGGTGCACACTTAAATGTTGAACTTCATCTTTTAGTGAGGCGATTTCATCCACAAGAGCTTGCGTTGAAGGCAGGTTGTTTGTGTTGTCGTTTAATGGAGCGACGGTTTGTACCCGGTGAGGCGCGTCAGCTGGCCGGGCGATGCTAGACGAAACGCTGTGTGGTCACTGTAACCCCCCAGTATGTTGTCTGCAAGTTCGGCGATTTATGACAATAGTTTAGACTTGGCGAGGCATAAGACAACCTGTACGTGCTCAGGTAAACGTTACAGCCATAGTTAGCGAAGCAACGATCCCATGCTCAAACCCCTTATGAGACGACGCATCTCCAGTAAGAGTGCCGACGGTTTCTTGCAAACCAGAAAAATAGTTGATGCAGTCGAGACCTGTCTGAAGGTGTACATCGTTTTATTACGGCCTCTTTCAGAGCGTTGTAACGATTAGTCGGGTCAAATGTTACAATCAGATCCGCCAGTTGGACAGAGAGATCTAGGGGTAGGTGAGATAACAAGTTGTTGAACTTATCTAAATCACGTGTGACACGTTTGTTAGCAAATTCTGTTCCCAAGATCGTGAACCATAAAACGGTGTCTATCACCATAAACGGAGGAACTACCAGCGTGACTGAATGAACAGTTTGATCGTCCTCATTATATTTAGACACTGAGTCTAGGGTTCCGAAAATAATAATCACTTAATAAAAGTGGATGAAAAAGTGCCACGAACAAACCCAGAAAAAGTGGAACGGACTCACCAAAATAGCCGCAGATAATTCCAAACGGAATCTCCAACATAGTGGGGAATGATCCGGAAAGTCGTCCCCAATGTAGAGACGAAATTGGTTACTTCCAGACGATGATTCTTGTCAGGGTCACCAATGTAGCGATGATTCTTGTCGGGTCACCAATGTAGCGAGAGTGGCCGGCTCACGCTAACAATATTGGTGAGTACCATTCCCAATGATAGAAAAGAAGGAACGGAAGTGTATTGTGGTACACGTTGTTCCCGTGTATTAGCTAAAAATACGACACCGAACGATGCAGCTAGCTAGGGAAGGATGTGAGGGACCGAGCGATGGAGCGGCGTGTTGAATCCAACCGTGGCACCATGTGTGTATATCGTGTGTGTGTTGAATCAGAAAACAAATGCAACGTACATATCAGCATGCTACAAACAACCTCTAAATGTACAATAGGGGAATTTTATTTTGTATTTTACATAACATGCTCAGGCAATGAGGGGGAGTCTCCAGACTGCTACAACATCAGTTTTTGAACAGTTTGTGCAGATAATATGCTTGCAAGCAGGACACGTTAACGTCATCCCTCTGTGTATGGCTATTGTACACATGGCACGTCTTATGTCCCTTTGGTCGCAGGATAAACTGGAACCACTTGTTCTGGCGGTAGCTCATATTTCTCCAAGAAAGCTTTGAACTCAATGGGAGCGTTTCACTTCTAGATAAGAAAAGTCGTGTGCCCAATGCGTTTTACACATGACAAAATCAACAGTTTTAGGAATGACAGCAGTTCAAGTTTGAAACAATCTTCATGTCTCTTTTGCTGTTATACTTTGACCGTACACGTGGAATATGCATAGTGACGCACCGAAGAAGCTACTCAATTATTGCAACTGGAGTTAGCATCTGAAACGTTTGCACTTCATCTTGCTTTTTAGACCAGAAAGATCCTCTACAACATTTCGATTCAATGTTAGCAAAAATTCGCTGATACACGAAATTTGCTCTCTTCTCTTCTCTCTCTTCTCTTTGCAAATGTAACATGCGCTAGTTTCACCAGCATCGTTGCTGTTCACAGATTATGTATCAGAACGCGTCGATTGGTTAGTGGCAATCTCTGGTTCATTATTGCGAGCACTTTCGTCCACAATCCTAACTTCATCATCGCCACTGCTGTTTCCAGCTTCATCAGATATTTCTCTTGGCTGTGGCATTTATCTAATCACATCCACATCAATCATTCGAGCTTCTTTATTCATCACGGTAAAAAGAGGGTTAGCAGTAAAACAAATAAGAGTGACGGTATGGGAACTGGTTGTTGCCCGTCCGCCCGAAAGTAAGGCTCTCCACTACGCGTTTCAAGCTTGTTTGATCACATGAGGTAGAGATAGCAGGTCTCGAACCCAAGACCACTAGCATGTTAGTCGGAACCTCTACCCCTTTAGCCACCACAAGGATTAATCACATATCTGCTCGCGTGATGCACAGCATGCACCAAACAGGGACTCCTCACACGATATCGCCTCCCGTCAATGTCACGTGTCGCTCTGTCGGGCGACAATTGGACCGCTGGTCGTGTTAGGAACCCAGTGGAGAATAGTAGGCTTTGCCGATGAACCCAAGATATCAGCCCTAAGAAGAAGAGAAGCGCTATTGGCGGACAAAATACACCAACGGAGTTAACAATATCGCAAGAAAATCTATTCGTCCGTCGTAAGTACTCGGGTCTGCTAACGAACCAAGAAGCAGTTCGGGATGAATCTTTGTTTCAAGTGGATACACTTAAGTGACGACCTACACGAATCACCTTGGGTAAACGCATCATTCGCCATGCTCGTTGATGCTATCCACTTCCATGAGAGCTACCAATGTATATGGAGGCAGTCTGCCACATTACCCCGTTAAGTCACATTTTTAACGCAGCTACCCATCCAAGTACTTGTCTCACCAGTCACCCAGCTCAACGCACTATCGTCAAGTATGCCGCAACATATACGATGATGGATTCGACTGTTGTTAGCCTAAGTAGTTGTACATCAGCGCGGCAAGGTGAGTTTAAGTTAGTGTTTCAGAAAACTATATGTGAAAGTGATCATAAATTGGTGTGCACCAATAGGGTCTACAGTTATGGAATTTCATACACTGTTTATCAGATGTAAACAGTGGGAAATTTTGCTGCCTTGCTAACGTTAGCAAAGCGTGCTGATGGCCTGCTGTGATGACAAACCTTTGCGATGTTGTGTCTACCACTTCAGTTCGTTGTCTGTGGTAGTACCTGACGAGGCGCATGTTCAATGCTCTTGAGGGGACCGCGCAAGTCCCGAGTAATCAGAATCGTTCAATTGCAACGGTGCGATCACCGTCTTACTTGTATCTCATCAGGTAACTCCTGAGGCCTATAGAGTTGACGCGCACAAGTTAACAAACAGGTGAAGTTCGTAGGGAGTGCCTGCAGTAAAAGTGAGAACTTCATATTAAAAGTACGCGTTAGGCGGATAAAGTAATGCAAACGGGATGCTGAGCCAACCCCCCCCCCCTCAACACATCTTGCAAGTTATGGCGGTCTACCGCAGTCCGCATGGCTCAGTGGAATAAGCTGCTAGCAGGCATGGGTTCAGTTCCTGACGGAGTTGGGGGATGCGCACCCTTGACGAGTCTCAATGGGGCGAAACAGGCGCCTGGTGCTTTGCTGAATGGACGATCCGGCCTATGAGCTGCTGGGACTGCTGCTGTTGCTTCTTGAACACAATATATTAGCCGGCCATGTAGCTAACGAGGACACTCTATCACGCGTTGCCTATGTAAAGCTTCTGAAGATCGTACGGATGTCGCGCAGTCACTCCTACAACGTTCAGATCATCAATCAGATGTTGCATGGGACATATGGAATTGGCTGCAACGCCAAACATCAGAGGCAACCAATCCGATGTTCTTGGAACCAAATGAGACACGGCGAGCACCTGCTCAACTACGGTGCTACTCAGTCATCTAGCGTGCATCTGCTGCGTGGAGACTTATGCCTCACTGGAATGGAGCGCAATACTGATTTCGAATCCAAATGAATAGAGCATAGCTGTCACTGGTTTGCTCACTGAACCCAATCATTTTATTCGCCTCTACACCTTGATAGATTTGTTGGTAAGGCTCGCGTGCGTAGCCACCTGGATTTTCGGCTGCATATCAGACACTTAAATCTCAGTTAAAAATGCGCTTTGAGAACTCACTGCAGGTTCATTTGAAGGATCCGCTGTTAGTAAACTGCGATGCGCAACCGCAAACTGAAAGGTGACTAAAATCGAAGTGAAGCTCTGTCAATCCGGCCACTTGGACCGTAGCAGAAACAGACAAGAGATTGTAGAGTGAAGCGTAAGGAGTCGCTGACACCTAACATTTGTACGACCTACAGCTTATCACTGCGAACAAAACTATAAGCTCCTCATATTGTGTGCCGCAGCTGCAGCGAAATTCGCAGCTGCTAGTCGCGCAACACACTCACTGTGCTTCCAAACGTTACGGTGCAGACCTCGTTCGAATTGACACCGACCGAAACTCAGTCTCATGACCTCGTAAGACATAATGTTGCCGTGATCTACGCGGTCCCTTGCTGAGCTACAGAACCAGTCACTTGATCTCGTATGCTTGTTTCGATATGTGCATGAAGCCGCTGTCGGTGGCTAACCGGCGCTGACCAGTACGAAAACGTCAAGCTGGACAGAAGTTGGCAAGTTCAGGCTCTCGGCACTGTGCTCAACAGTGGTCTATCGAGAACAAGGCCTAAAAAAGTCACAGTTCCAAAATTTGCCAACAAAGTATTTCCGATTGGGGAGGAATATTCCATCAGAAATAAGATAACGTCAGCCGTGGCTACGTGTGGAGTTTTTCTGTGCTGCTTGCTTTTGCCACTGCACTCCAGGACAATTTTAGTCCTTGTTTGGACTCTTCCGATAGCTAGAACCGAAGCTGGGAATGGAACCAGGCACATCGCGCTTGATAGCTGATACATCGTTCACTACACTACTTAGGTCCACGAACAACACGGAAGTCCGGGAATCACTGTGGCGTTTAGGACTACACTCCGTGTGGTCTGGTTACGCCGCGCAAGCACAATTTAGACCGATTCCCGATTACCGGGACTGCATCCGAAGTGATGAGCTTTCGGCGTTCCTCTTTTGTTTTAGCACGGCTACCTAACCTAAACTGATTGCAGTGAAGTCAAATGGTTAAAAAAATGACACAGAAAGGTGCTGTTTTCGGGTTCGGTTGTCACACAGAGTGTGTGATTACACGCATGTGCTCGACTGCTGACGCAGTAGAGCTACGTTTGCACCTGTGTGTGTCTGTTCTCGTACGTCTAGGAGTTATTCTCTAGCATTAAAGACTTGAGGTACTCGACTCCAGGTTTGGTAAGATTTCGACTAGACTGGTTCCAACACCTCCATTGCTGCATCAAGGTACCTGTTAATTTCTGCTGAATGATATAGGGTGCACAATCTTCGTGATACCGGTTCGATGTCATAAAACCAGTTACTGGCTACTAGAAGAGACGAGTGGCATAGTGGGTAGTTCAAACAATGCCTCAATAAAGGAGTAGACTACAGCACAGCCACCCACCTACTTACGTCTTGGATAGCGGTTTCCCCCAATCTCAACTCCTTAGTATGCGGACAGAAGAAGTGTGAGCAGACTGTGAACCGACTATGGTTCCCACTCACACAGTTACGTTGGGTTTATGTTGAATATATGCCCGTTAGTAGAGATGCGAGTAGTGTACCGCAGACCATCCGCGGTTCTTCTGGCCAGACCTCCTTGTATCTGTTCGCATTCACACCGCTGGACAAATTCGGTACTGGGGACGGCCAACTTCTACTGCTGGTTTTTGAATTCTAACCATCCAGTTCACTGGCTGCCTAGGCCCAGACTAACATCTGATAGCACAGACGGTACAAACTAAGGATGAAAGTCACCATGTGAGGATGTTTCACTAGACGGTCAATTAGGTTCATGGGGTCTGACTCAGTCATGAAAGCGGCACACATGCAAAAATGCGTTGCACTGCTGTTTCGCCCTACTGGGGCTAAACGATGGCGCGTGTTTCCATAGAGCTCTGTGGCATCCGAACTAGCAAACGTATTCAGCTGCCCATAAGCTTGAGCCATGGGTGACAGAGGAAGGGTGCACAAAGCCACTTACTGTCGTATGGTCTTAAAAGCTACCAAGCCGGCTACTGAGGTTAAAGAAGTAGTGGAACGTAAGATACACAATGAGTGGTGTTTATCAGCTCTCATCCTCACTTGGGGAAATTGGCATAGAAATTAACGAAAACTGACGAGCAAAATGTGCTATTGCCATTGATGTTGTTGCTGTTCCGTGGTGTTAGTGAGGGCCGAAGCAATGAGAGACAGGTCTGTAAACTAGTCAGTAAACGACGCATAGGCCACTGTTACACATCATTATGTGATTAAATAGCGACCCATACATAGAGGAGAAAGAAAGAGGGAAAAGGAAGGCATCAGAAATATACCGGTACACTGTACCGACGTTTCGCTGCCGAGCGACCACCACCAGTCGCGCGTGGGTTAAGGATAATGCCAGGGTCGCCCGGTCTACTACGCAGACCCGAACCCGCGACCTCAGATTACAAGGCAGGCTTGTGGTCCTTAGGGCCACGGGACCCCCCGACATGGTTCACTATGACGACTGCCTTTGATTCAGTCGACTGCACGAGGTTGTAGTACTGCGCACTTTAGGACGGCGTATCTTACACTAGCTCATGCAACGAAACTACCATCACTCCTACACTGATGATGTCCGCATGAATGGTGAGGAAACGTCAGCAATCAAGCTGTTCAGCTCAGCGAACATCACAACATCTGAACAAGCCTTCCGAGATACCAGTACTTCAATTACTTTTCAAAGGTGTGCTAGAGAACTACCTTCGATTCGGAAGTCGCCTAAAGAGCACCCAAGGGTCGAGCAAGCGTCTGTGGTTGTGAATGACTTTATGCTGTTCCTCCTGGAGTATAAGTTGTGACAGGCAGCCGAATTACAGAGCAACAGTTCGCAGGTGACATAGCTCTCCTTGGGTCGGACCCATCCGATGTACAAATGCAGTTGCGTAGACACGATCCTTGTAGCCTTCGGTATGTGCCTCGCATCGTCAAACTACGAAGCATCGTTGTGGAATCGTCGCGATACCCCATCGGTTCCGACTATTAATGAACAATCACGGTAAGTAGTTGGTCGGTCCACTTACCTTCGTATTTATATCAACTCTAGCAATGCCAGCACCAGGGAGACCAAGGTACGTGACCGAAAGTCCATCGTGGTTTTCCACGGTTCCATTAGTATACGAAGACAACAAGATATAAATCCGCCAGTCGGGGATAAGATGCACAACGCTGCTGTAAGATTCGTGGTACCGCATAGCTCAGAAGATTGATCAGTTCACACTGAAAGCTTAAGAAAGCTGGTCGCCACTGAGCGTCGGCGTGTAAAGAGCACTGACTTCGTCTGGTGGTAACACCAAATGAGAGGCACTGAGAGACACCAGTAGATTCTTGGGAAGAGACTTCTTGGTGTCACACTGAAGTGCCCGTTACATTTGCAATCATAACGACGAATAATAGGTCATTTTCCTCCTATGTCCGTTAAATGCCTGCGTCAAAGTGAGCTGTCTGTTGGTGAACGATGAGGCGGTGGATTTGTTATGAGGTAGAGTGTATAACGAGTCTTGTAGGTGTCTAGAAGGTAACACAATTTGGTGGATTCACCGTCACATCCACAAATGCACTTTATGACGTCGCCCAAAAACTTAGGCAAAATTGCGTAATGTAGGTGGGGCAACGCATTGCAAAATTGCTTTTTGATTGCGAAAAAAAGCGCAGAAATAGACGAAGTCAGAAGAGTCCACTTGAATAAAGAAAATGTACTGGCGGCATTCTAACCGGTTACGCTGTGTAATCAACGTTAAATCGCGGTCCTCAGTGAGGTGCTGTGACTGAGTTTCAATAAGTGACCGTGTGGACAGCTGATGACGCAGCGTGAAGGCATGATGAAACGGACCTAGAGACTTGGTAAGGCTGTTACATGCCGTCTTCGTGAGTGGGGACTTCCACACAGGCCGCATCAGCTTTTCGACACTTCATTCAACATGACTCAGTCATGTAACTGGTGTTGCTACTGCATCCCACTAATTTCAACTAAACCTTTTCGTTATACTTCGCGTCCTACATCCCTCATCCTAACACTCTTAGTATTACCGTGGTAACGGCTTCACCAGACTACGACGCCCGGATCACTGATGTTTACTTGTACAGATATGAACAGGAGATTCGAAGAGTCCCAAGTAAACTGATCACAGCCAAACCTAATTATACGTTTCGTACGGTAGCGTTACGATGCATGGTTAGTTTATCTGTCGGAGTGATTGCGTTACTTGCGCAAAGGGAGTAGACTGAGATGATCTCTCTTGAAGCATGTGAAATACGCACGGCATTCAACACGGATCAACTACACCGGTCCGTAGCCTAAAAATAACATGCGTGTCTTGTAATCTGACGGCGGGGGTTCGAGCCTGCGTAGGAGTAGAGAGACCCTCGCAGTATCCGTAGTCCACGTGCGACCGGTGGTGGTTGCGCGGTAGTGAAACGTCAGTACTGCGTACCGGTGTACTGCTGATGCTTGCAGTAACTGCACCGTAATCAAACTGTCGTCTAAACATCACGACAGACGACACAGATCGTACCGCTTTAGTTCGTCAAATCTGTAAACCTGCAGGAACCGGATGGACTGTCGAAAGCGACGGGCAGATGTCTGACATCGAAGAACCAGTTGGGATAGCGGAATGCACAGTGCTGCTAATGCATAGGTTGTGGTCCTCGCACAGTTGCAGGAATCGATCAGCATTGTATGTTGAGCGTGCATCGACTCCAAAGCGCCCTCCCAGCTGTTGTTCAGTCTGAAACGTGACCCACTTGGGCATTCATGGCACCAGCTATAATTACGATATTCTTGCCATGCGGATAAGAGACGCGACCTGACGATAGAGATCGTCTTTCATGCCATTTGAACCGCAGTCAGTGTGGGCATAAATACCTTGTCTTCAGACGGAGCTAAGTAACACAAATAGAGGTTCAAAGTAGAACAGCACACATGTGGCTGTTTACTTGCATCCACTCGAGTCGATTGCTGAGGATGATATCGATACCACAGATACCTTGAGTCATTGACACAATATCGCTGGAGACATGGAGTGTAGTCATTGTCGGCTTATTCGAAACCAGACAGTCGAAAATTCCTCACAACGCTGCTATTTTATGAGTGTTTCGGAGACACAACGCGTATCAATTCCAAGAGAGTGAGAGTTATCGTCGATTGTTGGCAGATCAAACGCAGAGTGCGGACGTTGAACGAACCAAGTTGAAGTGACCATTGGTTGGGAGGACTAGTTATATGTAGCTGACCTGCGGAAGAACCAACCATCTCGTGGTGCCAGCTAGGCGGTTCGGGTATTTCCCGTTCCGGCGAATGGTTCGGCGGCAATGTTCTATGACGTGATGGGTTTACGTATGGCAAGCGTTCTCCCCATAAAAAGCCACATATGTCTGCTTAACAACACTGCGACGTGGCGGATGTAACTCGCCACCAAATAGAGTCACTGTCCGTTATCCTTCTCAAAGAGGTTGTATACCGACAAGTGATCCGAGCACCGGATTCTGCCTTTTACTTTGGGAGTGTTGGGCGCTTGGTATGACTTTTCGCCACCCGAAAGGGGTATGAACTGAATGTCCAGTCATCCGCTCAAAACGGGTGCGAAACACTTATCTCGCGCTGCTGCTTTGTAGGTTAGGCCCTTTGGCCAAAGGCTCGGGCCGTGGTCCCCTAAGACAATCCACCTACTTCGGCCTAGGCAACCGGGTAGTATCTCGCTAACTGATGGATCATGTAACTGAACTTAACAACACTCGCTGGCTCTGCTAATTGATTGCACTTCTGCTACTAGTAATATTACTTATCAATCACACGCCACCTACTTAGCTACAGTACCACTGCATCATCCTCCCTCGCTTTTGTTTAACCCCTCATATAGGAATAGCATCGCGCTCTATGATGAAACTGTCGCTACACCAACCACACACGTCGGAACCGAGGTAAGACAGTTCCATACTCTTCCCTCTCTGCTTCTTCAACCCAAAACACGGTTCAAATAGGGAGTGTTCAAGGTGCGTACTCTAGTGCGGACATCATTGTTATAGCGCGGGATTTCAACCCGCATGTTGGTCGTTTGCTACCAAGCGAATACAATCACGGAGGTCCACATGGATACGATAACGATAGCACGGATAAGGGATCAAGTTTGCTCAGTCTATGCTCGGACCACCAACTTTACCTACCCAACTTGAATTTCCGCCAACCGAAACGCCACTACGCTATCTGGCGTGCGCCATCATCGCAACATTAGTCGCCGATTGACCACATCGCCATAAGTCGCCGGTGGCGTGGCAGTGTTCGAGACTATAGATCTTATTGATCAACGCATCGAATCCGATCATGCGATGGTACGTGCGACAGTATGCATGCGCTTTGGTGGCTCGCCTAAGAGTAGACAAACTCGTCTGAACATTGGTAAATTGGAAGACCCCGCTGTTCAGGCGGAATATTAACGGATGTTCCGTGACAATGTCACTTTCCATCCCCCTCTGGACGTTGACCAACTTTGGCTGCGTTTACAACAGATCATGTTTTTTGCGGGTCTGTCTACCTGTGGTCTTGTTTGTTCAACAGGTAAAAGCGGGATCTCGTCGACATCGTCGGAATTACTAGATCGTCAGCGGTACATTCCCGTCAGTGTGCGGTACACTGAACTCCGACAAACCATTTCTCAACAACTAAAAGCAAGTCTTCTCCGCGATCGTTAAGGCTTATGGAAAGCTTTCTACGTCTTTTGCTGTTACCAGCGGAGTACGCCAAGATTGCCCGATCACAGTAGTCTTATTTAACTTTGCCGTCGATGAAGTACTCCACCGCGCTCTGTAAGGAGCTGAAATGTGCGGCGTTGAGCTCCTCCCCGGGGACAGAGTTTCGGGCTCGAATTACGCTGATGACATCGGTTTGCTGAGGGAGGACTCACAAGACATCAAAAAGACATCGTAACGCTTAGCGATCGAAACATCTAATTATGGTTTGTACCTTGCCCCATCCAAGTGTAAAACCCTGCTCCAAGTTTTGCAAGCGTCGGTGCCAACACGCACAATTGCAGGTGATTAGCTGGAGCATGTGAATCGCTTCATTTATCTTGGGAGTTGCATCAGGTGGGTGGCGGTGTTGGGGAGGAAGTGTCGCAGCGAATCGTTAAATCTCGCCTGACGTTCACTGACCTGAGGCACTTGTGGCGCCGCCGCGACATCAGTCTGAGGCTCAAAGATAGAGTGTACAGTGTCACTGTCCGTGCGGTCCTGCTGTACGGCTGCAACACCTGGCCTGCCCGTGAAGATCTGATACGACTAGCATCTTTCGACAACCGCTGCTTATGAATGATCGCTCGTATGTGGTGGCAACACCACGTAAGCGATAGTCTCTTGTCAATTCCGAGGGAGGGATTTTGTTCGACATGTTATACCTATGGTCCTCGAGTCGGCAGTCTGACCCCAAGGCAGAGGAGAGCTAGTCCAGCTCGGGAGTGTGATCGCAGAGACTTAATCGGATCTGCCACACTCATCCTTTGAAGATTCAGAACAATTCACAGGTTTTCGACCACAGTATGTTACGCACCTGCGATGACAGAGAGCCGCAGGTCTGATTTGGCGGATTTGCATCAATTCTGACCAGGAGCTGCCTGGTTTGGGGTGAGCCGTAGCAAACCATTGAGAACCAGAAGGTGCCCTCCCACCATCAGAGACAATGCATGGCGCTCGTGCTAACGCCAATCGAGAGTTGAGTTTATAACCTGTAGACCAGTTGTCCCCCATGGCTGTTTTATAAATAAATAGTTTATTCTCGATGGGAGGAGACACACCAGTACAGGCATGATCAAGTGGTTGTCAGAAACACAGAGAAATACAGTAAGCGTATGTACACCAAAGGACGGAGGTAAGTGTTGGCAAAGTACATGACTCGAAAAACCGTACATAATATTCGTATAGGAATGTTGCAGGGATGATGGGCATGTTCATTGGAGTCAGATAGAAATATGGCGCGGAAGCGCGGTAAAAATAAGTATTTCCGTTACAGAAATACTGGGTGGGGGTTCAAATGGTTCCGGATTTTGACCTCCATTTTTTCGTGGGCGTAGAAACCAGATAGAATGTTTGATAGACACCGTTGGGCAAAAGGCCAAAGTTTTGTGTAGGTTCCTCGCAGTTAGACACAGGCAGACAGCCACTACACATCCAGGAAAGCACTAGACGGCCGTTTCGTCCTGTTGGGACTCGTAAGTAGCGCGCACTCCCCGAATCCAGCCGGATTCGGACCTACGACCTTACTCTTGCGAGTCAGCGACTTATATCACTGAGCCATGGGCGACGGCAGCGGACCGCCACGACTGATATCTAACTGCGATATAGCGCGGCTCATCCTCCGTATGCATATGAATGTCGGGTATTGGGGTCGTTGCCAGTGTTAAGCAGTGGACAGTGATTTTAATCAGTGGTGAGTCACATTCGCCACGTCGCAGTGTTGTTAAACGGACATTTGTGGCTTTTTATAGGGAGAAAGCTTGCCAGGTGAAAACATACCACGTCCTGAAACACTGCCGTTGACAATAAGTTGAATAGCAATGAGCAACGCTATTTGAAGACCGATTTTCTGCACGGTTAACCGCAGTCATGGCGCACCCGATTTTCCGTTGGCTGAGCGAAAAGCTTAGTCAGGATTCACCAGTAACGATTGGAACCGGCGGTAATGGACGGAGATAGGGTTATGAAGAGCGGGATGCAGAGTTGTGCAGGTAAGCAAGTCTCAAAGTAATGAAGGTGGGATATTTTATGCGGTATCGTTGGCCAAAGAGAAAACTCACGGGCCAGGTGGGTGTCGCAGGAAGGTCCAGGAGGAACAACCATACCACGTAAGTGGAGCGCATGTAGGGAGATAAAGCTTTTTTGGGGAGATGTTTCAAAGGTAAAAAGGATTTGAATGCAATTGCTCAAGCCGGTAGAAAACACCGATCAAGGGGTTTGCGGTGATCTCCGGAATACAGGTGTGGCCAAAAGCATTAGTACAGACTATAGTCGATATTCATTCGACAGACATAAGATCTTCGGCAGACCATACCGACGAGGTGGGCAAGGTATCCATGGTATAATAGCGCCAAGTAGATGAAGATTCTAATATTGTAAGGGAAGTAATCCACTGGCAAGGTGGACGAGGCATACCGCCATGGTATTGAAAGTAAATAAAAACCTTGCAGATAGATAAGGTGCTTTTGAGGTGATGTTCCGAAGGTGAGAAGGATTTGAACACAATGTTCAAACCAATGGTAGATATGGATCAAAAGGCTTGCTGTATTCTCCAGAATACAGGTATGGCCGGACGCAATAGTACAGACCATAATAGGTAAACATCCAAAGAGCATAGGATTGACGGCAGAGGGTCATCAATCTCTCTCTAATCTCCGAAGAGGGTTGGAATATTGAGTTAGTCTGAACCCTAACCAATAACCTATTCGGTATGAGTAGCTCTGAAGGTATGAATGGGTTTAGGTGTTGCTCTTCCCAACCCAGAAACGTCAAGACCGGTTTCGTCCTAGTTTGGAATCAGCAAGTAGAGATAGCCTGAGCTGGAGTGGAACTCGGGGAATAGTGATCAACGGCTGACGCTTTGATTATTATCCCACTGAGATCCGCGAGTAATGCTTGGCAAAGTGGACAGGAATAAAAAGTTAGGTTTGGATTGCGATGCGCAATCTCCGTTGAGACACGGGTTTACTTTGGGCACCTAAGGTAGTTGTAAAGTGCCACCGAGAGTAGCTCAATGGATCACGGAGGTACGCAAACCACCGCATCACCTTAACATCTAGTACACATCAGGAGAAGTGACAGATGACCGTTTCGTTCTATTGGGACTCGTGGTCATTGCGTATGCATCCAGAAAACCTGTGGGATTCGAACCCATAAATATGCTAGTAAAGACATCAGCCATACGCCGGTACGCTGTAGCGACGCTTCGCTGTCACACAACAACCACAAGACATATGTGGGTTAAGGATACTGGGAGGGTGGTCGGGCCCACTAAGCAGACTCGAATCTGCGACCTGCAGGTCGGCTACGGGTTGGACAAATATCCTCTTATGACGTAGTGAATCAAGCTACTGAAATGAGTGAGGATGACGGACGATTATGATTTAGCGCTGCATGCAACACGGCATGCTCAAACTAAACCGTTGCATCCTAAAGAGTAGGATTGGCCCGCAGAACTATCAGCTGTTAGAAGGGAGGTATAGAAATATGTCATGATGGTAAATATGGGGCAGCAAGTTCCAAGTAGGTAAAACGACTAGCCAGCTTTTATCTGGATGTGTCACAACTAACCGAGTGAACATGGCTGAGACGAATACCCGCAAATAGTTCAAAATTTCGCTATCGTTTTATGACAACATAAATACCGCGAGTAGAAAACTATGCATAATTGTAGAGCGATGTGCGCAACGCCGATTGGTTGAGGAAGCGCCAAGGTGGTGGGAAACCGAGAGTTGGAAAAGAGTTAGCGACATTGTTAATTATCTCGCGGTTGGGAAGGTTGTCCCCCATAGCTAACCCAAGAAGAGAAAATTTGTGTTAATCAAGAGGGAAAATACACTTGATCGAAGAGAGAGAACTGTTCATCCGCGCCCACTTGTAGTCTTTAGTCAATAAGTCTGGCCCACAAAGGAGTAAAGGGGAAGGGCAGGTTGGGAGATATGACCGCGGACGCTAGTTGAGGCCAGACACACAGACTAGGAACACTCCATGCATTTCCCTCGGCGATGTGGGATGACAAAGTTGCGACCACGGTTGGCCAGAGGTGGATTTAGGCAATCACGGGAATTCTCATGAATAGAGGAATTTGGTGAGGTTCAGTTAGTGCAAGCCAGATAGACCAACTACCAATCCGGAAAGGCATCAGACGGCGGTTTCGCCTGCTTGGGACTCGTCAGTGGGGCGCATTCCCCTGGTCCACTTGGGAGGACTGGACACGTGACCGCTAATGGCTTGTAGCACTAGGCACTAGCTTAAGTCAATGAGCCATGGTGGATGGGTTTGCTTTCCACTAACTCCGGTTACGGAACTGCTACCAATTCGACACTGATGATACGTCTACAATCAAGTTGTCCAGCTCATAGCAACTAGAAAGAGTGGTGTTCACACTGTAAGGGAGGATGGCGTACTAATCCGAAGGAAAACAGGAGTGGAGTTCAGGCTCAGTGGGATGTTGACCACGAGATGGAGGTGATCGCATGACTTGGTATAGGTGAAGAATGGGATTACGGTTCATTCGCAAATTGAGATTGCATGTCGTAATCTATACACACACATAACGGTATCCCAAATGAACTCATAGTGAGTGGTTACTCACTGTGAAAAGCATTGTTCACAGTGAAACGATATGGCAATAAAGACATTGGCAGACAGACTCTAGTCGTGGGTTTTAGTCCCGGTTCTGCTATCCCTAAGTGAATGGCGCAGCAAACAAATAGCAGACCGATGGTGCAGTGCAATGTTACGAACGAACAACCGCTAACATATACGGAGAAACTGAGTTTAAACCTCATTTCATAAGACAATTCAAACGAGCATCGCCGCATTAGGCAATGGTGGGTAAAACGTGGATATCTTAGACGACGCAATCGGGTTAGTAAACGTAAAGAAGGTAAAAGAGAATATGGGCCATTGGATAAGTAGCGTTCATAATATACACAAATTAGCAGAAAACGTGTCAGAGCAAATATAAAAGACTCCGGTTATTGGCAGGACCCTAACGGCTGGAAACAAAAAGAAAGAGATGTACAAAAATCATATTGAAAAGTAGAAAAAGTATGGAAAGCAAGAAAACAGAAACAAGGGCCGAATGCTTCGGAAATCATCCTGTGGCACAATAATCATGTCTGGGACAACTTAGAGACAGACACGATAGGGCAGGAATGGGGAGGAGACTTTTAGTCTGAGAAACGACTAGCGACTGAGTGTCTCAATGGGAAAAGGAAAAAATGATCAATACTGGTAAGACACCGGTCTCTCCGAGATGACAGAGAAGCAGTAGCGATGAGTTTCTGTACTGGACGATAGCCTACATTTTGAAGAAGTGGTGTGTCTTCATGCGTCGGAGAGGAATTGACTAGAAAAGGTGAATGAGAATCCCCCTCCGCGACATTTACAGCAGCAACTCATATGAGAACTGGGAGCGCGAAGGCAGGGGAACTAATCAGACAACTAAAACCAGGATGTTGTGCAGCCGAAGGTTGGACTCTTCACATTGTGGCATGGAGCAAGTAAAGTATCAGCTCTGTCGTGTGGTGAGCACTCAATTGGAAGCCATAAGACAATAAACGACGAAATGGGAGGCAGAGGCAACGGACGCAAGCGACTGGATGATTGTTGACATTCTATGGGAGAATGAGAGCGTTGAATGAAGAATTGGGATCAAGCGATAGCAAGTCAAGCGAAATGAGCAAATAGTAACGCAAGGCAACCAGGCTGCTGTCCATACACAAGCTGGTGTATCAGTTGAACTGCCTCATAATCCATCCCGAAAAGATCCATGCTGCTCAGGTCACATCGTCCACGGCACGTACTCGTCGCGGATGCACTTCGGCTTGCAAAGGCTCGCATACAAGACCTGTAAGATGAACAAGGTGGATAAAGTGTTCCATGCCATGAGGAAGTAGACAGAAAACGATCTGCTTTAAGCGAAACAGTTAACAGTGCGACGAATTATCTATCCCAGAGAATTGAACTGGGGCGTAGGGTGCTATGTGCGATAGTTGGTGAGCAAGAATAGTCGTGGAAATGTGAGGCTAATAGCCACCAACATGACCTTGCGCAGAAAAGAGTGCTGCTGGATTTTCAAATGGGATGCACCTGATCGCACAGAGTCAGTGACGAGTTTGAGGATCGCACTCGTTCAGAGTTGATGGTTCGAAAATACGTGAAAATAGCATCGTGCAATTTATGCCACTCATAAGCGTTGATAGAGAGAAATCGGGCTTTTGGCGCTAATGAAACTAAAGCAATAGTGCAACCTTGATAGTTAAAGAGCTGCTAGACTACTACAAACAAAGAACGTGGTATTTGACGCAGTGTCGGAATGCCCCAGTCAGTGGCAGTGAATGTGGCTGAGACCAATCAATGAACGCCGATAGTAACCAATCATCTCCTGAGTGCGGGTACAAGGTTACTCATTTTAAATAGGTCTCAAGGTCACTGGACGATGCACATCGAGCCAATGTTGTGATATGCGGGACTCAATGAAATGGCCGCATTATATTTTCGAACTTCCTAGTGAGTAGAGTAGGCAACATCCAGATTGTTGCATCAACCCTTGACGTACTTGCTCGCCGTAGCCGCCTTCGGATGAACTTGAGTAGACCCGTTGAGCGCAGTGCGCAAGAAGGGCGAAACATTAAAAAAAGACCAAAGAGGCGGCATATTCCATCCCGTCGAGAAAGATGAGGGGTACATACGAAAGTGTAGAAACGTCAAGCAGTCCCGTGCATGTGTCAACGGTCGCGACCTTATAGAAACAACCATGGCTTAGGTCGCGGCCACATGGACCGGTCCTCGTCATCTAGAACAAGGGTGTGAAATGATGAGTAGCATTCACACCGGCCAATGACTTGCGATGTGCTAAGTAGAAGTGAGATAAAGGAAGTTATTCCCATTGTGTCCAGCGAGTGATTCAGGAAACAGAAAGGAGAAAATAGGCCCATTCAGACCCACAACTGGTGGTTCATTAACACTTTGGACGACCGAAGCAGTGTTCTATACACTATGAAGCACAAGGATTGAATGGCTAACTTTGTTAGTAAAAAGTTAACGTCGAACAGCATCCTTCGTGTTGATAGGTTGGGTAGAACGAGGCCAGTTTGGTCCACGTGCTTTCGTTTAACGAAGAAAGCACCGTAACGATAAAGCAATGGTTCATGTTGGACGACGTGCAGATGGCAATAGCGTCGCATTGAGTAAGCTAACCGACAGAAAGCAGACCGTGACCTCCACGGTTTGACCGGCTGCGATAGTCCATGAGCTGTTCCTCATGCTCATGGACGGCTATGAGGTGGCCTACCGCATGCTCCATTCTTGACTAATGCTCAGACTGAGGACAAACGCATGGCATATTTAAAGTTCCACAGTCTTGACTCTTCATCACTTGGAGATTGTAACATTCCTTGGGACTGCAGTGCGAACAAAGTATGAGAATGAGTGAACTGGTAGCTAGCCAACTTACCAGCAAGGATTTCGTCCATTATGCCATCACCAGTGATTTGACGAGTTCGGTTCTTCAGCCGTCGTTTCGCTTGACGAGCCTCGTTAGCTAACTGACGCTGAATAGATGGAAAGCGTGGAAACAAAAAATATAGGCTAGATAGATAGTACAATGCATGATACCACTGATCAGCTAGCACTGCGTATTGGCAACAGATAAGCGCGATCGGTGGTTGGCACGACGAAACGAAAGGAAACCAAAGTGAAATGCATAAAGCAAAATTGGATCGTGCGAATCGCGTCACTAGAAAGCGAGTGGTCAAAGCCACACTATTCGGCAAGAATCAGGGAAGCGAACAGTCAGAGCGCTCGTTCGACCAGCCAAGCCGACTGAGGTAACTTGACGAACGATCAGTGTATAGCATCAAAACCTGGATGAGTTTGGTGAGGTCCCTATTGCGAAAGCGAAACCAAGCAGAAGAACATCATGCGATTTGCATCCTATAAAGTGCAATTCTGTAATATCGGAGCAAAGGTAAGAAGTGAATTTTGACACTTATACTCTTTATTTCGAGCAAACTAAGATGTTTCCGAGATCCCCCACTATAGCAATGATTTAATCAGTGAGCTGGATGGCTCTTAGTGTCTTTTTCAGAGTGTTTTGTGAGTTAATTCTATTGATATTCGCTTCATACACATCATTCATTAGGACAGATTACATGCTCACTTGGTCAGACAGTGACGTGTTACGGAGCACAAATCCAATCGATCAGTGAGAAACTTCGAAGTTGGGCATCTTACTGAGGTCAAAAAGTAAGTACTATGCGAATGCAGAAAGAAGCACGATCGGAACCAGGTATGCGCATCAGATCGACGGACAAGTTTGTATTGGAGTGCGTCACTTGCAGCTTATGGCAACGTAGCCAATCAGAGTCCGGAAAATCAGTGGATGTTTACGCCGAAGAGCGACGCTATTGAAGTGAAGTATTCGCTCGGCACACTGTTGGAGAAACTGATGGCCATAACTATTCTGGTGGGCACTGACTCAGGAACGGCTTCGTAAACGCTGCTCCGTGTCTGACAGACAATAAGCTGGAAGGTTCACGGCAATTGCAACGAGAGTCCCAAGTGATGACCATGAGACTGTGACCGACAAGTGTATTGCGGTTAGTCAAGTCTTGTCACCACCGTTGGACACACGTTTTCCAGTAATGAATTAAAAGATCGTGGGTGGCAAACAATGGTTCGCGGATGACCGTGATGGTGGACAAAAATCGCCGCCTTGACCCTAGACATTCAGCCAGACAAGTTAAGTGGAGACAAACAATAACCCATCCTCGAAATGTGCTTCGCGCAAGTGCACACACACAACATCAATGAATGGATATGGGCTGCCTGAAAACAATGCGCCCCACGACCGATTGCCGATATATTCGAACGCATTAAGTGGAGATAGTAAGCACTCGAAAGCGGAGCCTTTGGGATGTTAGTCAAGATCTCTAATCCTAAGCCACCGAGTCATTTTAATGAGAACCGCGTTTCACATTTAATTTGCGCGTCACAATCAAATCACATGACAAATACTTTAACATTACCCTGCATTCAGTCATCAGCTGTTGTGCAAAGTGTTGCGCGTCGTGACCCGGCGGTTTAGTGATAACGGTCACAACTAACACTCGAATGATCCAGGGGTCGATGCCTGCTATATTTATTTGACGTGAGCAAATAATTTCGAAACGCGTTATGGAGTGCAGTTTTCGAGCGGCTAACACTAAATAGCATCAGTTACAGTCCCAGGAATCGAACTGACGAAGCTTTATTTCAAAGTGAATGGCTGTCCACATGGAGATTCCGCGCCGCAATCCATTAACGCGACAAGTGCTTCCAAATGATCCTCCAAAAGTCAATGTCATGGAGAGCATGTTAAGTGAGGGGGGGGGTGAAGAAAATGAGTATTTGTTTGCGTAGTAACAGAATGCCGCCGGAGAGTCGTGGCAAATGAGTAGCCGAGAGAGAGAGAGCAGACGAATAAATGGAGTAACAATTGATTTCACAATGCAGAAGAAGTGAGCATCGCGAAACGAAAATAGCAAAATGTGAGGCGAATGCCTCGACACAGTTTGGCAGGCATCTGTACGCAAGCCGTCCCGAAGAGTCGACAAGAAGTACGTTAAAATAGTGGGGGGATAAACTCGGTGGTGTGTAGATGATAAATGAGGCGCGGTTGCCACACAAACTGGCCAGGCTAGAGGTCGGCCAACGAAATGACGAAATAAAATGTGAGGGAAGGTAGTCAGTGTTGTTAAGGTAATAGCACACCTACAAGCTTCCTTACTTAAAATGTAAACGCATCGCAATATCCTATACCATGGTACAGAAAAACAAAGTGCTTGAAGCCCATGGGTTTGGAACAAGGTGCTCTACGTAAAGATTGTTTATAGGGGTGAACATGCTGATAATTACGAGAATCAAAAAACAGTGAGCTGTTAATCTACTAAACGATGTAACGTCAAAGGAGAAGGTAACGTTGCAACGGAGATTCTCCACAACCACACACAATCCGAAGGACACTGCACATCGGGGAAGCAACTACATGGTGTGTCGTGTTTAATGGAATTGCCAGTAATGCACAATCCATCTGCTCGGTGAATATCCAGAACCTGCGACCCCTTACTTTCAAGCCAGCAGTCCGGGAACGAGTGGCAGTCACTGTGGCCAGATGATTTGTTGTAGTGTAGCATACAGCAACCCAAGATAACCCACAATGGCATCGAATAATGTCGGCTCAGCAAAGAAAGTCGTGTTTTGGGGAACAAACCCTGTTCTCCATAACTTGCAAAAACGCACTTGGCAGTGTCTCGATGTATCACAACTAGTCGCTTGTTCATTGCAGCGGTTACTCAACTCGCGTGACCTAATAGTCTCAAGCACTGGTTCGACGGTGAATAGTCTCGAGTTCTAAGCTCTTACCGGGAAGACAGGAAGCGCACCATCGACGACTGCCGAAAGGAGGAAGCGCCCGTTTGGTGCTTTTCCGGATACGCAATAGCCGCGACGAATCGCCCAAAAAACTAATCCAATTCGTTGCTTTCACTAAGGTAAAACGTTCGGACAAAAGTAGAGAAGAGAGTTGTATGCCACTTAAAGAACGCGTAGCGTCAATGACCTAAGCGCGAAAAGTAGCCCGAAATACCGTCGATTGCAGGAAAGGATACCATGCAATGTCCTTGAGAAGTGCACTGTATGTTCACAGAAGAGTGAAAAATAGAATGCACGGAAAATCCCTCAAGAGAAGGAATCATAATCCAGCAGAACATAACTTGGTGACCTCATTAAGTGAAAACAAAGCGTCCAATCTGTGATTGCAACCGATAAATAAAAGTAAATCATAGATAAGAAACCCTGGAAAACGTGATAGGCATAAGACAAATTCCACCCATATGTTAAGGGTAACATAGGATAGTATCAAACCAAGAGAGTCCAAGTAAATTAGACGAAAGGCAGCTCCATTTGCATGGAGCATACACATGTCATAGACTTGACTAGAAAGTCTTCTGCGTGGGTCGTGTCCAGAGCAGTGCGCACACACAAGGAGCGCGATGTATCACAGTGCAACAACCAAGGCTTGGACAAGAGTGTCAGCGTACGTCATATGTTTTGGCTAATTTTTGTTTTAGAAAACCAGTAAAATTTGCACGGACAAACAATATCCTATTTTAGAGAGAAGTAAAGATAACCTAACTGTTGCGTTGGATTGGCTTGAATAAGGGAAAACTGTACCGACAGAAAGCTGCGAATATGGTAAGGAAGATCAGTACAGCTTTCCGGGATTCATCATCAGCATGTATTCCGATGACTCGTTTGGCCAAGCAACAAGTCAAGAACCAGATTTAAATGAGCGCCAACGAGTGTGGGGTAAAAACAATCCAGATTGTCTAGTTATTGTGAAGCGGGTGTAAAATAGCCAGTGAAACAGTCGATACCAGATATAATCAAACTTGATGAAAAATCAGTAAACAAGACAGGTAGGAGCGGCAGCTATGAAATACTCAACCCAATCAATGCAGCTTGTGCACCCTAGGGGTGCTGAGCAGAGTAATATAGACATTTGAAATACGAGGGTGAGACGAAATAGGGGGTGATATTTGAAAGATTACATACCAAGTGTGTGATG
This sequence comes from Dicrocoelium dendriticum, assembly GCA_944474145.2. NCBI lineage: Eukaryota > Metazoa > Platyhelminthes > Trematoda > Plagiorchiida > Dicrocoeliidae > Dicrocoelium > Dicrocoelium dendriticum. The sequence continues at coordinate 79,396,770 of OX104068.1, read as the reverse complement.
GGAACGCAGTGTAGTACACGGTGGGCATTTGGATGTCACGGCTGTGGGTGAGGAAACAGTTCGTTTTATTTCACTTCGCAAGGGCGATCCAAGTAGGCTTCTAGATTCGGCAGTAGCAGGGGAATATGATGTTTTTGAGAAGATTCGTCGCATCCAAACGCATCCAAACAGCCACCATACATACAGGAAAGATCTAGACGGCCGCTGCGTCCTATTGGGACACATCAGGAGCTCGCACTCGAGGGATTCAGTCGCAATCGAACCGTTGAGCTTAGTATATCTAACCAGTGACCTATGCACTGAGCCATGTGCGACGGCGACGGACCGCCAGGACTGATGCCAAAATGCGATATAGCGCAGATAATCCTCCATTATCATGAGCGTTATGAACGTACAGGCCGAGGTTGGTCCCCAGAGCTATGATTTCCTTTGCAAGCAGCGGCACGTAAACCAAAGCTTGGAACATGACTGCTTAAAACCAAGCGTGAAACAAGCTGCAAACAGAACCGATGAAACGAACTTACAAGAGTCATCGACCACCATCAGATCAAACGACAACTATCAGTTCGGGCGCGTGCAACAAATGTCATGAGGGAACGATTAGCGTAACTAAGCAAATGTCATCGATTGCGTGGGGCGGAATCAAAATGTGAAAAATGTGTAGGCAGGATGACAGATGACTTAACACGGTCGATTCACAGGTGATCTAGAGACATACGGTGTCTAACCAGTGGTGAGAAGTTTGTGCTTGACTGACGCTTGGTACGGCTTACAAATCCAAATGACAGCAGACGCAGTGGAGAGCACGGAAGCCAAGGGACCAGTAGAGCGATAGGAAATCAAGGCAAAGGGAGTAGGGAGATTCAAAAAGCATCTAACATTCATGTGGAGCAGAAACAAGCGAGGTACCGAGTGCAAATCATACGCGAGCCAAATGATCTAACAAACCTGTATTTCTTCATCGGTCATCTACAGAGCAAGATTTGAGTGGGAGCAAATTGAAGGTGAGAGGACAGACGAAAATACGGTCAATTCACTCGACCCGTATGGGGTTTGAAACACACCGCCGATGGAGAAGCAGGTACTACATAAGGGACGTGAAAGACGGCATCGTTGTTTAAACCAATGCGAGGTCAACGGCCACACTCATTGACCGGAGGAGAAGCCATCAAGTGCAAGTAATTTGCGCAAAATTTATGCGAAACCATAGGGAGTTGTCAGGGATTTAGCAAAATATCGATAACATGAGATCCATATACAAGATTTCGTGATTTAGTAGATAAGGGTCGGGACGATATAGACTATCAAAAAACAGAGGATAGAAAAGTAGTGCATGCCTGTGCAAATAGCTCTGCGAGGTTAAAAAGCAAGGTTGCATCGTCAATCCCGTGAAGAATCCGCACGGAAGAAAGCTTTTATTTGTATTAACGAACATTCAGCAATTAACTAAAAACCACGGAGTTCGGATCACTTTGGGGGACAGATCTTATGAACAAATCTTTCGCTCGATGTTCCGGTATAGATAGTGGCCCAAGTTGGATGTGGAACGATAACCTGAGTACAATGAGCGTCAAATTACGTAAAGCTCAGTAGACAATAGCTAAAGCAGTCAGAGAGTAACAGGGGCGTTTTTGATGCTTTGAGAAGATTCACGAATCAGACAGCGAAGCACATCCGGAAAACCACCGTCTGACTGAGGGGCTACGATGAATCTTTTCAAGAGGATGGACAAGAATGAGTTCAGGACAATGAAACCGAGCGCAATGACATATTAACCTAGACAACGGCTGACCGAGTACAGCTTCCAAGTGAGCATTATGAGAATCGCGGCACGTCCACAGCCCCAATCGGGTTCATTTTGTATGGTGCACAGATTTCAAAATAAAATGGTTACTGCGGATTTGCAAGCAATGTATATGACCAAATGATGGCTGTGCTTATCGAGTCGACTGGTCGTTGTCCAAACAAGACGACTCACAACTAACCGCAGGGTAACCGCTCTATGATCAACGTAGTTCAGTGTAGTCTTCATAGAGGAAACTGGCTGGATCGTAATAGCCAGTGTTTGATACCAAGCGATGTGGTGGCCATTCAGCAGCACACAACCGAATATGACAGGAAGTGTGAACCGAGTCATTTTGGAGAGTATATGCCGGGCGGGTGAACACAACAGAAAATTCTGCGTATGGTCTCTGTTCAAGCGGGTGCAAGATGGATTTCGGCCTAGGATAGAAGCCTGAATTTCATTGCTGGTAATCAGATAAGCGAATGCAGTTCAGCTGTTCTGTTGCTCGATAATCCGCGGATCTAGCTATTGTTCCGCGTGATGCAAAAAGGGGAAAATGCGAACAAAAAAGTCTGAAAATGAGACTGAAGGCTAGAAGTAAAAAGATAACTGTAGGGGCGTCACTGAGTTGGCAAATTCAGCGATATGACAGACAGAGCGTGACTGATGCCAAGGAAGCCATTTCGAAAGATAACATGCAACAACGTACCCCAGCCTTTAAACCACGTTCATACTGGTCTTCCGCAATACTGGAGCATAATTTGATTAGGCACGGTATCAAAAACATGGCATAATGAGGGTAGCGATCGGTAAGAATGCGAAGAACAAGATGTAGTTGGCTCATGTGGGTGGTTCGAAACCGGACCAGCGTAGCACAGGAAAGCACTATCAGATACCAGTATTATTCCTCCAGCGTTAATACCAGATGCAATCAACGCTATTTAGGTGCCAGTGTCCAAAGATAAGCAGTATCTACCTCCAATGCTCTTGATTGATGAGCCATGAGTGAACCTACAAAAGTCACGCTGGTCTTAAGCATACGTCCATCAGCTCCCTCTGTGTCCTGACTATAAAAGGTGACACAGCTACCATGGTGCGCAAACTGAGGGACCACCTTTAAGGGTTGTTGGATGACAGTAAGAACCGTTAATGTGTCAGTCAAGTTGTGCAACAGTACCCGGCCCATTGACCGTGTGAAGCCAATGATAGACTGCGCAGCAACCCGTATCATTACATTCAGCAGTGGTAGTATAGGGGCTGAGATAGATTCAACAACAGCCATATCGTTGGCACCCACTAAGCTTACGGTTAGGCGAAGTGGCAAGAATCTCGTTCAAGAATAAACAGTTGCAACAGCCATTTGCATCACAAAGTTAAAGAGTAAAGGAGAATGAGAACGTCCCTAGTGCATTCCGACCGTAATGGTGAGCTCAAGAGAGGGTACTCCGTAGATAATTGAATCCGGTGGGTGCGTTCAAAGATATCGAGATAAGAGAATAGTTACTAGCTACACTGTAGAAAAATAGGAACGCAAGGTCGATCGAAGCACAGACGTCTCACAAATCAAGCAAAGTGACGAGATTACAGGGCACAAGCAATAAGCACACTACGGCAATGGGTTTGGAAAGAAGAAAGCTAACCGAGCGTTCCACGCACACCACTGATGTGCGCTAAGAAGTGGCAGTTCCAGACAGGATTAAACCGGTTAACAGAACACCAGTAGACAAATGAACCCAGTCTGTTGATCATACTGCCGGAGCATGATTGAAATTTAACGGCCGGTGGTATTCGAGTACAAGGCATGTAAAATGTTCACATATTTCATGGGAATACTTTACCGCACAAGTGTTTCGAATACAGTACATCGATCGAATGAGTCGAATGCCCACTTAAAGTCCAGAAACACAGCTGTTGTCGGCGTACGGCATAGTTTGCGCTGCTTTAGTATCTGCCGCAGAGTGAGTATTTGGTCTGTACACCTCCGTCCTAAGCAGAAACATAGTTACTCTTCCTAATCCAGGATTCATGTTCCAAAAGTGAAACAACGAACGAGTAAGGATGTCAATAATTTTGTTACCATTGGCGTTAGGTTAATACCTCTGTGGTTACCACAGTCGGTGCGACTGCTCTTCTTGTATATTGGCACTATGGTCGATGCGCTAGTCAGCTGGGGTGGTCTCTTCCTTCCAGACATATTCGAATAGGGTGAGCAGCGCTTTGAACAGGTCCGCACCTCCATCCTTAAGTAAAGCAGGTAGAAGGGAATCCGGACCAGTAGTTCGAAAACGAATGAGGGCTGCGATGGCGTTTCGGACTTCAGCTTCCGATAGAGCCTTTAACTAGGAAATGCTTGCATCTACCGACTGTCGTCTATTGTCGTAGTTTTCAAATTGCTGAAGGGAATGAATTGCTCGCATTAGCCTGAGTCATCTGAGTAGGAAGAGGTTCGGAAGCGAAGAGACTAATGAACTGATCTCGAAACTACTCAGCCTAACGAGCGACATGGCTCTCCTTGTGGTGAATTAGGACGCCCGTGCTGTCTCACTGACGCCTGGTTTCCTAGGACCAGCGGTGCGGATCAATTGGGAGAGCTTGCAATAATTGCTTACCGCATCCATTTCTTGTACACTACTGGCTCACCAGGCTTTCTTGTCAATACGCAGACTCTGCATTAGTTCGAAACAGATAGTTCGTCTGGTTACATTGTGCTCAGGGTAAGTGGGGAGTTTACTTCGGGAATCCAACAGACCTCTAGGATATCCAGTGACTGCTGCGTTGGCGAGTGACAGTGCTGCAAGTACAGACTTACGGGTCGTGCATGATGACGTAGATTCGGTTTCACGGAAGCTCAGAGTCCTTAAGGCGAGAGGGCTAACGTTCGGTACGCAGGGCATCCAGGTAGGCTTACCTGACGGAGATAACTTCGGAGTTGCCAATCGCGGTAAAGTTGACAGAAACAGAACAGGATATCAAGGCATGATCAGTCGACGCAGGCATTTTAGAACGCAACCTGTAACGTATAGCCACACGATTTATCTGGGTCCATCGCATGCTAGATGTAGGAGGAAGGAAAATCGCATTTCGGCACCCATTGGGTTCGAAAGAGGTGCTACCAAGAAACAGCCGATGTTCCACACAGTTGCAACACACGCTTGTCGTTGTCCGTCCGGTCGGAGTTAAGCCTATATTTACCATTTAGATGAGTTTCTGAAGATTACAGAACACTTAACTGCGCACTCATATCCCCTGAAACAGGAACGATATCTGAACTGATAACACTATGAAGCAGCGCGTTCAGTACGTGGTAGAAGGTGACCTTGGCGACATCAGAATTGCAGTCGGTGGGGACATAAACTGAAACCACAAACAAACAGCGTCTACTACTGACCGGCGAATGAAGCTTAGTTAATATTGTCATACGAGCTGCACACAAACGGCTGTTCACCGGAATCCAAACAACGAACGATGATTCAGCCTTGGGGCTGAGAACGATGCCCACTTCAGCTTGGACAGTGGTTTCCGCATCAGTGTGCAACCAATAGCGAGCGGACAAGCCGGGCGCAGTTAGTTAAACAACCCCATTAGGGTCATTGATTCTAATTTCGGATACGCAACACATTTCAATACCCAGTGTGTCCAACGTGCGTGCGAGTGCAGCCGATTGCCTGATTTGTCTTAGAGTGCGGATATTGAACGCCGCGAAGGAAACGGGACAACGTAGTCTTATAAAAGACTGTTGCCGATAGGCGGCCAGTGGGTGGTGCGGGAAGGTAGCTGCAGACGTTTCGACGCCAGTAGCATTACGACTGCTGTCAATTAAGCTGGGAATTATAGAAGGAAGGTTAGTAATGGAAGTCGGGATGGGACTAAGAGAAAGTTTTCACTTATCCGCCCTGTTGTATGCAGCAGATAAGACGACCCTTGATAATCTGTGCGACGGCTAATGCAGGATGTAATTAGAGTTTGGTGAAATTGTCATGGTTGTATGTGGGCTGAGATACTGCTATGGAACGCAGATCTAGGCTAGAGGACGATTAGGGTCCTCAACCAAAGCCTTTGGCTCATAAGCCCGCCCACAAGGCAGCGGCGAGGTGGTAATGGTTTAGTTTTAGAGAAGTGGACGCCATCCCATTTCAAACCCCTAATCTGGAAGAACAAGAGACTGAGTTCGACTGACCTCGAACCACTGACCAACTTGGTAGGGTTGCCTCTCAAGGTGCCCGGGTGTACCACTCAGTATAGCCGCATAGGTCAGAGGTACTCAAATCGTCGCAGCAAGCCTGGTTGTGACGGAACTCAAGTAAAAGAGAAGGAATAAGGAAAAATCAGCAAAGGTACAAAACCGGGAGATAAATCGCATGCAGGAATGAAGTGCATATTGCAGCAGGCCGTAATCTATTCTTCGGAGAATAGAAAAGCGGAAACCAAAAAGGACTGCAACGACTACGAGAAAATCATTCGGCACAAGTAACTAGAACACGGTTTGAGGAAATACAGGTGTAATGACTATAAACCATCGATAAGTGCCGTAAATACATCCAGGACTCTGAACCAGACAAGCAACCTGTATAGTGACCCAAGGCGATGTTCAGTTCGGTCAAACAACTATGATACGGACATAGGACTGCCGTGGACCCAGTTGCCAAAACTCGCGCCGTCAGGAGAACAATAAAAAGTGAAGTAGACCGCAGAGAGAACACAAATAAGGGGTAGTCAGGGAGTACAGATACAAGCAGAAATGCCAATGGCTATACAAATTCGCCATGTCTGAAGGATACCCAGGTGGAGTACCAGAAGTCCTCCTGCCAAATGCCAACTGGTGAACTTCATCATTGCTCCCCGACGTCCCGCCAGATGTGAGCAGTACTCTGTAAGCATGTGTGATCAGAGACAACCAATCTTTTAAGGTCCTCACTGCGAACTAAGCATGTTTCTGATCCATACAGTAACACACGTAATGTCGCAGCATTATACACTCTAATCAGAGGCGTGGCATAGGGGGGCGGGTGGTCCGTCTCGGGAGGCGCATGAAAAGAGGCGGCATATTTAGTACTATCGATTGTTCGATATCAAACATGAGCGGCAAAATAGCTGGATAAGATGAGCGTTGGAGAGTTTAACGTTACTCTGTATGACCAACAACACTGCGCCATGTGTCACACCTGTGCAAACGTTCTTTCCAGCAACCCCCTTATTTGTCCTACCGCGGTCACTTTCACCACAGTTACCTCTGTGTTCCAAACAATTAATTATTTCATCGAAAAATAATGCGTACTTTACGCTGAGTCGATTGTGTGACCATCACGCGCCTATTCTGCCATTAGTCAGGGTGAAAATATTACCACCGCCCAGGGCGGAAAAAGCAGTTGCTACGCCATGGACTCTCACTAATAGGCTGATGTCCCGCCGTCTCCACAAGTGGTCGAGTTTTGAAAATTCACACGAGGTTTGCTAGTACCAGAAGTAACCTCCTCGATGATGTGACCAGAGTGACAGCTACCAAGATACCTGAGCCGATCCATCACTTCCAGTGGCTGTTCGCCGATAGCAAGAACCAGCGGTGCATCGGTCCAATCTGCAACAGTACTTTGTATATGCCAATGCGCGCAGCGAAATGCGTCAGTCTATTCAACTGTGCGAGTATAGCTTCTGGGTAAGATTCCCTTCGGCGTCCGCATACTCAAGGTATATCATTCAGTCACGTGGTAGAGATTCCAGATTAAGAGGACAGAATTGTTTATGAGCGTTTCGATACATAGATATAGAACAATGCTGGCACCGCTCACCCGCAGTGGTGAACACACCGCCGCAGACCCGCACTCGGCCTCGGAAGTCCAGTTAAAGATAAACAAGAAAAGAATTAATGCCTGGCATGCCCTTCACAGATAAATAGCAGCACGACAAGCTTGTTCATATAACGGAGTCTAAAACAGCTTCCAGATCGATCAAGGAGAACCACAATCGTCAGCTATGCCAGTGGGAAGTTGTGAGGAAATGGAAGTAAGGCTAGTGCATCAATGAATTTCCCAAAGTCCTTCGACACTTTTCAATATCCGGATGATGGTTGACAGCCGTCAGTCCGCGTGAGTAGAGCATGGCCAGAAAAGTGAACCGGACACAACAACACCAGAGATCGCGAGAGTGTTTCGTCAGAGGACTGCGGAAAATCCGGCAGTGTATGAGATGGGCTAGAACACGAGTTGGCTTTGAAAAAAACATGCAGAGCAGAGAATAATGTGTGGAACCGACCATCAGAAATAAAGTGGTAAGACACTCACATCCTTTGGCCTTTTCGGACACGCGTTTTGCACACCGGATGCGGTCGATGTGCCTGTTTCTGTAGCGGACTGTAGCATACGAAGAGCATCGATTCGACGTCTCTTTTCATTATCAGCTAAGGCTTTCTGAAACGAATAGACAGAGAATGGAATATCAAATCGGAGAAAATCAATCAAGATAAGCAGGCGTGCTAAGGCTGATTTAGTCGCAGGCGATGGCGAGCCATATCTTTCAATAAGTGAACATAGCGAAAAGACTGAGCTGCGAGAAAGGAGTACGTGTAGCAGAGAAACAATAATCGTGAAAGAACCAGCGGTAAAATAGAGATTAGCTTACATTGTAAGGATGGAACAGTTCCTGCGCCATACTGACATATCAAACGGAGAGGAAAAAGCGAATAATCACACGGTCCAGTATCCTCAACAACGCCGTACCAAGGAAATAATGTCGCCAACTCACCCAACTCTGATCAGAACAAAGTGTACCAATTAAACGAGAAAGATATACAAAGGTAAGATTAGAAATAATTGAAAACAAGCGACTGAAGACTGTATTTCTACGAGAAGGGAGTGACTGGTGTTGCTTAAGGTTCGAACATAAACCGGTGGGCACAAATGAAGAAAAACAAGTAGTGGGTGCAAGTGAGCAGACAGTAAAAGAGCAAGCAATTAACTAGCTAATTAAGCAAGGGAATAACTGAGCATTAGGTAAATAATTAAGGAAAGAAGTAAGTAATTAAGTAAGCAAGTAAGTGAGTAAGTCTGGAGATGACGTAGCTTCATATGTCGATCAAGTCGATGTGGGCATTGCTGAGTCTCCGTAATGATAATGGTGAGCGATTGCTACAGCTGTGTGAAGATGCTCGCCTGTTTCTCGCGAGCACTATTTTTCGACACAGCACCCGCAGAAGTGTGACTTGGCGGTGTCACGGAGGCAAAACAGCTGACTACGATGGTGCACACTAACCGGGCGAGATCGGCCAGATCACGTGAGCGGCTCAGACTGGTTGTCATGGTCAAACCGGAAGCTGACGAAATCAGACCGTCATCGCCGCACGGGTTGCTATGTCGCGGACGTGGTCCTACCTACAGTCAGACAGTGATGCGGTTGCCAGAGTCGATCATGTTCTGACAAGAGATGGTGACTCACCTCATGAGGGAGGCGAGGTAAGCGCATGTGACCTATAAAAGTAGCCATGTTTTGTGCCTAATATACTTCGGTCCAGCAGGCTCAGCGTTTTGTTTTCCCCGGCTGGTTGGTAGCGCAGAGAGACAGAGAGGCAAAAAGGCCAGCGTTACAACAGGCGGCCACCAGCCTCGGGCCAGTCATGGACGCAAATCGATCATATCGCGATCAGTTACCGCTGGAGAGGCTGTGTCCAAAACTGTCGCTCGATTTGGAGCACGACCGTGGACTCTGACCACGCACTTGTACTGTGCCGACCTCCTGGTGCGTTTCGGTGGACGTCCGCGACGTCGATGTGAACGGATTGACACTAGACAGCTGGCGAAGCCAGATGTTCTGAATGTGTACCAAGATGCGCTGACATCTAGGCTGAGTAAGCGCCCACTAAACACCGTTGAAGATCACTGGTCGCATACTCGTCAAGCGTTGCTATTAGCAGGCATGTCTTCATGTGGCAAAACAAATTGCAAAACCAAACATTGGGTCTCTACACAGTCTCTGGAACTTATGGATGCTCGCCGACGTATTCCGGCTGGAAGCGAATACAATGAAGCTCGCAAAAATCTCAGGGCGAAACTACGTGCTAGCCTAAAGAAGGACCGCGAAACCTGGTGGTCTCATCGTGCCTCTGAGATGGAAACAGCCGCTGCCATTGGTAACCATCGTAAGTTATCCCGGCTGATACGGGCAACAGGCAGCAGGAGACCTGGTGTTAACGAGACCATACGCGACGAGAGTGGGCAGCCGATCCACAGCCTGTCAAAACGCTTGGAGCGTTGGGCTGAACACTTTGCTATGCAATTTAACCAACCTGAGTTATCGCTTTCTTCGGGCATTGAGCGCCCTTCTCCTTGGATCCGCCTTCACGCGCAGAAGTCGAACGTGAGATCAGGCTGTTGAAATTGCATAAGGCCACAGGAGCAGATAGAATTCCTCCAGCCCTCTTCAAGTTCGGTGGACCTGCTCTAGTAGATGATCTACACGAGTTGCTAGTAAAACTTTGGGAGCAGGAGACAGTCCCGACAGACTGGAACCGCTCCGTCATTGTCCCAATTTTCATGGGAGGCTCCCGCTTAGAATGTGGCAATCATAGAGGGATCAGGCTGATTTCGACTGCCTCTAAATTGCTTGCCTCTCTCATTCTCCACAGACTGACTGGCACTCGTGAAAGCCAAATTCGTGAAGAGCAAGCCGGATTTCGTCGAGGTCGGGGCTGCATCGACCACATCTTCACATTGCGTCAAGTGTTGGAGCACCGCCATGTTTATTGGCGACCCACCATTGTCGTGTTTCTTGACATAAAAGGTGCCTTCGACTCAGTCGATCGATGTGCCCTTTGGAACTGTCTGTTGAGGAAAGGTGTGCCTGATAAATATGTAAACATTATCAAAGCGCTGTACGCACATAGTTCGGGCAGGGTGAGGGTTTATGGCAAACTCTCGCCACCCTTCAGTGTCACCAGCGGTGTGAGACAAGGATGCCCGCTGTCACCTTTCCTCTTCAACTTCGCTATTGATGAAGTCATGGAAACAGCGTTCGCTGGACACGACCTAGAAGGTGTGGAGCTACTTCCTGATGAGCGACTTCTTGACTTGGAGTATGCAGACGATATTGCCCTAATCTGTGACAGCTCCCAAACATGCCAAACAGCACTGAACCGATTAGCACTGGCTGTCAATCGTTTTGGGCTATGCTTTGCTCCATCGAAATGCAAAGTACTCCTCCAAGATTGGCAGGGACCCAACCCTGCGCTAACGCTTGGTGGTGATCTGCTAGAAGTCGTTCAGGAATTTAAGTACCTGGGCAGCTATATTAGCACCCGTGGGATTGAAGATGAGGTTACGAACCGTATAGCAAAAGCTCGAGGTGCTTTTGCCAATCTCCGCCACCTGTGGCGCAGACGCGACATTACTCTCGCCCTCAAGGGCAGAGTTTACAACGCAGCCGTCAGTTCAACTCTCCTATACGGCTGTGAAACCTGGCCCATCAGGTCGACAGACATGAAGAGACTCGTCACGTTCGATCATCGCTGCCTTCGCAGCTTAGCTCATGTCTGGTGGGAACACCGCGTGAGCAATGAGCGTGTTCGACGTCGCGTATTTGGTACAGGAAGAGTGAGTGAACCGCTCAGCACCAGACTCAGATGGCTGGCCACGTGTTGCGCATGCCAGCACACCGACTCCCACGACGTGCATTGTTTGCGCGTTGTGGGTGCGGTTGGAAGAGGAGGAGGGGAGGCCAAGTGATGACTTGGTCGAGAGAAATGAAAACCCTCACTTCGAAGTTGGCGTCGGTTGGTGCATCCCGACTGCCTGGCTGGGGTCCTAAGGACGGTGAACACGTTTGGTTGGACACACTTGCTGATATGGCTAGGAGCCGGCCCCAATGGCGTTTGTGTTGTGAGTTCCTTTATCCATCCCGCTCCTGTTTAGCATCCCCCTCCAATCACGATCTCAATCGTTAGGCATAATATGACCTTCTTTTACGGCAGCCAGCTGTTAGCTCTCCGGAACGATGTCCATCCGTTACTAGGGACTCAGCCGGCGTGCCACTGTTTGTTTGTTTGTTTTCTCTTTTCTTGCCTTTTGTATTGCGGCACAATAGCTGAGGTGTTTTCCACCTCCAGCTAACGTGTAATGATGATGATGATGATGATGATGATGAGTCCCCGGGCTGAAGCTGTCCTGATCGATTGGAGCTCAACCAACAGCTGAATGTGCGCCGTCAAAATGGGTGGCTGACTCAAAGCTTTGAAGTTGCGCTGGGACAAACGGGGCCTGCATGTGATTGTAACCTACGCCCCTGCAAACTGCAGCATTGACTTGGTGAAAGATGACTTCTATCACCAATTAAAGGAGCATCGTCGTTACAGAAAAAGTAGGGATACTGTGGTGGGTGCTGGTGATGTGAACACCCAAGTTAGGTAACTGTCCACTGATGAGTTTAATCTAGGAGACAACACGGTGTAGGATTACATTATTATTATCAACAGTCTATAAAATAGACATAGAGCTAGCGAAAACCATGAAATGGAAGTAATAACTACAGAGACCATAGCGGAAAGAATGAAAGCGGTGAGCGGTAGCTACATCTGTGCGAAGATACTCGTCTATTTCTCGCCAGCACTAACTTCCAACACAGCACCGCGGGAGGGTGACAGCGCTCATCAGCCTCGGACCAGTTATGCATGTAATCAACCACCTCACGATTAGTTACCACAAGAGGCTGTGCCTCAAAATGTCGCTCGATTTGGAGCCCGAGCGTGGTCTCTAATCACGTACTTGTGTGCGCCGACCTGTGGGTGGATTTCGGTGGACACCCGCAACAGCGCTGTGAGCACATAGATACGTGCCAACTGGGTAAGCCAGATGTTCTGAATGCGTATTAAAGTACGCTGGCATTCGAGCTAAATAAACGCTCACTGAACCCAGTTGAAGATCACTGGTCGCGATCCGTCTGACGTTACCAGCAGCAGGCATGTTTTCATGTGGCAAATCAAATTGCCAGCTTAAACATTGGGTCTCCATCCAGTCTCTAGAAATTTTGGATGCACACCAACGTGTTCCGGCTGGGAGCAAACACAAAGAGACTCGCAGACACTCAAGTGAGACCGGAAAACCTGGTGATCTAATCGAGCGTCGGATATGGAAATGGCCGCTGCGCTTCGTAACCATCCTGTTATTCCGTCTGATACGCAAAACGGGAAGCAAGACACCTAGTGTTAGCGAAACTATATACGAAAAGATTGGATAACCTAGTGACAGGTTGTCAAAACACTTGGAGCAATGGTCTGAGTAATTTGAAAATAAATTTAATTGGGCGGAACTACTAGACTCATTACAGTCTATTGACCGCTATGCTCCCGCACCGTCCCCTTGGATCCGTCATGCAAAGAAGTCGATTGTGAGATCAGACTTGAAAATGAACAAGATCGCAAGATAAGAGACTTCCTCCAGTCCTCTTCGAATTCGGAAGACAAGGCTGTCCGCTGTCACCGCTCTTTTTTAACTTCGTCGTTGACGAAGGTAGAAGGTGTGGAGCTGCCCCCAGGTGGTGGATTTTTTAACTTGGAGTACGTCCACACCATTGCCTTCATCTGTGGCAGCATTGTTTGTCAATAATTTCGGGATATGACTTGCACTCTCAAAATGCAAAGTCCTTCAAGATTGGCAGGGACCCAATGCTGTGATGACCCTTGGTGGGTAGCAAACAGAGATCGTTCAGAAATGCAAGTATCTCGGCAGCTATATGAGCGGTTGTGGAATAGAAGAGGAGGTTACGAACTCTCGAAAGAAAGCTTAACGCGCTTTTGTCAATCTCCATCACCCGTGGCGCCGGTGCAATATCACTCTAGCCCAGAAGAGCAGACTTTACAACGCAGACGTCCGTTTAACCCTCATGTACGGTTGTGAAACCCGGCCCATCAGACCGACAGAAGTAAGAGGCTAGCTATGTTCGACTAGCGGTGCCTTCGCAGTCTAGCTAACATATGGTGGAAACATCGTGTGAGCAATGAGCGTGTTCGGCGTCTCGTTTTCGGTGCAGGAAGAGCGAGTGAACCGCTAAACACCGTTATTTCACGCACCAGACTCCGATGGCTAGGCCGTGTTGCGCATGCAAGCACTCCGACACCCGCGACGTGCGTTGTTTGTGCGACCGGGATCTGGATAGAAGATGAGGGGGCCAAGTGATGACTTGGTCAAGAGGAATGAAGGCTATTAGTCCGAAGTTGACCTCGGTTGAAGCCACTAGGCTCCCTGGTTGGGACCCGAAAGACGATGAACACGTTTGGCTGGATACACTAGTTGACATAGCGAAGAGCCGGCACGAATGGCGTTTGAGTTGTGAGTTTCTATGTCCATCCACCCGCTTATCTTCTCCCTCCAAATACGATCTCACAGCCGATGAGTAATATGATACAAAGCATCAGATTACTTTTTTTGGTTTCTACATTGTGTTCTGTAATGTTTTGTATCTCGCATTTACATGTAATCCATCTTTTGTACTGCGGTACAATAGCTGAGTTGTTTCTCGCCTCCAGATAATGTGTAACGATGATGACATAATGAACAAAATAAGAAGTAAAAAATCCATTCTCTTGTGAAAAGTCATAGGGATTTGAGAGAGCTTATCAAGAAAGGACCGGATCGATTTGTTCCTCGCTTTCTCCTTGCTTTTTCGTCTTCCTCAGTCGAGCTGACGCACTCGAACTCACTTCAGAATAAAGAACCAAAACCGTTGCGCAGAAGTGAGTCTGAAGCGCGTTACTGCCGCATTCTTCCAGTCCCACCGTTTCACAAAACCAAGTTCCTATACACAAGAAACCCAAAGCGCCAAACTGAGCACGCAAGGCATTACACCATACTCCGTTAACAACAGCATCAGCGCTCTACTCCACTTGACCAAGCCAAACTGTAGGTGCTTAAGGTGACATAACCTCTAATGCGACAGGGGAAAACGAACCCCAGGGACATTTGAACTGAAGGCCTTCTTGACCGTGTCTAATCCACATATTCATATCCAAATGAAATCTAACCGGACCAAACAAGATAAGGCGAGAATACTCGAAAAGTATCTAGTTTAGTCTCCTTTGTGGACACCATCAAGGCAGCAAAAAAAACAACCGTGTGACCGGATTTTTTACTCCGTTATGCACTGTAACAACTCAAACTTTTTATGCGTATTCCGTTGTAAGCGTGGACTACACAATTTTGCGTTTCGGATTTCTGGCAGAATAGGACAACTCGCTGCGTTCATCTTGTATGAATCTTTCACTGAAGTAGACACAAAAGACAGTCTGTTGGATAGAAGTGCTTCCAGATTTGTGACACTGCGTCAAGGAACCCTCATCGATTGATGCATTATTTTGGCAACGTTTCGCTTTCGACAAGCGTAGACACACGGATCAGGCTGGATAGCGAAAAGCGACCCCATCAACGCTGTCACCAAGATCGTAATTGGCAACGCGAGCGACGGCGAAACTCTCAAGTTGACAGGACCACTTGATATGACTTTAAGACCTGTATGTAGGAGTCCATTGAATCATGTCTCATTTGTCGCCATCTTCTTCATCGTTCGCTATGAAATCCCACACCAATGATGTAACAAATCACATGATCTGACCAACCATTTACGTCAAAAGCGAAACGTTGATAAATAAATAAATCAAAGAATTGTTCGCAAATCTCTCTGAAACCAAGACTTCTCGATAGGTTCCCAGTATATCCAGAATTCAAGTCCCGATTGGTTCTCGTAGACAAGAATGTGTTTAACATTCTCCGCAAACACGTCAATTATTTGGTCGGACATACACAGAAATACCGTAGTGGTGGAGTGTAGCTGGTGTGCGCATCGACTGGCATATCGCTGTAGTAGATGAGACAGCGGATGAAAGCTTTCGACAAATTAGCCAACAACCACCGCAATGTGAGAAGTGTGATTCCTTTAGTTTAGCTGTAGAATCTAAGCTCCCGACATCTGCTCGGTTGGCAACACAAGTGGACAATCTCAGAGTGCAACTTTTCGGACGCGATTGGGGGTCACACAGTAGTTTTCCAAAAAACCGGAAGCATTAAAAATAGAAAAACGCCTACTCCCGGTAGGATGGAGTTTTATTGAAACGATATCGATATTTACATAATAATTGGCAATAAACTAAAACTGGCGAAAAAACACATTGCAAGTGACAGACTAAAACGAAAAGGTCAATTTATATGCCTCCGCGACTTGACGCTAAAATGTCTGGCTGAGAGAGTGGTGCACAGTCTAGGATTAGACAAACTGAAAGAATAGTGTTTCCGAAACAAACGCTGGAGTCACATCGAGACATGACCTGATACTCATAATGGTGTATTGACTAGGAAACACACAAAGTAAATGATCAAATGCGGGGTTTTTAAGACGACAGCCGAACCGTGCGCAGGTGAAGTAGGACCCAACACAGACGGTTCAACCTGACGTATATGACAATTTGACATTTAAGGGAGTGCTTAACAGAAAAGGTCCGACCCACCTTGAAATTCTCCACGAATCTGGCAATCATGCCGAAAAATACTTCCGGACTCGGTTTGTTCTGTGCTTCGCCAAACCATTCGATGGTCTGGGCAAAGAGCGTTTTCGCTCGATCTGCCTGCGCCTGAATAGACTCCACTCGTGGTTTGTTTGTTTGAATGAATTCGGTCAATCGCTTTGGTGTGTTTGTCGGGCCAGCGACGATGGTCTCGTTATCGGATTGTGTCATACCGGCGACAAGAGCGGCAACGTCGGTGGTGAGCGCCTCCATGGGTACTGAACAATAATGATGGCATACACAGGGAATCGATCAAATGTCATTGTAAATCGATAACAGATATTTCGCGCACAAATTCATAAGAGTGTATAGAAGTGTGTGAAAAAATCCGACAGAAGGACAACTAGCTGATGGTGGCAAGGGGTGGAGTAAAGTAGGAGAGTGACTTTGATAACTCGCAATGCCAAGGTATATACTATTTAATCGGATGTTTACATGGCAGATATGCCGGCTTAAGAATAGATGAGTATGTTCAAGAAAATTCTAAACAAAATGATCACAAATACAAGCTGTAGAGAACCCGATGGCTGCCGAACACGTTACGCACAACGATTTAAGTTACCATGCACTCACGCCCAGTCGGCTTATTTTCGCACGATAATACAAGATGGCCAAAACAGAATACAGTCCACCGACTATTTAACTGCGATCGATTAGTCTGCGCAACCGGATTTCTATGGTTTTATTAAAGCACGTCATGTCATGTTCGATTTACTAACCGCGTGCTTGCATGCTAAGTCTCTTTATTTCAGGTGGTGGGTTTTCAGTTTTGTCCTAATGCCTTTCTTTCTCATATAAATGTCTAGTGAGCCATGAGCGAGGCCACTCGGGACAACACAGAAGCGACGACGGCTCCTGCAGAGAAGTATTCAGAACCGGCGCAGCGTTTGTAGGCACGCTGCATTCGATTTACTAACCGCCTACTTGTATGCTAAGTCTCTTTATTTCAGGTGGTGGGTTTTCAATTTTGCCTAAATGATTTTCTTTCTCATATAAATGTCTACCTGTACTCTATTCCATTAACTTGCACACCTCGCTTAAGCCAATTGTATTCGATTTCCGTAGCATTTTTGTGTTCGTGGCATTCCGTAAAGTATACTTGCTGACCTCGTGAACTTATCTAGAATTCGTTTGTAAACAACTTATTTCATATGCTCATTAATTTAAGGTTTATGTCACCGTTTTCTTATGCATTAATCGAGATATTATCTTTGTCTCTTTCTCAAATGATTGGCTGTTGTTTGATATCCCCGGTGTGGCTGCACTTGATGTGCATGTTGACAAGATGCCTATATGTCTATTACTGACTACCGCGTTGCTGCTTTCTCCAGGAAGCTGTTGGTCGTTGCTGGAGGGGACGGGGTGCACGGTCCTTGTGGCCGTGTTAGGCTCGAAGAGTGGTTCCATGCACTCAGTGTGGAGCGGACTACGGTCCAGCCACCGCCTTGTGTGCGCTTTATTCCCAAATACAGTGCGGTTGTGTTTGCCTGTGAAGGAGTGTGGGTCGGCTCCGTTGATGAAACGTGGTTCCCATCCACATGCCTCCCGGTCTTATTCCTTCTGGTTTACACTGGATATGAGGTGTGTGGTTGGAGCTGTGGGTGGTGCAGCGCAAGCCATCCATGGTCCTCTGTAGGCGCAGGCGTCCTATGGCTTGCTAGTGACAGGCAAATCCGAAACCGGATGCCGCCAGCCATGGCATGTTCGCTGTCACCAAAACAAAAGTGGAAAAGCTAGAGGAGTCCGGCTGCTTACATAACCGCCTCCCCTGTGGCGGTCACTGCGCACAGCGACAAAGCCTCATGGAATATCACAATTACAAACGTTGGAGGAGACTGCATGATGCCGGGTCAGAGGACGCCAAACTGCAGTGGGACAATCGCGTGAGGCAGACTTCGAGAAATAGCTTTAGTTTCAACGCCGGTGAATGCAAAGCACTACCTAGTTCTGGCAGAAGCCTAGAACACGCAGTGCCCTAGTCGCCAGCAGTTCATTGTCAGTTTGACTATTGGTGTCAGACTAGAGCATCTGTCAAACTATCGCGACCGCGCCCTGTTCGATAAAAGTTCAGAGTTAAACAAGAGCAAGGAGGGTCCGCCGGATTGACCAAACCAACCGTTATAAACCAAGTCGGATATGGCGAAGGCACAAATCCAGCGGCGTTCTTGTATTCGTTTCCTTGCTGCAAACTCATATCTCCTGGATAGGATAGAATATGTCCTTCCACGTTACCAGCATGTTAGTAGCCAGACAGGCAAGTTGAACTTCCGTGGGGAAGTGCCAGACAATGTAGAGTAAGAGACACAAAAATTTCCGGATGAATGTATACGAAAGACAACTGGACTATTAGTTAGCATGAGTATCTAGATCCGAAAATCACGATCATAGGATGAAGGTTACTTTATCCGAAAGGTGTGGATTCGTTTTTCTTAATGAAGCACAACCGTGTGCAGGAAAATACAACGAAAACCGTTTAAGCAACCGTTTTGCTTAGAAAAAAAACTGAGGCATACGGTGGCAAAAGCGCGATGTTGCGTGAAAGAAAAGCATTCGCACCTTTGGCTGCTGTTGCGATGTCACCGAGTTCCTCGTAGAAAGTGGCCAATGCCGGGAAACGGGATTCGATAGTGTCAACAACGTAGTGCAACAAGGTCCATGATTTATCGAGACTTCTGGTGTCAAGTAACTAGTAAAAAGAGAACAAAAGAGTTTACCCATTGTACTTAATGTGAAGCATAGTTTGAAAAAGTCGCACCTGTTTACAGCCAGATGTGAAAAGTGGCGACAATACACAGAGAAATTAACAAAAATACGTGACAACAAAGTCACCATGTCGCACATTTGTCGAAGTATGCGCTAGAACACAATGATCCGTTAATGGAATGCCTAAGAATTCAATACACACAGAGACGGGCAGTGGACGGTGGGCCAAACGCCACACATCACGCGCAACAGTAGGGTGCATGAAAAACGGGTGATCAAGATGTGTCCGGTTGCTAAATTTTTCGTTTATAAACGGAACGCAGAAAGCACAGATGGAATACGGTCGCAGTTGCAGAGCAAAAACGTTTGACCGAGATTCAAACAGGACAATGACAGCTAGATAACTTGAGGTCGGAAACGTGGTGTTTGTGTGAAGCGAAAGTGATTGAAGAATTTAGGACAATATGTAAATGGGTAACACTAGATAAGAAGAGTATATGCATGAGAAAAATTCTTCCTCAAACAGTTGTGAAAGGCGTCAGAACGGAGGGAGTTTCGACCGTGACTACACACAAATGTCGTCCATCACTAACCTCTTAACTAGCTGCGAGAAGTGAGAGTCAATCGAACATATGGACATAACAGGCCCGGCAACCAAAAGGGTGCAGTGAATTGAGTCACCACCCTCAACTTCACTATGATACCAAAGATAGATAATATGAAGGAAACGAAGAAACAGAATGAAGATCAACAGGAAACAGTGCAAGCAAAGAAGGAGTCGGTATGAAAATCAACCGTGAAGACAAAAGTACCGCAAAAATCAGCGAGGGTGACAGGTTAGACAACTGACGATTTTGAGAACATGTGCAGTTCTGAATCTGGATGTGGATGACAGTGATGAGTTGATCATCGATCTGAGAATTGATTTGGAGATATCGCATCAGCAGCAGCGCGACCTTTGCAGTTCACGGTAAGTGGTCAATAGTAGGAGTAATGCCAAACTTCAAGTGCATTTTGTCAAGCTTGTTAAGTTTCACGCCCAGGTGGCGATTGGACTCATCTGAGGAGTGGGTACTACAAGGCATCAGCAGTACGCCGGCACGTGCCGACGCTGTGCTGCCACGCGATCACTATCAGTCGCGCGAGGGTTGGGCATACTGCAAAGTCAGACGCACGTACGCGGATTCGAACCGGTGAATTCAGGATTACAACGCAAGTGCGTAATCCTTTCGGGCATCAGTCAACAACGCTGTCAGTTCAGGCCTGCGGAATTATTCAGAAATTCAGTCGTTTTGACAGTGCCGGGGGTTAGAAGTAGGCAGGGTATGGTCACTGATGCCTTCAGAGAAATGATGGAGCGCGGTAGTCACATCGTCATTCAGCGTTGTACCTAAAAATGACCTCCTATATTGACCAGCAAATTCAGTCATCTCATTGTACGAGCTGCATGCTGTGTATGCTGTGTATTCAAGGGGTGTCTGGAGGTGTTTTCATTCGTATGGGGGGAATGGAAACTGGGGATGCTGCCAAAAGGGATGCAGTGGAAGTTCGAATGCGGCCAGTTCAAAGCCGCAGGCGGGGCCACATCCGTGATCATAGGGGGTCGAATGCGCTTGAAGATAGGGGTGTGGTTGGACACAAACAGACGGCAAGAGTGAGGTTCAGAGGGATGCAGCCTTTAATAGCTTGGTACGCTGCTGGTTCAAGGTTGGCATAATCATGTCGAAAATTGTGTTGTTTATCGGTAGAAAAGGATAAAGTCAGAATGTTTTAAATGGACGCAACACGGCAAGAAGTATGAAGAGATGAAAATTTCAAAGGTTTCGAAGAAACCAAAACGTAGTCAGAAGAGTAAGTGCCGTGGAAGAAAATTTGGACAAGTTCATGTCACGCGATCCAGTTATCTGGAAAAGGCGAGGTTGGACAGGTGTTAACGCAATTAGTCGACAAGAAAACGCATAATAATAGATCATGCCAAAAGGTCCGAAACGAGATCTACCTGTGAGTCTGCAAGGGCCAAGCTGAACGGAAAACCCTCATCAATCTAAGCGTTGTGGTTTAAGGAAAACGTGAGAAACGGTCTATAGTGTGCCTAACATAAGAATGTAAGGTACATGGTACACAAATTGGTAAAAAAGAAAAACCAGGTTTCGAAAAAAAGTGTCTAACTCAGAGCGACCGAAGAAAAAACGCCTAAACTGCCAATGTCTGCATGTAAAAGTGAGACTTGGTACTAGATTCCGAGTTGCGATCATTCATGGCCCAAGAAGGAGGAAACATGCACGTGACATCAATCGCACAGTCAAATGAGTGCTCAGCGCATACACTAGAGAAAACAATCCCAATCAGAAGTTGAGATAGCTCAGTAATGACTACCGGGCTGGCCGAATGGCGGTTACTCACCGGATTTCGACTTTCACCCGGGACTTTGCATGACCATGAAAGAAAGTGACAGGGTGAGAAAGAACCACATGAGACTGGGCAGGCAGCGTGTAAAATCGTGTACAGTGAGACGACCCTACCCAATACCGAACACGCGCCGCAGCCAACCACTAGCTAACTGATCAGTGTCAAGCATTTGGAGTGCACGGAAAACATCGGTTACAAAGGGGATAGAGGTGGCCCAGTTTCCTGCTTAAGCGTATTTCGTTCTCAGGAACGAGTGTGTGCATTAAAGACACATCGTGTCTACCAGCCCACATGATCCGCTGAGCTAAGCCGCGTAGTGTACGTTAACTTCCATGAGAACCTCTCCGAACAAACTCATAGCACAATCCTGATCTCATCACCACTCACATAGGGGATCTGCGGGAGAGTAAAAAACCTATTCAGTGAAAGTTTAAATAATTTGAGATCGCTGTCTGCGGGCAGTAAATGCGCAATGGGATGACTACGACGATGAAAGAGAGCCTCCGTTGTAAACCGCTGGTAGTTACAGCTAGCCTGAAACTAAGCAAGCTATGACCAATGAGGTTCGGACATGATTAGGCACGCATGCAGTTGACAGTGGTCTCAAGAGCCATCAAGCAGGGTTGAAAACGAGGGGGTTACACTCAATGGACCTCAAGAAAGCACTAACGAAAGTCAAGCTTTCACTCATTCACTAGTGGGGTACCTCAAGGTAAAATAATGGGAACCATTTTGTTCCTGATCCACAGCAATGAGGTACCTCATTCGGTTACCTTGTGCCCTGTTGGCAGACGACCTGATGTTCCTGACAACGGTGATGTATTTCCGTACGAGTTAGACCGCCTGTCCACGTGGTTTGCAAATATTGATATGCCAAACAACCCAGTTAAGTCGTTATTTATGGGTCTTGGGAAGACTGACTCTGACCGGCCAATTCCTACATGTCACATCTTCCGTGAAGGATTCGGGTGTACTCTCATGCTACGATTTGAAGTCCGTGAATAACACGAACAAGCTGTATGGAAACGGACTACGCATGTTTTGGGCGTTCAAACGCAGATCCTGCATTTGATATGAAGAAACTGCCACTGGACTCTTCACTTCCATCATAAGACAAATGCTCGAGCAAGACTCACACCTGCCTATTGTCCGATAACCCGTGGCAGCGTGCGAAAACTGGAACGTGTTCAGCATGTGGTTACCAGGCTCTACCCTAGTTTGTTGAGTATGTCGTGCGAAGACGGATGCAGGAGAATGAAGCCCTACATCCTGTACTATCGTCGGTTTCGAGTGGACCTCATACTGTCGCGCTGGATATCACATCTGGGTGACTTCCCCGATGCTGAAACTGCTTATACACGTGCGAGCATCAAGCAGCACACGCACGCACCGGTAGAAGCTTGTGGTACTGAACCTGTGAAGCGGATAGCTCACTCAGTATGCTTCGAGTGCTGAAATATTAAAACAGTTCGCCCGAGACAAAAGTGAAATCGATGTCGGAATTCAAGAGCTTTGAACGCCTATCTTGCGGAGTACAAATTTCGAGACCGCATCGCACCTGAATAGGACGTCGCACAACCGAACTGCGTTAACAGTGTGCAGCAATAAAGGACGTTATGCTACGTGTGTTCTCGATAATAGATGGAACAACACATGTGTAGCTTCTAGCTCTCTAAGCTCGATATTCAATATTTATTCGAGGTAGCTCGTTCTCCAAGAGGGGTTGGGATTGTACATTATAACTACAAAAGAGGGTGTGGAAACAGGCGAAATGACGACAGAAGCGTATTAGCTGCTTCAGCCCGTTACTTTTCTACTTTAATCCTTCGCTTCTATCTACGTGTGCTGAAATGAGACAACAGTGAGTTCATCATGTAGACCAAGTCAAAGTAAATCATCCCCAAACCCGAAGAGGCAGGTTCCCAACCAAGGATTTCAACGCCTGCGATCGCTCGAAACAGCATTCATCCTCGACAGGCTGAGGGTGTGCGCTGTTGGTGGCTCGCAGCACCAATGGATCAGGAATTTCCTCGTTGATCGAAAGTGGAGAGTCCAGGTGGACAACCATTTAACCGACTGGTATCCATGGAGCAGTGGCGTGCCTCAAGGCACTGTACTGGGGCCGATTTTGTTTCTCATCCAGGTAAACGATGTGCCTCAGCTACTCCAATCACCTTGTGCGTTGTTCGCAGATAAATTGAAAGTGTGAAGAATAATCCGCACACCCAATGATTGTGATTTGCTTCAGCAGGACCTCGACCAACTCTCCACGTGGTCTGCAGAGGTCAACCTTCCGATCAATCCGGTCAAATCGCAATTCGTCAGGCTGGGTAAGTGTGAGCACAGTCGAAACTACACGGTGGCTGGTCAACCGTTGCATCCCGCACCTTTCGTGCGCGACCTCGGTGTACTCTCACGCTATGACCCAAAGCCCATGGACAACACGAACAGACTTTACCAAAACAGCCTTCGTATGCTTTGGGTGCTCAGGCGCAGCTTCAGCACTTGGTCCGAAAAAATTGCCACTTGCCTCTTCGTCTCAATAATACGATCATTGCTAGAGTATGGATCTCCCACGTATTGGCCTATCACCCGGGGCGAGGTATAAAAGATTGAGCGAGTGCAGCATGTAGCCACCAGGCTGATTCCCAACTTACGAGGTGTGCAGTACGAAGACCGGTGTAAGAAACTAGGGCTGTACACCATAGCTTATCGTCGAATGCGGGTTGACCTCATCACGACGCACTGGATATTACATCTGGGAGATTACCCCATGTTGAGACCGCTGCTTCAACTGCGCACACGAGGACACCGGTACAAGCTAGTCATACCGGATTTGAGGCGGGTCGCTCAGTAACTCTGTTTCGAACGGAGAGTGGTGAATGTATGGAACGACCTGCCGCAGCACGTAGTTGAGGCAAAGTCGGTGTCGGAATTTAAGAAGTTCCTGGACAAACAGTTTGCCGACA
Source organism: Dicrocoelium dendriticum (assembly GCA_944474145.2). Taxonomy (NCBI): domain Eukaryota; kingdom Metazoa; phylum Platyhelminthes; class Trematoda; order Plagiorchiida; family Dicrocoeliidae; genus Dicrocoelium; species Dicrocoelium dendriticum. The sequence continues at coordinate 79,372,370 of OX104068.1, read as the reverse complement.
CAAAATATATTGAGCGCAACACAACATAACTGGTCTTTGGCCCTGAGTGACATTAGATGCAGCTACACAGAGCAAACTCTACTTGTTGCTTCCAACTAGTAATCAGTAATCGGTACCATAACGGAGCTGAAGCGCACTGAGAGTCAAAAACACGTGGGCAGGGCAACGCGACCGTAACCTGATGCCAGAGTTGAAACTAGATGTCAGCTATGATGATGGTTATGTCCTTTGTACATGCAGGGAGGTCGAGTCAGCGGTCCGGCACTTTTGTGGTGTCGGATATGACGCCAACACAATGAGTGAAAACAATGCTCTGGAATGAGTAAAGGGATTAAGCGAACGATAAGCTGGAGTTCGAGATGCGATGTAGGTTCATTGTTTCGGTGTGTGCTCCCAGTGGCTACAACCACGAGGGCTGCAGAGACGAACACCAGCAACTGTTATCATTCGTCCAAGTGGTTAGTTATACGGGTAACGTGGGTACTGCCGCTGACATGGACGCACAGGTGGATGACCTATTGGAATCAGAAAAGTATATAGGACGACAAAACAGATTGGACACAAACAGCGCTAGTAATCGTGGTGCTTTCTTCGAAAACACACCAACAGCAAGACCTTCTAACACAAAGGTGGACCCAGCAATGATTCTTACGTACAGAACAAAAAGTTGTGGTGCTTGTCCAAGTCCGTTTTCATGATGCTATCGCAAATAGAAGCTCGGATCAACCAAGCATGAAACGTTGGCCAGCGGCAGATCAATGAGTGCATTAGATCAGTTCCAGAACGAAGAGAATCAAAGAACATACATCTAGGTCATCTGTCCAGAGAAATATCCAGTTATACTAACTGTAATTAACGCTGTCTTTTGGAACTTTTTTGTTGTAAGTTGAGGTGGATTGAGAAGTTAGCTGGAGCAGTATCTGCAGAAGCTGTATCGGATTATCGGTTAAAGTTAATGTGGACGTAACAGTTCTAAGCTGACCACATGATCTGTAACTACGCAGGATGCACATGATCTATCTAGCGCACGTGTCTTGATATCGAACATGACCTAGTGTAGGCAAGTATAGTGCTCAATCTACGAGCAGTGGCACAGCGACCAGCTGATTACATGAGGAGCATAAATGTCAAGTCGTTACATCATCTGTCACTAATAAACCAGTTGGGTAAGCCTAATGAAGATTGGCCCTGGCGTTAGGACAGGGAGTAAGCTAACTACCACCAAGTGACCTGTGAGCTTAGACAGAGATATTAGTATGACGCCTGGAATCGTATCGAATATAAATGAGCAGCAAGCCTCCACAGAACTCGTGTGATTCCACTAATATACCATGTGGAATGGAGCAGGATTGGCAGTTGGCAAGATCGGATGAGATGGATGGTGTTTCGAGGCCGCATGAGAAGCGCAGCTTAGTCAGATACATTACCGGATGAAATAACCGACTGTGCCTACGTGTGTCCCGTTTTATAGTGAAGAAATGTTGAGAGGAAGTCACTTATCCTTCCTGATCAATCCACTGCGGTATTCGCAGCACCGTAGGGGTCCACGGAACCCTCACATTCGAGGCAACGAATGTGGGTGCATTGGAGTTATCTAACTTAGCCTCCTTCCTTTAAATTGGTAGGTGAAGTAATTCACAAGTATTCAGTTCCGAAGGCTCCATGTGAGATGAAACACTGCAGGGCATCACTGAAAGGACTGCAACATGCGAAAGGCGTGGCTCGTTCGGGCTGTGAACATGGCTCCTATGTAAGCGCCGCAAAATAACTTGACGAGAAGTACTCATTTGATCCTCAAACCTTCAGCGTAAAAAGCACTGCCAAAAGATCGGTACCGACCTGACTGATCAGCTCACGCACTTGGATGGTCGCATCATCTAAATAGTCGAGAGTCATTACGCGGTTCGGAAGACCCAAGTGAGCTTTCAAACACAGTGGGACGTAGAGGAGATCGATATCAACTACTCCGTAAAAGTATGTGACACAGTGGTGCAACCAAGGAGACGAGGTACGAACTTGTCCACTGGAAGTAGGAGAAACAATAACACATTTCTCTTCGGTTGCCAGTGGCCGGAAGATGTTGTTCAGGTTTCCAGAAAGAGATAAACATGCAAGTAACAAACAGGATAGCTACGGGACTTAATACTGAGGTTCGCAAGCCAAAGTAGTTTGGAGTAGCTAAGATGAGAAGTCAACGGGACTACAGTGAATTGCTTAAGGAGCAGTGTCCGGTTCATCAAGTATGCAAATAGATCAAGGCGACCAAACGAGGACTTGAGAAATGAACATATAAGCAGATCAAAAGCATAGATGCTGCATGGCAGCCTGTTGGGTTGGGAAGAGATTTTGTATAATCTGAGACGGCAATTGAGAGAAATGAAGTGAAACTTCGCACTCACTTGCTATTCAGTGGTAACAACTAAGTTGTTGGTCCTAATACTTATTTTACACATCACTAGTGTCTCATCAAGCAATGCAGCAGCGTGATAACTGGAAAGCATATACAAAATAGTAAACATTCACTTACGCAAGAACACATATGCACGCACACTCACAAAATCAACAGGCAAACCACAGATGGTAAAGACAAGTTTGACCACGGTATTTATGATAAATGTCGCTACCATACAGGAAAAAAACTGATCAAACGCCTTGATGGATATGAAGCTTGTGAATATTTTTCTGTGTGAGTTCAGCGCAACCTGAGTTCATCGTAATTGAGTATGATGTAGTGATGGAAGCCAGTCGTGAAACAGAACTTACCGCGTCTAGACTTTGCAAGCGAAAACCATAAGCGATGCCGCGGCGTGAGCTGTTCACGTAATTCCCGAAGGCCAGCACTAGTTCGAGAATGGCTCGAAACCGCTCGCTTTTCCGCAACGCAAGCGAAACGGAGCTGACCGCGGTGATTTTCTGTGGCATTTAGAATCGATGGATAATGAAAGAGAGGCATTAAATGGAGTATTAGCGACAAATGTATGAAATCACAGGGACAGTGGAAAAGGAGGGTTGCAAAAAATGGTTAGCAACCAATGGCTCCAAGCACTAATGATATTAGCGCCCGTTGTACAGTTACAGAAAAGCAATTGTTTTGCAACCGATCGCACGGTTACACCGGCTGACGCTCGTACAAATAGATCCTACAGCCTTCTGGTTTTCGCACGCAGTACAAGGTTTTCATTGCTAAAAAATGCTGGGCAGCCACAGCAATTTAAAAGAATTGGCTCATCAGTGCTAAGACACCATATGATGAGTGGTAGTGATTTGCGGTGGAAATGCGTGCAGTGTGGTGAGACTTGTGTGCCTGGCAAACTAGCAGACGTTGTTAGTGTGGATCGTATCACTACGTGTTTCCATTAGACGGAATAAGAAACCAATTCACAAAAAGTAACTGCCCAGGGTGAACATTAGGTGGCATAATTTGAGGAAATAACTAACACATTATGAAGGAATTCGATGAGACCACAGGACAAAATGAGCTCAAGCGATCTAACACAAGGTCTGTGGGTTAGAAAAACTACACTCTCGAATGAGTAGAATTTGTAGATAACGGGAGGAGCGCGAAGGACTCAGTAAAACACATGAACTCGTGATAGGGGCACGTAATGAGGATAAACTTAAAGGATTTTAAGTGAGTACAATTGCTGGAACATTGGGAAGTAATAGAACGACAGAATTTGAGTTCAAATTGAACAATGATTGAAATTAGGACTGCGGACGGCAATGCAAACGCATAGTGAAGACTGAAACCTAAATGTGGCGAGCGGACGAAGTATTTTTGGAACTTTGCTCGTAGCTGGTTAGGCCACAGGGAGACCGAAGGTGTAGAAAGTGAGTCACTGAACAACGAAAAAGAAAATACTGAGCAAATTGACAACTTGAACTGTTCGCAAGGCCTACATGAGTGGGTTATTCACAGAAAATGCGACATAACGGAAAGCGCGCCAGGATGAACAAATGATTAGGTGAGTAGGAATTGGGATCTTGGTCAGATTGGGAAATGTCGTTGGTGAAAATTCTTCGAGGGGATCAGATACGGGAATGTGACACTGAAGACGCAAGGCGGTGTTCCCTCGCCCCTTCGGCGCCTCAGGCATCAACAGTATGCCGGTGTGCAGTACTGACGCTTCGCAACCGCGCAACCATCACCAGTCGCGCATGGGCTAGAGGTACTGCGAAGATCGCCCGGTTCCTAGGCAGGCTCGAACCCGCGCCGTGGGATTACAAGGTAGGTTTGTAATCTTTAAGGCTACGGGCCGGCGACTTCAACTGTCAAATTTTTAATTCACGCCTCTATGAAATCTGTGCTGTTTCGTCGGTAGTGCGTTTGATTTTACACTTCAACCTTACATTCTGTTGCTATGGAAAAATGTGATCTGACGATCCGGTGCATTGCACTTCGACGCTACGAGTACAATTGAGGGAAGGGACTGAATTACAACTATCGTGCTGCTTGTTATTTGTGGGTACACAAGATAGATCGGGTAGGGACAATCCTCGGGAGCTTGGAAAGTTGTTATTCCAAGTGAAAGAAATAAGTCGAATGAACGATAGTTGCACGACGCAAACGATGATTACTGCTCATTCAAAAGCAAGCCACAGAGAGGTGAGCCTGAAGCGATACGATTGCCAGGTAACTGGAACATAGAGATGACACATGAACCGATGTAGTGGTCGAAAGACCAACAGTGAAGTGGTGCGCTCAGTTGAGAATCCAACAGGAACATCGAATGAGCAACACAACACGAACTTAGTTCAGGAATGCCTACACAGATGTGCGAAGGTGGATCACCCTACGAACAGCCGAATGACCATGACAACTAACAGCAGATCTTCGCCAAGACATCGGTGGCAGGATGAGGACAGAGAAAACAGCTGTTGCGCAATTTAAAACACAAGCATCGGAGTAGAATCCCAACGAAATCTTCGTGTGACTTTTGAAGGACAAAGTGTGTCTTGTGGCAAAACGATGGATTTAGCTAGGGAACATGAGGAAGCTTGTGTAACTCAGATTAAATGGTTCCGTTTTTGGAGAGGATGAACTGAAAGAAATTTCCCTGGGCCAACAAGGATGGATCAGAGTAGAATGAAGCGCACATTGTAGAAGTGTGGTTTAGGTTCGGCGTATGGGAAACGATATGTAATCAAACGAGATTACTTAGAACTGAGAGGGCTGGACAGTCATGTCGACCGGTCTGCTACAAAGGGAGAGACACGGCACTTCAAAGATCCACTACATCGGAAAAGCAACAAGAGCTTTAACTACAGAGTACAATAGTGGCGCAAAAGCAAGTGCACACACCAAAGCGGCTCGGCAGACAGCACATAAAAGGTAGCCAGTAGTAGATCATATAACGTGCTAGGATGTTTCGCTGTTATAGTGCCTTGAGTAACTAGGAAGCTTTAGCTTCAGTATAGGAAACAGTATAGGCTGAAAATAGATCGGTTATTAGATTCGGAGGTGGGTGGGAACTCTGAAAGACTAATTGCAAGCTGATGACCAACGCGTAGAGATTAGGTGATGTCTGTGAGACGGCTTTTTTTATGGGCTCCATTGATTCATTTTGTAGGCAGTTTATCGCACAGTTAAGGCAGTCAGCAAAGGTATCGGTTAAGTATTTAATCCGAACAAGATTTGACAGCCGTAATACCGTTGGTGCTGAGTGTATGCTGTTTCACGGAACGTCCATTAAAGTTCAAGTTCAGTCGCGTGGTCTCGAGCGTTGGAGACGACGGTTCAACCATTGACTACAGTTGGAACACATGGATTTAGCGACATATTATCCTAACAGAATGAGAGGAAAGTAACAGAAAAACAGCCAAGCGGAACAGGCGGCAGCTGTTCATACCACTGTGATCGTCCCTACCAGAAATGCTAACGAGCGCTTAACAGACCAGAGTTCGGAATGTGATTCGACGCCTCAAGAATCCAAAGAAAGAGGAAACTAATCGTAACTTCATCAAAATTCAGTGGTGATGTGGATCGAGTTAAACCGATTGTCGATAAAAAGCTACTATACCTTTACTCAGCGAACTGGATCCATAGCGTTTCCAAATTCCGCCCTAAGGAAATAATGTTCCTCAGTAGATTTTTCAAGATAACCCATAACGCTTGCAAGTTGAATCCAACGTGTGCAAAGACTTTAAAAATTATGTGCTGTTCGCTGAGTGGCCAATCTCAAGTAAGCAGATATTATAACAGCGGAACAGACAGAGTGGGATCATACTTTTTATTTGGATTCGGTCACTCAATGGATCGTAGCATTCAGGACAGTTCGTGCCCGCTGGATTCAACTTGAAAGCGTGATGGACTTTGTTGAAAGATCTACGGATGAACATGATTTCCTTAAGGAGGAATTTGAAAGCGTTATGGATTCATTTGGCTGAGAAAAGGTGTAGTAAACGTTCATGAACTGGGATCCAAGGCAGAGAATTCATAGGATTATTAGAAGCTTATCCGTAATTTAGCTTCGGTTGCAGCGCGCTCTTTATGCTGATGGATTGCAAAAAGGTAATGCGGTTGGAAAAGCAAGATGAGGTGCTAGAAAGCTTCGCAGTCTCTTTTAACCGGCTATGCTCCCGGATCATTGCCCCAGAACTTCGGTCCGTCAGAAGCACCACGCATCTCTGGGTCGCGTAAGCGATGCGTTGGGCCAGGTACATACAAGCCACAAACATTTCTTCCAGACGCAGCAAACCCAAGGTGATGGACGTAGATCAGTTGCAAAAGTATTCACGACGAGCAATCCTGAAGCAATAAGGGTAATTAACAACCATCAAAATTGCTGGGGAAGTCCCCTTTTGCGATGGCTGATACATATAGCTTATAAGTGCGTGATGGAGTAACAAAATGTACCAAGTGCAATGCGGAGCCCTGGGATCCAGAAGAGAAGAAATGGTCAAGTACTCGATCATGACGTTGGTGACCACAGCTTGCCGCTGGTAACCGGAGAATTGACTCAGTGTGTGAAGACTGTGGAAACAAGATAAGAGGCCAATCAATTCGAAGGAAATCTTGTTGGACAGCTTTGGAAAGCAGTAGTGTGTTCAAATGAATTACTGTGACCCTTACCTCCAGAAGTGATATACAGTTGCAGTATCTAACTCTTACTCAAAAGCGTTCCCACTGTTCTGACTGATATGCTCAATTCCAGTTAGATTGTGCACGTGCGAAGTAAGTGTTGTCGCCAAGATGTGCTGTCGGTCGCTGCCAGCATCAAAGATAAACAATGACGCATTGCTACAAAAGCCTAGTGACTAAGAGCAAAAAGCAATGCACCATCTTTGAGGTAGTCAATGGCCTTAAACAAATCCAACATCGTAGTGTCCAAATCCGAGTGGTTGTTTATTGCCTTCAGGATACACAGAGCTCTACTTACCAGGACACCATTAACTTGCACGCTGTTCTGCTCGGACATGTCTGTCCTCTCCGAACGTCAGTTCTTGCTGTGTTATATCCGTATCTGTGGTTGGTGGGTGTGAACTTTGTGAGGAGTGTGAGATGCAAGTGATAAATAGTTCGCCTGTCTGTGCGATATTATTCACTTATCTCACAACACAATGCGACGAGTCTGGACAATTTGCTGACGATTTCCCACCTTTCAAACGTATTTGGGCTTATTTCTCCACTCTGAAATATCAGCTGAAACGTTGAAATCCAAATAACAATGATCGAAAGTGTTTGAAGCCAGTGCTGCAGAAATCTCTTGTTCTAATGACAATGAATTTCAACTAAGCATTGGAGTCTATATATATATATATATATATATATATATATATATATATATATATATATATATATATACGGTTGGCGGCATCCGGTTTCGGATTTCCCTGTCACTTATGGCCAGCCACAGGATGCATGCGCCTACAGAGGGAGCATGGGTGTTTTGCTCTGCACCACCCACACACCGCACATTCAGTGTCACACAATATACACACTAAACACGCTTGCTAGAGGTGGGAAACACCTCAGCTACTGTGCCGCAATACATAAAAGAAAAAAGGGAGTAAAATGCAACAAGTGCAAGCCAGCTGAGCTACCGGTAACGGGTGGACATCATATTCCGGTAAGCCATCTGCCGGCTACTATGCAGCAAAAAGTCATTTCCTAAGCAAAATTAAAAAAGGATAAATAAGGAGATCGTGATTGCAGGGGAGGCTAAAAGGAATAGGATGGGGCAAAGAAACTCACAGCACGAACGCCACTGAGGTCGGCGCCCAGCCATGTCAACAAGTGTACCCAGCCAAACGTATTCATCGACTTTCGGACCAAAACCACGGAGCCGAGACGCTCCAACCGAGGCCAGCTTCGAAGTGAGGGCCTTCATTACTCTCGACCATGTCATCGCTTGGCCACCCCTCCTCTTCTTCCATCCACACCCCCGGCGCGCAAACAACGCACACTGCGGGAGTCGGTGGGCTGGCATGTGCAACAAGTGGCCGTGCCATCGGAGCCTGGTACGTGGAATAACGGTGCTGAGCGGTTCAGTTCCTTTTCCTATGCCGTAAACAAGGCGTCGAACATGCTCGTTGCTCACACGGTGTTCCCACAAGATGTGAGCTAAATTGCGAAGGCATCAGTGGTCGAACGTAACTAGCCTCCTCAGGTCCGTTGCTTTAAGCGGCCAGGTTTCACAACCGTACAGCAGGGTCGAACGTACTGCTGCATTGTACACTCTACCCTTCAGAGCAAGACTGATGTCGCACCACCGCCTTAAGTGGAGAAGGTTAGCAAAAGCGCCTCGAGCTTGTGCTATACGGTTCGTGATCTCATCTTCAATCCCACGGGCGCTGATACAATTTCCCAGGTAGTTGAATTTCCGAACGACTTCTAGCTGACCCCCACCAAGGGTCAGCGTAGGAGGCGGTCCAGACCAATCTTGGAGGAACACTTTGTACTTCGAGGGTACGAAGCAAAGCCTGAAGCGGCTGTCAGCCAGTGCTAATCTGTCCAGTGACGCCTGGCACGTTTGTGAGCTGTCACAGATTAGGGGAATATCGTCAGCATAGTCTAAATGAAGAATCCGTTCACCTAGGAGCAGATCCATACCTTCTAAGTCGCGTTCTGTATACGCGGTTTCCATGACTTCATCAATAGCGAAGTTCAAGGGGAAAGGTGACAGCAGGCATCATTGTCTCACACCGTTGGAGATATTAAAAGGCGACGACAGCTTGCCGTAAGCCCTCACTCTGCCCGAGTTACGCGCGTATAAGGCCCGGATAATATTTACATATTTCTCGGGCACACCTTTCCCGAGTAAGCAGTCCCAAATTGAACGTGCATCCACCGAATCGAACGCACCTTTGATGCCGAGGAACACGACAACCGTGGGCCGCCAATATAAGTGACGGTGCTCCAACAAATGAGGCAAAGTGTAGAAGTGATCAATGCAGCCACGATCTCGACGAAACCCGACTTGCTCTACCCGAATATGGCTTTCAATGGTGTCAGACAGTCTAGGAAGAATTATAGAGGCAAGTAATTTGGAGGCGATGAAGATCAGACTGATTCCTCTATAGCTTCTGCATTCCGATCGTCAGCCTCCCTGGAAAATTGGGACTATGAAGGAGCGGCTCCAGTCGGTTGGGACAGCTTCCTACTACGATAGTTTCATTAGTAACTCGTGTAAAGCATCCACAACAGCAGGTCCCCCGAATTTGAAGAGGGCTGAAGGAAGATTATCTGGTCCCGCGGCTTTATTGAACTTCAACAGTCCGATATCACGTTCGACTTCTGAGCGAGAGTGTGAATCCAAAGGGACAGCCCACGGAGCGGGCGGTCAATGACCAGCGAGAAATCTAACAATTCCGGCCGATTAAATTGCCTTTCAAAGTGCTCAGTTCAACGCTCCAAGCGTTTTGACAAGTTGTGGATAGGCTGTCCACTCTCGTCACGTATAGTTTCACAAACACCACGTCTCCTGCTGCCCTTTTCCCGTATCAGCCGGAATAATCTAAGTTGGTTACCAAGGGAACCGGCCATTTCCTTCTCCGAACCACGATGAGACCACTAAGATTCGTGATTTTTCTTCAGGCCAGCACGGAGTTTTGCCCGCAGCTCTTTGCGAGTTTCACTGTGTTTGCTTCCAGCCGGAATGTGCCGGCGAGCACTGATAAGTTCCAGAGACTGCGAAGTAACCCAATGTCCATGTTGACGATTAGACTTAAAACATGAGGATTTTCCCGCCGCTGGGTAAGGTCTGGTGAATATGAGACCAGTGAGCTTCAGCTGTAACCAGTGAGCGCTAACTCAACTCGCATGACAGCGTACTTTGATAGGCATTCAGAACAGCTGGCTTCGCCAGATGGCTGGTGTCAATGCGCTCACAACATCGTCGTGGGCGTCCGCCAAAAAGCATCCGCAGGTGCGCACATACAACTGCATGGTCAGTGTCCACACATGTGCTCCAAATCGAGCGACAATTCTGGATGCAGCCTCTCCATCGGTAACTTATCGCAATGTGATCGATTTGCGTCCATAGCTGGTTCGAGGCTGATAGGCGTCAAGTCACCTTCCCGCGGAGACTGTGTTGGAAATGAGTACTCGCAAGGAATAAGCGAGTATCTTCACACAAATGAAGTAACCGCTCACCGTTATCATTAGGCGAGCCTACACCATGTTGGCCGCCCAGATGCAGTTCATCAGTGGATAAATTCCCAACTTCAGTGTTCAGATCCCCAGGCAGCACAACAGTGTCCGAGCTTCTTCTGTGGCGAATGAGCTTGTTCAATTGGCGATAGAAGTCGTCTTTTACCGAATCATCGCTAGAGTTTGTGGGTGCATAGGCAGCGATGACGAATAAACACCTGTTAGTCCCGCGCGACTTCGAAGCTTTGAACGAGCGAGCCAATCGGACCGCACACATTCGTCTACTGATTGGGATCCAATCAACCAGAGCAGCTTCAGCCCAGGGACGCAGAGCGATACCACCAACGGCTTCGCCGGTGCTCGAAGCTGATCGTCACCGGATAGGCACAATGAGAAAGTGCTGCTGGTGTCACCTTAAGGGGATCGCAAAGTGAGCACAGAGCTCGAGTCTTGCAGGTGAGTCTCCGATAAGCAGCAGATATCGATCAAGAGGGTCTCTAACGTTCGGGCAAGTGCTGCCTGTTGACCGATCTGTAGCAATGTGCGTACTTTGAGCCACGCCAATCTGAAGGATGATCGAGAGCACCAAATGGAAGTCGATGAACTGGAATGGACCGCTTGGTTGGACATGGGCTTGTCGACAGGACAGGAATGACGCTCCGCGTTCACACGTAAGTTGAAACTAGAAGGTAAAAGCCTATCAAAGCAAGGTGGAGGAGGGCCAAGAATTGGGGAATTGAAAACAGGGGGTATAAAAATGAAGCTGGTACGGGACGGTAAGAGAGAAAAAGCGTAATAGGAGGAATAAGAAGATGAGAAGGCTTGGACAGTAGCATCCAAACCCCTATCCACCCTGCTCGATGTAGCAGATAGGGAACCGTTTATTATCCTCTGTGGTGGCCAGAGCCTCAAGAAACTGAATGAAGAGAAATACATAGTATTGCGTGGGCAGGATACTGTCAAGTTGCCCAGGCCTAGGTAGGAGAACGATTAGGGTTCTCAACTAAAGACTTTGATTCAAAAACCTGACCGCAAGGCAGCGGGTTTGGAGTTGGGCTACAAGAAATCCGTTTTAAGGAATAAGGAGCCATCATATTCCAACCCGCAACCTGGAGGACCAGGATCCTGAGTTTGTCTGGCCTCTAACCATTGACCAATCTGGTTTGAGTGGCACTGAAATTGCAAAAAAAGCACCACCCAGCATAGCTCAATGGATCGCTGAGGCACACAAACCATCGCACCACGGTAAGGTCCAGCCTCTTTGCGAAGGAATAAGACCGGGAGGCATGTGAATGGGAGCAACGTTTCATCAACGGAGCCCGCCCGCACACCTTCACAGCAAACTCAAGCACGCTGTATTTGGGGCATCAAGTGCACACAAGGCGGTGGCTGGACCGTAGTCAGCTCCACTCTTTGATCCTAACAAGGTCACAAGGAAAGTGCATCCCGTCCGCTCTAGCAACGACTGTCTCCTAGAGCCAGTATAGACGAAGTAGTGGGTAACAGACAGGTAGGCACTTTGTCAAGATGCAAATCAAGCACAGCCACATCGGGGATGTCAAGAAACAGCCAATCACTTTGAACGACATGATGAAACAAAATAAATCAGATAATGCATAAAGAGACGGAAACATAACTCTTCACTAAATGAGCGAGTGAAAAGACATGCTGATGGACCACTGGAGACAACAGTTTATCGGAAAGCGACGCATACAGACCAAAGCTTGAATTATCGCAGCAATCATTCAACAGTCTACAAACGCAGCTGCGTAACAACTCTATTTAAAAGAGCACAAACCCATTGCAGCACTCCACAGCTGAGAAAAGCGGAGGAAAAGCATCTGTTCGAAATGTTTGCACGGAATGGGTATCCTAGAAATTTCATTCTACGTTGTTTGACACTAATAAAACGAGCGACACAAGAACAAACATCAGAAACGGATAAAAGGACAATCACTCTACCATACATCAACAGCATCTCTGAGATGGCGGCGAGACTGCTACGATCTTTCGGAATCAGAGTTGCTCACAAGCCGACAGAAATCATCAGAGACAACCTCTTCAATGGCAAGGACCGACTTAGCATAGAAGAAACAACTGGTGTGATCTACAAAATCCACTGCAAAATTTGTAACAAATAGTATGTGGGCCAGACAGGAAGAAAGCTCCGCACTAGGCTACATGAGCATAGCCTAGCCATCCGCCGACATGACCAGAACTCCCTGATGTCGGTACATATGGACGCCGAGAATCATCAATTTGATTTGGAGAATGTCAAGATCATAGGCAGAGCAAAAAGTCGAAAAACACGCGAGTTCATCGAGGCTTGGTACTCGGGAGAGAACTCAATCAACAGGCACTTAGATATAGACACTGCCTATGAGACACTGAGGGTCAAAAGAATAGTCCGCCCCAGATCAACTGGACGAAGGAACCTCATTGAGGCGGACTCTAGCCAACAGTACGAGAGAGCTGACTACACGGTCAGTTCACGTGAACCAATCGACTCCTGACGTTCGAATCAAGTGATCAATAATCACTTGGATCTGTAAGTGGTCCGCATAAATCGCACTGATGATGTCGTCTAGTCTGACGATGAAACGTTTGCAGCCAAATCAGCCAGCTCGGAGAACACCCGCATACCCTCATCCGCATCCCGAGCTACAAATATTCTCACGGATTTCTAATCTACTTAACTGAACCAAGAGGCCAAATCCACCACCTCGAGATGGGTGAGTAATACAAAAGTAAAGGGGTTCGTGGTCTTGAGTCGATATGTTACAGTTCGATGACGAGAAGTGTATCGTCGATATGTACTCATGCTTGTGGGAGATATCTACTATCCTAGTGTATGAAGAACAAATGCAATCACGGCAGACAGAATATGAGGAGGTCCAAGGGTTACAGTAGCAATGGATTGATGTGAAAGGTGCGCGGGCCAGACCCACCAAATGTGGGCCATTGGATAGTAAATAGTTTATCGATAACTATATCACCATCCTTGAACAGCGTGGGTTTCAAAGAACCAGCTCGCGAAGTGCGGACGCGGTCAATGGTAGCTTCTTGAATAACAGATTTATATGGATAAAGTGGAATACAAGCATTTGGAATCACATCGCCACGAAAACTGATTCCGTCTAGTGAACAAGATGGTGCACTTTATTGCAGATGGAGTTCCTAATGAGATAGGCACATCCAAGGAATATCGATTAAAGTCGCATCGAAATGGGCGTAGAGCTGATCGATCGAAGAGGTCAGCGAACCAACAGGTCCCCATCAATTTAAACAGGACAAGCAAACATGTTGGTCGAGTTTGATACGCGTGATGGACTTGCTTATAGGAACTGATGCAGAATAAAACAGAAGTGATGGATAAAGGTGAAGAAATGGTCACCGCCTCGCATGACAGTTGTAGGCACACCGCACTGAAGACAGGCAACTCAGCAATCCGCTGAGGCTGATGTTCGATATTCATTCGACAAGATATTCGCAGACATTTGCAAACTGGGAGGATCGACAAAGAACTGTGGATTGGGCTGGAACTGGGCATCATATGACCGAAGTTGTAACGCTGAACGATGGAAACAACGAAAACCAAACAATGCAGTCCAGTTAAATAACTGGTTAAAGCAAGCTAAGGTCGGGGATCTATTATTATGAGCAGAATCGTTGTGAAAAGCGTAGATAGCGATAGAGAAGCAGAATAGAAAGAAAAGGGCGGAAATAGTGTTCACATGTCTCGGAACGCCAGAGACCCGATACGCAGGAAGCTAGGGTCACGATTCCGATGGTTACCAACAAGATCCGAGGATGCTTTTCTTCTAATTCATTACTGTCAGATCCGGACCAGACGTGCAGGAGATCAAAACATGCTGTGCACTGCATAAGTTCAGCTTGCGATTAATGGATATATGACCACCTGTTGATCGTTTCTCCGAGCTTGATAAAGGGATCGCATACGTTTCACCACCATACGAGGTGGCATCTTCAGTTACGGGATATGCATTGTATAATCCTGCTTATTGGATCGTCAGTCCGTTCTGGAGGGGCAGGTGATTTTTGAAGGTGGCAATTTCGATTTGCGCCATGTGATCGCTGCCCATTTGCTTCCGCGGCTGAACCACGTCTTTCTATTCGCCGGAGATCTTTCTTTCTGAGCTGTTGATGCGCATGTTGGTCGAATTATTAGAGGAGTAGCGTGCTTCCAGGAATTCTCTTTCTTTCTGTGTTGTTGTTTGAGCTAAAATCTCCGTTTTGTTCCAAATGAAGCTATGTTCCTCCTCATCCACATGCGCTGAGACAAGTGACGATGCATAATGCTTTTTACAAGCCCAGTGATGTTCTTGTATTCTTGTGGATAGTTTCCTTCCTATCTGTCCCACGTAGTTCATTTCACAATTATTGCAATTCATTTTATACACGTTCGTTCGTTCTTGTGCTTTCCGAATGTCCTTTGGGTTTGACAGTATTCTTCTCAAAGTAGCGGTTGGCTTGTGAGCGACCACGATGCGATGTTGTTTGAGCAATCTAACAGTCAGTTCAGATATGTTCTTC
This sequence comes from Dicrocoelium dendriticum, assembly GCA_944474145.2. Taxonomy (NCBI): domain Eukaryota; kingdom Metazoa; phylum Platyhelminthes; class Trematoda; order Plagiorchiida; family Dicrocoeliidae; genus Dicrocoelium; species Dicrocoelium dendriticum. The sequence goes on along the minus strand of OX104068.1, from coordinate 79,357,225 downwards.
ATATACGGCAAAACGAATTACTTGATTGCATTTGGTATCGGGTCGGTGTTTGTAGGTTTGTGGTTTAGACATCTGCGGATGAAGCTGCGTGGGTATGTATTGCGCACAAACGAATCGAATAGATGTTTCTCTTCTTCCCGTTGGGCTTCCGCTGTACTGCAGTGTGTTTCAATCCTGCGAAATAGTGTCCGCACGCAGGTTATTTTGTGGTACTTTGGGTGGTTGCTGTTGAAGTGCAAAATGTGGTCCGTGTATGTGACTTTCCTGTGAACGGATGTTTGAAATTCACCACCCTTTTTACTGGTCACCAACGCCGTCGATCACGGACTGACGATCCAATAAGCAGGATTATACAACGCATATCCCCGCACTGAAGATGCCACCTCGCATGGTGGTGAAATGTGTACACTCCGTCTAACAAGCTCGGAGAAACGATTAACAGGTGAGCAAATAACCCGGGCTACCAGTGTTCCAAATTATTTCGGACATATGACCGTAGGTAGGATATCGCAATCCTTGGATAACATCTTCGAAAACGGTATCGACATCGCCTAACAAATGTATCTAGCCTAAAGGGAACATGTGATCTGACTTGAAGATCTATCATATATTTCTGAAGAACACTGATGCACCGACAAGCTCGACAACCAGTATAGAATGCGAGCTACTTTGTGTCGCACACATACATGGAGATTGTTATCATATTCACCTAAGTTCAGTATGCAATACTATGAAATGATTGCATCAACTTTGTTGATCTGCATCTTCGAGGGAGCAGCTGCTTGCATCGTCGAGGGATGCAAAATGTAGTCATTAATTTGATGAATAACATTACTCAAGCTGCAAATTTAACAGTTTTATTCAACGGGACGATTGCAGGAACACTACTGATCTTGCAACTGTGCTATATCAGGGAACAGTTAACATCACTGATGCAGCAGCTATTCAGGCCATAGTCCGCGAAGACAACACATGATAGTTCGACCGAGTTTCTCCATGCTATTCGGCCACGTACTAGGGAATCTATCTCAACAGTTCCATCCAGCTAGGCAAGGTACTAACAGTGTGCTGGAGACTCAAACGGACGCTTCGCTACCACAAACCCACCAGCGGATGCACCCGGACGGATACTGTGAGGTCGCCAGCAGGTACGCAAGTGCGAAGCGGCAAGCCGTAGATCATAAGTCAAAGGTTTGAATCACTCAACCACAGATCGGACACTCAGATAGATATATCCCATTTGTCGTCGAGACCTGCGCTACGGACTAGAGTGCAGGAGAGAGTCACAATGACACGAATTTCATGGATGGCCAGTATCATAAGTTGGCGCGGATGACTAGGTCCGGGTTGGAGAACTCGAAGTTTATAACCAGCTGGTTCGACAAAGGTACCGTATCCAAACTTCCGGGACCCACGAATTGCGCATGCAAACGAGGCCTACTGCGCGGCTAGATATATAGCACGAAAATGCAGTGAAGTTGGAAAAGGAACGACCGCGTCTGTGCAGCGTGTGACGAGAGCAACCAGCGACGTGTAAGGTGGAGAAGTATAAACGGGAGTAGGCAGTAATCGGTCAAATCACTCAGGAGCGCAGATCTAGTAGACCCCATTGAGGTAACAGAGAATAGTGGTTGGTGAAGTAAGACTGACACAAACCTGTTTCGTTCACCAATACTGATGTTTAAAGAAGATGCAGCGACTTATATTCACGTGGTATCCGGTTACACAGTGTATGTCAACACCGTGCAAATGTGTCTAAAGCATGAGGATATAACCGGAAGTATACCAAACAAAGGTTGTGGCCCAACGGGTCAAAAATTAAGAGTAAAAAGAATATCGGATCTTTATGACAAACACTGACGCCACAACCGTTACTACTGTCATAAAATTGCCGCTCACCACCTTCGAGCTTGCAATATAAAGCATCCCTAAGTGCGGCTGCTAAGTGGAAAATGCGTACGTATGGTGGCGCCAAGTTAACGCATAGTCGCGTAAAAGGTAACTAAATACGAACAAACACTCCGCGTATCGCATGCGTGTTACCATAGTTGGTCTGTGTGGTGAAATTGAAGGGATCCATCTGGTCTATGGTGAATGCGGTTCAGACATCTCTGATGCGCGCGTAGACAACCGAAGGACCGAACCGAACAGCTGCGCGCGTGCGCTGCCAGGTCAAAAAACGGACGGATGAAATCGACGAAGGCTGAACGAAACACCACTATTCTCCTCCTATGGAATACACGTTGCGACCGACAGCGGTGGTGGTGGTGGTGGTGATGGTAGTGCAATTTTCAACTGGCCGACCAAGCGCACACAGACAGCTGCGCCGACCCCAAAAGTAGGCCACTTGGGTGAGGTGGACAATGATTCATCAACATCCCGTACTGTTCACATCCGAGCACCGGTGTTCCGAAGGTGGTGCCAGAGAAAACAACCGTACCAAGTTCTACTCCATAGAACACTATGGTACACGCAGGAAAAGGAACAGGTGGAGAGACTTCCACTCATTCGTGCACTACGGCCGGGCACATTAGACGTAGGGTGTAATGCATGTGCCATAAAAGGCGGTTGGCCGGCATAAATGAAGCAACAGTGTAGAGTGCCATGGAGTCGGTCACCATAGACAGAAATAGTGAAAACACATTAGCCCTAGAATAAGGCCGCTGCGTCAAAAGTGAACTAATAACTACAACCAGCTTGTCAAGATGACATTCGGTTAGTGAGCAAAAATCTAGCGGTTTGGTTGGCCGTGACAAGAAGCCGTTGGAATCTAAATATACCGGGAGCAAAAAAGGTGCGATGTAAAAACAGTACCTTTTTTCAAAAGTGGGTACTTAAGGAGTGTTAGTATGATAGAGACTTAGAACCTGGGTTTCTAAGGAGATCGTCTCCAAACTAACTCGTGAGAGAATTTGAATCGGCCACGAACAAGTTAGTGTATGTGCAACTAAACAGATAGCAGCGCAAATGATGTAATCCAACATTAGAATTGTCAGGTTGTACAAACAAGACACATGCTGAAGGAAAGAGTATGTGTTCGAGTGATGGTTCATGATGGTAAACAACGAATTAAGTAGTAGGGTTGCCTCCAGATGGCAGACTTTTCCCTTTTGTGCATACCGATGTTATTGATTACAATCTGCGAGAGCTTACAAACTTGCCAAACAACACAGGCTGCCAATCGTACTGGGCTGCGTTTTGAACTCTCCAAATGCAAAGCTTTCCTTCAAGAATGGTAAGGGATACCTCCTGCGTTGAGCATTGATATAAATCAACGAGAGATCCTTCAAAAGTCCAACTATCTGGGCAGCTATATCATCGCATGTGGAAAAGAGGATGAGGTCCCAATATGCACAACAAAAGTCCGAGGCGGTTTTGTTAATCTCCACCACTTATGGCGCCGACACGACATTATTGACCCTGCCGTACGTTCAGCCGTGCTGTAGTTGTGAAAACTAGCCCATCAACGCGACAGACATAAACAGGCCAACGACATTCGACCATCGCAGCGTTAGCAGATGAGCTCATGTCTGATGGGAATACCGCGTGAGCAATGAGCATGTTCGGCGTCCTGTTTATGGCACAAGAAGGGTAAGTGCATCGCTTAGGATAACTGCTGTTCCACGCACCAAACCTGGTGTCTGGGCCATATGTTACGGATATCAGAAAACCGACTCCCGCGACGTGTGTTGCTTGCGCTACCGTGGTATGAATGGAAGAAGAGGAGGGGATACCAATCGATGACTTGGTCAAGGGGAATGAAGTCGCTCACTTCAAAGTTGGTCTCAATCGGAGCCTCTCGGCCTCCTATTGGAGGCCGAAAGACGATGAGCACGTTTGGTTAGATATACTTGTTGACAGCGAAGAGCCGACCTCAGTAGCGTTTGTGTTATGAGTTCCTTTGCCACTCCACCACGACCTAATTTTTGACGCACAATATAAACCAGGCATAATGCTCATTGGAGGTGTCATACTGAAGCCAAATTCGTGCGAATGGATTGCGATGCGTTACCTCAATCAGGACCGTAATGCATTTGGAAGTGGAAGTCGATCGATTCGGTTACTGGGACCGTATTTGAGGCGGATAGGGAATTGAATTTGCTTGTCCGTAACACTACGCTCCATGACTGGTTTGGTACGAGTCGTAGTCCTGCTCTCTACGTGTTGAATGCAAACGAGAACGATTTTGGAGTGTCTAGATGCAAGCAGTAACCCCCAATACCTAAGACAACGTGAGCTGTTTTTAACAAGCATCTAATTGAACTGCATTACAGCACAAGAGATGAGTTGCTTCTCACCTCTAGCTAAAGTGCGGAATGATGATGCAGAAGAAACAATGGTTAGATGGAACCCGTGGACCCTATCGAAAAAGATGGGCAGCGACACTGTGGCGTTATCTGGCCTGGCAGTCAGTGCGCCCATCCAAGATTCCTATGGGAGGTCAACGGGAGAGAAAGGGACGTGGCTCCATCGGCACCGGTCGTGTAATCTCATCAGGTATTCCACATTAACACAAGAGGGATCGCTGTTAGAACCTGCTGGTGAGCTGCAGAATCGCTCACCAGATATGAGTAATGTTCCGGACAGAAAGATGAGCAACTATAAGTAGCTACTTAATAATATTATTCGGTGTGAAGTGGACATGCATCTGATCCGGTCACTGATGATAGCCAAATCACGAAGTCATGTAATTGTTAGAAAAGCCGATGCTCTGTAGTCTTAAGTAACCGAAGTTCTCTGGACAAGCTCAGTGGCATGTTGAGTCATCAATGTGATTTAGCTCCCAAAGTAAGTGAAACAATCGATTACGTCCAGAGGGAGTTAGCCAATAACTATCACGAAACACCACAGCACTGCAGCGATAGCGGTGGGGCTCGATGAAGTTGCTCAGGCATTTGGTCTGCAGCCTCCCGCATGTACTCGGGCAGGCCTAGAGCATCCCAACTCGTGATTGCGGTTATATGGTAGAGAAGTAGCGATGTGCAATGTTGGTGGATAGCTGGCGTCATCTGCGTCGGCACCTTGGGGGTGGCGAAAGCACAGGGCACACGACAATAGTGATAAATGCATAATGTCTAGTTATGCAGCAGCACTTGCATAAGGAGCGGGCTAGAGCCCCACTTGCATCGGTGATTGCCAACCGGTTCCTTGGCGATAACAACACCTCTGATGGACCATATGGGATGCATTGAAGCACGATCATTTCGATCATAAGGCAGGAAGAAAAAATGAAACGTCCTGGCAAGCTACTTTTGTTGTGGTAGAAAATTCCCTGTGGATTGTGTGCTGCAATATGGGAGTATCAAAATAGCGAAGAATTTCCGTCGTATAAAACGCGGTTCACACGCCAGATAAGACGACCATGAAAGCAAGGGAAGGCATCAGCAACGCGCAGGTACACCGTGCTGACACTTTAAGAACAGCGTTAGTTCCGCGTGGGCTGCAGATACTGTGAGACCGCCCGCATTTACGCAGACTGGAAGCAGCGACCTCCGGGCTACAAAGCAGATGCCTCATCCTTTCGGCCACCGGCCGATTCCATACTGAGTTGTCGAAAAGTGTCACTGCTTAAACCTCAAAAGGAAGAGGGAGATGAGCACAAGATTGAGTTACCGTCAGTCAGCAAAGTAAGGGACCGAAAATATTGCAACGGTGGGTAAAGATAGCATCAATAAGTTGAGAAAATTTTAACAAGCTAACGGAGTGTGACTGTTATATAGCCTTGAAAATCAGTCTTACGGGGTATAAAGTGCTGACCGTATCCTCAAATGAATTCATGAACAATATGATTTCCAGACGATCACCGAGGCGTTCGATTTTGCACAAATGCAGTAACAAACGGTCTTCGTCAGTCAAGTCTGCCACATTGAGCCGATCGGTAAATTCGTATTTCAAGTATGTCTTCATCTCTTCTTGTGTTGGTAACTGGTGCAGGATGCGATCTGCAACATCCTGGCTCAGTTCAAGGCGCGTGATGTCAATCCACAAACGCTCCGGAGTGTACTTTTCCGATTCTAGGAAACGTAACAATACGCCAATGCATCTGATAGGTGAAGAAAAGGTGAGAGTAGAGAGCGTAGCTGCCGACATTGATAGGTGAGTGGGAATATCGAGCAGATTATGGTGAAGAGAAACATGGAGTCACCACACCGATCCCCAAAACCGTGGAGATAAAAGAACGCATGTAAATACAATTGGAAGCGCAACGCACTAACGAATGAAGAGAGATAGCACACAATTAGCATGCTAAAGCCAACAATTTGATGGAAATGTTCATAAACACTTCAATCCCGGATCTGATTACGAACACTTAGGGTATGAGGCTAGAGACAAAGTCTCCAGGAACGAGCAGCTTGAGGAGGATGTAGCTCAGGGTCAGAGATGTAAGCGTCCGTTCATTAGATCGATGACTCGGTTAGCAAGCGGAGGAGGAGACTAATCGGAATCAAACACAGCGACAACTCGCACATGGACTGTTTGAGAAAGCGAAGTAAAATCAACTCGTTAGACAATGTGCACCGAGAAAGATTCTCTCACGGGCATGTGTGTTGACAGTGAGTAGACGGTAATGTGCCGAAATGATAGATGAAACGGTCAGGGTTTGGTAAAAGAAACTGGATACAGAAACAACGATTGGTCAAATTTGACACAACACCGATACACAAGGGCCACAAAGAAAAATACAACACCGACGCTCACCTATGGCGATTTGGATCCATAAGCGACTTCTTTTTCGTCGGCCGACCAGGACCGTCCTCAAATCCATTGACCATTTTTGAAGTGATATTAACGGCCACCGATTGACTGGACAATTTGAACAACTCCTCAAACCGCTCGGTGTCGATATGGTTCAGCACTTCTTCATCATTCATCCCGACGAAAACGGTACCACGGAGTTGTTGACTGCGCAGCACGGTCCAGTTGATGAGGGGCAACTTGAAACGCGTCTGGACGGGTGGTCTGATGGGGACAGCTGGGGTTGATAGTGAACGAACACAATATGACTGTCAGTGAGTAGTAAAATTTGTCAGCTGTACGATGTAACGGCGCTTCGCTACCGCATGACCACCATCAGTCACGTGTGGGCTGAGTATAAAGTGAGGACGCCCGCCCCTATGCGAATTCATTGGTTTTGGTGAAGATTCGTCGCAGCTACACACAGGCAGATAGCCAGCACTCAATCAGGAAAGCGCTAGACGGACGTTTCGTCCCAATGGGACTTGTAAGTAGAGCGCACCCGCCAAACCCTGCCGGCTTCGAACCCATGACCTTACTCTTACGAACCAGCAACTTATGTCACCGGGCCATAGGTGACGGCAGCGGACCGCCATGACTGATATCTAACTGCGATATAGCGCGGCACATCCTCCACTATCATACATATCACGAACATGTAGAGGACAGGGTTGGTTCCCAGAGCAACGCCTACCCATATAAACCGGAAACAATTGAGGTGACATGTAAGCTGCTAAGACGATTACTGGATGATAATAATAAGTGAGTGCTGGCTGTCTCCCTGAGTCCAGCTAAGACGAACCTTCACCACACAACGTGATTGTGTCAGCATGGTTTCAGTACAGTTATTTTAGCTGAACAACTATGATCCGGGCACCAAAGTGCGGTAGATCCGGTTGCCCCGACTCATATCGCAAGAATCACAATAACTAACAACGTTAAAATAGTGGGGTCAAAAGCAAATAGAATGTAAAGAGAATGGAGACAAGAAGGAAGTGCATTAAATTAATCATCATGGAACGAAAATTAACAAATAGATGAAAGAAACCGAGTGCAAAGACACAAGTGACTGCGCCACGTCTGATGGGGTCTCCAACTGTTGGTGTGGACGATCCCGAGGCTCCCATCTACGAAGACGGCACGCACGTCTGACCAAGTCTCTCAGTGAATTTATTCATGACCCTATGCTACGTCATGGACTGTCCGCCTCATGGTTTCACCCAAATTTGTGCAGCCATGGCGCATGATGTACACCGAGGAAGCCGGTCAAAATCATACATCACAATTATACACGTTGGCTAGAGGTGGGAAACACCTAAGCTATTGTCTTGCAATACACAGAAGAAAAAAGTAGAAAAAAATGCAACTGGTGCAAGCCAGCTGAGCTACCGGTAACGGATGTGCATCATTCCGGTAAGCTAACAGCCGGCCACTATTCAACAAAAAAAATACTATACAAACTTATATAAGGCTAAATGGTGAGATCGAGATTGCAGGGGGAGCCTAAGAGGGATGGTGTGAGACACAGAAACTCATCACGAACGCCACTGAGGTCAGCTCCTAGCCATGTCTGCAAGTGTAGCCAACCAGACGTGTTCATCGTCTTTCGGAACCCAACCAGGGAGTCGAGACGCTCCAACCGAGGCCAGCTTCGAAGTGAGGGCATTCATTCCTCTGGACCAAGTCATCGCTTGGCCACCCCTCCTCTTCTTCCATCCACACCCCCGGTGCGCAAACAGCGCACGTCACGGGAGCCGGTGGGATGGCATGCGTAACACGTGGCCGTGCCATCGGAGTCTGGTGCGTGAAATGACGGTGCTGAGCGGTTCATTTCCTTTTCCTGTGCCGTAAACAAGGCGTCGAACATGCTCGTTGCTGACGCGGTGCTCCCACCAGATGTAAGCCAAACTGCGAAGACACGGGTAGTCGAACGTAACTAGCCTCTTCAGGTTCGCTGATCTAAGGAACCAGGTTTCACAACCGTATAGTAAGGTCGAACGTACCGCTGCATTGTACACTCTATCCTTCAGGGCGAGAGTGACGTCGGGCTGGGGCCATAGGTTGCGAAGGCTAGCAAAAGCGCCTCGAGCTTTTGCTACACGGTTCGTGATCTCATCTTCAATCCCACGCGTGCTGATACAACTTCCTAGGTAGTTGAACTTTTAAACGAATTCTAGCTGATCCCCACCAAGGGTCAGCGAAGGAGGCGGTCCAGACCAATCTTGGAGAACGCTTTGCATTTAGAGGATGCGAAGCAAAGCCCGAAGGGACGCACAGCCAGTGCTAATCTGTCCAGTGACGCCTGGCACGTTTGTGAGCTGTCACAGATGAGGGCGATATCGTCAGCATACTCCAAGACAAGAATTCGTTCACCTAGGAGCAGATGCATACCTTCTAAGTCGTGTCCCGTATACGCGATTTCCATGACTTCGTCAATAGCGAAGTTCAAGGGGAAAGATGACAGCGGGCATCCTTGTCTCACACCGCTGGAGATAATAAAGGGCGACGACAGCTTGCCGTAAGCCCTCATTCTGCCCGTGCTACGCGCGTATAATGCTCGGATAATAGTTACATATTGCTCGGGCACACCTTTACTGAGTAGACAGACCCAAAGTGCACGTCTATCCACCGAATCGAATGCACCTTTGATATCGAGGAACACGACAACCCTGGGCCGCCAATATAAGTGACGGTGCCCCAACAACTGACGCAAAGTGAAGATGTGGTCAATGCAGCCACGACCTCGACGAAACCCGGCTTGCTCTGCGCAAATATGGCTTTCACGAGTGGCAGTCAGTCTGTGAAAGATGACAGAGGCAAGCAATTTGGAGGCGATGGAGATCAGGCTGATTCCTCTATGGCTGCCGCATTGCGATCGTCAGCCTCCCTTGAAAATTGGGACTATGACGGAGCGGCTCCAATCGGTTGGGACAGTTTCCTGTTCCCATAGTTTCACTAGTAACTCGTGCAAATTATCCACCAGAGCACGTCCCCTGAATTTGAAGAGGGCTGGAAGAAGGTAATCTGGTCCCGCGGCTTTGTTCAACTTCAACACTGCGACCTCACGTTCGACTTCTGAGCGAGGGTGGATCCAAAGGGACAGCCCACGGAGCGGGGTGATCAGTGGCCGGCGAGAAATATAACAATTGCCTTTCAAAGTGCACAGCCCAACGCTCCAAGCGTTTTGTCAAGTTGTGGATAGGCTGTCCACTCTCGTCACGTATACCTTCACTAATACCACGTCTCCTGCTGCCCATTTCCCGTATCAACAGGAATAACCTACGATGGTTACCAAGGGCAGCGGCCATTTTCATCTCTGAAGCACGATGAGACCACCAGGATTCACGGTCTCTCTTCAGGCAAGCACGGCGTTTTGTCCGAAGCTCTTTGCGAGTTTCATTGTGTTTGCTTCCAGCCGGAATATGCCGGCGAGCATCTATAAGCTCCAAAGACTGAGAAGAGACCCACTGTCCACGTTGGCGATTAGATATACTACATGAGGATTTTCCCGCTGCTAGTAAGGTCTGGTGAATATGAAACCAGTGAGCTTCAATTGCATCCAGTGAGCGTTTACCCAACTCGCATGACAGAGTACTTTGATAGGCAAGCCGGTCAACGGGCATACGGAGAACATGGCCTAGCCAACGCAAGCGACTACGATTGAGTAAACACTCGAGTGAGGAACCAGAAAGCTTCTTGCCAAAAACCAACTAGCGGACCTCAGCATTGCTTATTCGGTGTTCCCACCAGAAGTGAGCAATACTCCGCAAGCACCGCTGATCAAACACGGCCATGGCTTTAATGTATTCGCCGAGAACTGATCAGGTATCTGATCCATACAGTAAGACTGGCCTTACCGCAGCGTTATACACCCTACCTTTCGCTGACAGGCTGATATCCCGTCGTCTTCACAGATAGTTGGGTCTTTGGAAAGCCACACGGGCCTTGTTGATACCTGAATTGACTTCCCCAGTGATGGTGTTACGGAGAGAGCTTACAGCTAGCAATCAAGCCGAGAGCAGTGCCGTAAAAGTGCATCGATCTGCAATTAGAGATCGAACTCGACTATAGATCAAAATGCGAATTGATGCGGAATCAGGGGCAAGTTGGATCACGAACTTGAACCATTTGAGTTGTGTTAATTAACGCCAATTAGCATCTCCAATATTGTTGCTTAAGTAGTTGCTCACAACCTATTTATTGGGCCGTGCTCTCATACAATACGCCTCTCTGTCTACCGAACCTTGGTCTTCTGTATTCCGTTGGTGGGCTGGGCGCGTGACTGAGCAGTCAGACAGTCGCAGTCTCAAGGGGCAGCTAGCAGCAGTAGCACAGTCGTCAGTGGCATAGAGTAGAGGTAAAGAAAGAAGCGTTACAACAGTAAAGAAGGAAGCATTTATAACAGTGGCGATGGAAGTGTTGAACAATCATGGCCATTTCATTCGAGCAGATGCAGTCCCTACTTCAGCAGCGGCAGCTTGAGTTTGAAAAATCACAGCGGCAGTTAATTCAGTTGTTATCAGAAAAACGGAACATTCAAGTGGAATGGGAACCGGAACCGGAACCGAGGTTAACATCCCAGGAAATTGTATCTAAATACCAAAAGCTGCTCAGTTTGAATCATGACCCAGAAATGATTGCAACTTCGGATCACAGAGAAGAACTCCAGCCCTGTCATACAGTCATTTGTGGCCAAAATGTGAATGGAAATGTGCCAAACCGGAAGCCCCTGACTGCATTAGGGAACGGGGATGGGAGACATTCTGTGAGAAATTGCGCCCACAAAAATCATCATTGTCAAAAGGTGCACCAATTCAGATGCGCGTATACTCCAAGGTTACAAGCGAGTTCCAAATTCAAAAGAAACAGGTATCGCGGCACAGTGAGAGAGACGGCTTTTGCAGTATTTCGTACACACTTTTCAGGAAAAAGGAAATACCCCACAGTGAAACGCAAGAATGTCCCGATATCGCTGCTGCCAGAAACGTTGCATGCTCTCAAGAGCCTTTCTCGTGGAACCCGGGCAAGACTTGGCACATCGTCAGTCAAACCTACAATTCTAACGGTTCAAAGGGTTTCAGAGGAACCTCTGCAGCTGAAAGGAAGAATCGCCTGTGAAAGCAGATTCAATGATTTGCTACACTATGGAAAAATCTACCCACTATACTGTACCAATGTCAAGCTGCACGGAACCAACCAGATTACGAAGTTAGATTTGCTCAAAGAGTCAATGACTCATGTGAGTTCGGTAACGACTGTTACTCCCTGCAATATTGATCGTAACTGTTCCAAATTTTTGTTTTTACCAGTTACCAGTACGGACGACACTGATGGCCGAAGCCCGAACCCCCATGGTCGCAGATCCAAGTGGACCTAGGTGGATTCCCATGTCGGAAGAGCTGTGACCTCCAGGTAACCCAATTTTTAAGAGAGGGAGGTGTTACGGAGAGAGCTTACAGCTAGCAATCAAGCCGAGAGCAGTGCCGTAAAAGTGCATCGATCTGCAATTAGAGATCGAACTCGACTATAGATCAAAATGCGAATTGATGCGGAATCAGAGGCTAGTTAGATCACGAACTTGAACCATTTGAGTTGTGTTAATTAACGCCAATTAGCATCTCCAATATTGTTGTTTAAGTAGTTGCTCACAACCTATTTATTGGGCCGTGCTCTCATACAAGAAGCCTCTCTGTCTACCGAACCTTGGTCTTCTGCATTCCGTTGGTGGACTGGGCGTGTGACTGAGCAGTCAGACAGTCGCAGTCTCAAGGGGCAGCTAGCAGCAGTAGCACAGTCGTCAGTGGCATAGAGTAGAGGTAAAGAAAGAAGCGTTACAACAGTAAAGAAGGAAGCATTTATAAGAATGGGACCACCAGAGTTGACGCAGTTATCAATGTAAGTGAACCAATCCACCACTAACCGTGGCTGTTCAGTGACAGATAGAACTGGAGGTGTGCCGCTCCAGTCCTGCAGTAGTACTTTGCAGTTGAAAGTGCAAAGGACATTCCGAAGCGTGAAGCGCTACGCGTCAGTCTATCCAATAGTGTTTGCATAGCCGCTGCATCAGACCCAAGAGGAGCTTTGTCATCAGCATACTCAAAGTTTGTAAGTCGGTCGCCTGGCAGAATTTCCACTACGGTAGAGTCTGAAAAACGGAGTCACTCAGGATCATTTGGATAACAAAGTTGGAAAGGAAATAAGATATAGGACAACCCTAGCGAACCCCACTTGTCGTGGAAACTCAGGAGGCAGTTTCTCGTAAAACCTTGCACGGCCTCGAGAGTCATGGTGGAGACTTAAGAATGAAAAGAAATTTAGCCTGCACGTCCTTTACAGATAGGCAGCGCCAAAACCTGGAGCAGTCAACAGAGTCGAAGGCGGCTTTCAAGTCAGGGTAAAACACCATAGTCGGTCGTCTATCAACACGGTTTAGCGAAAGTGGAGAAATACTAACCGAGCACTAAGGTGCAGTGGGCCAAGCTCATTAGAGTTGAATCGTCATGGTGAGAAAAATTAACGGCACAAATAATGAACAAAAAGGAACACCAGATAGCTCGAACGACAGGCAACGACAAATAAGTGGTAGTGCAACAACACCAAGGAAGTATTGATGGCCCCATGTCGCATGTTTTTTGAACGAGTAAGCGCCGGAGCTTCGAAGAGAATCTTTACTTACGTGAAGTGAAAGCTAAAGCATGCAGTTCACTTACAAGTTATAGTAGGTTTGAACAAACAGTCGCTAACCCCCAACACCGAACATGCGCCCTCGCTGGCGGCGCACTTCGATCCCTAATTTGCAAATGACCAGGTGTCTGTGAGGAGTTCGACGTGTACCACCCATGACGAGCTCGACATTCTGAATCGCGGTGGAAGGAATGCGTCAGTAACTTACCAACTTTGACGGTGCCAAGCCTGCTGAGCCTGATGGATTCCAACTGACTCGCAAGACCCTGACGATCCCTAACACGCCTGCTGTAAATGACTTGCGTAACAGTTCCCTGTTTATAGGTTCATGACCAATTGGTTGGAAATGCTCATTGGTAAGACGGATACCAAAAGACGATTACCCCAGCAACCTAGACAACTACCGGCAGCTTTGTCTGACTTCTATTTTGGCTTAGGTAGCGCAAGAGATAGTGAAGAAGGATCTACTACAACTGTTCCGGTTTCATGCTAGGTCGTTCCTGCATTATTAACTTGCTGGAGGCGAGGCATAATTAGTTGTGGCAGGGGACCAGAAGCATGTCAACGTGGATTAGATCGATAATAGCAAAGCGTTAGAAAAAGTAAACCCTGAAGCCATCCGCTAGAGTGAGAGCGTGCGGTATTGGCGACTTATTGCACCAGTCAACCAGTGATTTCCTTATTGGGTGAAGGTGAAAAGTACAGATCGACGAACATCTGACCGACTGGTATCGCTCGAGCAGTGACGTATCCCAAAGGATGGTGCTCGAAGCCTAATTTTTCCTAATCGACCTCAAGGACTTACTTCAGCTTCCCTGGTCGCGTTGTGCCTTGTTCGCGGACGACCTGAAGATGTGGAGAGTGAATAGCATCACCGACGACGGCTGCCTACTTCACCAAGACCTCAACCGCCTCTTCGTGTGGTTTGCAGAATTCCGTTTCCCGGTCAACCCAACCAAATCGGTACTCATGGGTCTAAGGAATGGTGGTAGATGGCCGAACCCACACTCTCGACGACCAACGGATATCTTCCGTGAAGGACCTAAGCATACTCGCACGCTGCGATTTGAAGTCTGTGGACAACACGAACAAGCTATATGGAAACGGACTACGTATGCTCTGGGGGCCCAAAGGCAACCTCTACATCTAGTGTAAAAATGTTGTCACTCTTCTACGCAATAAGACCAAGGCTAGAGCATGACTTTAGAATTGAAGACTGGTAGCTCAGGTTGTTCAGATGGCGGTTGAACTGTTGGCTGAGCTTGGCAATTTTGTTGCAAACGTTTCGTCACCAATCGAGGTGACATCATCAGTGCGTAGTTGAGTGGGGTGTAGTAGTGTAGAGTAGCGTACAGGAGCTTCGGTGAGAGTACGCTGAGCGTGGTGTGCGTGCGATAAAAACTACGTCGGACAAACTGGAAGAAAACTTTGTACACGAATCACCGAACACAAGGCGGCCGTCAGAAGGCATGATCCACACTCATTAGTTTCTGCGCATGAAGATCAAGAAGGCCAGCATATCGATCTGGAGAATGTAAAGATCTTAGCACATGGAAATACAAAACACACGAGGGAGTTTTTGGAAGCCTGATACTCTACAACGCATTCAATCAATCGACACATCGAACTGGACGCAGTATACGCCACACTACTGATGAACGACGCCAACTCGATCGATTGAATCCGGTGGAACGTGTGACTAGACAACCAGAACTGACGGCAGACTCGCTCGCAAGAGCAAGCAGACAAAGGCCACGAAACACAAGGAGGTGAGATCAAAGGTTATCTGCCCATCAACCAAGCTGAATGCGGATCAAAGTCCCAACCAATAGGATTGCTCGGCTCCACGGCCAACCACGGCGGTATAAAAACGCACACACACCACGCTCAGCGCACTCTCACCGAGGCTACTCTACGCTAATACACGCCACTTAACTACGCACTGATGATGTCACCTCGATTGATGACGAAACGTTTGTAACAAAATTGCCAAGCTCAGCGAACAGTTCAAGCGCCAGAGCACGATTCACCCGCTGACTGTCAAATCACCCGAGGCGATACGCAGAGGATCCAACGGGTTGAACACATTGCTACCAGGCTAATCCCCAGTACATGCAGCTTACCGATGCGAGAAACTCGGAATGCACACCTTGTCATGTCGTCGGATGCGTCGACCTTATAATGACCCACATCTCAGTGACCTCAATGCTGAGGCCGCTGCTGTACCTGGGAATACCATGCAACCAACGCGAACATCAGTATAAGCTTGTAGTGTGGGATCTGATCGTTGTTCACCCTGTGTTTCAAACGGCGAATAGTCAATGTTTGGAAGTCTGCCAGAGAACAAAGTGGAGTCAAACACAGTGCAGTTCTATTCACTGCCGGAATTACAATTCTACACTGTTAGATATGGTGAACGATTACCAACTGAAAATGACACCACAGTTTTGTGGGTCCAGAGTTATTGTGAATCAAAAGCCTTTTACGATATTACATTACGAGTTGAAAACGATCAGAGTACTGGGAGGTCGCAGTTTTATGTTTTCTAATAGCGTTTCTGCTCTAAGTTCGATGGGGTTGCACAGATTTAAATTGTTGCTTGTTCCCAAAATGTGTTACTTAGTAATCACTAATGTCGCCGGTTCGAGATCAAAATCCACGGAAAATGTACACACCAACTCGATTGGGTGCTCGGGTGAATTTCATCACCGACCCTGAGTGCGACACTGGTGAACCACGAAAATCGAAGTGGGTGGTCGGCAGACATGCGAATACGGACGGTTATCCAGTGCGATAAGTGGCAGATCACCGGGTAAATCGACTACGCGAGCCGAATGTAACGACGGAGACCGATAGGGATAGTGGATAAGGTAAACGAAGTTATTGCTGAAGGTTCCTGGCAAAAACTTATGTGTGTAATTCACCGCAAGTAAAAGTCCCCATTCTCCGATAGTGTCGAATAAGTAGTCAGTCCTACTGAGTCTCGTTAACGCAGATATCTTCGCGACTCGGGGGGGGGGGGGGGGAGAATCGAGACCGTGATCTTACTCATGCGATAGATAAGACCTCAACTCTTAAACCGAAGTGGATGTTAGCGCCCGACCTAACTAGGTAATCCATCGTAATATGATACGGTGGCTTATGGCTTGCTATGCAAGTAAAGGCTATACCACTGGTAAAGTTGATACCCTGAGAAACATCTTTCAATGCTAAGTAATTGACTGACATAAGGCGCTGGAACTTGGTTGTTAAACCGATGGTGATGAGTTTGGGAAGAACAGAGATCAGTACAGTTGGGCCCGAATCCAAAATTGAAATGGACTGCCTACATTTCTCGGGGGCCGCGCACGCACCGAACAACGGACGAACGGCGCAGTGCACAGCGGGCCGCACACGTTGGTTGTGGGGTAGTTAATCGACTGATTAGACAGGGACAGACAAATGTGTCTCCGACTGCGAAGCAAAGCCAAGCACACAGTGAACACGTGTTACACGAACAGTGGGTGTATATGTGCGCACGAGTGGTTCGTGCTCTACACAGTGTCTACACAGAATCCGTAGGCAGTCGAACGCACCACCCAACCACCCAGTCGTAAAGTATCAACCAAGGCGAATGTGCTCGACTAAGGGTTGTTTTGGATAAACCACCAGTCTGAATCGAATCAGTACGCGACAACAACAAAGTATCCACAATGAATAGTGTCCAAGAATGAGGAGCAACGGGCAAAACGAGCGAACATAAAGGATGTAGAACGTCAATAATTACGACACGAGAACGTTGTTGGGCGGGTTTCGACAATGCAGTTGTATGCTGAAAGTAACACGTGTGTGTATATCGAAGTGGAGTTCGGTTGGAATAAGTTCCCGGTCTATTCAGTGACGGCATTCCTGCCTCTGCGTCAGCAAACAGGAGGGCCGCTCTTGAACAAGTCCATAACAAAAACTGGCGAATAAGGTAGGTTGGATCAAAGTAGCGTCGTCTGGTAGCTTTTGACTCAGAAACAGGACCCGATAAAGGGTAGAGAACTAGAAACGAAGTGGAAGCAATACGGGGATGGTGGAAACTTACATGCAGAAGAAACTCATCGACTTCGAAGGGGAAGGCAGCTCAGATGAGAGAGCAAAAATCGTGCATTCTGAACCGATACGACAAATAACGGAGTTGCTGACAGGCGGCGGGTGCGCATTGTTGCTCAGTTTGGTGCAGCTACGCAAGCGGACACAATCTGGACCAACGAACAGCTGTAACGCTTTGGCGGTACCTCTAAGCGATGTCGTCATCAGTGGGATTCATACAAGGAAGTGAGCGACGGGATTTTAGACGAATCGTCTTAGAGGCTCAATCGAAGTTGACGCCCGTTATTGGGGAAACCCAACCGGGGAATGCCCGCACTACCCCCCACCAGACAAGCAGCCGCGTGGCACTGCGGTTAGCATATGACCAAAGTCGTGGGGATCATCACTCTGTCGCTATGCTATCGAACTCATGCGTATCAAAGTACTCACGAGCAGCGCCAACACTGTCTACTGATCACAAAAGCGTGTTTATGCATAAGCCGTTATTAGAGGTACCATGGTACACAGCAAGCAATAGACGGCCCAGAGGCTCCTGAAGACAAGCTAGTTCGGCAATCATTAAGTAAGACCGGCGAGTGAAATTGTCAGTTGGTCAGATACTTATAGTGTCAAAACGGCATTAGCGATGGATTAATGATCTCTTCGGAACCCTCGTTGTGTGAATGCGTTGTGATGCCCAATGGCAATTTGGACAGGAATTGACTGATTTTGGAGTGAACTTCAGTTCAGCCATTTGCATTCCTTAGGTGGAGATGATAGATACGACAAAATTCTATTAGGCCGCCGTCGATGCAGTTAAGTGTCGAGTCCGATGTCGCGGAAAGCGTCCTGTTCGAGTTTCCGGTTGAGTTGGGTACCCACTGTCTGGGATCATTATACAGACGCCATGTTACTGTTAGTGTGCCTAGCGGAATCAGATTGCCTCAGTGAGATGAGAACCATCAGGTTATGGTGGCTCTCGCACCCGCTGTATTGGCGACTGGAGTACCGAAATATGCGAATAGATATAAAACTAATGTAACCTCGAGTGAGTTACAAATGACGGAAAAAGGTTCGAATTGTGAGTTTGATAGCTTGGTTGTACGCTGGCAAGTAAGCTGATGAAGAGCAACTTTAAGGGGAACAACCAGATGTTGAGATAAGTTCCTCACGGAATGCCGGACGCAGTAGTCACGTGTGGCCAATACAGAGCGGAGTTACAGGCACTAAAAGTTGCTAATGTCCCAGGTCGATTGGTGCCACAGCATACAAATTCGACAGAAGGGTAAGCATAAAATGGAAGCAGTAAGCGTGATTAAGGCCTTGTCAGAGGATGCTCAAATGGCCAGTGATCGACTGACATAGCGCATCTGTTTTGTAATTCACAGGTCGCCGTTCAAATCTGCAGAGGCACGTGAGACCTGATAAGTATCCACAGCCCGTGAGCGACTGAAGGCGGCCGCGTGGCAAAGAAGCGTTCGTGCGATGTACCGGTGCATTGTTGATTTACTTTTGGCTCTTATCACATATACTGACAACAGCTTAGGGAGAGGGACTGGGACCGTGAATTAACTGTTCATTCCTTTGCTGTGTTGCTAGTTTTGTGGTTTCCTAAGGATGGGGTTGGGATTTTTCAGGTGGAACCACAGCCGAGCGCGCTCGCGTACTAATATGTTGCCAAGCCTTTGGATCGAGTAGGAGTCAACGCGAGAATTTTTGCACTGTGTGGAACACAACCACACAGACAGGAAAACGTTCAGATGCATATCGAGGAGAGGAAGCGCTGTGAAAACTTGCGACTCAGCCACGGACGGCTGCACTGCCCATGTGGCCCAATTTCCTTTGATCCTCTCTAGAAATGTGACTGCCCCCAAGCAAAACTGCTCTACACTCCCACGGTTAGTCTGCAGTGTAGCGTGAATATGAATGTAGCAGGATACAATAGAGCTGATTGATCTCTAATGCGGAAGATAGAGTTATTCAAAACAGTGGACACTGCCCCATTAGATCTGGTTACCCAGGAAAGCCAAAGAATCGCGATGATGTCAGGATTTACTTTGACAGTGCTAATATATCCGCGCAGTCCTGCTGCACACATACACAACAACCACGACAAGATGTCGGTTGACGGAATACCAACTAAATGTTGTGGCCCGGTCAAGATTTGTCGACATCGGAAACGTCTATGCAGCTCCAAGCTCACTATCACATAAGAGTAGACGGTAGGTCAGATCACGTATCAGCGATTTTGTTACAGAAATCAAACGATGGCTCTAACACGAGGGATAAAACATCAAGCAGGACAATGGGACTCACCAACTGAGTGAGTTTGCAGACCATACACGGAGCGCAGATGGATTTTGTCTGCACAAACAAAATTCACTCGTTAAACATACAGACCTTCTCAGCCCATGGTTAACAGCAGATTCCGCTATGTCGCAATGGTAAAAAGAACACAATGCGATTGGGTGATGGAGCTGTTCAACAGACGATACGGAGAGCATCCAACCGACATTCAATGCAAGCACTTTATCGGTTACATGCGATGCTGCTCTGAAGTATGTTGCCATAGTGAAGCCATTGAGGTGCAGGTAGATATAATAGCTTCGTCGCTATTTAAACAACGTTGTAGAAAAGGGAACTGGATTTTACATGGAAAGTGAATAGCAGGGGCGAGTGACTGTCTTTAGTGATGAAAGCCGAGATAACAATATGGCAAAGCCTATACACTAGCCCCATATAGAACCGTGGTTTCCGAAACAGTTCCGTGGAAAAATTTGTTGCAACCAGAATGTCATTTTTAATTTGAACAGACCCGAAGTACCCCATGGCAACACAATCGCATTATCTGTCCACACCGCCCCCGGTTTAGAAAAGATCGTTGAGCCCAAGGATGTTTAGCAAACTAAAAAGTATGGAGCCAAATGAGGTTGGTGATGCAGACACTCAGGTACCAGTAGCTCTACGAACAAGCTCAACAAATATCAGACTACAGGCATTATCCCTGAAATTTCAAGACCGGTCCGAGTAATATCAATGCCCAAAAAGACGTCCCAGAAATACACACCAATTGCGGGCATTGCTAAGTAGCTCAGACCTTATAAAACTGCTTATGCGCCGGAGTTTCGCTGACATTCAGGTTGGTGATGCCATCAAGCTGCCTACGGACGTAAATGCTCTACTCTAGAGGTAGTATCGCATCTCGAAGTTGCCATACACAACGAGAAAAAGAAATCAAGAAGTAATGTCATTTTTCCCCGGCAAAATCTTGACAGACAAATGCTACTGAACTAAAACTACTGTCCAGGAAAAATGAAAAGCAAATAGTGCAAGAAGTGGCTGCTTGACTGATCGCACTCGCTACATCCGCTGAAATGATAAAAGCCATGTCGATCGTTAGGAAGCAATTCTTCCCCCAACCTGCTTTCCCTACAAAGTGAAAGATTTTCGATACCTTCAGGTTTCTAGATGCGAATGTGCCGACGATGCTGCCGGTGAATGTAAAGCTCCCATTATTAGGAGATCAGTGATTCAATAAGAAAGAGGAGAACTCGTCAGATGGGACTACGTCGTTCCCAAGTGCTATGATGTTACATCAACTTTCGTTTAAGCCGGTGAATCGCGAGATATCGGAAACAACTCCTCCACTTTGGTTGTAATCAACGGAATCTGCGGTCAGGTAGTTAAGGGAATTTATATGTTCAAAAATATAGCGACCGACACAAATTAGGGAATATGAAGCTTCCATGTGTCTGCATGTAATTGTTCCATCGGTCAGCATCTCTGGCCTCCCTCGAAAGGACTACAGTTTGTGGAATGTTTAAGGTCCATTTTGGAAGCAACGGTCTATTCATGAATTCTGTCGATGGTTTCAATCTCAGTGAGAACTTCGACGCAACCGGAGATACGGAATGACTCACTTCCCCCTGAATAAGCGTTAAAAATGTCATGTGCTCCTGCTAAAGGAAAAACGTAAAAACTCATTGTTCCGAGCTTCACCGTACCATTACCCTACCGTGTCTATCAAGCCAGTTGGTTGATTCCAAAAAACATCCCTATGATGCTTGACTGTCTCTGTATGACTGACGTATGCATACATTCCCCATTACAGGGTTCTGTAGTATGTAGTCCAGTAGTTCCTCGGAAAAAATAGAAACACCGAAAACGCATCAATTCGGGTGCGCAAAATCTTTTTTGATCCGAACTGAAGCAAACAGTTGAAAGGAAGAAGTAAACGTCTGAGCCACGGCACTCAGGCGCCCAGCTATAGCGAAAGCGTAGTTATGTCCATAGGACGAACGAGACCGTGTATGCTCAGCTTAGTCGTAGTTGACCAAAACTCTGAGACGCAACTAATTTCCCAATGAGAAGTGGCGTGAGGAGCGGATATAGGACCAGCAGCGACATTGACTAGTGGACACATCTCCAGGGGACTTGGGAAGGCAGTACAGATCTCACATTAGACGCAACCATGGTTGGATATCCCGTGTTTTAACCAAACCATCTTAAACTCTATTCCCTGAAATAACGCTATGGTTCTTATAGGAACGGTCACGTGAGTTTTAACAGAAATAGTATAAAGAGGTGGGCTTAAAATGATCGCTCTATCGACATCGTCGTCGATTGAGCGTGCAAAGAGAATGGGAATGTAAAGTTAGTGTGCACTTCCACATGGACAAGGGTAAAGCTGTCGAAGAAATGCCATGGCGCAGAATGTGCAAGATTATACAAGCAAAATAAAGCAGAAAGCCGTGTATCTCGAAACCGATGGTGAGACTTAATCGAGAGCTAAATTGGGATAGGTAGATTCTGCATCCCAACTCATGCGGTGCAACCTCATTGTACAGCCTGGTCAGATATAAGCAAGTGAGCAGAATGGGCAAGGGATTTGAATTGTCCTACGATTTTGTGATAGTGGATGGTTTAGACGAACAGAACGGACGTCAGAAAGAGTCAGGTGCCACCAACGAGAGCTGGCCATAGTTGTATGAGCCAGACGGACAAGGTAGGATTAGTACGTCCTAGCACCGACAAGGCTGAACGTGGCCACAGTAAGGGCGAGCGACGGTTGGACTGCCAGCGAGCGAACAACGCGTGTGGACCAATAAATTCGCGTAGATAACACACGACAGACAACGAACAGTGGATAGTCGAGAGCCATCAAGATTGAACAACGCTGAACAATGGATTGCTGGGCTCTACCCAGACTTCGCTTTAACTCTTGGGGACCCACACGACAGGATCCTATGCGAATTGAATAATTCTACAGTGTCGATAAGTTTGCTTACTATAAACGATAGGATTTTGATGGGAAACACCGAAGGAGAACTAACCTTCCACTCCAGCTGGAGTACGACCAAGTCCGGGAGGTGGAGGGGGATGTGGAGTATTCAGGGAAGGCACCGGAGGAGGAGGTGGGGGTAAGGGCGGAGGGGGCGGGGGTGGAGGAGCGGGGGTATCCCCAGAGGGAGTGACAACGCTCACTGGTCTGTCTGAATTGTCAGGAACTACGTCGACTTTAGTACGAGAGAGAGTATGTTCGAGTTCTTTGATGCGTTGCTCCAGTGCTCGCTCACGAGCAGACGCGGATTGGTCTTTGTCCTTCAGTCGTTCCCGCAGAGTTGTAAGTTGACCCTGTTCATTTTCCCATTTGCTCTGTCAAAAGAAAGCAAGAAAGTGGGAGCACATGAAACCGTTGAACACTGGAGGGAATAGATCGTAACGAAAGGACTTTGAGCAAGACTGTACTGGAATGAGTGCAAGTGGCTAAACATAAAATGTTGAATTGGACGATGGTGGTGACAATGATGCGCAGTAGGAGAAAGTTTCAAAGAAGCGTAAAAAGTATCGGAAAGAACAAGAGCCCAGTGGAAGTGAAACGCCGCAGGCACTCCTGAGGAGGGGCGGACTCTGGATCTGAGCGATGGAGACCGAACCGCTGCGACCTTATGGTTGGCTATAAATCACGGGTCTGATAAGATTGAGAAATACAATGACACAATATGGAAAGTCAAATTTGTTGCAGATCCGGTTAAAGCAACCAGCCGAAAGGCATCTAAAGCACCGATAGGTGATACATATGGAACCAATTTTAACGAGTCGTTTAACTTAAGTAAGAACAAAAACCTGGGTTACTTGAAGTGCTGAGTGTAGATTACAATTTGCCAAACCGCAGGATGACAGATCAGTGGCTACAGATATTTGAACAAA
This sequence comes from Dicrocoelium dendriticum, assembly GCA_944474145.2. Taxonomy (NCBI): domain Eukaryota; kingdom Metazoa; phylum Platyhelminthes; class Trematoda; order Plagiorchiida; family Dicrocoeliidae; genus Dicrocoelium; species Dicrocoelium dendriticum. The sequence continues at coordinate 79,333,540 of OX104068.1, read as the reverse complement.
GACCGTTTCTATTAGACTACGGGTTTAGTGCCGATGTTCTCAGTTCACAAACAAAAACTATTTCTCCTTCGCGTGATAACAGCCCTACAAAGACATGCGTTTGTTATAAAGCGTTGAGTGGGCCTCAGAATTTCGTAACCTGTTCAAGAAAATGTCCGGTTCGAGGACAGTCTCATGCCGGCCAACAACGAATGAAAGGGTTGGGTACAGGGTCTTAATGACCGGAAGGATCGAGGTCCACTTCAAAGTAAACCGAGATCCTAATACAGATTGCGTGTCGACATTCAATCACACGGTGGGTACCTCAAAGATTAACATTGTGTTTTTTCGATGGAAAGTCATCCAAGGCGAGGGGAAAACTGGATGTGTCGCTACATCAGACATTGCATGACCAAAAGGGATATGCGACACTAGCATAATCAGAATGAACCGGAGATAATAAGCGAATGCCATTAAGTTCAAGGATGCATAGCGCATCCGTTGACTGGCCACTTGGTCATTCTTTGGTAATGTATACTTGAATGACACAAACCGCACCAGTGTGACGGCTGTTCCAACTCAGTAGTGTAGCAAGGTGATAGTCGAGAGTGGTTGTCCTTGGCTAACTAGAAAATAGGCTAGTGAAGAGTGGTTGGAATTGTGTGCGTGTGTGTGTATGTGACAACTCAGAGTAGAGTTAACAAAGTCGAGTTCATCGGCTGCTGTAAGATTTGTTGAACATGATATAAACATAGAACCAGTGAGCCACGCTGGCTAAATCCTTCAAATCGAGAATGTTTCTGCATTAAATGACTGGTTAATTACCCTCTCCGCTTCATTCAAATGCTGATTTTTGGGCCCGTTGGTCATCCACTGAATACTATGTGACAAGCATTCCTGAACGAGGTCGTGATTTGCGTCGAGATAGATCGATGTCCGATCTACAACCATGTTCATCCGCACCCAGAGGAACGTCGTAGCAGAGAACGAGGAAGACAGTGAGATGCGTCAACTGTTCCGCCCCGTAGATTTAAACAGCCATGCTGAGTCAGCCGTTTCAGCAAGTCCCAACGAACACACCCCGGATGAAACAACTCAAATTAACACCAACGAAACGAAGTTCCAGTCGCAGTTAGAAGTGTTACAACCGATGGAGTTGAGTACCTTATTTAGCGGCCCCAAACCCGCTGGTGTGAACCCTTGCCCAAATAGCCCTAAGAAGAATAACATCTGTGGCGGAGTGCGAAAATATGAAGCGGAAAAAAGAGTGTCACTTGTGTGCACATTTGGCACGCCGAGTGAACCGATGCGGTAGTACTATCCCTAGTCGTCGCGACTAAGCGCTAAGGTTGTGGAAGGTGGCTAGTGTTGTAACTCTCGGTCCAATGCGAATGTGTGGCAACCAGAGATATACCCGTAATGCCGGATGAACCGTTGGACTGCAATAAGATTAATCGGTGCAGGTTAAACATGTAGTGAGGCCTCCTATGCTCCATAACACACCAACAAAGCGGATTCCGCAACCCCATCGCAAGGGAAATGACAGGCAATACTGTAGCGCAAAGGAAGAAGACGTCACCATGCGTACGTGAAACCAGAGCGTTCATTAGAGAAGGAAATCTCAAATGAGCCAGCACACGGAGATCATGTCCACAGCTAACCAACAGCCCACGTGAGGTTGGATGAGGACGAACGAAGAATAGAAAAATTTATATGGTTAAACAGCTTTGCTTCAACCGTGTGCTGTTTAAATGAACACTCTGTATATAATATCACAAATGGCATACTGCTATCATCATTAAGGGGAATAACGAGAAGCACCGCTTCTGACAACTCCAATTGACGCTTAGAATCGTGGGGTTGGCCGAAAGTGAAAAAGGAAACAAGGTATTAGAAAGACTAATAAGAAAAATTCCAGATGCATTGCTGGTGAGTTCAAGAGGATATTTGGGGGAGGCGGAGGCAAATGTGTTAAAGAGAGGCAACATGCGTAGCAGTATAGACAACCAAGGCATCCGGGAGCGGAAGTATGTATTGAGCGCAACAAACTAAAGGTAAAACACGCGAAAAAGGAGTCAGTGGGGATATCCACTTGGATGTAACAAGTGGTTCAAAACGACTAAGCTGAGTAGTTAAATAAACAACATTCGGCCTCCGTGGTTAACTAGCAACCGGAGAAACTTCTCCAAAACCGGCAAACGTTATACTGAAGCTACTAACCAGCGGCTGACGGAAAGGCGCCATTTTGCTGTTTTTGTCTGCGCTCTAACCAATTATGGCTGTCAGCGATGTATGCTATCAAAAAACCTTTTCCGTAATTCGAATGGCTGGAAGCACGGACACAGCGGTCGGTGAAGGGACATAACTGCTTAAGTCGGTGGTTCATCGGAGTTAGAACATTGCCCCGGAGGCCGGTTCGAGGTCGATGCTTGTAGTAGTAACATGGTCAATAGGCTTCAGAATGTTTGCACCAATGATCGTCCCACAGTTAAAAGCACAGCTTTCAAAACAACTGCTCATATCGGGTTACATGACGGCCAATAAACGGAAATCTGCTCTGAATGCAAATTGGCTACGTAACCACCAAAAGTTCCAGACGGCGCATGATAGTGGAATATTGCAGAGTTACCTAGAGTACTTGTATCGATTCTGATCACTAGCTCATACGTGCCGACCTAATACTCAATCTTACTGCCTCGGCTAAATGCATGCATGCTCGACATCTATATTCGAAATCCATGAAGCAAAAAATGACAGCCAGAATTGTGGCATCAGCTGTCCCTGACGAACGAGGTGAGTGAACCGCTTGCGGACTGGAATCGCATCCAGTGCATAGGTAAAAAATACACTCGCTGCCATTTGTTCTCAGTTGGAAATGCGTGAAGAGAGGATGGATATCTGACGTTTCAGACAACTCAAATTGATCCAGAAAGATGGATCCAACACGTTTGCGGTATAAGTGGCTACTTCCCAGAGTAATATGGTTGGCGGCATCCGGGTTCGGATTTGCCTGTCACTGTGGCAAGCCACAGGACGCCTGCGCCTACAGAGGGACCATGGGTGGCTTGCGCTGCACCACCCACAGCTCCAACCACACACCCCATATCCAGTGTAAACCCGAAGGAATAAGACCAGGAGGCATGCGGATGGGAGCCACGTTTCATCAACGGAGCCGGCCCACACTCCTTCACAGGCAAACACAAGCACACTGTATTTGGGGAATCAAGCGCACACAAGGCGGTGGCTGGACCGTAGTACGCTCCACACTGAGTGCATGGAACCACTCTTCGAGCCTAGCACGGCAACAACGACCGTGCACTCCGTCCCCTCCAGCAACGACCAACTGTCTCCTGGAGCCAGTATGGACGAGGTAGTGGGTAATAGACAGGTAGGCACCTTGTCAACATGCACATCAAGCGCAGCCACACCGGGGATATCACGCAACAGCCAATCACTTGAAACGACCAAATAAAATAAAATAAATCCAATAATGCATATAGATACGGTGGCATAACTCTTCGCTAAATTAGCATATGAAGTAAGTTGGCTAGCAATGAATCCGCGATAAGGAAAAAATGTCCACAAGTTACTCAAAAATGCTACAAACGCATCAAAATTACCGAAGATAAGCGCAGTTAGCGTAAGCGACGGGGCCAGCAAATAGAAGACTATTCAGATAGACAAAACTAGCCAAATAAACTGGAATGAAATTTATGCAGCTTAAAGAGACCTAGTTTAAGTGTAAGTTGGTTTAGCCCAACTGCGGTGAAGAAGCATCAAGAATGCAACATCAGCCTCAGCATGGGGCACCAGAGTAATATAGGAGGCCTATAACGGATGCACTTGATAGTTAATTCGCCGTTGGCTTTTGCTCGACGAACCGATTATTTATGAGGTGCCAACGGGATGTAGTACAACAAAGTCGGATCTGCTGCAGCGTCACGTTAATGTTGGAGTCGAAGACTTACGCAAGAGAAAAGGGCGTATCCGAAATCTACTAATAGACTGTACTAAGGAGGATGCTGATGAAAGTGATGGGTGGTATTGAGCGCGAAAGTCTGGACTGACAGATGTAAGAGGCGGTAAACAGTGACCGATGGGTCGAAAAACACACTGTAGGTAGAGTGAAAAAAGACATGTCCGAGTTGCAGCCTACATAGTAGGCTGTATGTAGTGTGAGCTTCGGTGTGCCACCAACGAATGGTAAGTGACCCATATTCGGTGCAACATGGAGTGCAACACACGGTGAACTCGATACGAGATCACAGGATGGTCACGTGATTTAAGGCACAGTGTAAGTCACGGATTAAAGTCAATGCATGTGACAAAATGCAACGCATGGAAAGTTGGCAAATAGAACTCGATACATAAACAGGAGAGGACAGAGAAAACAATGCACTAATGACCATAGGATAAGTGTGAGGATTTGTGCTTGAATGCCATTCTGAAGTGCAACGATGCAGATATGGCGCGAGTACAATTGATGGTTTTTCTCGCCCTCGCTTGAATGTTCACCACGTAAACCGTATGGATCCATACCACTGTAGGTTGACCAATTTCGTCAAGTCCCTTGAGTGGTTCAATTACGGAGGTTTTACTGTCAACAGAATGAGAATGAGCACGATGTAGACTCATGAGAATCGATCTTAGTCAGAAACGTCGGTGGAACTAGCTGCGTCGTGGTTGGTGTGTGGAGCTGCAAACTTTTTTACAGCGATTCCAAGAACCCTATTCATATAAGCTAATGTGTAAATCGTGAGAATGATAAACCCCCGGAGCGGGCGAAACAACGGCACAATGACATGTTTCGGCTAAAAAGAAACTGTCTTACTTATTTTAAGGAAAGGTTTCGCAGAGGTCCGCGAAGTCAGTGAACATTCTGCGCGGTAATGTAGATGGTGCAACCGGGGAAAGACTGGAAAGTGTTCACTGTTGGGCTGTAAAGTACCCGCAATGCGTCTGGACTGCGATACGCAATCACAAATTAGACCACATCTTCCTTTGAAATAAAGCTGGGTCACTCTGATCAGGAGGACCGCATTCGAAGTGGAGAGAAAGTGATTTGTAAAACCTTTCTTCCTTTCTCCACACAGATGAAGACGGGGACATGGGAAAGGATTTACAGCTCCTAGCACATGTCGCTTTCTCTACACAATACAGCGCAAAGAACCGTAACAGTAGCATCCCTTTGGCTTTTAGAGATCGCTGCTGACTCTCCGTTCGTTCCTGCCACCTTAATCATCCATGCGAGCTGGTTAATCGTTTACAGATACATCCAAGTTCTTTGTTACCGAAGCAAGATGGGTCCAAATCACACGGGCCAGAGCAGATGAAGTCTGGTGACATTGTGGGCAGCCGAACAACAAACATCGCTACCGGTCGGAACCACAGGAACGGTAAGCCTGCACCAATCAGAAGATAGACAACCCAAATGCACAGCTTTACGGATGTTATTTAATAAGTCTTGAATAATCCATCTTTGGCTAAGAAGCTATTTGCCGATGGACTAAGGACAAAGATTCGCACGGCAGGGAGATATCTACATGTGAATAATTGCCATGAGGAGCGACTATTGGATTAGTTCGGTTAAGCCATGATCAGAGAACCGAAGCTAGTTTCGCTGACGTAAATGATTGACCAACAAAAGTTAGCAGAGCCGAAAAACCCCATTCAGAAAGGTGGCGAGGGTTACCAGAATTGCCGGAGTAACAAAGAATCGAACAGACAAATGTGTCAACTGTACGCCGTAACGGCGCTACGCTGCCGCGCGACCACCACCAGTCGCGCGCGGGCTGAGTACACCGCGAGGACGCCCACCCCTACGCAGATTCGAACCAAGGATCTTATGGTCGCAAACCAGGCGCACAGACCACTTGGCAACCGGCCGACGAATATACAAATAGGTCAGGTGAATTAGTCTACGAGCACTGGCACAGACGACAAGTCAACACCCGGCCATCTTGGATATTCCCCCGATCAGATGCAGTATCGGTAAATGAAGCCTTTAAAGAAGTGGATCCCGGGCAAAGTGATAGACCAGAGAAAAATAAGTGGAACTGTTGCTGTTGTCTTAAGAGGATCACGGCGCGTGACAAAAGTAGTAGAAAAACATAGAGAAATGTGCATCATGGAGGGGAGCGGGACCCTACGAGTTTGATAGGCTACTTAACCGTGTCGAGGGTGTGTGAGTATGAGTTTGATAAAGTAGACAGTTTGCATGGTAAAGGGGCTTACCACAAGGATGGACGTGAGAATTTGACAAGACGGTCACAAGCTTGAAATACAGTTGTGTTGCCGTGATATGCTCGAGGTTATGTGTATGAAACCTCTGTGTAGTATGTTGCGGCGAAGCTATGAGCGTCAGTTGGTCGGCAAAAAACAACGGCGATGGGTTGCAGGTATTCAGTCGTTATCGTAATACCTCTAGGTACGTACAAGAGGAACAAAGCAGGACTGATCCCGAACACAGCTAGCAGATGTTCAACATGTGAATAGCCATCTTCCGGGAATAGACATGCAGACGCAGCACGGTGGTCGAGTAACAATCATCATCGTCAACAGCAGTACATCAGTCTTTTGAACCATTGCTTCGCTGCCATACAACCACAATGACTGAAGGAACGAAGAATACTAAGCGAGAGAGAACGGGACCTAGCATAAAACCTTAGTGCACTAAGTAAGCATTCAAGGTCAAGGTGCCTACACCATCATCATCATCATTATCCACGTCAGCTAGAGGTGGGAAACACCTCAGCTACTGTGCTGCAATAAATAAATGAAAAAGGAAAATAAATACAAAAGTTGCATGCTAGCTGAGCTACCAGAATCGGATAGGCATCGTTCCGGTAAGCTACCAGCCGGCTACTAAACAAAAAGAAAAATTATTATGTTTTACGCTAAGAAATGTGATCGTAGGTGGAGGGGGAGGCGAAAAGGGATGGGTTGGGACAAAGAAATTCACAGCAGGAACGCGATTGAGGTCGGCTCCTTGCCATGTCAGCAAGTGTATCCAGCCAAATGTGTTCACCGTCTTTTGGACCGCAACCAGGGAGCCGGTGCCTACACCTTGTCAACAAGATACCGTAACAAACAGCTGGCTATCGTGCAAAGATAAGGCGGCATCAGCGATACAGGTTCCTTGTGACTTTCACTGCCCCCCGCCATAATCATCACGACGCAGATAACTCAACACCAGACAATTTAAACGGGCAGTCCGACTAGGATATCACAGTAGACGCATCAATGATGTCGACTGCCAACCATGTCCTGTAACATCTCGAGCCAAGCGTGTCACTTTGCCCACAGCCCGGAAGGCGAGACGAACCAACAGCATCCAGTTTGATCGTCAGTGAATTCATTGCTAGATGCCAAATTAACTTTGCCAAACATGAGCATTGCGCCAACATACGTCTAGCAAACAAAACAAGGCGCTTCTCGCTAAGTGGTGATCGGGCATACATGGTACGTGCCAGAGCCAACTTATTCAGTGTTAACTGTTGTGCTAATGAACTAGCCTCATTATCAATATCTTGCACAAGTCTGGGCACACTATCGTTGCGGACACGCTGGTGCCATCTGAGAGCATAACTGCTCCGCTGACAGCAATGACCAAAGGCTCGAAGTTGACTCAAATACTCAGAGTGAAAGAGCCAAGTCTCACTTCTACAGAGCAAGATGACCCTCTGTCCTTGCAGATATGGCCTTTCAAACAGATTTATTGCAGTCCCCAGATATGCAAAAGGGGAACTATATTCGGTGATTATGCGCTCATAGTTGCTCGCTAACAAGGGTCAGGGCGCGGCTGGTGATCCCGCAACAACACTCGCACCTCGAAGGTGCGATACATGAATGGCGGGATCCGGTTCCGGAGTTGTCTGTTACTGTGGCCTCCAAAGGACACCCACAGGACGCCTGCGCCTATAGAGGGACCATGGGTGGCTTGCGCTACTCCACCCACAGTTGCAACCACATACCACATATCCAATGTAAAGCAGAAGGAATAAGACCGGGAGGCAAGTGGATGCGAGCCACGTTTCCTCAATGGAGCCGGCCCACACTCTTTTAACATGCGCAGCAGCAGCATTCCTGTCCATGTGGAGAATCATGCGTACCAGACGTACACAAGGCTGTAGGTATGCCGTAGTCCGCTCCCCACTGAATGAAGTCACTCTTGGAGCTTAGCACGGCCACGAGGACTGTGTACCCCGTTCCTCCAGCAACGAGTGGCAGTCTCCTAGAGACAGTAATCGAGGTGGAGAGTGTTAAACAGGTAGGCAACTTGTCAACATTCACATCAAGCGCTGTCACACCGGGGATATCAAACAACAAATAATTTGAAGGAAAATAGGCAAAGAACAAGCAGCTGAATAAGAGAACTGAGCAAATCAACGAAAGGGTAATACCTTCTAGCCGGTTTAAGAAGACATAGTTTAAGTCAATGTAGCCCAACTGCGGTGGGGAAGCATGATGTGTGCTACATCAACGTCATATATATATATATATATATATATATATATATATATATATATAGTGGATGACATTGCAAGGACTTTGAGCTTTTCTGTTGGGATAGCACACAAAACTGTCCATGTCATCCACCGTCACCCTTCTGTCCGACTGAATGAGGTCATTGACTGATTCGATCACCTCAGGAGACCTCAATTCTGTAGGCCTCCCAGGCCTCTTTTCATCCTCAACACTGCTCCGTCCTTCTTTAAACAATTTTTCCCACTTGTAGACACTTTTTCGGCTGAAACATGTGGCACCATACACAGTTGACATTCTCCTATGAATTTCAACTGGTTTTCACTCTTCAGCAACCAGAAACTTGATAACTGACCGTTGTTCAATCCTGGGGCATGCTTCCTGATCGGCCATCTTTGTTAATCGCTACAACTCTCAAATGTTTTTCAATCTGTTAAAGAAATTACATCCGTGTGAAAAAGAAGTAAAACAACAAAAATAAAAGAATAAAGGTTCTATCGGTATTAGAAGTCCTTATACCGAAAAATTCACCTTATTTATTGAATGACCCTCGTGTATATATATATATATATATATATATATATATATCAGTCGCGCAAGTAGTGGATGCGGCTATCGAGAAAAGTATGGGAATTCAATGATTCCGGTCGCGAACCATGTCTTCAAGCGTGTTAAGACACAGATAGCCCTTATCATTGGGTCCCCGTCCAAAGGCGGTCAAATGTGACGTCAGCGATTTCTTGTGCTGTTGCCATGCGGGTGCCTCCAGCCTGGTCCCGAACGAACGAACAGAGTGCGGCACGGCAAACGCGCAGGTGCAGTGCGTAGGACCTGATCGAGCAACCTTAACTGGTAAAAAAACGAGCGTGTTGAAAGGAATACTCTCATTTTCCATGACACAAGTCCATGGTTATCGCTGTGTACTGAGTGTTGAGGACATGAAGCGTGTGTCAAATGATGGGAGCACTCTAGAGGTTATCCAAGGTTGACTGGGCCACCAAAACATCACTTTAAAAAAGACAATATCGTATGGGATTCTATCAGACAGCACCTAAAAACCTGCATGGTGAGATTCCGCCACACGATGGCGTCCATGACGAAATTGAAGAAACAGGGAAAATTGGGCAACACTGACGAACGACACTTGTTTCCAGGAAAACATCCGATAAGACCGCGTAGACCCTGATGCGAAGCGTGGCGCTCGGGTACGTAAAAGGTTACCAAATTTTGTGAGAACACTTTTCCGCGCAAGAACTCGAACAAAATGAATCGATCGATCGAGTCAAGTGCACTCCTGAGATCGAAGGACACAGCTATTGCCGTTCTGCGGTACGTGTAGTGCCTCTTTATTATCCGCCACAGAATAAATATATAGCCTACACAGCCTCGCCATAGGTGAAAACATGTTTGCTCTTCCTTGAACCGAGATTCCCGTTCTGCAGTGAGGCGACGAACGAGAGTTGAGGCCAGTAATTCTGTCACCACTGGGATTAGGCTAATACCTCTGTGGTTAGTGGTCGGTGGGACAACTCTTCTTGTACACGGCCACTATGACCGACTCACTCCAATTAGCTGGAAAGGTCCCTTCCTTTCAGATCTGTCCGAACAAGTAGGTCAGTGCATTGCAGAGGATTTCACCAGCATTCTTAATTAGTGCGGGGTTCAAGGGAATCCGGGCCAGTAGCTTGAAAATGATTGTGGACTGTGATCACGTTTCGGATCTCAGCCTCCAATAGAGCCACTAAATTAACTGGCCACGGTCAGCCTGCATTATTTAGGGGTATGTGATCAACCGAACTGCTTTCGTAGGTGCTCCGTCTAACGAGCCAAACGGTGCCCCATATTGTTTCTCAGAGCATCCGTGTTGTCGCTCACTGTCTCATTGACACCTAGTCTCCTTGGACCAGTGGTGCGGATAAGCAAAAAGAGCTCGAGATAATTGCTTATTGCTCCCGCGTTCTCTATTTCTTGAACCCTACTGTACACCAGACATTGTTGTCCGCACAAAGGCTCCGCTTTAGTTCGTGCCCAATAGTCTGCGCAGAGGCAGCCTGGAGTTTTCTTCTGGATTGCATAAGGTTTTCCGACCTCTCAAATATTCAGTGACTGGAGCGGCGAGGAATGACAGCGTTCCGAGCAGAGGTACTCGCATCGTGCATGGCGACCGAGATTCTATTTCCCTGAAGCTCAGCGTCATTAGGGCGAGGGAGCGAAAGTTCGGTACGCAGGTATACTGGTAAGCTTGCCTGAACGAGAAGTGTGGTAACTGCTCAGTTGTCAATCGCGGGAGGCGCTTGGTACGCCTCACGATAAAGTTCATGGTCATGTGCAACGGATGCCCACTTGACGGATATCGGTACGCTCGCTAGATGTGAGTGCCCAGCGCCAGTGGAAAAATGGACGCGGAGAACAAAAGATAATCCATCAGTAGGAGTGGTAATGAGAACAGTGGATAGCCGGATCCGGGCTGCTCCGTTTGGCGTGCACGGGAATCGCAGGCCCAACGGTGGACTCAAAAGTGAAGTGATGGAAGATAATGTTATCCTCACTTGATCAAACAACGGAGCAAGGAGAGAATGATAGGTGCTGAAACAATCGCTGACATGTATGCATAGTGGTGTACATATAGATGTAGACTTGTAACCTAGATAGATGAAGATTGACACACAGGTGGGTGTAGAATCAACTTGTGGTGCCTGAGCAATCGGTTCCTGATCAGGTTGGCAGACAAGAAATGGGCGGATGCGGCTAAGAAAGCCCCACAGCTCACATCCTTGCGAGTTGAGAGGGCATGACAACTAGAAAAGAGGTCTGTGGTACGGTTTTATAAAAGTAATCAATAGAACGAGGCCTGCGTTCGGACTGCATTCAATACCGCTCAAGCGGTCGCTTTGTTGAAAACCAAGGGAAGTTGATAGCCATAGGAAAATCTCCGCGATGACGTGATTAGTATATAACATCCGTGGTGGATTTCCCTATTAAATGATATGCAACCAGAGTCTGCCTATGTATTCGCACTAAGATTCTGACTCAGGCGTGAAAGCCTAACTCTCTTTTATGCAGCCTTATCACCAACCCAGCGCTATGTGAATGTAGACGAAAGAATATTATTACTTGCAGTAACGTTTCCAATTCGTTCACTAATGGAAGAATAAGTCGATGGATTAGTGTGAAAGAATCGATGCGTTAGACGATTGTGGAAGGTGAATGGAAGTCGGAAGCATCCAAGGAAGGATATGCTGGCACGCTACGAGTGCTTCAGTAACAGAAACATGGCCAGCAAAAGGAGCTAGAGAAGGACTTAAGAAGATTGAGTTGGAGGACGAAGGAACCCGAGGCGGAAGACTCGAACTCAAGTTGCACCTGACTCTTGGGATCAGGGTGGACGATGATGGGTCTAATCGCGCCCAGAAGGCCAATAAGGTGACCAGAGACAATTCAATGCTCCAAAGAGTACGAAGAGACAGGGAATGTGGATACGAGTGTTGATACAAAAACACTAATTTGTGCTAAGCGACAATGTGGACCCCAGATCTTTGACACATATGATCCGTGGATTGAAGAGATATTTAAGGTGAGGCAAATAAGCTTGTCAGTTTTACCGTTGCGAACGAGATACAACAACATAGCATACCAAGCCGAAGGGACGAGATAACTGGACCTCAAACTCCTCGAGCAGAATAGAGAATGAGACTACGAACTGATGATGTCACCTCGATTGGTGACGAAACGTTGGCAACAAAATTACCAAGCTCAGCGAACAGTTCAACCGTCAGAGAATGAGACTATAAGTGGTTGCGAAGCACGTCTAACAGTGATGATCAAACGAGGGTGGAGGTCATGGGAGTTTGTTGTAACAGCTTCCGCAAACTGTGATGTAACATTGTTGAAACCCGTCCGCAAAATGCCTTCAAGTGAGTTAGAGAATCACGAGATGGTTGTGATCATATGGTCGGGTGGATTATGGGCGCGACAGAACCGTGTGGACAACCAACCCATCATGTGTGTTATACCGAACATTTGCAAAAAAGTTGGGAGGCCATTTCGCGATTCCATTCGCACAGCACAACCAAGTGGGACTTTTGGAAAACCGCAATTCTGGCGACCGAGTTGGATCAGAATCGATGCGAACACAACAGTGGGAGAGACTGTGCTTGGTACAAAGAGCAACTACTCGGAGAGGAACACCACTTGCAGACAGAACAGAGATAGGAACTTAGTGTTACAATGGTTGCGATCAAGCCCAATGAGTTCTCACATACCTCTAGTTCTGTACAACGTTGCTACAGCGCATTGAGTGCAGCACGCAACTCGGACGTTTGTGCCTCGTGCTCCACCTTCACGTTGCCCAATTGTGTCTGCAGGCTAAACACTTCGAGTTCGCGCTGCTCTAACTCCTGTTGGCATTGCTCACGAGCTTGCGAATCTTCCAGCAACACAGAGACGTCCACCTCGTTATCACTGTACGCCTCGATTTGGCGTACAAGACGATCACCAGCATGGTTTTGCAAGCGCTGCGGGGAAGGAGAAAGTACAATTAGTGAACTCATTAGTCATGAGATGCAACAGTATTTTGAAGTTGCCAATTTGTCAGTGAGGATATGACTACTAGTGAGGCAAGTGTACTGAGGCGATGCGGCAATATAAACGGCAGTGACAATGTATGGGAAAGAAGAAACACCTTCCGAAATTGTCATCATGTGGAAGCTCGGGGCTCCGCGACCACTACCAGCAAAAATCAAAGTGGGGCAACAAGATCCGCCTCGTCGTGACATTTAAAGGAAACAAATCCGGAATCAGAATGCAGGCTCACCACTGAGCATGAGCTAAATAATAAAAGATGGGGATGAAGGAGAGAGCATAATTGGTGAATCAACGTAGCTGATTCTACGCAGGGTGCAGAAAAGAATAACCGATGGATACGTGTGGCGTTCGGGTTCAAAGAGAGCAGTATGGCTCAGAAGCAAGTGCATGCCTAACGCGGGCTAAAACAACCCCATGCACCGCCGCCCTTTGGAGCACGGATACAGACTGAACAGCAGACGCAAGACCTATTGAGTGTTACCGGATATCAACATGGATGAAGCTTCTGAAAAGCTGGTCATTTTGAACTTCAGAGCCATATAAGCCAGTACAATTAAGTAATAGACCGGCGAGCGCAAGTAAAAGGTTGGAGCAATGCGAGGATTGTAGTAAGAAAGTCCAGGTGTTAGCTTTAACAATAGCAGTTGTTAAGTCATTTATCGGAAGTGCACCGACGTACTTTCAGGTAAGTGTTCAGTCCCAAGTGTCGAAACTCTTCTTGGAGGAACACGCGAAGCATCACGTCATCGGTGGAGTGGACAACGATGTTGAAGAATTGTATACATGAGACCTGACACAGGCAGTTTCAGAATATATGTGTCAGATGGGAAGTTGAGAATAAAGCTGCTAAGAATCGAGGTGTATATCATACTTGGTGGAAATTGGTCAGCAAAAAAAGAAAGACGTGCCACGTTCTGCTACCTGCGGCCTTCACATTCCGGTTAGCATCACGCGCCGGTAAGGAACTGCACAAATACAAAGTGGCTAAAACTCTGGTGGTGTTTCACTCGATGGGATTAGTTTGAAGCTCTATGAAACAGGTTTCGAATGGGGGAATAAAATCACTTACAGGGAACCAAATAAAAGTGGAAAAATTGGAAAAAACGCTGACATATGAAGATTCAAGGAAGATGAATTGGTAAAAGTAGAAACGTAGTGGCTTCAAATGGGACAACTGCATGATGCTGGGAACTCGACACAAAACGGATCGCGGAGATGGGTGAAGCAACTCCCTGGGCCCAACACATTTAACGCGGGGAGTTCAAGCCAACATGATAGTGGATCAGTTGAGTGTATTGACGAAAACTGCGCAACGTGTCGAGTGAGGCAGAATGGAATCATTAACGTTCTATGGAATACTAAGCCTGCTACCTCGTCTAGGACAAAAATGTCGCACGTAATTGGAGATTATGAGGTGTCATAGCTAGACAGGATGAAACGAACTCTAACTGCTGTTGGATAAAGAGAATGGCCCAACTCCGGTCGGTGTTCAGAACACACATAAGAGTTTTGCTTCTGTAAGTGTTTTTACTGAACCAACCCATTTTAAAAGGAGGTCACTTACAAATATGTCCTCACAGGGGAGGAACATTATTTGCGAAACACTATGATGTTGCAAATTCCTAATTCTGTGAATGCTTGGCTGCATACATGGATAAAACGTACGGGAAATAGAAGCTGATTTGCCCCGATAGGAATCGTACAGGTGTTACTTTCAAACCTTCCATTGTCTTTGAATGCTGGTCAACGTTAGCGAGATAGTGTCGCCCTTCCGGACAACCCGCTGGTAGCAAACGATCAGGTTGTACAAATTAAAAGCTACTACCGCAGTGATGATTAGTCTGATGAGGTCAGGTGACTTACGTCAACGCACCTCATTATTGACGTCGACTAGGAATCGAGTGCACTCTGAAACGTTAAGTTTGCAATAACATTGTCCCAACTGTTAATCTCAATGGATGACTCGGCATATTCACCACCAGTCTACTGATAAAAGTGTCTTTAATTCCACAGTTCTCATGGTAGTACCGGAGTAAGTTAACGACAGGACAATGGAAAAGAGAGGGTTTAGTAATGGATGTCCAAATGGGAAGGAACCGCGTATCTTTGAGCTCAAGCACAGTGCCAGAACATTTGGTGGATTAAGAATATGTTCTGTAAGGCTACCATAACATGCTCCTTTCGCATGTGGTGGCATCGGTTGAAACAAGAATACAGGCAGTTCATTGGGATCATAGGCGATGTTGGAAAGACTGAGTGAGGCGAGTCGTTTACTATTCCCCAATTGGGCATCAAGCGTCACACCAAGACATGCGACTAGAACCTTATAGAACATAGTCGAAGACTGTAGCGAATTGCTCAACAGTGATGAACTGAATCACTTCATTTGAAGACGTTGCAACATTGCCAATTACCCAGCAAGCGAGTGGACGATTAATACCCACGTGCACACATTGTTTTGAGTGGGTTTTATTAGATTTGAAATATAAGGCGATGCGGAGTAGTTGGCCCTGTTAGAGTAGAAGGAAGCAGTCACAACGAAAGGCCGAGTTGGCGCAAACCAATGGCGTGTGGCACATGTACATCAATGACAATGCTGTAAATCAGCATATCCGGACTCATAAAGCTTCATTTAAGTTGATTTGGACAAGTATAAATCGAAAAGGACGAACCTAATGGTATTTAAAAATAACAAAGGGAGTCAAATGTGGCTTGTGCCTTTCACAACTGTTCCACAGGCGTATACATCAAGTGGCAAATAGCCTTCAGCTGCCCGTATCGACGTGTAGCCGATGATCCTAGTTCGTCAAGAAGACTGAGACGGCAGCCGAGATGGTGTTGATGCCAGAGAAATGCAACGAGTTCGAATGAAGTAAATTCGCTCAGAGAATGCAAATAGTTCTCCGCGAAATACATCATAGGAGTAGGCGTGGAAAAGCGCTGAAATAAGACTAATCAAACAAGATGAGGTCAAACGCGGTCTTCGATCCAGCTTGTGTAGAAATGGCTGTAAAGCGAAACGCCGAGAGCACTGGTCACAGCAAGAATAAAGAGGTAAAATGACTACGTTTAAGAAGCAGGGGAGATATGGTAAACAGGAAAAACTCGTCAAAATCAAGCAATGCGATTCTAAATAGCTTGTCAGGAAGTGTGAACAAGCACACAAGACAATCATAAGGTTGGCATACAAGTCACTGATCGTGGGAAAGTGAGGTGAGGCAGCGTACCAAATTCAAAAATGCAGCGTCAAACGGCTAAAAGTGAGGCGTGGGTGCCGTGGATGTTAGGATGAAAAACGCTATCTGAAGACAAAATAGGGTTGGTTACGTAGCCATCCGAGTATAACAACCGTTTTATAAACAGACTGGATGGGGTTTCAAGCTACTTAAAACAAATCTATGATCTATGCTGTGAGACCGCAGTAGGTGTGTTAAAAAGTCAGCTGTACGCCGCAACGGTGCATCGCTGCCGCGCGACCACTACCAGTCGGGCGTGGGCTGAGTATACCGCGAGGACGCCCACCCCTACGCGGATTCGAACCGGTGACCTTATCGTTGCAAACCAGGCGTGCAGACCAGTCGGTCACCGGCCGACAGTGATGGGTATTGGAGAAGGAATTAGTCAAATAACCACAGATCAAAACCAGAAGTGTGATAAAATAAAACCTCTAGAAATAGACGAGAAGATGCCACTAGTGAATCCGATCACTCAAGGTTGCAGCCGAATTCGCAGATGGGTGACGTAGAATCAAATCAGCGGGGAGAAAAACTCGACACACACACACAGTTTGACAGTACTGCTACACATCAAACAAGCAGACAGTGAAATGCCATCGCGACGAGCAATTTGATGTATCACTACTCACCATGAAATCGATGCTGTAGTCATCTGCAGCCATCGTCTCGTGAGTGTAAAAGTAACCGACCAAGCTTTCAAAGCGAGCCGATTCGTGGACTTCACATTTGAAGTTGTCAAATGCCCGAATAACGCGTTCGTGGCCACCAAATATTAAGCAGACAGCTGCCAGTAATTCAAGCACAAGCGTTTTGGTCCTGGGAGAGAAAAGAGTGGTTCAAGTGTAGAGTACGGATAAAAATTGCGGGACTGATCCAAAAGTGGCTAAGTAGGCACTGTCAAGGTGAATGAAAAAATGGGGCTGGATTAAGATGAATTTATTTCGGTCATAGAAATATTAGCTATGTAAGTGAATAAAGAATATTGTAGCATTGATACAAGTCGATAGAATGGCTGGACAGTTGGAAAAGAACAAATGATACCAATACATTCAACGCGGCGAGACTGACTCAACTCATCTCAATGTGATGACCGGAGATGGATGCCCAAAATTTGAGAATGGGGTATTTGCTTCCCATTGTATACGTCACCCGGATTGACAGATTTAAAACGCACACTACGGCATAAGTTGAATGCCAACAGGAGATGTGCAGTTGAATATAATCAACAACAATAAAAAGTAAGTGCAGTTCAGCGGTATCGTTCGATATCACAATCAAAATCATAGTTTGCTGGTGGGCTCTGACTAAACTGTATGGTTCCTACGGTCCAGTGCAGGAATAGAAGAACCGCTGGAAATAAATCAACAGGAACTCTAACCAGGCACACTTACTGACCACCGTAATATGGTTTAACAAACAGCGAGAAGGATTCCACAAGAGATACGTTTCGGTAACAGTCAGGTAAAAAAGGAACTTTGCTATTTATAGCAACACACCGAAACACAACTGATCGCTTGAGTATGGTTACACATATCATTGCCTCCGTTGTATACATTAATAGTATAAAAAATCTGGTGGGAATTCACAAACTAGTTGAGCTAAATGGCGGAAGTGGGTAGCGGCGGCAATCAGAAACTGTGACTACCTAGCTCATTGAGGTAGCAGAAACGAAAAATTCCACGGGCTACGAATGTGTACGATATACGCAGAAGCTGAAAATGACCAAGACATGATCTGTTTCCGGTGTGTCGAAATGCAATGGACACAAATACAAACACCGCGTGATGAGTAGAACAGTCGAAAGGGCTTGAACTGTGAAGTCTGTACAGTGACAAGGCCTGTGAGGCACCTGCGGTACCGCTGGGAAGAACGAACGTCACACAAATGCATCACTAACAATTCCTAGTCATCCAGTTGGAGTATATCGCAATGTAAGCAAGAACTGTCGTAGGCGGGAGAAAACATTAAAAAATGTTTCTCGAGTGTGAAGAAGCGCTCTAAAACAGCAGCTACTGAGCAGGAATATTTGTTCACTAAGCGAGCACAGGCAAAAACATCCCACAAGTCACATGTGGTAGTTGAACGATAGA
The DNA here is from genome assembly GCA_944474145.2 of Dicrocoelium dendriticum. Classification (NCBI taxonomy): domain Eukaryota; kingdom Metazoa; phylum Platyhelminthes; class Trematoda; order Plagiorchiida; family Dicrocoeliidae; genus Dicrocoelium; species Dicrocoelium dendriticum. The sequence continues at coordinate 79,315,167 of OX104068.1, read as the reverse complement.
GTTGAGAGAGCACCTGAGTGGAGGATTGTACCGAGCCTCAGCTTTGAGCCACAATAGTGGCATCAGTGATCACCGAATTCACGAGTTCAAGCAATAAAATACAGGTACGCAATCTAGCGGATGCAAGTCATCAGGTTACCACACCTCCACTCTGAATAGCATACCTTCTATTCCAGAATTTAATGGCTCCCAATCCTCCTGGCTCTCATGACGAAAACTGTATTCACAATCTAATTGTGGTTCAATTTAGTTAAATAAGTATGATCCGGGGGCAGAGCCAGTCACCACAACTTGCGTCCATTCGATAACAATAAAGAAAAATGCCGAGAAAGATAACGCAGAACACAGAAGGACAACAAGGAAAAATGAATCAGAAAAAACCGGTGTAAAAAAGACCTATATGGAATATGATCAATTAGGGGTAGGAAACCGAATGCAGCAGCCCGCGAATACGTCATGTTCAACAATGTTTCCAATCACCGATGTGGCACATCCGGAGGTCCCCACCTTCGAAGATAATACAAGCAAACCATTCAGTAAAGTTCTTCATTCTGCGCTACGTCGTCGGTGGTTGCCTTGTGACTTCACCCAATTTGAGTTTCGTAAACAAGTAGGCTATGCCACCGCGAGGGCAAGACACATAAGATTGAATTGATATTGAGAACCTTTTCTCTACGAGAGTGAATACTTCGCTCGTTAGACACACGTTGGAATAGTATTCAAGGGTGTGCAGAAGCTCAAAAAAGCTAGACCGCATTGCAGTGGAACAAACACAGAGACAATTGCCGAAGCGTTCTAGGTGCTTATTCAAAACTGGAATATCCTGAAAGATAAGCTAAAGCTCCGGCACGACATACGGAGTCGTGCAGAGCTGTAGGATGGGACACATTTATGGAGGCATTATGCAAATGAGGAGGTAGGGTAGAATGCGAGTGATGAGCACAGTCAACTGAAAATGCCATATGGAGAGGATCCCAGAAATTAATAAGCGCATGAATACGACAAGCAAGTGGCGTGCTTGTTAGCTAGGACAGCTCTCATATGGTATGGTAAACAATTGAGTAAAAGCAATTCGTCCCTTCGCGTCAAAAGAAAAGCAAGCTGCAAACCCAAAGGCAAATAGTAATACCTACGGCCTGATAACTGGTACATCGTATGGGGTCGTCAGGCGATGGAAACGTATGCGCTGGAAGGCACTGGGAGGTCAGTGCAATCAGTTTATTGCTACGCAAGTGCAGCAACTGAATCTTGCTATATTATCCCAAATACTATAAAGAGGTTTCTGGACGGATGTGTACTCGAACAAAGTGATAGCACAACAAAAGGTATGGCTAATCTGACAACTACAAAGAAGTTTAAGCCGTGGCACAGGGTGCAGAAGTTCAGAAATCAGTCATGATAAAGTGATAGAATGCAAGTACACAAAATGGGATCCACTTAAAGGTATCGGCACACTGGAAGGACTCACTCGTGGCTAGGGTGTAATAAACAGAGTGTGATCACGTTGATGGCCCTTGGATGGTCGAACACCATGGAGCAGCCACGCTGGATGGGTACGAAGTGGAACAGATGGAGGAATGGACGTTAAATGAAAAAGAAAGTGAAAAAGGAACACAGAATCAGCAATCTCAGTAGAAGTGGGGGGTGGATGGAAACGGTGCGGAACCATTGTCTCGGCAGTGCCACTAAATGCTACAAACTGAATGACCTCAACCCACGACCATAGTGGTCAGCGGGTGGGAGCTATCCAAACACCAAGCAGAGTAGTAATGAATCACACAATACAATATAGATTAGAGTAACACCGAGCTAGATGAGAAAGTCGGGTTCCGCATGCAATGACGGGGCAGTCGGTTGCTGGAGCAAGATGAAAACAACCTATGTGTACTGGTAGACGATTGGGATGGAGAAAAATCAGAAAAAAGTGAGACACAACCATCACGAGCAGGTTGGCTTCAAAGTGGAACGGACAGACAGTTCGTGGGCTACACTGAGCGCCGATTGACTAAGCACGGGCAAACCAAGCACCGCTTGAACTTTATCGGTTGCGTCTGATATCTGAAAAGAACTAGAATTTACAACATGAATACGTTGCAAGCAACAATGGTGGTGTATCAGTCATGTGAATTAACACTTTGCTGCCGTACAACCAGAATGACCTAAGGAACGAGGAATGATAAGGAGAGAAGGGGACTTAGCGTAAAACCCGAATGCCCTAAGCAAACATTTAGGGTAGCGGCGCCTTCACCTGGCAAATAACACATCGTCACAAAAAGCTGGCTATAGAGAAAAGATAAGGCGATATCAGCGAGACAGCTTAGTCGCGTCTTTCAATGCCTAGCATTATAATCAGCCAATAGCCCGAGATAATTTTAAGCAATCAGTCCGACTATGATATGACAGCTGGTGGCGAATGCGAGTTATGTCATGTAAAGTCTGGAGCCAAATACAAGGCGGATCAAGTGGACTCCAGTCTGACAGGTGAGACGGACCAACGGCGCAGTGTCTAAAATCAGTGCTACTAAGAGACAGCACAGTCGCAACAGACACTCGCCATTGTCCGTCCGGTCGGAGTCAAGTCCATAATTATCACCTAGCTAAGCTTCTGAAGAGCCCAGACGACACACGCGCATACATATTCAGTGTAACAACGATATCTGCTCTTAGCAGTGCAAAGAATCTGGGGAGATGCGCTCAAAAGGAAAGCGAACTTTTGCGATGACATATTTATTTCTTATTGCGCAACATTTAAAACACTTTCCCCCTCAAAGTAGTCCTATCTACTGGCAATACACCGTCCCCAAAGGTGCTTCTATTATTGGAGCCTCCTGGAACGCAGTTTTTGGGATAGCATGCAGATTTCTTATCGCAGTGTCTTGAATATCCTCTATATTTTGGAAACGACGCACCTTCAAGGTGATTTTAAATTTGGAAAACAGAAAAAAGTCTGCTGGGACTAGGTCCGGAGAATACGGTGGATGAGACACAACGGGAGTGTGGCGTTTTGATAGATAGCTGCGGACAAGAGACGATGCGTGAGAAGAAGCACTGTCATGATGCAATATCCAAGTCTGGTTTTCCTACAGTTCAGACCTCTTCCTGCGCACAGCATCCCTTAAAGGAGATAGGATTCCCTGCTAGACTTCTTTGTTTAACAATTGACCAGGAGGTAAAAATTCCTGATGGACAATGCCTTTATAATCAGAAAACACAATAAATATCACCTTGAATTTTGACCGACTCATGCGTGCTTTTTTGGAGGAAGAGACCCTTTCCTCATCCACTGCGACGACTACACCTTCGTTTCAATATTGTAGCCATAAACCCACCTCTCAGCACCTGTTATGATGTCCTTAGAAAGTTTCCACTGTCATTGGCAGTGGCTGATCGTCAGCCAACAAACGAGGCACGAAATTAGCACTGACACGACGCATCACAAATTTGTCACTCAAAATTTGCTGGCATGATCCTACGCTTATGCCCACTTTATCAGTAACTTTTCTAAAAGTAAAACGACGATTTCCACGCATCACAGCACGAACTCTGTCGATATCGTTACCGTCTGTTGATGTGAAAGGTTATCTAGGCTTGGGGTCGTCAGCGACCGACATTCTGCCGTGTTCAAAACGCTTAAACTAGTAACAGTACTACGTGCGACTTCTACAGTCCTCCCCGTAGGCTTGGCAAAACAATTGAAATATCTCTGTAAAATGTTTGACAAGTTTGTAACAAAACTTCACACGCGCACACGTTCTTCAAGCTCGTTCACTGTCGCTTTGGCATTAATCCGACGAACAGTTTATGCACGTGCTCACTTCAGCAGCTGTAGTTCGCCAACCAACAGTAAGAGCGAAATGCAGCAAATGGCAGCCTGTTGTCTAAACGAGGCTCGACATGCTCTCAGTAGGTGTAGCGCGCTCCTTCTGCCGGTTGGCACGCTATTTGCAAAATTCGGTTTCTTTTTGAACACTCCTCATATTCGTCTTTGACAGCATCAGAACTGCGGTCGTTGGGGATATAATCGAAGCATACAAACAAATATGCAAGGCATAAGCAGTACGCAGGTACGCATTACAGATGCTGCGCTGCCGCGTAACCACCCCCAATCGCGCGCGGGTCAAGAATACTACTAGCGCCGCCCGGTCCATCAAGCGGGCTCCAACCCGCGGCCTCAGATTACAAGGCACGCCTGTGATATATAAGGCCAAGGGCCGGCAGAAAGAGTGTCTAGAACTACTTCGTGAATCAACCTTAGTTGATTGTAACTGGGTCTTGGAGTACCCGCCATGTGTCTGGATTGCGACACGCACGGCAGGTACTAAAGAACCTAATAATGAACTTTTTAATGCTGTGCCAAGCGCTGCTTTGGAGCTCTGGCACAGTGACCAAGACGAAAGCCGTCAAGCACTGTCTTGGGCTCAGCTCTCAACTCAAGCTACCTCTACCTGACGAGTCCAAATCAGGGCGAAACCGGTCGGTCGTGGAGTGCAGGGTTGGGCAAATGAACCTCTCTCCAAGCTCAGTTGATGTTGTCAAACGGACTGCACACGAAAGGATGCTCACGGGAATCCAATCAACCAACGATGATTTAACCTTGGAGCTGAGAATGATGCCCACACCAATCTGACCAGTGGTTGGTGTATAAGCGTCTCCGGATGCGTTCAAGCAATAGCTAGAGGACAATCCAGACGGTTAGTTTAAAGAAACACGCGTGGGTCATTGACTTTAGTTCCCTACATGTAACACACGTAAATACCCAGTGTGTCCGATGTATGTGCGAGTGCAGTCTGTTGACCAATTTGTTTTAGAGTGCGAATGTTGAACGCCTCCAGGGAAACTGGGAAGTGTGGCCTTATAAGGAGCTGTTGGAAATTGGTGTCCAGATAGTGGTGCGGAAAAATAGTTGTAGATGGTAGAACTGCAGTGGTATTGAGGTTGCTGTCAAGTAACCTGAAATTACAGAAGAAAGGCTATTAATGGGGATCGGGAGGGTGTAAAAGAAACAGGTAGTAAAGTAGGTAAAACATTTTCGCTTGTCCGCCCTGTTGTAGGTAGTAGAAGACAACCCATTTGTAGTTACAGCGGGAAGAACAGGCCGGGTTAGACCTGGTCGCGGCTGCAGCGATCAAGTCTTCAAACTCCCCCAGATCCTTGAGCTCCTCCAAGTGTACCCGAAACCAACGATTGTCCTGTTCCTGGATATCCGCGCTGCCTTCGATTCTGTCGACAGGTCTGCATTGTGGCACTGTTTGCGGAGAAATGATGTCCCCGGGAAGCTCGTTTCCGTACTATGTGCTATGTACAATCTGACCTCGAGCAGAGTTAGAGTTTATGGAAAGCTTTCGCCTTCCTATATCGTCAATAGTGGAGTTCAACAAAGATACCATATATTTACATTCCTTTACAATTTTGCCATTGAGGATGTCTTAAAGAATGCTCTGGGTACTTCGTTGAGCGCTGGCGTTGAGCTCCTCCCAGGTAGCTGAGTTATTGACCTGGACTACCTTGATGAAATCATCTTGCTGGGTGACCGTAAACAGGCCGTCCAACTTGCACTCAACAGTTTGGCGATTGAAGCGTCAAAGTATGGGTTGGATTTTTCCCCATTCAAGTGCAAAGTTCTTTTCTAAGACTTTCAGATGACTGTACTTGCACTCACTCTTGGTGGTGAGACATTGGAGGTTACGGGGAGTTTTGCCTACCTGGGAAGTTGCAGCACAGCCGGTGGAGCTGTTGCAAACGGGATTTCGATGCGGATCTCAAGAGCACGCCTCGCTATCTCCAAGCTAAGGCCTTTGTGGCGCCGCCATGACATCCATCTATCCATCAAAGGCCGGGTTTATTGTGCGATTGTCTGCGTTGTACTGTTGTACGATTGCGAGACTTGGCTTGTTCGTACCGTTGACCCGCTCCTTCTCTCTGTCTCTGAGCACCGTTGCTCGCGATCCATTGCCCGTGTGTGGTGGCTGTACCAAGTAACTAATGTGAAAGACAGCGTGTCCGTGGTGCAGGCAGCCACACGCTTAAGGAGCTCGTCCCCCTGCGTCACCTGCGGTGGCTTGGACACATACAGCGCATGCCCGCTCATCGTCTTCCGTGTAGGGTGTTGTTCGCGATTGCTGGAGAGGACTGGAGGAATCGGCGCGGTAGACAATCTACAATATAGAGAAGCCACATGAAAAGGCTGACGAAACAGTTGGCCTCGGTCGGTTGTTCTCGACTCCCTGGTTGGGATTTCAGTGATATAGGGTGTCGCTGGTTGGAGACCCGAGAAGTCATGGCTCAGGATTGACATCAATGGCGGATGTGTATCTCTGCGTGTCGCGGTAATTTCCCTTCCCCAATAAAACAGACAATATGAAACTCAAAAACGGAGTGGAATAAAGAAAAAAATGCAGCGTGTTTTTTTCTTATTCCTATCCTGTTTTCCTATTCTGACATGATTCTGATGGCACAATATCTGTACGACAGAATGTGATATATATATATATATATATATATATATATGTATATATATTATATATATATATATATATATATATATATATATATATATATCAAGCTGCGCGACGGCTGATTCAGGACGTAGTTCATGTTTGTGGAAATAGCCATGGTTGTGCATAGGGTTAGATACAGCCAGAGCATCTCAGTCTTTGCATCAGCAAGCAGAGCGTTAAACCTCAAGCACTTGTTGAAGTCATTAAACGTTTTGGGTTGCTTGCAATTTTGCAGTTCATAAATTATCCACATTTGAGTGTTATATCAGTTCACCTGCACCTGTGGTGCTAGGTACCTTGGACATTGTCCCGCGTCACTTCGAAAAGGCACAGTAAAATCCATCAAAAGTTTCGTTTTACAACACTTGGTTGACACTGGACATCAAGTCCAGATGAACCAACCTTTAAAAGTCGTTTATATAACTCAATGGGCCGATTAGGTATGCAAGCAGTCGCACAATGTTAACGTCCAGTCGCTTGTATGATGCAAACCCCCAGTCGAGTGGTCAGCAAGTCGTAAAGGCTCGCAACAATAATGAGTTGGAAGTAATCGCTGAGCTGTCGGCCGGTGGCCGAGTGGTCTGAGCGCCTGGTTTGGAACCATAACGTCACCGGTTCGAATCCGTGCAGGAGTGGGCGTCCTCGCGGTTTATTCAGCTCACGCGCGACTGGTGGTGGTCGCGTAGCAGCGAACCGTCGTTACGGCATGCAGCGGGCGATTTATTATTTTTCCGTTGAACTCTGGTCTTGTGACCGGTCCGCAAAACACTCGTCAGCTCCGAGTCGGCAGCGCATGGAGACAAATCACGTATTGATTGGTCGATAATAAAGGGGACGCGCAAATGAATGCAGTTTAGCACCGGATACAAATTCGATGGTGCGTTAATATGCGCAGTGATACAGATGAGGTTTGAAAGTCGTTTGAGAGGGCGATCAGTGTGGACAAAAGCCGAATGATGAGGCAAAATGTGCCACTTTTATTTTAAATGATGCTATAATAAGTGTCAGTGACCCACTGAATGGGTGCTAGATATCTGAGTTTACTGATATGGGGAAGCAAAACACTGGACAAAGTTGTGGCATTCTACAAAGTCGTTTGAACCCACTGACGTCCGATGGAGAAATTAGGATGACTGGATAAATGAATTTGGCGAAATTCGCACCGCTTAAGTACGTGCAAGCACAAGATCAGTGAAGAATCGCTCAGGTTTGAAACCGATCATTGCGGAGGGTTCCAGAAAGCATCCTTGCTTATGTGCAAAACCGACAGTCGCAAACATTGCAGTGAGTCGACAGACGGTGGAAAAACAATTGGTAACCTCGGTAATTTGGGGTTGATCAGCTTCAGAGAGAACCTGACCGGCCACAACCAGCACCATTTATAGCCACTGCAGTTAACACGTCCCAAGGTCAATCACGTGAGTTCCTCTTTTAATCACAAGCGGTGAAAGTGGGAGTTAAAGAGTAAAAATCCGGATGCTCAGCAGGAAAAGGTGGAGTGTCACAAGTACTTTTTAACTAGAGGTCAACAGGTTTAGCGAGTTACTGTTCTGTTATAGAGCAACTGGGAAGTATAGAACGGCCCCCATTGAATGAGGTCACGTCATCAATACAATGACGGTAAGAAATTACAATGCGTCAATCACAGAGATAGGATTGAACTCAGCCAGCTTGGACATCATTTCGCAAGCTAAAGGTTGCACGAAAAAGCATCACAAAGAACGAGTTAAAATATCGACTGCATTGAACAAAGCTTCATCTCGTGCCAACAGCCAGAGAGCTGGTAAACAAAGACGTACCGCAACAGCCGCACTTGTATATGCCATTGGTGTTCGAATTCGTGGATCGATTTGCACCTCCGAATTAGCTGAATAGAAATACAGCTCGGGAAGCAAAGAAATATTCGTAAGGCATTGTTATGCGTTCACGCCCCGAACAGGGGCGGCAGATTGCATGACCTATACCTAACTGTTAGTGCACAGAGTGCCCCTCTCACCATTGCTACTTCGATAGGTGCAAGGATGGAAATTGCCCAAGAAGGCTCCTGCAAAAAACGCCTGAAGTCTCTCACTGGCAAAAGAATCACAACCGTAAAGGTTGCGGTGGAGTTAATAAGATTCGTGGCTAATAATAATAATAATAGCACCAGCAGTATGCCGGTACGCTTTACCGACGCTTCATTGCCGCAAAACCACCACTAGTCGCACAGGGGTCAACGATGTTACGATGTAGCCAAGTCCTCTACGCAGGTTCGAATATACGCGACCTCGACGTTGGAAGGCAGGCGCTTGATCCTTTCGCCAGATTCGCGATTGCTTTAATTCTAAACCAGCTCATGTCGATAATCAGCTCCATCGTTTCCAGGACTACTCACTACATACAAACTGGCCATCGAAGAGTGGAGCTGTGTGCTGGGAACGATCAGACCCTCATAAACATCAATGACTGAACGTTATGGTTTCAGTCAAGTCAGTTCTCTTGTAGGATTCCAAATACAGAGGAAAAAACCCAGCTAGTGCAACAAAGACAGAAGTATATCTCATCCAAGTTAGCTAGAGTGATGTTGGTTAGCTTGTGTAGGAGGTCGGCGAACTCGTCCGGTTCCGGGCTAAATAGCAACCGACATACCTGGTTGTTTAGGAGGGCACGAAAACACTTGACAGCTTGATGCAAGCTGCTCCGCATCGAGTCCGACAGATGTGTCAGCCTCAGTGTACGGCTACTGCGATGCCGGTCAGCTGATGTTTCCTCCTTTCGTCTCAGACACCACAAATGTCGCAGATTGATAGATTTTCTATTGTCATGGACTAGGCGTTCGAGTTGTTCCTCGGAATCCAAACGGTTAAGAGAAGCCAACGGTCCACTATCCAGCGAATCAGAGGCGGAAGAGGAATCTGATCTGAAATAAAAAATATGAACATCTTCAAATAGAGGCAAGCCTACAACACATGCAAGAGTGGGAAACCGAATCCGGGCAACAGAAGCTGCAAGTCAAATGCATAAGGTAATAAACCACAGATCTCGTTGAGTATCTCCAAAGAAGGTTACCAATCTCTTGAAGCGCTGACCGCATTCATTGGAGACTTCCTTAGACCCCCGCGGCAGATGAGTTGAAAGTAGAATGGATACACATCGTACTGACAAAACACTGCTGATTTGCAGAATGGAACAGAAGGAAAGGGAGCGAATTAATGGTTGATGGGATTTGGTTGTAGGGACTCTCGTCAACAAAGTCGGCAAGTGAGTTGAAGTGTTCTATGTTCACTGAGGTTGGCAATTTGGTTGCAGACGGTTCGTCACCAATCGGGGTGATATCAACAAATGTAACAAATGCATGTTACATTCGGTTAAGAAACTGGGATCTAAGTGCTAAAATGTTGCATCGACTCGGTATGGAAGTAAAAAACTTGACGAAAGTATGTGAAAAGATAGTGCTATGAAGTTCATATATGGAGAGTTATGATATTATTATAATCGGACCAGAAATCGATAGACCGTTAGCATAGAAAAAATAATCGACGGTGGGTAGGCTCCAACATACCTCATCAACATGTGAATAACCTTTGAGACGTAGTTAACCAGCACATCCAAGCCATCTTGATCCAAGAAATCGTAGACCCAACTAGAAAGCGATTACAGTAGGTGAAGATTGCATACTCGACATTGTTAGTCCTGAGAGATATTTCTGTAGCTCGGAGGAGCTCGCTGGCCTGCTGACCATCACCTCGACGTGAGCTCTGCAGACAAACATGTTTAGTAAATGGGCTATGAAACGCACTCTGGACAAGGTGGAGCGATCCGTTCTCAGACCCTTAATAAGGGTCACATAATGGAATGCTGAACACTTGGCATTTTTGGTGGCCTAAAGGTGAGTAACACAAGTATGGCAATGGCCGCTGTTACATAGCTCTCCAGTAAATGTCGCTTTTGATCGGGCGGTAACTGTTCGATTTCCTTGGCTTTATCAGGACCCACGTCTAATGACTGAATTAGATTTGCCCAAGTCTGCCGATACTCCGCACTTTCTTCGTCATCCATTTAATTAACCCTATAATAAATAAAGGATAAAAATCATCACCATCATCATTAACAGCAGCACATCAGCCATTTGAACCGATACTGCGCTGACATAGAACCATGGTAAACTACGGAAGAAGAATAAGCGGGAGAGAGGGGAACTAATCGGAAAGCCTCGATGCCCTAAGCAAACATTTAGGGTCAAGGCGCTTAAACCTTATCAACAACATGCCGTCACAAACAGCTGGCTATCGTAAGAAAATAAGATGGATTCAGCGAGACAGCTTCCTTGGGCCTTTCAATGCCCTGCGCCATAACTAGCCATTACTGCGCAGATAATTCACCACCAAACACACTTCAAACAGGCCGTCCGACTAGGAGACGGCAGCGGACACACCACTGGTGCCGACTGCGACCCATGTCCTGTAAAGTCTCGAGCCAAGCAGAAGGCCAGTCACTTGGACTCCAGCCTGAAAGGCGAGGCGAACCGACAGCACCGAGTATGGACGTCAGTGTCTTCGTTTCCCGCTGCCGAGTCAACTTCTGTCCACGTCGAGTCTTGCGCCACCCAACGTCTGGCAAACAAAACAGGACCCTCTTCGGTAAGCGGAGACCGAGCATACGTAGTACGTGCCCCAGCCAAGGCAACTTATTCAGTGCTATCTGTTGTTCTAGGGAGCTAGCATGATTATCATCACCTAGTACTCACCTACGCACATCATCGTTGCGGACACTGTAACTAAAAGCAGTGCTATTAAGAAACAGTCGGTGTTCCGCATACAGCTGTAACAGACGCTCGCCGTTGTCCGTCCGTTCGGAGTTGTACCCATAAGTACCATCTAGCTGAGTTTCTGACGAGCCCAGGCGACTTACTAGTAGCATTGCAAAGCAGTGCGTTCAGTACGTAGTAGGTGTGCTTAGTAGCATCAGAACTGAAGTCGATGGGGTCATAAGCGGAAAGCACCAATAAACAGTGTCTATTATTACTTCGTGAACCAACCTTAGTTGATGTCATCAGACGGGATGCACACAAACGGCTGCTCACGGGAATCCAATCAACTAACGATGAAGCAGCCTTGGAGCTGAGAACGATGCCACTCCAACTTGACCAGTGATTGCCGCAGCAGCGCCTCCGGATGCGTGCAACCAATAGTGAGAGGACAAGCAGGGTGCAGTTAGTTTAACAACTCCGTGAGTATCATTGATACTAGGTTCGGATACGCAAAGCACGTCAATACCCAGGGTGTCCGACTTGCTTGCGAGTGCAGCCAGTTGAGTTGTTTATCTTAAAGTGCGAACGTTGGACGCCACCAGGGAAAAGGGACAATGTAGTTTTATAAAGCGTTGTTGGTGATTGGCGTCCAGTGGGTGGTGCGGGAAGGTAACTGCAGATGGTGACTCCAGTGGCATCGCAGTTGATGTCAATTAAGCTGAGAATTATAAAAGGAAAGTTAGTAATGCGATTTAGGAGAGGAGTAAGAGAAACAGGTGGAAAAGTGATATCAGAAGTAGCATCTTTCATTTATTCGTCCTAGTGTATGCAGCAGACGACCCTTGGTAACCCATGCGACGGCCGACACAGGATGCGGTTGAAGTTTGAAGAAATAGCCATGGTTGTATGTAGGCTGAGATACTGACAAGGCGCCCAGATCTAGATAGGAGGAGGATTGGGGCCTTTAACCAAAGCCTGTCCGCAAGGCGGAGGGGAGGTGGAAATGAGTTAGTTTTACAGAAATGGACGCCATCCCATCTCAAAACCCGAATCTAGGAGATCAGGAGACTGAGTTTGTCTGACATCTAACTATTGACCAACCCGATAGGAGTAGATCTCAAGGCACCCGGAGGCACCATCCAGTATAGCTCAATGGGTTGGAGGTACACAAACCGCCGCGTCACGTTAAGATCCAGTCTCATGGCGACGGGCCAGCTACTAATAACATCTGACAAATATACGACCAGTGATAGTAAGCTGTGTTCGGTGAGTGTTCACACAATCTGCATGCCAGCGCACTTTGGTATGCATTCAGAACATCTGGCCTCATCAGTTGCCAAGTATCTATGCTCTCAGCGTCGTTGCGGACGTCCGCCCGGACGCACCCGCAGGTCGGCACATACAAAAGCGTGATCGGTCCACGCTCGTGTTGCAAAGCGAGCGACAGGTTTGGACACTGCTTCTTCAGTGGTAGCTGATAGCATCATCAGTGTACACGTTAGATGCAAGTGGAAAACACCTCAACTGCCGCAGGTAGCTAATAGCGATGTGGTCGATTTACCTCCATGGCTGGTGAGCGCCATGTCTCCCTCCAGCGGGTGCTGTACCGGAAGTTATTTCCTGCGAGAAATAGACGAGGATCTCTGCACAGATGCAGCAACCATCATCATTATACACGTTAGCTAGTGATGGAAAACATCCCATCAATTGTGTCGTTATGCATTTTAAAGAAATGCTACAGAGACGCGCCAGCTGAACCACCAGTAACGTATTGGCATCGTTCCTGAGAGCTAGCAGCCGGCTAGTGTGCCGCAAAAAAGTTGTGTTATGTGTAAAAAAATGAGATCGTGGTTAGAGGAGAAAAAGGGGAAGCAACCGCTCACCGTCATGATCGCAGGATCCTACATCACACTGGTTGCCCAGATGCGGCTCCTCAGTGGAACGTTTTCTAACTTGGGTGTTCAGGCTAACAGCCAGACTACAGTATTCAAATCTCTGCTGTGACATAGGTGCTTGTTCATTTGGTGATATACGTCCTCTATCAATGAGTCGGTGACAAAGTTTGTAGGGGTGAAGACAGCAATGAAAAACAGGCACCGTTTGTCTACGTGCGACTTCGAAGATTTGAACGAACCGACCAATGGGACGGCGCACATCGGCTTTTGGTTGGGATCTGATCAATCAACCGAAATCCTCCACTTCAGTGACAGTCCCAGTGACTGCATTGTCAGAGGCTGACTTCAAAGTCAACCGACGCCAGTAGTGAGATTGCGCATCGCAATCCAAGACGCATGGCGGGTGCTCCAAATACCCGAAAATCTACTTCTAACCGCTGTGTCAAACACTGCTCACGGAGCTGAATGGCCTAGTGATCATGGCGATAGCCGCCAAGCACTATGCGCCGAGTTCCACTCCCAGCTCGGCTATCTCTACATGATGAGCCTAAACAAAGACGAAACCGTCGGTCGTGGAGTGCAGGGATGGGAGAGAGCGACACCGAAACCCTCCATATCGGTTGATTTGTTTAACACCCATAGTGTGTTAAGTCATGGAGCCTTGCATCGCCACCTTGATAATGTGAATGTCATCTCTCCCGTTCAGCATGACTTCCGGAGTGCACGCTCGTTTGCCCCCAAACTGCCTGTGGCCAGAGAAAAATTGGCTAAATTGTTAAATGCTGGCAATCGCCTGGAGGTCGTCTTTGTCAACTTCAGGAAAGAATTTGATAGTCGCACACGAACGGCTTCTTTGTGAAGTTCGGGGAATTGGCGTTTCTGGTGAGATTCTATCTTGGATTGCGGACTTTTTGAATGGTCGTGTTATGCAAGTGAAGGCAAATGAAACAGACGCCGAACCCAACATTGGACTTGAAGAATTCGCTGGGTGATTGGTTTGATGCAAACAACCTCTATTGACCTCGGTACACTTGAGGTGGACCTCGGTCATTCCGATCACAAGGACCGTATGTGAAATGTAAATGTATTGGTGTTGATCATCCCAACACAGGCACCCCACGACTGCGGTTTTGTCCTGGTTTGGACACATCAGGTGGAGATAGCCTGAGCCCTGGTGGAAATCAGAGGCTAGTGGTTCAGGGCTAACGCCATAAACACTATGCTACTGGGATCCGCGAGCAACGCTTGGTACAGCGGAAACGAATTCAAAGTTGGACTTGGAGAATCCGCTGTGTGGTTGGGTTGCTACAATCAATCTCTACTGAGACCTCGGTTCACTTGATGTGTACCTCGGTCATGCCGATCACAAGGACCGTATGTGAAACGGAAAGATTTTGGTGTTGCTCATCCCAACATAGGCACCTCTGTACTTTGAATCAGTCCTCGAATATCGTTTAATGACTGCGATGACATTATTGAACGTGATTAAGGCCCCATGCGGAGTGTAACGTGCAATTCTCCCAGTAAAAAGCCGTCAGCTGCACGCAGTAACGGCGCTTCGTTGCCTTGCGACTACCCCGAGTCGCGCGTGGGCTGAAAGCCGCGAGGACGCACACCCCTAAGCGGATTCGAAAAAGTGAGTTTATTCGGAATACTTGTAGCTCGGGTTCGTAATTAACGTTTTGATTAGTTCTCCGAGCTGAGTAATTACTCAGCTCGGAGAACTAATCAAAACGTTAAGTGAGTTTATGATTGCAAGCCAGGCGAGGAGACGATTCGGCCACCGGCCGACAACGCTTCCAGTGGGATCAGACAAAACCCAAAGGCTCAATGAGAACGAGAGACGCACGTCACAAGCGTGTAGCGACTAGGGATTATGGATCCTCAGTGTCCGCCACAATAAGCCAATGGAATTGAAAAGCAAAGTAAATACTTCTTAAGTGGTTGGATGGCATTACGATAACTACCCAGTAAGAGACCCAGAAAAGTGAAGGAGTTGGCCCAACGTTGGATACGTTAAAACACGCTAGAGGAGTGCGCAATAAAAAAGGAAAAGTCAAATAATAACAAGATAATAATAGAAAGGAACACGCGATAAAGCAACGAGATCGACACCCTCCGAGACACAGAACGTCAAGGAGGTCCGAGTTATGTAGCAAAATTGGGCAGTCGGTTCCATCGCTTCCCGATCATTGCTGAGACGCTCGCGTCATTGCGCAACGGAAACTCCGCAGAGGGCCGTCCCACTCGTAGCGGAATAGTTGAGAATCAAGTAGTCGTCTGAAAGAATCCTCCATCTGCGCATCACCGACGGGCTCCGGCAACCGGTTCCAGTCATACACAACGCGAGTGGATAGAGGAAGAATGGACCACACTTCGAGCCTCCTTGGTTTGAATAATTTCCATCGGTGGCCTCTGATCGAACTACCAACGTTGAGATGGAAGGAATCTTGCAACTATCTCCCCAACTCTCCCCCGAGAATACGTCGGGCGAAAACCAAATCTCCGCGGCGAAGACGGTAATCCAGAGAAAACAGATACAAATGTCGAAGCCGAAGGGAAAAGAACAGGTCACCTAACTCAGAGACGAACTTCCATCTGCGCCATTGGACCTGTTCAATCATGTCACGCTCAAATTTGGTAAGCGAGCACGCAGCAGGAAAGTAGTATTCTAGAATCGGGCGCACATGCGAGGTGAACGGGAGTCTAAAGAGCTCCCGTGTCAGGCAGCAGAAAGCTCTTCGGATGGGGTGAAACGTTCTGCAAGCAGCGGCAACCCTGTTCATAGTGTTCTATATATATATATATATATATATATATATATATATATATATATATATATATATATATATTTTTGCAAAAGTCTGCTAACAGACATAATGCCATCAGAAACCATGGGATTCAACGAAGGTACAGAAACAGCAAAATAAAACAACACAACAATGTCCATGGTTTCCTCAGAGGGCGAGATACTACCCGGTTGCCCAAGCCGAAGTAGGGTGTTGACTTAGGGGACACCACCCCGAGCCTTTGGCTGAATAGCCTGCCCGCAAGGCAGCGGAGCGAATTCAGGGAATCGCGCCCATTGGGAGCCGGTGACTGATTGCTCAGTTCATATGCTTTTCGTTTGTTCCTTTGTCAAACAGGGGCCCAATGCTCCCCAGAAGTACAGCATAAGGTTGCTGGAATACAATGCTTCGCCAGGATGAAGCAAGGGGCAGTGACTTTATTTAGTGGCGAGTCACGTCCGCCACGTCACAGTGTTGTTAAACGGACATATGTGGCTTTTTATAGGGAGAACGCTTGCCAGGCGAAAACCCACCACGTCCTGGAACACTGCCGCCGAACCATTTGCTGGAACGGGAAAATCCCGAACCACCCAGCGGCACCACGAGGAGGTTGTTCGGCAAGCCAGCCTAAGCGGTTCATAAGTCTGGAGACATAATTAAGTGACATTTTTGAGCAAGTAATCACCTATGTGGTAAGCGCCGAATGGTTCAGAAGCGCCAATAGGCAGAACGGAACACTTGTCTTGATTAATAGGCAAACGACACTGAATCGACCAATTGTGCAAGATATCGAGGGTCTCTTGTAGCCGAACAGTATCCTCTGGAGGGAATATTCCCGTCCATATCTTCAGATCATCCGCATAAATCAAACAATCCGATTGAACCTCAGACGGTAGATTGATAATGAAGATGTTGAAGAGTTCGGGGCCAAGGATGAAGACTTGTGCGACCCCATTGGTCATGTGTAAGGAGCGTAAAACGTTCAGTTCACTTTCACCAGCATGGAGCGATTGTTCAGGAAATCAAAAAGCCAGAAAAGAAGGTTCCCAGCTCAGTCGACTCCTCGGAGTTTGAAGAGAAGCTGTTTATACGGGACCTCATCGAAAACTTTGCTGAAATCCAAAAACACAACATTTTAAGTGTTTGCCAATATCCAATGAATTTGCCCACTCCACCTTAGGCACAAGCAAGTCGATAGTGCATGATCGAGCTTTGAGAAATCCGTGCTGGGCACAGGAGATAAGATCCGACCTCTCGAGATGAATGCGAAGTGCTCGTTTCAGGAACCGCTCCATGACTGCACACTACCGATGTTAGACAAATGGGACGGTAGCTAGATGGATCTTGTCGGTTCCCGCATTTGTAGATGGGTTTGATAATAACCATCTTCCAAGCGGTCCGGAGAAGTCCGAACTGAAACGATAGGCAGAAGACCTATGAGATAGGTGCGGCATTGTACTGGGCCACAGTCTTGAGGAACAAGGGGGTGCAAACCGATAAGTAAGGATCCAAGTCACAGAAAAGTTTCAACACGACGTCAGTTAATATCGCCGTGATCTAAGAGAGAAGGGAGGGTGCATACAAAACTGTCAGAGAACGACGCTTCTCTCGAGTACAAGGAAAAATATTGCTGGGCCAGGAGAGTGGCTTGTCGGTGTCTTGGTGAACTGAAGCCCCATGATCACAGGGATGCCATTGCTTGGTCTGGTGCATACGAGCTATGGACGGAGAGAAAATGATCTGTGGGTAAAAAAATACGAACTCTATCTATGTTTAAGTAAAGGTAAGTGTAGCGATTGTATACTGTAAGTACCCTATGACATTGTGCTGACGATATCTCAGTGTAGGATTGGGGAGGAGACCGTGCTCCTGTACGGATAGTGATAGCCGGCGACAAATGGGACGGTAGCTGGCTGGATCTTGTCGGTTCCCTAATTTTTATATGGGCTTGATAGTACTCATCTTCCAAGCGGTCGGGAGACATCCGGATTGAAACGATCGGAAGATCCATGAAATAGGTGCAGCATTGTACTGGGCCACAGTCTTGAGGAACAGGGGATGCAAGCCGTCAGGACTAGACGATGAGTAAGGATCCAAATTACAAGGGTTTCAACACGACGTCAGTTGATATCGCCGTGCTCTAACAGAGAAGGGAAAGTCCCATCGCAAGGAGGCATGACCTTACCGTGGTGCGATGGTTTGGGTGCCTCAGCGATCCATTTAGCTATGCTGGGTGATGCTTTTCGAACCTTTAGAGCCACTCGCAACAGATTGGTCAATGGTTAGAGGTCAGACAAAGTCCGGATCCTGCCTTACAGGTTGGGTTGGAATGAGGGTTGCTCCTTATTCCTTAAAACCGAGTCATTTTAGTGTACTGCCAAACCCGCTGCCTTGCGGTCAGGATTTTGAACCAAAGAATTTGGTCTAGAACCTTAATCGTCCTCCGGTCTAGGCTTGGGTAACCTGACAGTATCCTGCCCACGTAATACGATGCATCTTTTCCCGAAAATTTCCGGATGCTCTGGCCACTGTAGAGGATAATCAACGGTGCCCTATCTGCTGCATTCAGCAGAGTGGATAGAAGTTTGGATGCTACTGCTAAAGCCTTCCCATCTTCTTAATCCCACGCTCACGCTTTTTCACCGTTATCGTCTCTATCCAACCTCACTTTTATCAGTCCCGTTTTCAACCGTTTAATTCTTGGCCCTCCCCCATCATGCTTTGGTAGGCGTTTATCTTCTAGTTTCAATCCACATGCAAATGCAGAGCGTCACTCTTGCCCTATCAACAAGCCCATGTCTAACTAATCGGTCAAACCCAGTTTATCGGCTGCTATTTGGAGTCTCCGATCCTCCCTCAGATTGGCATACCTCAACGTACGTATATTGTTACAGCTCGGTCAACAGACAGCACTTGCCCGAACATTAGAGACCCACACGATCGATGTCTGCTGCATATCGGAAACCTGCCTACAAAACCCGAGCTCCCATTTTGCGATCCTCTTCAGGTGACACTAGCAGTGCTTTATCATTGCGTCTATCTGAAGATGATGCAGCTTCGAGTAACGGTCAAGCTGCTGTTGACATTGCCCTGAGTCCCCGGGCTGAAGCTGCTCTGGTTGATTTGATCCCAATCAGTAGCCGGATGTGTACGGTCCAACTGGATGGCTGTTTCAGAGTTTCGAAGTCGCACGGGGCTAATAGGTGTCCGTTTATCATCGCTGCCTACGCCCTCACAGACTAAAGCGATGATTCCGTGAAAGACGAATTCTATCGTCAACTGAACGAGCTCCTTCGCCACAGAAGAAGCCCGGACACTGTAGTGCTCGCTGGAGATCTGAACGCTTAAGTTGGGAAATTGTCTAGTGATGAGCTGTATCTAGGCGGCCAACATGGTGTACGCTCCCGTAATGATAACGGTGAGCAACTGCTTCATTTGTGTGAAGATGCTCGCTTATTTCTTGCAACCAGTAACTTCCGGCACAGCACCCGTCGGAAGGTGATGTGGCGCACACCAGCCTCGAACCAGCCATGGATGCAAATTGATCACATCGCGATCAGTTATCGATGGAGAGGCTGCGTTCAAAATTACCGCTCGATTTGGAGCACATGTGTGGACACTGACCATGCACTTGTATGTGCTGATCTGCAGGTGCGTTTTGGCAGTCGCCCTCGAGGACTCTGTGAGTGCATAGACACCAGCCAACTGGCGAAGCCAGGTGATCTGAATGCATATCGAAGTACACTGGCATTCCGGATGAGCAAGCGCTCACTGAATACAGTTGGAGGTCACTGGTCACATGTTCACCAGACCATACTTGAAGCAAGTAAATCATGTGTTAAATCCACTAGCCAAAATAGACATTGGGTCTCTTCACAGTCTGTGGAACCTATGGATGCTCGCCGGCACATTCTGGCTGGAATCGAACACAATGAGACTCGCAAAGACATCAGGGAAAAACTCCATGCCAGCCTGAAGAGAGACCGTGAAGTGTGGTGGTCTCATCGTGCGCAAAGATGAAAGTGGCCACTGCGCTTGGTAACCATCGGAAGTTGTACCGGCTGCCTGGGAAACGGGCAGCAGGAGACATCGTGACGGTGAAACTATACAGGACGACAGTGGATGGCCTATCCAAAACCAGTAAAATCCTTCGGATCATTGGGGTGAGCATTTTGAAAAGCAACTTAATCGATCGGAATTGTTAGATCCCTCACCTGCTCCCTGGGCTGTCCCTTTGGATTCACCCACTTGCTCAGAAGTCGAACGCGAGACCAGACATTGAAACTGAATAAAGCCGCGGAACCAGACGATATTCATCCAGCCCTCTTCAAATTCGGGGGCTCTGCTCTTGTTGATGATGTACATGAATTACTAGCGAAAGTGTGGGAGAAAAAAACTGTCCCAACCGACTGGAGCCGTTCCGTCATAGTTCTAATTTTCAAGGGAGGCTGACGATCGGAATACGGCAACCATAGAGCACTTAGTTTAATCTCTATCGCCCCCAAATTGCTTGCCTCTGTCATTTTTCACAGACTGACTCGCACTCGTGAAAGTCGTATTAACGAAGAACAAGCCGGGTTTCATCGAGGTCATGGCTGCATTGACCACGTCTTCACTTCGCGTCAGTTGTTGGAACACCGTCACCTATATTGGCGGCCAACGGTTGTCGTGTTCCTCGATATCAAAGGTGCATTCGATTCAAACGTGCCAAACGGCACTAGAGAGACTTGCACTGGGTGTCACCCGTTTCGGGCTATGCATTGTACCCTCCAAGTGCAAAGCTTTCCTTCAAGATTGGCAGGGACCGCCTCCTGCGCTGACCCTTGGTGGGGATCAGATAGTTGTTCAAAAGTACAACTACCTAGATAATTGTATCAGCGCCGTTGGAATTGAGGACGAGATCACAAACAGTACAGCAAAAGCTCGAGGTGCTTTTGCTAACCCTCGCCACCTATGGCACCGGCGCGACATCACTCTCTCCCTGAAGGGTAGTGTACAATGCAGCCATACGTTCGACGGTACTGTACGGGTGTGAAAGCTGGCCCCTTAGATCAGCAGACATAAAGAAGCCGGTGCCTTCGCAGTTTGGGTCATATCTGGTGGGAACATCGTTTGAGCAATGAGCGTGTTCGGCACCTTGTTTATAGCGCAGGAAGAAGAAGCGAACCGCTCAGTACCGTTATTTCTGGCACCAAGCGTCGATGGCTGCGTCACGTGTTACGCAGGCCAGCCCACTGACCTCCGCGAAGTGCGTTGTTAGCGCGTCGGGGGTGAGGATGAAAGAAGAGAAGGTTGCCAAGCGAGTGCTTGGCCCTTACTTCGAAATTGCCCACGGTTAGAGTCTCTCGGCTCCCTGGTTGGGGACTGAAGAAGGAGGAACATGTTTGGTTGGATACACTTGTTGACATGGCTAGAAACAGACCTCAATGGCGTCAGTGTTGTGAGTTCCTTTGTCTATGCTCCTCCGTTTAGCCTCCCCTCCAACCATGATCTCAATTGATAGGCATTATATGACTTCTTGCGGCACAACAGCCGGCTGTTAGCTCTTCGGAACGATGTCTATCCGTTACTGTTGACTCAGCCGGCGTGACTGATTCACTTTTTTCGTTTCTGTTATATTGCGGCACTATAGCGGTGTTTTCCACCTGCGGTTAGCGTGTATAATGATGAGTTCACACAGAACTGCCAGAAAATGAGGCTTCTCTCCAGTACACGGAAGAATATTGCCGCTCCAGGAGGCTGGCTTTGTCGATGTCTTCGTCAACTGGATCACCAAGCTCAGAGGAACAAAGGGCAGGGATACGACTGCCATCTCTGGTGCTCCGGTTGAGGTAGGAGAAGAGTGTCTTGGGAATCGTTTTAGAGAGTGTGTCTAGGGAGAGTTCGTATTGTTGACGTTTCTCACGTTTTTTATGGTGCAGGTATTCCTAACCGTTTTATAACCATGCTCTGATTGTGAGTCTGAAGTAGTCCCACAGCTTCCGCCTTCTGTTCATCAGGGATCTCAATTCACGATCGATAAACAAAGGGCTTCTAGAGAATGGCCATTCTTTGGAGATGGGGAGAACTGGTTTAATGAGCAACTTCAGCCTGAAGTGCAAAAGATTCCAGGCACCGTCAGCATTGAGATAATCAGGAATATACCAATCCATAATACTTGCAACCGTTTTAAGAGTAACAGCACTGGCATGCCAGAAATTTCGATAGACGGCACATTGGTTGTGAATGGTGAAGCGACGTGTCCATTGAAATAAGACAGTACAATGATCGCTTCTACCGATGGGCTGAAGGATTATTAGGTCCATGACGTCTGACTGTGGTGGGGAGAGCAAAAAATCCAGGATATGAGGCGGCTGGCCGGTAAGAATACGGGGCGGTATGGAGACGTTGATACAGACTGCAGTCGAGGAAGGTGTAGTGGAAGGCTGCACCAAAGGAATCCGGTGGACGATTGCAAAGAAGGACGTCCCAGTCGATATTAGGAGCATTGAAATCTCCAATGATAAGGCAGTCCTTTCCTGTACCGTGCTTCCTGATCAATTCCAACAGACGAGCAACAGAGCGCCCAGTGGCGCTCTGTAGATGGTATTAATCAAGGAAGATCTGCATTCGTCCCGAATGCGGAACTAGAGGGCCTCGAAACCACCGTCATTGTCACAGGAGACCACAACTAGATGCACCTTTAGATCCGCCTTCCAATAGAGTATTACGCCGCCTCCCGACTACTCTCATGACGATCAGCTCGAGAAAGATGGTGTCCAGGGATGCACATATCAGTCAATGATGTCTGTTTCGGTGAAACCCATGAATTCAGGACAAACATCTGCGGCAAGCACCTGGATCTTAATTAAGTTTTTTCGCAGACTGCGTACATTGGCGGTCGGTGGCTTAGTGGTCTGCGCGCATGGCTTGCAAGCATAAGGTCACCGGCGTAGGGGCGGGCGTCCTCGCGGTATACTCAACCCACGCACTACTGGTGGTGGTCGCGCGGCAGCTGAGTGCCTTTACGGCGTACATCTGACACAATAATAATAATGATAACAATAGTAATAATAATAATAATTACATTGGCGAACAGCACACGCAGTCTGTCCTTTTGCATTACTGACCTGTAGTGAGGAGAATCGGCCTCCAACGGGTTCACAGAGTTGTCCGAACTAAGCGAAAATCCACGATATCACCCACTTGTGATTCACTGTGAACACGCATTTTGTGTGCTACAGAAGGAGTTGCTGAACCATCTCAGGATAACCACCGGACGTGTTTATTTTTTTTAAATGTTTTTTGATTATCACCCGATGGAGTTGTACAGAATTATTTTCTAATTGCTCCAAAATACAGTATTCAGTATTCACCACTCGCCCGGCAGGTTCTCAGCTCCTCAACAGCATTTTTCAATCTGATCCGATCCTCAGGGAAGGGATCTCTTAACACGTAAAACGACTCGCCTTTGAGACGTTGGGTCCGTAGGAGAACCCGCCGCCATTCTTTCTCATCATAGAATACAACCTTAAGGCGAGCCTTGAGGGAATCTTCCTGTTTTTAACCCAAGCGGAAGGCAGAGATAATGTTGATTCGCCTTCGTCTCATAAAAGAAAGCAGCCGTTCAAGGAACACTTGGTCGTATAAAATCCTTCCGGATGGGGTATCTTGGGTTGATTCAGGCGCGTTTATGATGATAAGACATCGATCACTGGAAGGTAGTTGGGCACGCCTAGGGACCTGTGAATGAAGAGGATTTGCGCTGTCTTTGCTTAGCGTTTCCAACTGATTAATTTTGTAAAGAACAGATTTAATCTGGGAGTGAGAGGAGTAAGGTTTGGATCTAGACTTTGCCTGAGAGTTATACATAGATGGGATCTGTATACCAGAAGCGGTGGTGCTTCTCCTTACGAACGCAGCGTATGTTTGGTTCTTCGGCTCACTGTGATGGACGTATACCAATGGCTCCGAGTAGGAGTCAGACGGCACGCAACTTCGCTTACCTGTGAAGGAGGTTGGGGGGGGGGAGGCAGAAGAGGAAAAATGTTGCGCAGTGACTTGGAGATTGTCCCGTGTCCGTGAAAAATATTATTAAAATATAATATCATTCTGTACATAGACAAATTAGGAAGCTTGCCTGTTCGCATGATGATTACGTGTGTTTGAGTCACACAGACGAATGGCATTCGCGCGCTTCTGGCTATTCCGTCAGGAAGAGTGTTGCTGCGTATCGGCTGGTGACTAGTCCTTTCCCCTAGCTAGAACTATTTTGACGGTGTTTCCAGTTAGCGGGATTTTAGGTTTCAACAATAAACGTATATCTTGCCCTTATAATCATCTTTTCACGACATCCTTGTGGGGGGACGAACCTGACAATTATAGCGACCGAACAATTCCGCTATAACTGGTGACCGACCGAAAATTTGGTAAGACACGAGATTTTTCCAGGTTCGTTCAGTTCTGCGGTACGTCCATTGATTTTCATTGTTTGTGCATATATCTGATTCTATATCGCTTTGTATCATTTTTTCTGCTATGGATACGTATCACCCAGATCTCGACGGCCAGGTTGAAAATGTAACCATCGCCACTCCCCCTTTCGCGAAAGCAATCCAAAACATTGGTTTGCTCAGTTAGAGGCACTATACGAACTTCGTGGCATTAGATCTGAAAGAATTAAATATCTCCACGTCATCTCCGCGCTTCCCCCGGACGTCGTCGATGATTAGACGATAGCCTCGAGTTTCCAGTAGACAGAAAAATTTACAAGGAAATTAAAGCAGCGGTTCTCAAAAGGACAGGTCTTTAAGATCGTCAACGTATCACGAAGCTTCTGAGCGAAACGGAGTTGGGTGACCTCAAGCCATCGCAGCAAAGTTTGGTCAAACCCAACATGGTAGATGACACATTTCCCAAGGAAACGTGTATGCGTAGATTGCCATGTGAAATGTGCAATATCCTCTACGCAAATGCTGGCGCATCCCTAACGCTGATGGCCGATATCGCAGACCTAATTTGGAAATCCTACGGCCAAATTGCGCAAGTTCGAGCTATGCCGAAAGACGATATGGCCGAGATGAAAGCGCAGATTGCCGCACTCACCAAAACTTTACTGATTTCGCAACTTATGGGAGTAGCTACCGATGTCGACCTTCAAATCGTTAACGTCCATATCGATCAAAATCACCGCGCCGAATGTCTTCCTACTGCTGGCACTATCAGCGATTTGGCCCGCCCACCGTGTTCCTTCAAAAGCAAACCGCAGGGAAACGATCCGACCAGCACGTAGGGACGACGGATGTAGCTGGTCAACACAGTCGCCCATCCTTCGTCACCGATGGACAAACGGGAGTTCGCTATCTCATCGACACTGGCGCAGAAGTCAGCGTCCTTCCAGGTGAACCCAACGACGCAACCGGAAAGGAGATCAGTTCTCTATGCGCAGCCAACGGCACCAGCATCCGCACCTACGATCAGCGCTCGCCCATGCCTAACCTCGACCTGAGACGCTCTTTTCGTTGGGCATTCCTTGTCGCTGACGTCTAAAATCCCATTATCGAGATGGATTTGCTTCAGCACTTAGACTTGCTCGTCGATGCTAAACGACATCGTCTCATCGATCAGACAACGAAACTCTCCGTTGCTGGAATATCCAGCGATGTAGCATCGCTCAGTCCGGTGTACGCCACTGCCAACTCGCCGGCCGGCTAAGCGCTACTTGTGGATTTCGCTGAAGTCTTCCGACCTTCATCGTCTTTGTCAACTGCATCCGCAGCTACGCCGAATCACATAGTTATGAAGGGTCCGCCCATCCCCGCCAAAGCCCGAAGACCAGTTCCGGATAAGCTCAAAACCGCCCGTGCGGAATCCGAGCACATGCTCGAACTTGGGATCGTCCGACCATCCAGTAGCCCTTGGTCTTCGCCCCTTCACATGGTCCCGACTGGCGACCATGTGGCGAGTACCGCGCCCTCAACAACGTGAGAATTCCGGATCGTTATCCTATTCCTCACATACAGGATATTAAAGACGGTTTTCATGGCGCTCGCGTGTTCTGCCAGACCGATATGGTGCTAGCTTATCATCAGATCCCGGTCGCCGAGGAGGACACACCGCCGTAGTTACACCAGTTGGACTATTCGAGTTTCTAAGAATGCCATTCGGTCTGTGCAACGCCGCGCAGACAGTTCAACGCTTCAACGACTCCGTTGTAGGTGGACTCGATTTCGTCTACTCGTACATCGAGGACATCCTGATGGCCAGTTCTTCGGAAGATAACCACCGAACACATCTACGGCTCATGTTCGAACGAATGAAGGCGCACAATGTCACTGTCAATCCCGACAAATGCATTTTCATCTAGTGGCGCATCGACTTCCTCGGATACCAACTTGATTCCTAAGGTACCCGCCCTTTGCAGGACAGAGTCCAGCCAATTCGCGACTTTCCTCATCCAACGACTCTAGCCACCATACGACGCGTCAACTGCATGGTCAACAACTATCGCCGATTCTTGCCACGCTGCGTCGAGCTTATGCAACCGCTCAGCGATCTGCGTGGACGCAACAACAGTAAACTTGATCTTACGCCTGAAGCACGAAAAGCATTCGAAGCTAGCAAGAAGCACTTGCTTCCGCCGTCATGCTCCATCACTTCGACTCGAACGCTTCAAGCAGTGTAGCCGTCGACGCCTCGGAAAACGCAATCGGCGCTGTTCTACAGCAGTTTTCGCAAGGTAATTGGCAACCACTAGCGTTCTCCCGACATCTTCAGACAGCCGAGTCGAAATACAGCACATTTGGCCGCGAGTAACTCGCCGTAGACTCCGCCGTTCGCCATTTACGTCACGTTCTCAAAAGTAATCATTTTACGATCTTTACAGATCACAAACCACACGTATACGCCTTCCGGAACCCCTCGCCCTGACACTCCGCGTGAATTTCGTCGTCTAGATTTCGTGTCTCAGTTTTCGACGGACGACCACGTGTCTGGCAAGGATAATCTCGTAGCGGACACGCTTTCAAGAGTAAACTCTCTGGCTCCAACCGATCAGTTGCTCGATCTGTCAGTCATAGCCGCTGCTCAGCGAGCAGAAAAAGACGTAATGTCATCTTGCGAAGAGTCCGTGTCTTCAGGTGCAATAATCTGCGACTCTCTAACGGACATCCACGTCCACTGATACCAACTGCCTTTCGCCGAAAAGTCTTCGATACGCTGCACAACATCGCGCATCCTAGCATCCGCGCTTCAGTCAAGATGATTGCCGACAGATATGTCTGGCCCAACATGCAGCGCGACGTCAGAGTTTGGGCACGCAACTATCTGACTTGCCAGCGAGCAAAAGTTCATCGACATGTTGCCACTCCGATAGGACGATTTCTGTCACGATCAACTCGATTCGCTCATGTCCACCTCGATATCGTTGGACCAATTCCGTCGTCTAAAGGCATGGTCTACATTCTGACCATGGTGGATTGCGCCACTCGTTGGACTGAAGCTGTTCCAATTCCCGATGTATCCGCTGAGACCATAACGTGCGCATTTGTCGAGCGCTGGGTCGCTTCACATCGCTGTCCAGCCAGTGTGACTACCGACGGTGGTCCACAATTCGAATCGTCGACTTTCAACGACTTACTCAGTCATCGGATGCAAACGCATCCGCACAACTGCCTCCCATACTCAAGCAAACGGAATGATGGAGCGCTCCTACCAACAGCTTAAAGCCTCGCTAAGTGCCGCCAATGCACTTAGTTGGACAGAAATTCTGCCAATGGTACTACTCGGAATTCCATCAGCACTGAAAGCCGATCTCGAAACGTACAGCGCCAAACTGGTTTATAGACAACTAATTCGTTTACCGGGCGACTTCTCTGAAAGCCCGAACGCTAGTCGCTACGACGCGCACTACGCTCGACAACTAGCCATGAGCATGCGCCGCAATAAATCGACTGCAGTACGGGAACAGCATCACAAGTCTTACGTTCCCAAAGATCTTCGCCACTGCACGTTTGTTTTCATTCGCATTGATGGTCTACGCAGACCACTCGAACGACCTTATGAAGGTCCATTCAAGGTCTTACAACGTAAGGATCGCTTCTTCGTCATCGAACGAAACGGCAAGCACGAAACCGTCTCAATTGATCACCTCAAAGTTGCTTACGTCGAAGCAGTTGAAGGACGACTCCAGGCTTTCGGCATCCAATGAATCGACCCTACCAATGGTGGAGGAAACGAATGCAGACAGCAACACAACCAGAAACCCGCCTCCTGAGCCCTTCGACTCCGCCACGCCTAAACTGTTTACTGGGTCTGGTCGTCGGGTTCACTGGCCGATACGTTTTCTAGAATGTTAGCTTAGCATACTTGTTCTAACAGCATTTTCAGGTTTTCATTCGCGTCAGGACCCTCCGAAAACCGCAAGAAAACGTAAAATGTTTTGAAAACCCAAAAACATCGCAAAAGGTTTTGAAAAGCATAAGAAAAAACGGAGGAAACGTTTTGAAAACAGATAAAGAGTTTTCCTTGACTTTTCGCTACCTATTCGGTAAGTGTTTTTCCTGCCCGTTGCTGTCGCATCTTCTGCATGAAAAAATAAAAAAATGAAATGAAATGTGTCAGCTTATACGCCGTAACGGCGCTTCGCTGCCGCGCGACCACCACCAGTCGCGCGCGGGCTGAGTATACCGCGAGGACGCCCACCCCTACGCGGATTCGAACCGGTGACCTTATGGTTGGAAAGCAAACGTGCCAACCACTCGGCCACCGGCCGAGCATCTTCTGCATGCCTGAACCCAGTTTCTTTCTTTTCATGTTGCGAACCGGGGAACACTCACTCGTGGTCAAATACAAGTGATCGTATGCTATGAACGTTCTTTCCCTTATCTTTTATCGACACCTTAAGGGAGGACGGGTGGGAGTCTGCTAGGGTCCGATCCCCTAGTTCTCCCCCAGCAGCTGCAAAAGGTTTCACCGCCTGGTCTCGAAGAAGGCTGGCCCGCGACGGACAGTCCTCACGTAGTTCGAAGAGGGCACTAACGGTTCCCTGCTAGGAGGGGGGCTGTGTAGTGACCCGGAGATTATCCTGTTTGTCTGAAAAATACTATTAAAATATAATATCATTCTGTACATAGACAAATTAGGAAGCTTGCCTGTTCGCATGATGACTACGTGTGTTTGAGTCACACAGACGAATGGCATTCGCGCGCTTTTGGCTATTCCGTCAGGAAGAGCGTTGCTGCGTATCGGCTGGTGACTAGTCCTTTCCCCTAGCTAGAACCATTTTGACGGTGCCTTCAGTTAGCGAGATTTTAGGTTTCAACAATAAATGTATATCTCGACCTTATGGTCATCTTTTCACGACTTATCCTTGTGGCCGGACGAACCTGACAATTAGAGTAATAAAAATAAATGTGTCAGCTGAACGCCGTAACGGCGCTTCGCTGTCGCGCGACCACCACCAGTCGCGCGCGAGTTGAGTATACCGCAAGGACGCACACCCCTGCGCGGATTCGAACCGGTGACCTTACGGTCGCAAAGCAAACGTGCAGACCATTCGGCCACCGGCCGACACCTGACAATTATAGCGACCGGACGATTCCGTTATAGAAAAACCAGAGGGTCTTGGGTGGCAGGTGCTTTGGGATTCGTTGGATTGGGGTGAGTATTGAGTGAGGAGAGTCCATTTACAAGACGTCTGTTGTTTAGCGAGGTACGGTAGACTTCACAAAGGAAAACAATAGCTGAAAAGGTTATGAGCTGTACGGATTTGTACAGATCAGGAGCGATGCCACAGCAAGCAATATGTAACCACCAGTCACATTCAAAGTACTGTACGGCTTTGGAACGAGAGGTGACACCTTTGACAAAGGATAAGCATTTGGACGCCATAGAGGATGTGTTGCAAAGATTTAACAGGCGATTTTAAAGAAAACGATGCTGATTTGCTTTCTCTCGCTGTAAAGAGTCCAGCGGAACGGAGTGCTCAGGACGTCGTTATATGCAGTCATGTTTAGCGTAACGGGTACATTACATAAAAAATTAATGTGTCAGCTGGACGCCGTAATGGCGCTTCGCTGCCGTGTGACCACTACAAGTCGCGTGCGGGCTGGGTTAAAGTCGTCAAGTCAGCTTCTAAGGACGATACAGGCTTTCGCTTAACGAGCGTCCCGTTTCGTGCACCGGTAAGCGAACAAGAACCCCAGGCACTTCGACATTCAAGTTCCGGTGGGACTGGAACGATAGGATGAATCCCGTAAGTGTTCCCTCTTGAGCTGGTCGTTGATCCAAGAGTTGATAGGGGTGCTCTGACTTCTTGATGGATCCAAAAGGCAAACACCCGAAAAAACACCCTGGTTCACCAATTTAATGCCCATGTTCCTTGCATTAGCTGTCCCTGCTATGTCAGTTACGTGAAGTAAGTAAGAGAGGAATAAATATGGAAGGTAAGGTGCAAAGGAACTCAGTTAACAGAAGAGGATAATAACAAGGGTGAGGGAAAGTACAGAAAATAGAGCCGAAGTATGAAGATGGGAATTAGTCAGGAAAAAGGAAAGGTTACATGTTAGCATCAGTAGGTCATCAGTACACGTCAGCTACAGGTGGGAAACACCTCAGCTACTGTGCCGCAATACATAAAAGAAAAAAGGGGAAATGCAAAATGTGCAAGCCAGCTGGGCTACCGGTAACGGATGGGCATCATTCCAGTAATCTAACAGCCGGCTACCATGTAGCCAAAAATTGTGCAAAATTATATAAGGCTATATAGTGAGATCGTGCTTGGAGGGGGAGGCTAAGAGGGATGAGGTGAGACACAGAAACTAACAGCGCGAACGCCACTGAGGTCGGCTCCTAGCCATATCAACAAGTGTACCCAGCCAAACGTGTTCATCGTCTTTCGGACACCAACCAGGGAGCCGTGAAGCTCCAACCGAGGCCAGCTTCGAAGTGAGGGCCTTCATTCCTCTCGACCAAGTCATCGCTTGCCCACCCTCCCCTTCTTCCATCCACACCCGCCGCGGAAACAACGCACGTCGCCGGAGACGGTGGGCTGGCATGCGTAACACGTGACGCAGCCATCGGAGCCTGATGCGTGAAATAACGGTTCTGAGCGGTTCCGTTCCTTTTCGTGTGCCGTAAACAAGGCGACGAACACGCTCGTTGCTTACTCGGTGTTCCCACCAGATGTGTGCTAAATTACGAAGGCACCGGTTGTCGAACCTAACTAGCCTCTTCAGGTCCGCTGGTCTAAGTGGCCAGGTTTCACAACCGTACAGTAGTGTCGAACGTACCGCTGCATTTTACACTCTACCCTTCAGGGTGAGTGATGTCGTGCCGGCACCACAAATGGCGAAGATTAGCAGAAGCGCCTCGACCTTTAGCTATGCGGTTCGTGATTGCATCTTCAATCCCACGGCCGCTGATACAATTTCCAAGGTAGTTGAATTTTTGAACGACTTCTGGTTGATCCCCACCAAGGGTCAGCGTAGGCGGTCCAGGCCAATCTTGGAGGAACGCTTTGCACTTCGACGGTGCGACGCAAAGCCCGAAGCGACGCACAGCCATTGCTAATCTGTCCAGTGCCGCTTGGCACGTCTGGGGTCTGTCACAGATTAGGGCAATATCATCAGCATACTCCAAGTCAATAAGTCGTTTAACTGGGAGCAGCCTCACATATAAATCGTGTCCTGTGAACGCGATTTCCATTACTTCATCAATAGCGAAGTTCAAGGGAAAAGGTGTCAGCGGGCATCCTTGTCTCACACCGCTAGAGATAGTAAAAGGCGATGACAACTTGCCGTAAGCCCTCATTCTGCCTGAGCTACGCGCGTAAAGCGCTGGGATAATCTTTACTTATTTCTCGGACACCTTTCCTGAGTAGACAGTCCCAAAGTGCACATCTATCCACCGAATCGAATGCACCTTTGATATCGAGGAACACGACAACCGTTGGCCGCCAATATAGGTGACGGTGCTTCAACAACTGACGCAAAGTGAAGATGTGGTCAATGCAGCCACCACCTCGACGAAATCCGGCTTGCTCTTCGTAAATATGGCTTTCACGAGTGCCAGTCAGTCTGTGAAAAATGACAGAGGCAAGCAATTTGGCGGCGATAGAGAGTAAACTAAGTGCTCTATGGTTGCCACATTCTGATCGTCAGCTTCCTTTGAAAATTGGTACTATGACGGAACGGCTCCAATCGGTTGGGACAGTTTCCTGCTCCCACAGTTTCACTAGTAACTCGTATAAATCACCCACAAGAGCAGGTCCGCCGAATTTGAAGAGGGATGGAGGAAGATAACCTGGTCCCGCGGCTTTATTTAATTTCAACAGTCTGATCTCACGTTCGACTTCTGAGCAAGTGGGTGGATCCAAAGGGACAGCCCACGGAGCGGGGCGATCAGTGGCCGGCGAGAAATCTAACAATTCTGACCGATTAAATTGCCTTTCAAAGTGCTCAGCCCAACGCTCCAAGCGTTTTGACATGTTGTGGATAGGCTGTCCACTCCCGTCGCGTATAGTTTCACTAACACCAGGTCTCCTGCGGCCCGTTTCCCGTATCAGACGGAATAACTTACGATGGTTACCAAGGGCAGCGGCCATTTCCATCATGTTGCCACCCAAGAGCATCTAGTTGACGCTCAAAACCCTTAACCGTAGCTTCTTTGACAACATTTTCTGGAAGCAAGTTCCAGCGCTCCATGACTCGACGCGATAACTGCGTCTCCGCTCTAACTCGATCGGATCGCGGTTTGTTCAGCTTCATACAATGCCCACGGAGACCAGATAATCTGGCAGGACTAAATAGTCAGGACAAATCAGAGCCAACCTTCCCAGTCAAAATACGGTAGGTTAGAATTAGGTCCTCTCTAATCCTTCGATGGGGCATTGAATGCATCTCCAAACTAAGTAGGCGTTCGGGGTACCTTTGTCCTCGTAAGCACTCGACCAACCTAGTACCGACGCAACACACTTTCTAGTGCCATTTTGTCCCGGAGAAGGCATGGTGGACAAGCCTGAACGCAATATTCTAGGTGGGGTCGCACAAACACTGAGAAGAGTTTCAAAAACATGTTAGCGATTAGGGTCCCGAAAATACGACGGACAAACAACAACATCCAGAATCTTTAACTAGCAAACCTTCCGGTTGTCTCCAGAGTGTAGTGTGGAACCGTGGACGACACCTAGATCAACATGATGACGTGCAATTAACTTCCGCGGCTTCTGTAAAAGAATAAGCAAAAACGAAAGTATTCTCTGTACTGACATGCAGTAGGACGTTACAGCGACATGAGGTAATAAATTACAATTCTGAAAAATGTCAGACCAACAGGTATCTAGGCCCCTTTGAAGGCTTCTACAGTGCTGCATTCGACTAGTGCTGGGGATTACTTATTTCAGCTTTTGACTACCCGATTCGCGAAGAATTTGGCCCTGATATTCAGCCTAGATCTTTGATGCTTGAGCCTCAGTTGGAGTCCTCGCAGGTGATCTGACCAGGCTGACTGTAACAGTTCAATGTGCTGGATACCAATAAAACCCACCATGATTTTAAACGTATCTATTAGGTCCCCTCTTAGTCTGCGACGTTAAATGAAGACAAACCTAAGTTCCTTAGGCGCTCAACGCATGGTTGTTCACTCAATCATCCTAGTCGGCAGTTTTTGTACCTTCTCTATAAAAGCCACGGTGCTCAAGCCTGTACAAACCGTTCTTGACGAGGTCTTACCACCGATTTGTATAAGGGAAGAGAAACCTCAGTTCCTTCGCTACATAAAGATATTTTAAGGCGAAAGAACTCATTTCGCTCTTTGTTGGTAGCATGCTTACGTTGCGCTAAAGGTTTGAAGTTGTTCGCCACAATGATACCTAAGTACCGTGCATCAGCTGCACGTCGCAGATCTAGAGGCCCGACAGATCTTTACACCGTAATCCCTTCATTTCGATAAGTAAGTAATTGGCATGTGCTAGCGTTTAAAGGCAAATCCCATTTGACCAACCAATCCACTGCAGTGCGAAGTACCTTAGAAAACATGTCTCGAGTGCCCCTGCTAAGGATCTTCAGCACCAAAATTTAGTAGGGGTAATGGAGAAGAGGACATAAGTCGTTGACATACATGAGAAACAATAGTGGTACTAGAACGGAACCTTTTTGGATCATTGGATGATGGAGAGCAGAAGGAAGATCCCTTGTCAATTCCGTCACTTCCCGATCGTTGCGGAGATAGCCTGGGTCATAGCAGAACTAGGTCCCACATAGAAGCACTGAAGCTGCATTGGAAACAGCTGGAACTCCGCAAACTAAAATGAGAATCTTGGAGGAACACCGCTGTGAGCAGTGCCGATGCTTGATCTATCTTCGCCGACCCTAACGCGAAAGGTTCTAGCTCAGAGAAACTGCAAAGTCAAGAGTTGAGGATGTAGCCCAAACCATTCCAGTTTCGCAAAATAATAATCGGTGGTTAACCGAATCGACGGATTTTTAAAGTTGAGGCAACCTAATTCAACTGAGATTTCATCATCAAGACAGTCAGTTACCTCATCTAAGAAACACAAAGATTAGTAAGGCACAATTCCTTCTTAACAAAACCATGTTGCTTGGCTCCAAATAGGTTGCGAGTAACTGTGCTCACAAATTCGTTTTCGAATAATCCGTTCTAAGCGTCTGAGTAAAATGCTGATAAGACTTACAGGCCTGTAATGGACGGGTAAGGTTTGGAACCTCCTTTATGTTTGGCTACAACAGTTGCCTCCTCCAAGTCCTGTGGTAGTCTACCTTGATGTAGTGAAATATTGAACATCTCCAAGACGGGGTATTTGATTAGGTCAGATAGCAGTTTGACAATGGCAGCATGCACATCGTCAGGTCCAGCCGACTTATGTGGGTCTAAGCCAGCCAGTATACCGAAGACCTCTGCTGCAGTAAGCGGAGTATCCAGTATTTTACTATTATTTTGGCAGTGAGGGTATAGGAAGCCCATCATCCGTACGATGCACTTTTTGAAAAAGGCACAGTAGCATCACTGCTTTGGTTACATCCTCTGTGGCGTGAGC
The DNA here is from genome assembly GCA_944474145.2 of Dicrocoelium dendriticum. Lineage (NCBI taxonomy): Eukaryota > Metazoa > Platyhelminthes > Trematoda > Plagiorchiida > Dicrocoeliidae > Dicrocoelium > Dicrocoelium dendriticum. The sequence continues at coordinate 79,280,224 of OX104068.1, read as the reverse complement.
ACCGTCATCGCCCATGAAATTACCAACTCCCTGTCTTAGGGTAGGCTTGGACTGAACGTAAGTACAATACATCACCGGTTTTGATTTTACATTTTAGGCCAGTCTAACTTCATAGCAATACTTCGCTTGTCACTGCATCTTTATTGCTGCATTGCGACATTTCTTGTAATGCAACTAACGGGTAAATGCTCCTGATGTTTGAAGCGTCTTCCAAGAAACGTTGCGCATCTTTATCGCACGATCGATTCTGCGATGCTATCATCTAGGTTCAGGTCAAGTCAAACGGACGATAGAAGCTTCCGCCTAACGAGAGTCCAATTCTTGTGCCGGTAAGTGAAGCGGTCAAGTTCAAGTTCAATTGGGACCGGAACAGTAGGAAAATCCCGCGAATGTTCCACCTTTGAAAACGTCGTTGATCCAACAGGGAAACCGGTGCCTTGATGTGCCAAAGGAGAGCCAAATCAACACACACGATTCATATGGTCAACCAAACAAGTTCAGTTCAATGCCCACGTGCCCTGCACTAGCAGTCCCCGCTGTGCCGGCCACGTGAAGAATAAAAGAAAACAGTAGTGTCAGTAAAGAAAAGAAAACAGAGAAGACAAGCTAATCTAATATCGTAGGCAATATTAAAATGTAAGTTAAAATGAGTTAAAGAAGCGTAAGCCGTAATAGACGAAGAAAAGTTTAAGACACGAAGGTCCCCGGCACTTCGACGTTGGATTGTCTCTTCGAACTCGTTTAGCAGTAGTTGGATAAAAAGATTCCGACGGCCAAAGTTCGTCCAAATAGCGAGCAATTGAGACAGCTGGGGGCACAAAAATCGGTCACTCAAGGACATCCAAAGGTCACCTTAGCGGACACTGGACACTAGTGGGAACAGGGTTACTGGTCATGCGGAAAGCGTCGGGGCAGTAGAAAATAGCTGATCCTAATTTCGGGACTGGACCGTTTGCTGTACTGGGTGCTTTGAAGGAATGTTATGAAATAGGTTGTGAAGGCTGGATAGGATTTTATTAAATGTATATTGATTTGGGTGTAACGAAATAGTACGTGGTTGTACGATGTTGAGCAGCGTGTTTGTTTAAGTGCGCAGATGTTAGGTCAGGTCAAAATCCGTGGACGATACAGGCTTCCGCCTAACGAGCGTCCAGCTTCTTGTACCGGTAAGCGAACCAGAGCCCCCGATACTTCGACTTTTGATCGCCTCTCCTTGCCTCTGCAAAAAGAAATGAAGCAAAAGCGAGAGCAATCTTTGCTTTTACAAGGATCAACATCGGATAACAATGCGAATAAATTGGATAAGATTATATTAATTCCGGAAAAATACGCGGCCAGCACCTGTCTAGGCCTGCTTTGAAGGCAACCACAGTCTCACAATCCATTAGTTCCGAAGGCAACTTATTCCAGTTGCGCACTACACGATTTGAGAAGAACTTAGCCCTGACGTTCAGTCTAGCTCTCTGTTGTTTGAGCTTCAAGCGATGTCCACGCAAGCGTTCAGAATCAGCCAGCTCAAATAAATCAGAGGGCACGATGGCACTGAAGCCCTTCATGATCTTAAATGTTTCTATCAGATCGCCTCTCAGTCTACGCCGTTCAAGGGAAAACAACCCCAGGCTCTTTAGGCGATCTTCATACGGCTTCCCCCGTTGACCTTCAACCATCCTGGTTGCTAGTCTTTGAATCTTCTCCAGGTAAAGAACATCATCACGGAGATAGGGCGACCAAGCTTGAACACAATACTCTAAGTGTGGCCTAACCACTGCTTTGTATAGTGGCAGGAACACTTCTGGCTTGGTATTACACAGAGCCCTCCTGAGGCGAAACAATTCTCGTCGCGCTTTGTTGGCGGCGTATCGACATTGCATCGAAGGCTTGAAGCTGCTCGTCATGATGACTCCTAAATCGCGTGCCTGGGTAGTGCATTGTAAGGGGAAGGGCCCAAAGGAAGTCTGAACTGCAAGTACGTCTCTACTAGTGGTCAGAATTTGGCACTTGCTTGCATTCAAGGGCAAGTCCCATTGCTTCGACCAGTTTGCCACACTGATGATATCCTTGGCCAGTGTTGCACGGTTGCCTCTGCTGACTAGCTTCAAGTCATCCGCAAAGATGTAACAGGGGTCTTCAATAAGAGGAGCCAAGTCGTTTATAAACATAAGAAACAAAAGTGGACCTAGCACCGATCCTTGGGGTACTCCACTGTAGGCCACGCCCACACTAGAACTCACATCACCGATTCTAACTCGAAACGTTCTCCCACATAAGAATTCTGACACCCAAGACAGAAGTCTAGGATGTACTCCGAACCATGCTAATTTTTCAAGTAGGAAACGGTGATTTACTGAGTCGAAAGCCTTGCTAAAGTCAAGATAGCAGACCTCTACCGGAATCCCGTCGTCAAGACATCGAGTAATCTCATCGAGGAAGCACAGTAGATTAGTGAGGCACGACTTCTTTTTAATGAAACCATGCTGCTCTGCTCTAAGTAGACTGTGTTCCGCCAAATGCTCACAAATCCGGTTTCTTATAAGCTTCTCTAAACACTTGAGCAGGACACAGGTTAGACTGATGGGTCTGTAGTTAAGGGGCTCCGATTTGGAGCCACCCTTGTGAATTGCAACTATGGCTGCTTCCTTCCAGTCTCGTGGCAACTTGCATTCCTGGAGCGACAAGTTGAACAGCTCCAGAACAGGATGTTGAAGGATGTCAGCTAGTGGCTTGACTATTGCCGGATGTACATCGTCAGGACCGGCTGATTTGAAGGGATTCAAGTTAGTCATCACAGTAAAGACCTCTTGCGCAGTCAGCACGATGTCCTGCATTATACAACTGCTGACACAGTGTGGCTGCGATGGTGCAGCACGTCCATTGTCCCTCCTATGCAGATTCTGAAAGACTCTTAGCAGCATTTCAGCTTTATCTCTGGCTTCCACAGCCTGGCTGCCATCTTCCATAATTAGACACCCAACGTCCTCTCTTAGGGAGGCTTTAGACTGAACATAGCCGTAGTAAAACTTTGGATTTGTTTTCGCATACCGAGCCAGCCGAAGCTCATAAGAGTATTTAGCCTGCCGTTGCATCTTGATAGCCGTATTCCGGCTTTTTGTGTACTGTAGCCATCGTCGAAAGCCCCTGGCCTCATTGAATTTTTTCCACTTCTCATTTCGTCTCTTTAGAGCTCTATCAATTCTCCTCCTCCACCATCGAGACCTGCTGAAATGTCTCTCAGGACGAAGAGGAGCAAACTCATTCAATAGTTGTACTAAACCAGTTTTAAGCACAGACCACCTTTGTTCCAAAGATGCCTGTTACTGGTCAGGGATCCAATTGACCCGGAGGGCTCTATCCCTCAATTTCATATGGTTGATGCGGCTGAAATTTCTCACGAGGCGAGGATGTCGTGCAGGCTTCAATGTATTTAGGCAGAAAGTGAGGACGCAGTGATCACTCCTACCTAAAGGTGCTTCCACTTGTAGCTCTGCGAAACGACCGTGTTTGGTGATGGCAACATCCAACGTGGAGGGGGCACTCCCGATTCGGCTCCTGGTCGGCATATTGATGTATTGTTCAAGTGCATTCTCATGCATCCAGTCAACCAGTTCCTGTTCCAATGTATCCGCTCTGTTTGCGGTGCCTTGCCAATCCGCATGAGGAAGGTTTAGATCACCAATTATTAGGAAATTAGGCGCAGCAACCACTGCGCGCCTCAACAGTGCACCGAGCTCTTCGTCCTCCTCTCGTGTGGACGATGGACTGCGGTAGACACATATAAAGATCTCCAACCTGCCCATTATCCTTAAGTAACAAGACACCACCTGAACGTTCGTATTACTCATCATAAACGGAGCCTCCCAATGACTATACTGGCGCTTTATAAGCAATAGTGCTCCCCCGCCAGTGTGGTGATCAGGCCTATCTACTCGGTAACTCACGAAATCTACCAGCAGGTCGCTAACCATGTCGCTCGGAGAAAGCCATGTCTCTGTCAAGGCAACAACATCAGCACATCCGCAGCGCCTCACCATCTCTCCCCATTTGTTCCTCACACTGCAGCAATTGGTATACCATACAATTAGTTGCTTCGTTCAAGTTCAAGTTCGGGTGGGAATGGAACGATACGAGAATCCCGTGGTCTTGAGTGGATCGTTGAGCCAGGAATTGGAACATTGTATTTAATGGGAATAAAAGCTGGAGCTTTACATGACCCATAGGGTAAAAAGAGTACGGGTCGGGTTTAAGGAAAGGCCAAGCAACCTTATAGCGGGTTGGACTCGCGTGTTAGCCGTATCTTCATCGGGCTTATGTGGCATTTAAACAGAATGCACGCCGGCTCAAAGCGTGACATTCCACCACGCCCTCCGAAACGGCTTTGGAAAGGAAGTAGGTAAGAAAAAAAGAAAAAAATTCCATCCAGTAGAATGTGGTTAAATTAGGGAATATCGCGGTGTAGCTCGGCCAGATGACAGTCCAAGCGGGCCTTAAAGTCCACCACAGCGGGTGCCAAGACTAAATCGGCAGGCAGAGCATTCCAAGGTCGGCAGATTCGCAAAGCGAAGTAGTGTCGTCTGCAGTTCAGCCGACTGTGCTGATGTGTGAGCCTCAATGGGTGGCCACGTAGGTGGGAGCCCGATTGGTGCAGTGTGAGTAGGTGGCGACAGGGATGTCCAGGGTTGGATAAGATCATGAATACGAGGATCAGGTCGCCCCGTAGACGTCGGTACTTAAGCGAGTAGAGGCCCAGGCACTGAAGTCGTTGTGGATAATCTAGGTGCTTGAGACCTCGGACCAGTTTGGTTGCTCGACGTTGTGGGGCTTCGAGTATGCGTTGGTCCTTCAACAACCAAGGGCTCCAAGCCTGACTAGCGAACTCCAAGTGGGGTCGGAGAAAAGCGTTAAGGAGGAGGCGGAAATTGCTGGGGTCAATTTGACCGAAGGCTCGTTTCAGCAATCCCACCATGCGGTTAGCAGCAGCTGCTGCTTTCCGGCAGGAAGCGGATACGGAAAGACTCATCTGGGTAATGATACCCAAGTCTCTTTCTGCTGAAGAGATCTGGAGGATAGAAGCTCCCAGGTAATATACAGGAGAAAAAGCGGAAGGGCGAGTAGAAAGGACGCGACATTTCGAAGCGTTAAATGGAAGGTTATTTTCTATGGACCACTGATGTAGACGGTCGAGGTCCGTCTGAAGTGCGTGTGCATCGTCCGGAAGGTTAATTGTGCGCCACAGCTTGGCGTCATCCGCGTATAGTAGCAGCGAAGACTCCACTTGCGGTGTGACGTCGTCAATGAAGGCTAGGAAGAGGTGCTGTCCGTGAACAGACCCCTGTGGAACTCCGCTTGTGGCAAGGATGCGGGGAGACAACGCTCCGTCGACGCGTACTTGGAAGGTACGGTTTTGGAGGTAGTTTCGGATCCAGTCCATCAAGTCCCCTGAAACGCCGCAAGATGACAGTTTCCGCAGCAGAATCTTGTGGTCGACCTTGTCGAAGGCTTTGGCGAAATCCAGGAAGATAACACGCGTTTCTTGGCCAGAGTCGGCTGCAGTCGTCCAGCTGTCCCTGGCAAGTAGCAGGTTACTCAGGCAAGAACGTTGACGCCGGAAACCGTGCTGGCAATCCGAGAGCAGTTTCTGGGCCTCCATGTGGTCCGTTAAAGCGTTTGTGACGATCGATTCCATCACTTTGGAGATCGTAGATAGGAGGGTTATCGGTCGGTAATTGGCCTGATCTTTGCGAGTACCGCCTTTGTAGATTGGTGTAATAGTCCCACATTTCCAATCATGGGGAACTTTGCTTTACAAGAAGAAGTGGGTGAACAGCTCCGCAAGAGGTAAAGCTGGAGCTGTAGCGCACGCTCGCAAGAGCCGTGGGTGGAAACCATCAGCGCCAGGAGAGGCCGTTAGCCGCAGGGATTTGAGTTTCGCCAGGACCTTCTCCGGAGTGAAATGAACAGTCGTCAGGGAAATTGAGAGTGAAACCGAAGAAGGTACCGTCGTTGTGTGCAGTGATGGAACGGAGAATGTGGATGCGTACTGCTTGCACAGGACTTCTGCTACCTCGGTAGCTGATTTCGTGAGCCCTGTGGGGGTCGTCAATGCAGTGACACCGTGTTTGACTTGTCGAAGACTATTGACGTGTCTATACAAGGCTTTGGGATTGGATGAAAATTTACGCATAAGTTGACGCTTGTGCTCACACTTATCTTCTCGTACAAGATGGACGCATTGGTTTCGGATGGATCGGTGATATTCCCGCTGAGTGACCGTTGGATGGGAGCGATAGTTTCTCCACGCCGTGTTCCTGGAGGCAATCCATTTCCGTGTACGACTTCGGATGAGTACTGAGCGTCTCTTCCCTATGGAAACTTCTTTGCACGTCGTCGTAGTGGAGCAGAGTTCACGTAGGGTAAGGCAAAAGCTTGACCACACGCTGTCGGCGCTCGATTGGGGCTCGGGTGACCAGTTCTTAGCGGAAATGAGAAGGTTCAACTTTCCTTAATCAGTCCAGCGTTTGGTATAATTTGGCGTGCTGTCGAGTTTTTCGGCGAAGCATATAAAATCGAAACGGAGGACGCAGTGGTCGCTAAGCCCCAAAGGTGCATCATACTCAACGTGCTCAACCATCAGTTCTTCGTTAGTGAGGACGAGATCTAGCAGGGACGGTTGGTTGTTGGATCGGAATCTGGTCGGCTGATACGTGTGGTTGTACAACGGGGCCGTGTGAAGAAGATCAATGAGGCCTGATGCAAAGGAGTTAGTAGACGGGACAGAGTGAAATAGACGGGGCAGATTGAAATCACCCATGATAAGAAAGTGTGTGCGCTTGTGGGATAACATAAGGTGGACGTCGTGCAGTAGTCGTGCATCCTTCTCGGGAGAGTTGTTTGGGGGGCGGTAAATGATACCAAGACAGCTGGAGTGTTTGGCAGTTAGTACGACCTCGCACCACATGGTGTCTGGAGACTGGAGGGAGGTGTATGTTACCTTGCTGCAACTGAGGAAGATGTCATAGTACAGTGCGACACCGCCACCTGGGGTTGCGCGGTCAGAGCGGATAACTGACATGTGAGGAAGTTGGATTTCACCGTAGGTTATGTCGCCGGAGAGCCACGTTTCCGTTATGGCTATTAGGTCCGCTGGTGTTGATAGAAGTCGGAATTGGAGCTCCGGAAGTTTGGACATGAGGCCCTGTGCGTTCGTGTAGATACAGGTGAGACCTGTTTGGGTGATGAGCGCGGGAGTAAGTAGGGTGCTGCCGGTCAGCAGATGACCGGCAGTGCACCGTTTTTTTGGTTTAGGGGTGTGGAGCCGCTAAGGTTTATAGTTGGAGAAACAAGGTGTGGGTCGTCGGAGCCCAGATGGGTGCTGGCGGCTGGGTCGTTGAAAGTCTGAAGGTTGGAATGTGTAGGTGAGTAAAGTACTCCAGGCAGTGAGGCAGGTGGTTCGGTGGTGGACCGACTGAGGACGACCTGGTCAGAGTGTGTCGGTACCGAGTTTGCTGCTGCTGCTACCAGGGGTCTGTGGGAAGCTGTGCGCCACGGCACCGGGTGCCCATCTGGACGCAGACGGATATCTGGTGGTGCTCGTCTTTTATTAGCATACCAGATGGTGAGTGCATCGGTTGCCATGCTAGCGGTGAGGAATGTCACTTTCAGAAGACGGGGGGCTGTTCCCGTATAAGTTGCTGGACGAGGTAGGCGGTGAACGTCCGTTGCGATTACGTTGACAATATTTAGTGTCTGCTGAAGGAACCGCCATTGATTACAGTCATGCTGTTGTTGTTGTTGTAAGGTTGCGTCAAGGGCATGCAGTTCTGGGACGCCATGCACAATGATGGAGCATGGTTGAGTGGGTGGCGTCAGTTGCTGTCTGCGCGCAGCGCGCTGAGTCCAAGGGACGTCGGGGAAGATACGAATTTGGTAAATGCCGAGAGACGCATTGTTTCGGAGTAGGTGTGCTGACAACAGGACATCCTCCATAGCCGGGCCTGGCTGCAAGTCAACACGCAGAAGTCTTGGCTTACCGGCGTTCGGAGATGAAGTGTGGCGAGTCAGTCTTGTGAGACTAATGGGTTTCGTTTCAGGGAGGTTTAACGCGGTACAGATTGAGCTCCACATAGTAGAATCATGGGAATGTCGATTCTGAAGTTGCGGGTCGCTGGACTCGGGTACGTTTGTACATATGACAGAATTAGGAGCAGGGCTACTCGTTATTCGCCTAGACGATCGCGGATGTGAATCGGTAGCAAGCTTACTTGGTGGGAGGGTCTCTGTCGGAAGCTTTGGTCGTCGGCAAGTGTTGGGCCGACCAGCAGTTGGTAACGGAGAGACGGTACGTGATTCAGAACGGTTGGGAGGTTGTTGTCGTCGTTTGGTTAGACCGTCGACTTTCCGCAATAGATTCTGTAGCTGTTCTTCCAGATTAAGTAAGCGCACTTCAGAGCGAGCATTGTTGCTAGGCGGCTCAACGAATCGTGGTGACCGGGGCGACTGCGTCTGCGAATGCTTGTTACGCGGTGTGGAGGACCGGTTAGTTGGAGACGAGATTACAGAACCAACCATAGGGCAAGTCGTTGAGGAAAAGTCGCAAGAAATATCCCGCAAGTAGTTCGCAATTCTGGGAATGCAAACCGGGCAAATGAACCGCAGGACCGTCTGTGGATGCGAGCGAGAGAATTCGATGTCAGCTGCATGGAGCGAATTGTCACAAGGAGCGTGAACACGGTGAAGACAGATCGAGCAGGTGATGGCTTTGGAACGAGGTCCTACACGCTGAGTGCAGATAGAGCAGGTGTTCAATAGCTGCATTGGCGTAGTGGGCGAGACCGAAATGATCGGCATGGTCAAACAGATGACGTACAGATGACACAAATATCTGCAAATAAACGTAGTGGACTACCTATCTCAAGAGAACAGAATGCGCAGGAGGTCGCTATCCGCAGAGAATTATTGATGTATCTAAAACGGAACACTCGTTATGCACTCTGGCCAACGAGTTGCTGCTCAGGTTTCCTGCCCTAGCAGTCCCTGCTGTAGCGACCACCTGAAGTAAGCAAAGGATAGGATGAGAAATCAAAGGTACAGAATAAATAAATAAATAAATACATGAACTTTTATGCTCGACCATGCGAGACACACCTTTACAGGCATGATCATGTTTAGCTAACAGTGTGATCAATAATGTACAAAAGTACATGTTTGGCATAACAGTGTATGTAAGTGTATGAGTGTATATACGTATGTATTTGTGTATGAATGTAGGAAGTTCACTTAAAAAAAGAAAATAATACCAAAGCGCGAAGAAAAGTATAGAAAAGAAAATCGAAGCATGAAGGTGAGCCTTAGTCAGGAAAAGGGAAATTTTTCGTGTTGCCACCCAAGAGCGTCAAGTTGCCGCTCAACCCCTAAACCGTAGATTCCCTGCTACCCACTTTCAGGAAGCATGTTAAAACGTTCGATGACCAGGTGTCACAGTCAGATTTCCGCCCTAATCCGATCGGTCCGCGGTTTGTCCAGCTTCAAGGAATGACCGCTAGCTCCGTTTGCTATTATTTGTGGCGGATTTCCTTTCGCTAGGCATTGGCAGTCCAGTATACAGCTGCTTTAGCGTAGTTGCATTGCACAGTCCTTCGCAATATGATTCAACTATTCGTATCATTGTTTCGGTTACCGTAGTCAGTTTAATTGGGGTCGGGTATTTGAGGGATCGTTGGTACAGCTGCTGTACCTGAAACAGATGTTCGGTAATCACGTTGACCGAAACGATGGCGCGCTTAAACTCATCCACCGATATTCCATCAAGAATATAAAAGCTAAGGATGCTGCACCTCTCATTACCCCAAACGGAACCCGGGTGCACTTTACCAATGAAGGTGGCAACTGGGGTTATTGTTTCAAGTTAGATGCAAGCAACCCAACTATTTTTGGTGAGCTTATTGAAGTCGTCACACCACGGAGAGCTTTTGCTCTAGGTATCGCTGTGGTGTTGGACACGAAATGGTTCAAGTGGATGCGGACCACCTCTCCCTGAACGATGAGTGTTGTGGACAATCGCAACTCTAAATTGGGTCTGTCGTTTCTGTAAATCGTCCCAGATGGGTTGCGCGCATGCCTACCCTACTGCCTTGCAATGGCCCGAATTATAACTTGTTCAGTATTGTTGTACTTCGCCTTAATCGTGACCTTGAAACGGTTCGTTTTTGCTACGTATTGTCCCGCTATTCTTTGAACTTTATATCGCTACTTTCTGGTTCGGTCTGTGTTACTCCAAAGTAACACATATTAGCTGCTACCTCTGTCTTGCTGTTTTTGTACCTCTGTCCAAGCCGTTTTTCAAAAGTCGTTTTTTCGCGTCGCGTGTTCACCGTTTTACTCCACCGTTTTACTCCAGTTTTACTGATTATTCTTATCATGGTGAAAAAACGTATGTCACCCAAACCTGACAAAAAGAAAACACTGGAACAAGCTGCCCGTGACGTCAGTGTGGCAAGCCCATCTCAATTACGAGATTGAAAAGTTTGTGCTCGTAGATCCGCTAGCAGATGCTCTGCACAAAGTCCATGTTCTCGAAAGTCAGGTAAACTCACTGAAAGAAGAGTTTACATCGCTTGCGGCGCTACTAAAAAAGTCATGCCTTTGGTCAACTTGGGCAAACTCCAAACTATGGCTAGCCAATCTGATATGCTAGCTGCAAGTGAAATATTGAATAGCGTTACGTACGAGGTCAGTGAACGCATTCGTCGTGCCAATAACGCGGTTGTATTCAATGTACCTGACAAGGTACCGCTTAAAAAGGTGTTGCGTACTCTTCTCAATGACTGTAGACTACCACACGATTGCTCTTCAGCTACCCGCCTACGTAAGATCCCTGGCCGGTCTTGCCCAATAGTCCTGAAATTTAGCAGCCCCGTGCTGGCTAAAAGATTCTTTGACGCCCGATATGTTTTGAATCAGCACTCGAATCTCGGGCGTATTCCGATTAAACCGGACAGAACCCCGCTGCAAAGATCAAATTTACCTACTAGTTCAGTTTCTCAGAAGAAAGAAACTAGAGCGACATCATTCACAGAACCCAACTCACAAACGCACAAAAGTTCAACCTATACGGCCTCTTCCTTGACCCTTTGTGAAGTTGGCCTTGATTCCTCACAGCGACTAACTTACCGCGATGTAAAAAAGCCCTCAGAGGAAAAAATCAACCAAAAGGTACCGTTGCGAAGTCAGTAACATCAGCTGCTAACTCGACTGTTGTTGTACACACGACTGAATACAGTACTCAGGCTGTTGACATGTCTGGCTTGTGTGACATGGTATCTGAACTAGAGAGTGTGGGCTTTCTATCAGTATACACTCCATTAGCCAGCGTTGCCGATGACCCCACGCAACTCTATATTGACCAGACGCCAGCGACCAACAGCTCAAAACAACGGTGTTCCACAGCTCTCCCGCATCGTCTCCCATCGAACCCCTATCAGTACAACAAAAGCACTATACCCAGACGTCCCGATATGGCTAAAGGATACTCACTGCCGGTACCAGTACTCCCACGCCACCAGATGGTTCGCCAGCATACAACAGAACCTCCAATTACCCATTCTACACCGAAGTCCATTGTCAACCAAGCACAGTCTTATCGTCGTAACTACCTACTTAACACCCCAAACCCAATAAAGCACTTCCAAATTCGCAACAAACCCCGTTACACTACCCACCGTGTCAAACCAATACCCAAGCAACTACAACCGGTGCCTATTACGCCTTCTGCTCTGGTTTACCAAGCGCTACTCTTGGTTGCTGCTCCGATAAGATCTAGTCATTCATTAGGAAAACCATTTTTACTCGAATCAACAAATCACATTGCTCAAACTCCAACTTATCAACATCAGTTCAAAACAAACGGATACCCGGCGCCTAACCGAAGACAACAGCGTGCTGCCATTGACAACTCGACATTCAACATGAACACCAGAGCTCCATCAACTTCGACCAACCGCTCTCACACATCAGGACTCCTGCAGAATGTCTGGTCGCCGAGAAGTGCTACACCTACTGCTGCCCCCTTTTTATGGAGTCCTTCAGGGTGTGGTCCACCAAGCCAAGTTCTTCAAGAACGCGCCCCTGCTCTGCATCATCTACAGAGACTTGTAGCGCCTGTAAATTTACTTATCTTTCATTGTACATTCCTTTCCTATTACAACCAATTCTTGTACATTAACCTTGTACACTTGTTTTGATTGATAAATAACACCCTTTTTTAACCACGCGGGCAAATCGACGTGTTCTCTCTGTGTTCTTGTGTTATGGATTTTATGGCATTGTCGGTCACTACGTTCTAACCTAGAGCAATATTCATCTACAGATCTCGTTCCGTCTCAACTGGTTTCACCATCGTCGTTTGTCATCCATCGGAGTTGCTGACGCAAGAGGACTAGGAAGTTTTATGTGGTTGGACTTCTAACCCACGTCGAAACCCTTCTGTGAGTCTTGTCATTTCTGATCATCATTTATTCATCTTTGTTTCTCTTTGGGTCCGAGTCCACTACATAATTGGTGACCCCGAATTTTTTCTTAGTACTTCATTTTTTTGTAAGCTCAGAACTCCCAATCTTTTTTGTTTTTTGCACGACTACTATGGAATCCAAACCTAGTTCGAGTACGGTTCCCTGTGAAAACCATATTTCCTTTAATTTACTTGCTTTTGGTGTATCTAATCCTCGCGTTTGGTTCACGCAAATTGAGGCATATTTCCGTTTCCGTAGGATTACTACACAAGAGACTATGTTTTCCTATGTGGCTACTCAGCTCCCTACGGATATTGCCACTGAGGTGATCGACGTCCTAGACCCAATGCCAACAGAATTTCCGTATGATACCCTTAAATCTGCTGTGTTAAAACGCACGACCGCTTCAGACGAGTCTCGCTTAAAGCAACTCCTATCTGGTGTTGAACTTGGCGACCGCTCGCCATCTCAGTTACTGCGACACATGAGAGCGTTAGTTGGTAGCTACAAAGTTGATGACTCAGTCCTGCGTCAACTTTGGACTAAATGTCTACCACCTTATACCGTCCTGGTTTTGTCCGTCCAAGGTGAGGAAACTTCGGAAACTTCGGCATTGGATGAGAAGACCGAACGCTCTGTCCCCATTACCTCTCGAGCCCCATGGACTTTTCCACACCTTATAAGTAAACCTCTTTCTATCCTGACCGTCTCCTCTCCTTATGGCGTTCTCTACTATCATTTCTCCTCTAATCGGTCTGCCAACGCTCAGTGCCTTGTAATAACCTAGTCTCATCTGACCGGTCTGCTCCTTTGACCTTTTACATACTAGCAAGATATACCGATCTAATCTCTGTAGACTCAAAACTATGTCTTGCTTACATTGACAGCCCGCTAGGCTTGTTTACCTTTTATTAATATAGACACTTCCATCAGTAACCTGTACCCTCAAACCTTCAATCAGACCACCGACGCTTAGTGCCATGTTCTTCGTTGTCATCATCTGATCAGTGGAATTCTCTGGGACTACTACGAGTCCTAAGGATGTGTCGACTATTCAAGTTTCGTCTGTTCGGTCTCCGGCTCTCAGTTCTCTCAGACTATCGGGATATTACCGGTGATTTTTTCAGAACTGATCGATTCATACTTCGCACAAAAGCGTCCTTGGCTTCACCAAACTTTAGTAGTAAACCTTTTTCGTCCTGACTATCGTCTCCTAATTGCTCTCACGAGTTACTCTTCGCACTGCCGTCCGCATTCTTCTGCTCATAGCTGATTCTTTAAATTTCCTTTTCTTCTTGGAACGTTGCTTTACCTATGTTGCTCTCGCATTCGGTCTCAACCTAGTTGTCCTTAGTTTCACTGAAGATGCCGCTCGCATTCGGTCTGCTGTCATCATCATCGGTTTACCTGTAACTCTCCAACAATCATATTAATCGCTTAACTTTGTCAACACGCTTTGTTATATCCGTCTCTTGACCCTGCGCGTGCAGATCCTTCTTTCTACCTAGTTGTTGTAGTCTGAGGCACACCAGCGACGTGATGTAAAGAACGCGCTTGCAAATCATGTATACTAAACAAAATTACATAAATTTTAATGTATCATAGGCACCGTTGCGTGCCACCAGTCTATGTTTGTGCTTCTTGCTTCATTGCTGTCTTTCTGTTTGGCTGCCTCTTGTCCGTTGCCCGTTTTCTCCCGAGATTTCCACAGATACATCAGCAAAAACAAGAAGGTTTATCCACTGGGACTGGTCGACCCACCCTCAATAGTCAGCTGGTTTACATGCTTGATCTTTTCTCCGGGAGATGAAGAACCCACATATCGTTCCAAATGGAGCTCTTTCCGCCATTCTGGAGAAGCTACCACCACGGGGTCTAAACAAATGGGTTTAGCTCGCCTCGTACTCACAGTAGAACAATTTACTTACCTGGAATAATGTATTTACATGGATCCACTGTTCCACAACAGACAATTCTGGCGTGATTATCTTCACTATCTCAAACATTCCGATTCTCCAATCACCTGGAGCTTTTCTGATGACATTTCACGGACAGCATTGCGCGTACATGGGAATTCTCCTACCGTTCCTGTCCAAATTGAACTTGAACTTGAACTTGATTATAAGCGGCTTTTCCGATGATCTTCCATGGAGTTCTCACTTGGCCATGGAAACACTTGCACTTACATTTGAAAAAATTACTAGTCCACTTTGCGGCGAATAGCATTTCTTCCTGTTATGGACATATTCAGACTCAAGAAACAACTGCACTTACCGTCCCTATGACAAGTCCAGTATGGATAGTTGGTCACGCGTTGCGAGCCGGACAATATAACAGAAAAAGCAGGCCTCTATTAACAATGTGTTTACTCACCTGCATCAATTTCATTCAGCTTTGCGACTCTTTTACATCATTGACCGGCTTCAACGTATACGTGTGCCGTCAACGGTATAGGCTCCGCACAATCAAACCTTATTTCTCCCACCCCTACTGCTTATATCTAACTAACCAATTCAAACTCTTCTACACCTAACATGTCCATTTCTGCTGACGCTCTCTATTTTTCTTCCCAACTTCACTATTAAATCGCAATACTCCGGCTAGTACAGCCTCGTGTAGTTCGGCTCATGTTTTCTGACCTCTGACTATGGTGCCGTTACCGGCCAATTTTAAGATGATTAAATACACAGACCACATTACCTTACAGAGCCTCGTTGGCTTCGCTACGCCTAATCAGTAAATCTTTCCCCACTGACCCCGTTCTTCCCTTACTTCGCTGTCTTCATTCCGTCTTCCATCGGATTGCATTTCTTTAACTAGACAGTCTGGTCTGTCCCTTACATTAATCTAATCTCATCTGACCAGTCGCTTGCTTTCTGACTGCATGCATACGACGGAGAACTAACTGATCCAGGCGCTACATATCTAATCAACCGATTCCTTTACCCCAAGAAGCTACTGGGACACCAAAATACTAGTGACCAAACTGCCTAATGGAAAGGTTACATATGACCACCGAAAGTTTCCTTAGCGCAATTTCCTGTCGATCCTCTTAACCTCGGAGCTACTAGGAGACATTCCTCGTTTCCTCATCTTGTAATCTCTCAGAATGTCTGTATCACTTACCTTCGCTGGTTGGTTCATGTATTCACAAACACTGTAGGAATCCGCCCGTGACCAAAGTGTCTAATGGAATGGCTACATCAGGCCACTGAAAGTTTCTCGTAGCGCCATTTTCTGTCGATCCTCTTTATCTCAGCACTTCTATTTAGTAGCAACTAGTGGTCGAGCGCTCTGTGCATCTCTACGCATATCCGGAGATTGCTAAGCGCCACCCTCTTTTATTCCCAACATTCATGCTTCGTGACTGTCTGCGTCCCATCCATTGCTGTCCGCTGACTTATTCTGGGACACATAAGGTATCCACTAGCCACTAGAAGGTTTCACCCCAATGCAATTGCAAGTCGTGGATACGCTCTATCTCGCATTGCATCAGTATCAGTTCTTCGCGTTACCTACGTCACCACTTTCCAGCTGCAGCTAGTCATTGTAGGTGGTATACATCTTTGCGATAGGAGCCACTCCGTATCTCTCCAACTTGCTCTCTTGAATTGTTAGCATAACGTACCTTCACTGGTTTGTTGACATCTTCTGTCACTGTAAGTATCCAATGGAAAAGCTAGAACGCTTAATAGAATTCCGCTGCTGTCCACTGGTTCTCTCCATTAGCACAAGTAGCCTTCGTTCTTATCTCCATTACGTTTACTGCAGAGACTCATTGTAGGCTCAATATATCTTTGAGCTTATCTGGAGCCACTAGGAGACATTCCTTGTTTCCACATCCTGTAATCTCTTAGATTGTATGTATCACTTACCCTCACTGGCGTGTTGATGTGTTCTGTGACACTGTAGGAATCCACTAGTGACCCAAGTGTCTAATGGAATGGCTACATCAGGCCATTGAAAGTTTCTCGTAGCGCCATTTTCTGTCGATCCTCTTTATCTCAGAAATTCTACTTAGTAGCAACTAGTGGTCGAGGGCTCCACGTATCTCTGCATATCCGTAGCTTGCTAAGTGCCGCCCTCTTTCATCCCCAACCTACATTCTTCTTGACTGTCTGCTCACATTCATTTGCAGTCCGTTGACTTATCCTGGGACACGTAAGGTATCCACTAGCCACTAGAAGCCTACACCCCAATGACATTGCTAGTTGCGGATACTTCTATCTCATATTGTATCATTATCAGTTCTTCGCGTTACCTACGTCACCACTTTCCAGCTGCAGCTAGTCATTGCAGGTAGCATACATATCTACGCTAGGAGCCACTCTGCATCTCTCCAACTTACTCCCTTGAATTGTTAGCATAACATACCTTCACTGGTTTGTTGACTTCTTCTGTCACTGTAAGTATCTAATAAAAAGCTAAAAGATTCAATGGAATTCCGTTGCTGCCCACTGGTTCTCTCTCAGCACAATTATCCTTCGTTCTTCATATCTTCATTACGTTTACTGCAGTGATTCATTGTAGGCTCCATATATCTTTGCGCTTATCCGGAGCTACTAGAATACATTCTTCGTTTCTTCATCCTGTAATCTCTCAGAATGTCTGTATCACTTACCTTCTCTGGCTTGTTGATGTGTTCTGTGACACTGTAGGAATTCACTTGTGACCAAAGTGTCTAATGGAATGGCTACTTTTGACCACCGAATGTTAGTGCCAGTTTACTGCAAAGATTCATTGTAGGCTCCACACATCTTTGAGCTTATCCGGAGCTACTAGGAGACAATCCTCGTTTCTCCATCCTGTAATCTCCCAGATTGTCTGTATCACTTACCTTCGCTGGCTTGTTGATGTGTTCTGTGACACTGTAGCAATCCACTTGTAACCAAGTAGCCTAATGGACTGGCTACATCAGGCCACCGAACTTTTCTCGCAGCGCCATGTTCTGTCGATCCTCTGAAACCTAAGCACTTCTGTTTAGCAGCAACTAGTAATCGTAGGCTCCACGCATTTCTGGAGCCTGCTAAGAGCTGCTCTCTTCTATTTCGAACATACTTTGTGGCTGTCTGCGTCACATACATCCGCTTTTTGCTGATTTATTATGGGTAATTGTGGGCATCCACTAGCAACTAAAAGGCTTCGTGCAAATTCCATTGCTGATCACTGATACGCACACTTACAGCGACCCTAACTGTTCCTCGTCTTACCTCTGGCTCCCGTGTTTAGCAGCAGTCCTTCTTCATAAGCTACTATCATCTTTGCGTATATACTGAGCTGCCAAGGTCCACACTTTATCCCTCCAAGCTTTAATCCCTGGGACTGCGTGCATCACATACACTTTCTGTCTGTTGCCCTAATCAGGTGTCCACTATCAATTATAAGGCCACACATAAATGCCATTGCTCATCCGCGACACCTACTTGACCGTAGTACAGCTCTCTCACTGGCTTCTCCCGGCTCAGGCCTCCTTAATTATACTCCATTAGCACCACCGCATGATTTGATTAGCTGCACGTCGATGCGTCGTAGTCTATTATGCTCTAACTATCTAACAACCTCTTTGTATGCTTGCGCTTTACATGTCCGCTGTCATTCTATCACGAAACCTCTCTTAGCTTTCTTCTGTCGTGCAAACATATCCAGGTATTCAGCGTAAGCCGCTCTTCTGCCTCACATTTCTAGACCTTTATCTACCCATTACTTGCTGTATTGTCTTGGGCATTTTCTTACCTGCAATACTCCAAGTCTCGGGCTAGCAGTCCATGGCTCTATCCAGCTTGGCACTTTTACCCTAGCACTCTGGCTGCTGCGGTTAGGCCTCAGGTTCTGATATCCTCAGCAACCTTAATGTACGCATGTATTCTGGCTATTCGCGGTCCTTCCGTCAATTAGCCCTTCTTAGCTTTTTAATTCGGCACTCTCTCACCTGGTCAGTACAGAGACGCCCCGTAGCTTCTCGTTTACATGTGTTCATTCCTCAATTATTAGCTGCTATTTTTTGCGAAACTTACCCATTTATGAGTCCAAAAGACTCACTAGCTTTCCCTGGGTCAGCATATTCTACGCTCCCCAGCGAATCTTCCCACGCAACAGTTGCATCATAGCAAACTGAGTCTGTTTTTTCTTTGCTTAACGGCGCAACGCTCTGCATCCAAGGTTTACGGTAGCAACCAACCTATAGGGCTTTGCTTCCGATGAATATACAAAAGACACTTTTATCATAATCATTGTTACACATTGTACATCATATGTTTCCTCTAAATGTTAGACCATAGGACATAAATAATGCTTGTTCCCACGTCTGTTCTTTGCGGCCCTATTTGTCTCTCACCTTCCCCTTCTCCGAGGTCTGGAACTTCTTGGGGATCTGGGATCGGAACGTGAAAGAGCTTGTGCCTGGGACAGGACATAGAAACCCACAAGGACTTACATAGAACACGGCTGTACAACAAGTGGAGAAAAATGCACTCACTACCATGACCGTCGTCCAGCAATGGCAGCTGGACATGACGCCTTCATACTCCTGCGAAGTTTACGTAATCCTGTAAATTCTAAAAGCAAGAATCGGAAGTTTTGCTCACCTGGACACGAAGATGACGAAGGTCTAACCCTCCATAGGCCTCAGCCATTATGGCCGCTCCGACCAAAAATAACCTGTTCAGCTAACAGAGGAAATTAGAAGGCAATTGACGGCGGTTAACCGAGGATTAAATCAGTCGACGAGCTGCTCTGCCAGTTTTACATTAGTGTACAAACGGATTTCTGACAGTGTTTCAGGACGTGGTGGGTTTTCGCCTGGCAAGCGTTCTCCCTATAAAAAGCCACAAATGTCCGCTTAACAACACTGCGACGTGGCGGATGTGACTCGCCACTGAATAAAGTCACTGCCCACAACTACTTACTGGCAAGCCGACCAGAATCCTAATGTAATATTTTCCTGACAATTTTCTCTACAAACGGAATGCCCAGCCTGTTTACACTACGCTCACTAGAACCCAACTTGTCGTCATGTTTTGACGAATTTATACCTCAAGATTAATTTTACAATTTCCAAAGCTTGGGCAACTTTCGGCTCACTGCCGATTATATACATAGCAACGTGTTTGTTGCGAAACATAAATCGCTTGTAAACGTTGATCATGCCTGGTCAGGTGTGTCTCGGAAATTCGAGAATATACTATTTATTTATTTATTTAAGATTTGCCATAATAGTGCGTAAAATTGAAACCTTTTTGGCACTTTAGCTCCTTGGTGCCGCCATGCTACTTATTCATTCGCTCAAAAGCTTCCCTTAACTTCGGCGGTCACTCGGCTGAAGGCACCTAAGTAGGTATCATCAGGAACCTAGAGCCCAATGATACTAAACGTCACGCTTCTCTCTACGGCCTACGAATACAGTGACGTTTTCACCTTGGTTATTGCTGCTTTTGGTAGCAGAATCGTGCCGGTAAAGTAAATAAATAAATGAATCTTTTATTCTCAAAAAGGTGAGGCACGCCTTTACAGGCATGATCATTTTGACATAACGATGCATGATCAAGAATATGCAAAAATCCGATATGTTTGCCATAGCAGTTTGTGTTTGTTTAGGGGGTATGTATATATGTCATTGTGTGTATGTGTGCCCCATGCTGAGGCTGATGTTGCATTCTTCATGCTTCTTCACCGCAGTTGGGCTAAACCAACTTACACTTAAACTAGGTCTTTTTAAGCTGAATAAATTTCATTCTGCTTTATTAGGTTTGTTCTGCCTCCCTGAATAATGTTCTATTAACTGGCCACGTTGCTTACACTGATTGCGCTTATCTTCGGTAATTTTGTTGCGTTTGTAGCATTTTTAAGTAACTTGGGGACATTTCTTACTTTTCACGGATTTGTTGCTAACCAAATCACTTCATATGGTAATTTAGCGAAGAGTTATGCCACCGTTTCTGTAGGCATTATTGGATTTATTTTATTTCAGCTTGTCGTTTAAAGTGAATGGCTGTTGTTTGATATCCCTGGTATGGTTGCGCTTGATGTGTATGTTGACAAGGTGCCTACCTGTCTATTACCCACTACCTCGTTCATACTGGCTCCAGGAGACAGTTGGTCGTTGCTGGAGGGGACGGGGTGCACGGTTCTTGTGGCCGTGCTAGGCTCAAAGAGCGGTTCCATGCACTCAGTGTGGAGCGCATCACGGTCCAGCCACCGCCTTGTGTGCGCTTGATTCCCCAAATACAGCGTGCTTATGTTTGCCTGTGAAGGAGTGTGGGCCGGCTCCGTTGATGAAACGTGGTTCCCATCCGCATGCCTCCCGGTCTTATTCCTTCGGGTTTACACTGGATATGGGGTATGTGGTTGGAGCTGTGGGTGGTGCAGCGCAAGCCATCCATGGTCCCTCTGTAGGCGCAGGCGTCCTGTGGCTTGCCACAGCGACAGGCAAATCCGAATCCGGATGCCGCCAACCATGTGTGTGTCTGTGTATGCAGCCGTGTCTTTTGTGCTTGTAGTTGTGCTGCTCCAATATTCATTGTTTGATATCGTCAACAATATGCGAGTAGGAGATTGGTGTCGGTGGGTTGGATAGAATTATCCGGATATCCACGGGGTAGAGACTCTTTTTGTGGCGAGTCACGACCGCCACGTCACAGTGTTGTTAAGCAGCCATTTGTGGCTTTTTATAGGGAGAACGCTTGCCAAGCGAAACCCACCACGTCCTGGAACACAGCCGCCGAACTATTTGCTGGAACGGGTTAAACCCGAACCACCCAGCTGACACCACGAGGAGGTTGTTCGGCTAGCCATACTGGCGAGCAATGTAATCCACTCGCCAGTTCGTCTATTCAGGGGAGCCATATTGTGTCGACCCCGGACAGAAATCAAGCCGGTCTCCCGTTGGCCTATTTTGGTTACTTCGGCTGTCAATAAACAGCTGGCTGCTGTTACTATGTGCGAAGCTGGTGTTTTTACGGCTTGTCGTCCTAGACCAGTGGGATGAGCTGCACAACCGGTTCGGTTTTTGTGGGTTGGCGAACACGCTACGATTTTTCATCCAAAGACCTACAAGTCTCCCAAGACCCTTGGTGCCCTGGTGCTTCATGTTCTCCAGGTCAAGCGTTTTTGTTATCAAACAATGATTTTGCACCATTTGCATAATCTAACCTGCAATTCCAGCACATGAGATATCTAAATTAATGGCGCGGGGCAGTCGGAGTGGTAACTGCCTGTGGATAGTCAAACGTTTTATATGGGCTTTGCTTATGAGCAGCATTGGACGCGGTCAGTTGGTTCTGGCAACCGTGCATGCCAGGCTTTGCAGTCGCTAACTTAACTTCGACCTGCGTTGTGCACAACCGGATGACGCCAATGTCTATTTAGCAACTTTGCAAAGCAGAGAACATTTGTTGCTAATGACCTATTCTTCAGTCTGGTGTAACTTGTTAGATTCTGTAACAGGCCGCATATGTGCACCAATATCATCCTACTCGTGTGAACTTTAAAGCGGTCATGCACAATATAAGCTACTATCTCAGTTAAGCTTTTTATACGTCCCAGGACTCCGGTACGAATTACATTAGCTATCTCCCGGTGATCTCTGCATACGTATCCAACTTTCTGGTTACGGGTTAAACCAGGTTTGTACTAGTCACTAACTACTCGGTGGATAGCTGTAAGCTGGTATAGGTCATTTTTAGGTTTACTTACTTTCCTTGCAGTTCCGCTGTTTCTAATCGCATGGAAGGAAACAAGTCCAACTCCTTAGCGGAGCACGGCACAGTCAAGCCTGTCGCGGTTTGACAACGGTGAAACTTTAACTGCTACAGTTGCAAAAGCTCTTCCAGTACTGTCCTTTGAAAGTGAAGCATGCACACACACCACACTCAAAAATTTCTACATACCACCAAAGATCAATAAATCTGTTTGTAAATATGCTTGTGAACTGCTCCGGTCCGGTAGTGCGACAGCTCTCCCGAGTATCGAATGGAGAATCAGGCAAAAAGGCGAGGTTTGATATACTAAAAATAATGCTTCATCCATATCCTGATAAGCGAACTGTATGTGATCGGGATAGTTGGACTACATTTAACTTGTCTTTCCAAGTATCTCGGATACTATATTCCATAGGCCGTTTGAGGAAGTTACACTATTGAGACTGGTCAGCTTTTGTTTTCACACAGTTAGTAGGTTCCTGGAATGCTCAGGCGCTGCTGAAACCTGAGCTACAAGCAGCGGGGCGAAGCACTCAAGTATGTGTGCTCAAGAACCACAAAAGCAACCGAAAATTTGAAACCACGCGGAAAGCCTAAAAAACCCTTACATGGTAGCGGAGAGTGCAAATAAGCTAACTTTGGCTTTCGGAAATTATGCCCATTCGAGTTGTGTTGTTAAGCAGGTAAATCACAAGCGTGCGCTGTTCTAAGCTAATTGTATGGGAATCAACACCTCATATTATTTGTATTTCTGGCCTGTTTCAGAAAGTTTGGGACGTGTGCCTATTCTCCTTTACCGGCTAACAATTTGAAGACGTTCTGGCTGATTTTCTGACTGCTATCTTCGTGTTAGTGGCCCAGCTGCTTTCACTGCTGCTGGAGCTAAATCAGACCAAAGCCACTGGTATCGAAGCCAATTATTCGAATTTGCTTTATTAACCGGAAATCGTGATTTGTAAACCTGTAACGCACTTATTCGGGAAACCACTTGTTAGCAGCGCGTTACCTACAGACTGAACGGAAGCTGTTGTCCGTCAGTATGCTGGTTAAATTGCTCGAAAACAGTTTTTGGGTTTTTGGCATTTTTAGCCCATTTCGATAAAATTTCCGCAAAGGGTATTCTTGTCTGTCTTATCTGCTAGTTCCCCGAGTATGCTGGGTGGAGTTGCCGACCAGAGTCAAACAGTGGTTTTTGACATCTCGAAAGGTTTTGACTCCCTTCTACATCCTTGCCTTTCCCTTAACTTGCGTTCTTACAGTGTCGTTGGTCATGCGTATTTGTAGCTATCAGCAATTTTAGAAGGGAAATAAGTAGGCGTGAGTAGGTTGTTTTGAGCGGCGTCCTGCAGGGATCAGTATTCGCTCTGCTGGGGTTTCTACCCATATGCTCTGATGCACGGTGAGCGATCCTAGCAGCTCCCAATCCTTGCAGCAAGCTGGTGACAGGCTGTTTGACTGGTCCGTTCTGTGGCAGATAACAATAAAGCACACAATGTTAAGGTATGCTCGTACGATCAAGCCGTTCGACGACACGTTACATTCATGGCGGGAACGAACTGCCTCATGTGGCTCAACAAGTTTGCTTAGATGGTACATTTGCGCTGAGATCTACAGCCAGGGAGAACTAGAAACAAGCATTTAACAAGGGTTTCTGAGCCCTGGATTATCCCTAGATCGTTTAGAATGTTGACAGAAACAATTTTTATTAAATTGTTTACCGCTTTTGTTAGACCACGCTTAGTGACCTGCTGAAGGCGCGTCATGCTTGCCTTCCTTCATGATTATTCTTACCAAATTCCTCTTCGTGGTTTTCAGTTTATCCCCTCTTTATTAATGGGCTACTACTTTACCCTCTCTTTTCTTATTGCACTTGCCCGGCGCACCGTACCCTGCAACCACAGGACGCTTGGGTTTTGATTGCCGGACCAGTTTAAGTTGTGTGCTGAGTTGACGCATACACCTGATTCGGATTCAAATCAAAGACGCGTTCAGGACGGAACGAACATTAAAACACCTTTTGTTCCTACCCCATAGGAATTTAAATTTATATGTATTTGTACACTAGACATTTTATGAATAAGTTTTCCTCATCTACACTCATGTAGCAGCTTAAAGTAGGGCTACCATGGACTTGTCTGCCCGAACTCCTCAGTGTATACCGCTAGGTACTAGACTCCGTTGATCGTAGCAGGCAATTAGCGGCGCAATTTAGTATTAAATTATTTCCACTTTGGTTTAACCACGACCTGCAAAGCCATTGATATAATGGATACAGTGTAACACGGGGCGAGGAATTAAAAGGTATTTTCCTTTATCATACTTACATACTTGCATAAACGTGAGTTCAACAACCGCCATGCTACTGCCGTCCTTCTAACGTCTACCGTTTAAAAGTGATGCCAGCACTACTTTAAAATACAAACGAGAATCACAGTGGCGTGAAATTCTTCTACACCGCTAACTTTGGAATGCGGGCGGTAGAGCAGAACGCGGCTGGCATCCCAACTTAAGTTCTTAGATCACAGAGTTCCGCTAACCAACAAGGAATATTGGCAATATTGTGTCATAAGTAGCCAGTAAACATCCGGTGCAACCACCTAATCCCGAAGAAGCGGGAAATGAAGCCGTCATCCCTTGTGAGCCACCACAGTTTTGATAAGGCCGTATACAACGTGGAAGGTTGCTAATGTCTCAGCAGCACAAACGGAAAGAAATCTGGCTCGCAAATAAAGCTGGTATGCAATGTTGCGCAAACGCATGCGTTAGCTTTCTGTCCTTACCTTGAATAAGATGCAACTATGATGTTGGATTGAGTAGAAGCCTTCCTGTGGAGATTCAAGCGGATAACCTTGCAAAGATACCCATTATAAATAACTAAACAAATAAATAATACACTTTTATTCGCGGCTGCGCGTGACCTACCGGTAAAGTCATGACCATAGTAACAGTACAACAATGCATCAAGAAAGGTGCTATAGTATACTAGGATTTCCATCTCCGTGGATCCATAAGTGTAGATATGCAGGTAGACGTGTTGCCCGTGTTTGTAGATGTTTTGCTGTTATTTTGAATAAGTTCGACCGTATCGCCGTTGTCTGAAATATGTTTGACCATTATAGAGTTGAGGACCTAGTCAGCGCAAGCTTGTACAGCTTTGCGCAGAGGAAATCGCAATCTTCCCTATGTCCTACTAATTTTAGTGTATGTATCGCCTGCACAGGAATGCTCATACTAAAAGTACAAAAGGTGATCAGGTAATGTACAATGGAACAATGGGATTGTCGCATAGGTTGATATATGCATGTATGTAAATGTGCATGTAGACGTGTTTAGCTATGTTTATTGGATATTTAAATGTTTTCCTGCCCATTTTACCTTGCTTGAACGTGTCGCCAGTGCGAAATAATGCTTCATGATTGAAAACTTGAAGCGGTTATTCGGCTAAGTAATGGATGAGTTTAAGTGGCGGCGTGTCACGACCGCCACGTCACAGTGTTGTTAAACTGACATTTTGGCTATTATAGGGAGAACGCATGCCAGGCGAATATCAACCGCGTCCTGGAACACTGCCGCTGAACGTTTTGCTGGAAAGGGTTACACCCGAAACACACAGCTGGCACTACCGGGAGGTTGTTTGGCTGCCCAACCATGGAAATCTTAGCTAAACTTGATGCCATCTTACCTGTTGAAGTGGTACAAAACTGACGCGCAACATTATGCCCCAGCATATGAGGAGCTGTCCCTAGCGCCATCAACAGCGCAGAGCCGTGTCGAGTTGCTGAAATAAAGTACTGATTAGCACTGTGATGATCTCGGATGATTGCGCGTGAATGGTTATTGGCTATTGCTGCAACGCCTACAGTCCTGCTTCATGGACTAGCCTTATGAGTTGGCAGTGTTACCATATATGTAGTATGCGTCCGGTTATGAACCCAAGGCGGAATTGTCACAGCGGATGATGGAGAACCGAGTGTGAGGTGGTCGGATGAAGGGTGTCAATATAAGCAAGAGAGGTGTCGACTCTTTGATACTAAAGACGAAATGGGAAGGCAATGATAAGTGGCAGCGAATGCCGAAAGCTACGATACCGTTGACGACATCTAACCTGTTAAATTGCTACAGCGCCACTATGATGAGCTACACTTGCTTAATTTATTGAGGCGACTGAACCAACCGACGCCGCAATTGGGAATGCCTGCGGGTTGCATATTTAGGGCCAGAGTAGGATGGAAGTAGTTTCCAGTTCAAGTTAATCGCCCACTCCTCACCACATTGTTCATCCGCAATGAACATTGCTCATTAGAGTCGAGCCATGGAAATTTGCCATTCCACTGCCGCAGTAGAGCGACTAGCATCATACATCCCCCTGCGTCTGGAAAAGTTAGTCAAAGTCCATGTTTCCATATAATTCGCTACAGACTCCCTGAAACAAGCAGTATGGAACAAAATATACGTCTCATTTTATCCCCCTCCACAACTAACAAAACCATAGCTCCATGCGGTTTTGATTCCAGAAACCCTTGTCTCTTCACCGGATAATATTAGGAACTATGTGGCACCGCAGGCTTGCACTTTATCTGCGCTCAAAAACACTCTTGTGGTCAAAAAGTATGTGTAATTACGAATCTATTGGTTTTTACCCTCCAATTTTGTCATGTACCGCACGCTTTTTCCCTGTCTTTGATTCAACCGCACAAGAGCCCATGATAACTGTTGTCAGATTTTTCGTCGTGCGCCTTGGAACGCAACCGAAAAGTAGTGAATCACACCCTATCTTTTCTGATCTTCCTTGGGAGGTATCGTGCCAGCTCACTACCAGTGCCACAGTTTTTGTCGCACAGACAACTTTCGGCACAGCCAGTCTAGTGTCGGTCGGTATCCCACACCGAACTTGACCAGAAGTAAAAGGCCATTCCATCTCAAACACCTCACCTTTTGTCTAGCAACACAGCAAATGTACAATTACTAGAGGGACTTATTACTTCTCCGTGCAGGACATACAAACTCTAGACAGTCTGTCGGCTTCGTCCCTCCGCTGTGAAAATGAATACCCGTGTACATCCTTCAATGGATTAAAGCTCATCCGTGCTTTCTAGAAATTGTAGCGGAAAATCCATGTTTGGCATACAACTGAGCACTGTCCAGGGGTTCTTGGGGCGTCACCAACGACTCCCATCTAGTGTGGGGTTAGTGAAATGCCTTCCATTGCTGCCATTAACCATTTAAAATTATCTCACCACACACCTCACATGTAATTAAGCTTACTACCCGTCTGCGAATATATTGTCCTCACGTAAATTGCGTTCGTTCTTCCATTTTACGCATCGGAGTGTTGCAGTAGTGCGCCAACAGTTAAGTAGTTGTCGAGCGTTGCCTCTATTGTGATCGTCGTTTCATCTCTTTGCTTTCCATTCGTGTTTTCAGGGTCAGTTGACTAGCTAACTATGGGGAGCTGTCACGCCATACATTAAGTAGCCCTACGCTCGGTCTTCTTTTCAGCAACAACAAGAAAAATATCAACAGAAACAAGAACCACAACAACGGCAACAACAAAAGCAGCAAACAAAAGAAGCTCCTTACAGACAAATAAAGCTTGAATTTTCAGATACAGAACACACGCTAAGGACGCAAACAACCTAGAAAAAAATATGATCCAAGTACATGGCGCGCCAGCAGTTTAAAAATATAGCAGTGGTGATATCATCTAGTCAGTCTGGAAATATGGCCTTGTTTGACTACATTTTTATCCCACAGAAAACGTGACAATTAAGGAACAACTGACAGCGTAAGACTGTGTGCGTGCCTAAATGGTTTTGTACGATTGTCGGGTCGCATAAGTTGAGTTACGTTCCCACAATGCTAAATGAAGAAAGTGACTGGCCACAGTGGTTATCATGGATGTCATTTCATCTCTGGAACAAAATATATAAATAAATACATATTTTATTCTCGGTTATGCGAGGCAAGCCCATGGAGGCATGATCAGGTATGTGCAACTGTACAGACATTTTATGGCAACTGGAACAGTGCCAGTAGAAAATTGTTCATATGTCCATGATTGGAACTGTACGAAGTGAAAATGCAAAACAATAATTTGGCTTTCGTGAGCTCAGGACCCGTTTGTTGGGACATAAAATGTCTGCCATATATTGCAGTCATACCTCGGTTAATAATAGTTTGAGAATCCTGAATGATCCATTGGAAAAT
This sequence comes from Dicrocoelium dendriticum, assembly GCA_944474145.2. NCBI lineage: Eukaryota > Metazoa > Platyhelminthes > Trematoda > Plagiorchiida > Dicrocoeliidae > Dicrocoelium > Dicrocoelium dendriticum. Next base: position 79,251,822 of record OX104068.1, on the reverse strand, counting down.
AATCGAAGAGCACGCTCGAGGAGATATGACAATACAGTGAGTTCGTGCATAAGTAACACAAACGTCAACAGTGGTATCGTAGAAAGCAAGAAGACGACAGTATATGCTTGGAAACGTAGAAAGAGACGACTGTATATGCAGATGAAAAAGTTCCAATGTAACGAACCTATCTCCAATCGTGACGCTAGTTGACCTGACAGCGTGAAATTACACAATGGTGTAAATAAAATCGGCTGTAGGTGATACTAAGATGCCCCATCCACTGCTGCATAACCACTTATCACTTACAAATGGTTCTTGTACCCTCTACGGGTTTCCCAACTCTTTGCCCTCCACAACCCATCGTCGTAATTCTGCTGTCAGTGGAGACTGTGTTCCATACCTAGTTACCTGTTTATTTGCAATTTATCACATAGATGACCCGCAGTAAACCGTGCATGCATTGTCCCATGTGTCCAAGTGCGGAACACACCTAATTTCGCTTAATGTGGTTTCGCCTCATGTTATCAGTTGGTAATGATTTGTTTTAACGCCATGGCCATGGCATCCGCATACTGCCAAGCAAGATATTCCCCACGTCGCACGTGACCTGACCGTGTTGCGAGCTCAAGTGGGTAGGATTCACATACATGAACCCACCTCGTTCGTGAGGATAATGGTAAATATTACACCATGTGCTATTGAAACACTTACAAAACCATCACGGTGTGTCCGTGTGTAAGGCACTGGACGAACGCTTACATTTCACGAAACTCTCCCTTCCGATTGGTCACGTGTAAGCCTGTTAATTCCACCGTACATTGAGACGGGCTTAGTCTGCGTGATTATGAATCTCAGCCTGCTGGCTAACTTGGATTGTTGTTGTTGTTTGATGCGACAGTGCGGGAAGCACAGGTTATTTTGGTGTTGTATACTGCCATTTTTTATTTCTGCAGTAATACCATACTTCAACTCCGGTCTTGTTTTGTTAAAACCGGTGGCGGCACGTTTACACAAGATTTCTAAAGGGATTCTTGCTTACTGTATTCAATAAAGCTTACTCATATTTGGTGTGAAGTCTTGAGTGTCGTGGATTACAGATAGCAGCAGCGTTCGCCTTTAGATTCCAACGCCGTTGAATACACTCTGCTAACCCCTCTGAACGTTGCATCCCACAAACAATCGTCTAGGAGCATATGTTTTAACGTAAGAACCTCAAAAAGTCCTTGATGATAACGTTCCATGCTCTGGTTTACATAGCTGCTATAGGTGTAGACTTGGAGTGCTTTCTAGCAGGGCTCTTGCGGCGTTTAATTTAGCGGTGTTGAGGAAAGAGTAGTAACATGACGAAATAAAGCTAGACAATCAAAAACTTTTTAGGCCGAAACCAAAGTAATGGTGGCTAGGCTGCGTTTGGAAATGGAAGAGGTTGAAGTTGCCGAACCGCCTTTATGTCTTGGTCGAGCACAAGTAGGTAGAATTCAGTGGCTTGATAGGTTTGCTGAAGACAGCCATAGGTCGTTGACGCAGGTGACTGGGCTTAACATTTCTCCTGAAATTTTATGGGTGGGCTATCGTCAACCGGCAGACTTATCCAGCGTAGAGTTGGAGTTTTGATGGTAACCCTGCTGCTTATGGGAAATACGTTAAGCAGTTTGGATACTTTATCCAAAGTCGGGTCTTCGACCGTGGCTGAACGCACTTTACTTAATACATTATTGCCGTGGTCGTGCAAAGGAGGCCATCAGCAAATGCCTTATTGGACCGCCTGCCAAGGCAGACAACAGGGCATGATGCGTTCCTCGCGTGCATTTTAGGTAAAGTCACGAAGTGGCTAGGTAACTACTTGCTGGTTTCTTAACTGGTTTAAAAACATTTTCTTTTGACTAGGAAGAGTTGTCCAAGTTTTCTTTGAAAATGGGAAATTGTTATATCGTCATAGTCTCGAGACCACATACACCACCTCTTACCTGTAAATGATGTTAGGGATTTTACTTACACAGTGGTTTCTTCGACCAACTGGCCTCCGAAAACTACACCTTGAGACCTTTTGACTTTGGTCTAATAACAAAGCGTCCCCTAGTTGCGCGCAAGCAAAATATCCTCTAGCGGCCACCAGCGTTTCCCTGTACATGTTTCGCATATACGTTCATGTTTGGTTACGTAGGCTTCAAGTATGCATTTTGAGGCCATTGCCTCGTACACCGTAAATACCGCTACCTTGGACCTACATTGTACATTTCTAAATACGCATCCCAATTAAGATTGTATGACAGTTAGCCACTTGTCATACTTTTTCTTTTTTATCGTATGTGCTTAAAAAGTTATACGGCATTTTTAGAAAGATGTTTTCTAATGTATTGGCATTCGCTTCGGAATACGAGAAATACTGCAATTAAGGAGGTACTTTTGTCCTTGTCGTGTACAGCTACTCAGAACTGTTTTGACTAATATAACAGTGTCTATGATTAGCAATGTGTTGGTACAAAGCCAGTTTTAAGTTTTGGCTGCGCTTAACGTCACTTGAGTTTGTCCCTCGAGGTGGTCCGTTATTAAGATACATATGTCATATACTACGTTTATGATTTCCAGCTAAATACGCTGAATTGCCATCCGCTTTTAGAAGGTATGTATATTTTATAATTCTTTACATTCATTTTTACTAGGTAGCATTACAAATCTCATTTTTACGACATTTTTATGCCCGTTTTGCTACTCCCTTTCCATGAGCCCACCAATCAACGGGATCTGTAATTTACCAAAAAAGGCTAATGGAGCTGGAATGAATATCTTTGAGGGACGGATTCTACAGCGTTGGCGTACGCTGATTATAAGGTGTACAAACGGGCCCTTGTGAAATGGAACGCAGCCGATAAGATTGAGCAGCCTCGTGGTCGACTGTAGAATCCATCCACGATATAACGGAACACGTTGAAGCCTGTTCACAATTTACGGGCAGCGGAAGCGGTCGCATGTTGAAGTAGTAAGTGCCACCGAAGCCATCCCCACCTTCCTGTTGCAGTGCCCGCGATCATGGAGTACATTAATTTAACTCCAGTATTACTCTCCTAATAGCATGTGTTTACTGTACGTTATGACATGACCCAACAAGTCCCTCAAGCCATGTCTAGAAATATACCTTTATTTAAATGCATTTCACTGCCGAATTGAATTCTAAAGCCACCACCGCGCGAGTAGCTCGAATACTACCAACCAGTCTACAGTCCAGGTAGGTAATAATAGCTGACTCTATTACTTACGATGGAAGTGAAGTCAACTACAAGGTTCCGGCAGATTTCTTATCAACCGTAGCTCGAAGTGCACGCGGCAGGTTCGGCGAACTTGCCTCCTCAGTTTCGTTACGACAACCTGCCACGGCAAACGCACCGAGAGCAGATGATAAACGAAACGAACGTAAGCGCACCTTATAGGCCAGTTCAAGCGATTTACCGAGCCAAGTGTGTTTGGCCTGTGATAGTTGGCATAAAATAGACGCGTGTCGGATATTTTTGTCTTCCGACGTTCTTCGCCAGTGGAATCTCATAAAATCCAAAGAAGAATGCTACAAGTGCGCATAGGTAGGCCACAGATCCTTCCACTGTCAAAGAAAGCTGGATGCAAATTGCTCTTTTGTCGAGGACAGCCTTATCCATTGCTTCATGCAGAGCCAAGTGACATCGCTGTCCCGACAATTAAAGGCAGTTGCGCTCATACTTCCAACGCACCGCAATATGGATCTTTACGTGTAATACCAGTACGCTTAGAAGGTCCGTTGTGATTCTTTAAAACGCAGCCATCTTAGATACTAGTTCAAATATTACAGTAGTGGAAGAAGGCCTATTACAACAAGCTGGCATCCGAACCACACCGACTCGTTTAGCATTCACGACGATGTCAGGTTCCTCCTAACATGCATAAGGGTGCACCGACTTCACAATATCATCACTGAACGGAACAGATACAATTTCATTTAGGCATGCCTACTGTTTAGCAAACTTGCCTTTGGAACCTAATGTAACCCCAATGAGGAGGTTGACGCACCAGTGGCCACACATGAAGCTTGTATGCTTTAAAGAAATTAAGGATAGCTGTGTCCTAATTCTCTTGGGCGCAGATGTGCCGGAGGCATGCTGACATTTAGAGTAACGACTGGGGAGCGAAATCAACCGTTTGCCGTAAAAGCGCTGCTTGACTGGACGTTACTTGGGCCAACGCGAGAGTACGAAACGGTCACCAATTCCTTGCATTACACTATACTCAACATACCGACAATCGAAGAACAGCGGGGTAGGCTGATCAACTGTGATTTGGCGTATGTAGACTTAGGAAATCATGAACTTTTAATGGAAGATAAGGCTGCATGGTTGGTTGCGTAGAATTTCTTGCAGTAATTAACTGGGTATTTTGAGAACGGCCTTCCCTGGCGAAAAGCGCAAGTATGCGTGTCAAATTAATTTGGGATGGCTTTGCAGCGGTTACTAGTAATGCGAAGACGTCTGACAGCCAACCAATATCTCCGTGTGAGACATGTGGCGGTCTTAGAAGCTACTATTATTAACGAGGATGCCGTGCCTTTTCATCGAATCATTAAGAGCCTAACATTTTTCCCAGGTTTTATCAACAACATCACGCTATGGTAAATCCTAAGAAAGCAGATATGGGTGTCGTATGCAATTGCGTCGCCAAATGCAAGTCTTTATTTAAATGGTCAGCGGATACGTGGTCCGGAATGCACGTCTAATCTTACTTGGGCCGTGATGCGATACAGAATAATAAATGAATAAATAAATGGTTTATTCTCGAATTTGTCGAGGCACACCAAATTACACATGATCGAAACTTACGAACAATTATGCTTCGCAACACACGCGTTGCTAAGTTTTTAATCGGCAGTGGTCGAAATTTGTATAGAATGTAGAGATGGAGGAAGTAACCATAAAAATTATAGTCATCAATTATTGACGAAACTTTGGGGTCAAGTGCGCATAGTGCAAACAGTCAAGACGTTACAACTGTAGGGAAAGCGGCATACGTAGGCTGAACGTAGGTTATTCTTGTTTGCCCCAAGAAAAGATTGTTATATTACTCTAATCGACTTGCCAGTATAGTGTTTTGGTCCGTGCCTTTGTCCATTGAAGAGTCACATCTTCCGCATCGCAGTGCTGTGAAATGGACATTTGGGGTATTTTATAGGGAGAAGGCTTGCCAGGCGCAAACCCACCACGTCCTGGAACACTGCCGTAAATCCTGTTGAACACTAATGTATAGCTGGCAAACTAGCTTGCCAACTGACTGCACACTTAGTTATTCGCAGTCAACTGACTTCTGCTTTTCTCTGTTGGCTGCTCAGGAAGCTTGGTCGGGGCCCCCTTAAACGCTAAGGCCGGTCAAGGATGAAAGTCACGAAGAGTCGTTTTGCTTAGTGTCTAGGTGGGCAAAAATTTCAAAGTTTCCTTTGTCTGCATTTTCAGCCTAGGTATACCTTCCGGGAGTGCGAAGACATCGTGTCCAGCTATCCACACTGGACAAAGGTCGTGGAGGTGACTGCAGTTGAATTCCTTTGGATTACAACTATGCTCCATGTAAGTCCATGTCGGTTCTTCTGCCCGTCCCGGGCCTAAATACTGTTCCTCACCCCAACCCCAGATACCCAAGAATGTCCGGACCCCGTAGAAAATAGAAATTGAGGAACATCAGTGAGAAGCCCGCAATGAACAGGCGGGAAATTATATATTTTTAAAATCAAATGTCATAACATTAAGAGTTTAGACCAACTGATGTACAATGTGCAACAATGGTTACGCTGAAAATTGCTTTTGACCGTGATACATAAAGAAATGTCGGTATGGGTAGATCTCTCTCAGCTACTTAGAGAACAGAGCGTGTTGCCAGTAAGCAACCAACGAAGTATCATTTTACTATGCTGCAACGATTGCACGGGGAAGAGGGAAAAGGGAGTAAGAAAACTATTGGCGGTTAACTGCTGAATGAACAGCAGGCAGTTAGCTTAAACCGATGAGGAGCGCAAAATAAGTACGTAGCAATATAAGATAGCTCGCGACGAAAGAGATTCAAAAGCCAATTAGTGGTAAAGCTGCGGAAAGCAGAATTTAAGCGCGGAACAAAAATGTTCGGAGTAGCTTGATGTAAAGATGACATGAGGATACCAAAAGTATAGTGCTACGGCCGACTGAGAGAGATGGACTCCAACTTGAGCAAGGGGAGAAAACGTTGATGCGATGCGGAAACAGAACACCCAAAAAGGATTGTTTAAGGAGCGGCTATATGCTGAATAGATAAGAAAAGATTGTTCAGTAGAAGAAAGCAAACAGAGAGCAATTGAAGGAGAGCAACTTTGTGGCACGAACGTATACATTAAGGCTGCTGAGGTCGTCCCAACATGTGCAGCGTCGAGCTGAGATACAAGTCAAGACACCGTTTCAACTACACACGATTGAACCCCATGTATCATCGTGATACACAACAGTTTTTAAACCTTGATCATACCTAAGTTGGTGCGTCTCTATGAAACTGAGAATAAACTATCTATTTATTTTCATTATCATGGACATACAACCAATTTTCTACTGTTACTGTCACAGTTGCCATAAAATGTTTGTTCAGTTATACATATCTGATCATGCCTCCATGGGCGTGCCTCGCATAGTCGAGAATAAAGTATTTATTTATTTATTTATTTACTAAGGTATGCTGACCCAGAAAATACCAGTGAGATGGCTAGAAGCATATATGCGTAAGTGTCGTAGACTTATCAGCAAGTAAAGGATAAATGAACGTCTCGAAAGAAGAGCCTAAGGAGCTGCTTGCGCTGCCCGGATGGGGTGGGAATGTTGGCTGGAACAGAGCTAAGAATGCTCAATTGAAGCTAGGGAAGCGAACAGGCAAAATGCAATAATACATAAGGGTTGCGGAAAACATCACAATACATGAAGCGGAAGCGCAGCGGCGCTCAGACTATCAGGCCATGCTGGGCTGCTAAGATAATAGTACCAAGTTGGATAGAACCGGTGAAAGCTGGTCCGTGAGTTAGATGCTTACATGTAACAATGTCAGAGACATTAAAACAAGTAAGGTGTAAGTTAGCGTCTAGAAATGAGGCTAAAAGGCGGCTGTGCGCAAGCCTGCAGTAAAGTGGTTACGTACGTCAGGGTAAGAAGCTGAAGCGCCGCGGCGCGCAATAAGCAAATCGTGCCAGGGAGTTAAAATAAACTGAAGCAGGAAAAGTCAGTGAGAGAGCTGGGCTCCTACATAAACGGGTGTCCAAGACTTTGCAGGAAGAAAGGGAAGACAGGACATCAAGAGAGGAGAGGCTATGTACCGGCTGTTCACTGACTTGAAGATATAGGTAATTTCGGCACAAGGGATCTTAAAAAGGTTAAATGAAGAAAGGACAACAAACAGGAAAAATTCAAGCATACATTAAGGTTACTGCGTAGAGCACATCATATGCATACGCAACTCGCGTTGAGATAATAGTACCGTGGATAGAGCCAGGGAAATCTAGTCCGAGAGCTGGACGCTCGCAGGTGAAAAAGTAAAAGACGTTACAATTATGAGATAGATAATCGCCTAGATGTGAGAGGCTAAGAAGCGGCTGGCGCTAATATGATACAATAACTATGATTGTGAGATGGAAGCTGAAAAAGAGTAAATGAACAAAAGACAGCAAATAGGCAGATTAAATGTACACATTAAGGCACCTGAGGACGTCGACGGCTGAGGCAGGGGCGAGCAGAGATTGAATTCACGATAGGGTGCTAAGGGCATCGTGCTAAGATAAACTGGGTCGGAAAAGCTAGTGAGTGTTGGACGCCTACATGAGCAAGTGTCACATACACTGCAGCGAGTAATCGATAAATAAACGTCTAGAAAGGAGAGACCATGGAGCATTTGTGCGCCGACCAATTGAGTTATGTAGACAGAAGAGAGCTAAGAAAGCTTTCAAGATGAAAGGACTTCGAACGGGAGGGGCGCAAACACACATTAAGGTTGTAAAATACGTCACAACATACGAGGCTAAAGCGCAGCAGCGCACAGGTACTCCTATCATTCTAGAGTAATGGAGCCGTCCTTTCGCGGTCATCAAGATGCTTTTGCAGTTGAGGCTTCCAGAGTACCATCGTCATGCCTTGCATTTCCTGCGATGGAGAGACAGTACTGCAGACTCGGATACGTTGAAGTATCAAATGACCGCTCACCCACTTAAAGCGATTTCCTTCCCTTTTTGCTAGTTTTCCTTACGTCAGCCAGCGAAGGAGTAAAGAAAGCAAGTTGATAGAAATGTGTCAGATGTCATCGTGAATGAATTTTACTTTACCGACTGTTTGACCGCATTGAATACAATTTCTGAAGACTTCCAGTTTGTTGTTCAGATTCGGGAATGGTTTGGTTGCGTAGGGTTTAAGCTTCGAAAGTGGGCATCCAGCAGAACTGAGTTGCATGAAGCAGTGCAATCTATTGAGTTCTCAAACTTGATTAAACCCTTGTAGAAACCAAGCACGTACATCGCAAGCTAGGTATGGAATGGAACTCGGTGGATGACACATATCTGTACCAGCTCGACTTAATGGATGGACCAAAGACGAGGAGAAAAATTTTGTCGGTGATGTCTCTTTATACGACCCCCTCGGATGAGTTGCTCCTAGATTCACGCTCGCAAAGTTGTCGCAGCAAAATCTGTAGGTAGAGGAACTCGGCCGGAACCATCCAGTCATGCTAACAGACTTCCGCGATCGAGAAACTCAGATGCCAAATTATATGCTATTCCTTAGACCAAATGCAGCGTTTGGCGCCAGTGACACTGTGTAACCGGTATGCTCGATTTTGGAACCGGACGAAATAGTTGGCATGTTGTGTTGGAAAAGGTGGAGTCATTCATAATTCACACAACTGCAAACTATACAGAATTGGCTTGCAAGTTTAAACACGGAGTATTCACGAATATATTCAACAGAAATAATAGGCCGTTGGTGGTGATGGTTGCGAAACCTCCAAGGACGGAGCAATATAACCGTAATGCTTCAGGTGAAACGGAACGTATTTAAACGCGATGTCAGCAAGCTATGCATTATAGAGGGAAAAGAATGGGAAGAGGGTTCTTTCCCAAAGTGGGAGATGGGCTTTCGGACGCACCGCCTCAGGGAGGACAACTATGACTTTAATATGCCGAAGGGGAGGGCTAGGGCGTACCGTGGTAAGACCGGTAATCATCCCATTGCGGATGGAGCGGGCTAGGTCAAAGCATGGTAAAACAAAACCCAGAAGTACTTTTAGTCAAATTTGGTCGGGTGGTTAGAAGCTTTCCAACTACCCTAACCTCTGTTGCCCTCCTACCACTCCCTGCCGCATGGTGGTGATTCCCTTCACCGATTTCCCAAAGCTGAAACACTGAAACGAGCTTAGTCCGCGTGATCTCGAATCTCAGCCTGCTAGCTAACTTGGATTGTTGTCGTTGTCTGATATGTCTGTGCAGGATGCCTGGATTATTTTGCTAATTTATACTTTTGATTTCAATTGTTTTTAATAATACCGTATTCCAGCTCCGGTCTTGTGTTTTAGAAACCGGTGGCGACACGTTTACTCAAGTTTTCCAAGCGGATGCATGCTTTCAACATTTTTGTAAATTTCGCTTTTGTGATATGCAGAAGAACTGTAAATTCTTCCAGGGGATAATTGTTTCTTAGTATCCCTATGTCAGAGAATAATTATACAGTTTTCTAGGATTTCAACTTTCAGGAAGTCTGTTTGGCCGATCGTTTTGCAATTTGTCCCCAGTAACATTCGAATCATACTTTATTGTGCTGGCGCTCCAAGTGCGTTTTCACTTTTTATACAACGTATTTCTATCTCCTTAAGATTTGGTTTTTGAGAAGTCCCTCCACTTCGGGACTGCCTTTGCGTACGGCGCAGCTGTAGTGTCTTGCGATCACTGTTGCACATCTTGTCGGTGTACTTTTTCCAGGCACCAAATGACGGCTGGTAAATTACTTCAGTATATTTGGCGGGCGGTCTTAAGCGTAACGCGAGAAAAGTCTTCACTTCTAAATTGTTTCTTGACGGTGGTCGACTCTGTTCAGTTAGCCTGGGATAATTTTAAGGTGCACCTTTAGGAGGCTTCAACAACTTATGTTCCATTCATGAGGCAAATAGGGTTACAGTCACATCTTCCATGAAAAGATACCACAGACAAGTACTGCACAAGTTAGGGTCCAAATTCTAATGAAACGACCAATCAGATTCATTCACCAGTACCTATGACAGTTATCGAAAGAGTATTAATAAATGTTTGGCGGGAGAGCCTATGGTGCGCTGAGGCTGGTGGTGGCTAGATTCTGACAGATGTTCTACCCATTGCTGCTACTGTTGTGCCATTTGCTCCAGTCCTGGGCGCCTCCTCGTGGCGACCGCTGGGTGCGAGTTGGGTTGCGCCCTTCTCCCTGCTAAGATCCAGGACAGCAATCCGCATGAGTTAGCGAACTGACCATGTGCTAGACCCGCTGCCTTTCGGATGTTCATTTAATCGAAGGCTTTGGCTGAGGACCCGAGTCGTTCTCCTATCAGGAGTGGGCGCTCTGACAGCATCTTAGTCCATCCTCTTCGGTGGTTAGGACGTGGTCGATGACCCTCTTCCCGTACAACCTAGCCATGTGAGACAACAGGTCTACGTGTTTTAAGCTCACAGCTCGATTGACGTGAAGCACGTGCGCCACACATTGTCTCTGACGGTGGGAGGGCACCTCCGGGTGTTCAATGGTTTGCTACTGCCCGCCTCAACCCAGGCGACCTCTGGGCAAATTGGTGCAAACCCACCAAAACCCACCTGAGTCTGGCCGTTGTCGCAGGTGCGTATCCAGTTACGGTCGCAAAACATATATAACTCGTTCCAGTACCTCGGCGGCTGCGTGTGACGGTCGTCAGGCAGATCCCAATCGGTCTCTGCAATCACATTCCGAGTTGGATCTGCTCCCCACTGCCCTGTGGGTCAGACTATTGAGCCAAAGGCTCCGAGCGGAGACTCTCAAGCAAACCTCCAAATCGCCCACTGCCTTGTGGGTAAGGCTATTGAGCCAAAGGCTCCGAGAGGAGGCCATCAAGCAAATCTCCGAAGCACAACGACCATCTCGCGTGCGAATGCCCATCAGTGCAATCGTATGCCTACGCGAAAAGCACCCAGCATCGGGTGCTGTAACAAGCGCACACTACTGGACCGGAACTCCAGCGAGCGCCCGGAGCGACGCACTGCACTCGTCAAGATGGAGCTGGCGCGCTACAATTTCGATATTGCGGCGCTCAGTGAAACTCGGCTCGCTGAGCACGGTAAGTTGCATGAAGCAGGTGCTGGCTACACCTTCTACTAGGTGGGAAACGCCGCCTCAGCGCCACGTGATCATGGGGTCGGATTTGCAAGATCCGATCGCTTCCATGGTCAGCTGGTGGGTGAACCAACAGGCATCAGCGCGCGACTGATGATTGTTCGCCCACGATTCGAAAGAGGTAAGTTTGACACTTTATGAGCACATACGGTCCGACCATGTGTTATCCTGATGACACGCGTGCTCAATTCTACACTGAGTTGTCCTTCGTGATACCGTCTGGGCCGAGGAACGACCGACTATTGCTGCTGGGTGATTTCAACGCGCGCGTTGGGCGTGATGCATCGGTGTGGACAGATGTTATCTGTCTGCATGGCATTGGTTCAGCGAATGCAAACGGTGACAGGCCGCTCTCACTGTGTGCCACTCACGGCCTGACGATCACAAACACTCGGTTTGCACTGAGTGCGAGTGATATAGCAACTTGGACGCACCCACGGAGTGGTCACGCCCACATGGTGGACTATGTCATCGTACGTCAACGTGATGCGCGTGAGGTGCGCATGATACGTGTACTGCGTGGAGCTGAGTGCGGCACTGATCACAACTTGGTGTGGAACAAACTGTACATTTATTTCCGTAAATCTATGTATTGCACTCGCGCCGTGAATCGACATACAGGTAACATTCTCTCCCTCGGTGCTGTGGCGGAACGTATTGAGCTGAAGAAGGCGATGGCTGCACGCCTGTGTGATGTGGATTGCATAGCCACAGTGGGCGAACTGTGGCACCACATTCGCGACCAGATGACATCGGCTGCCGCGCAGAACATCAAGCGCACAAACTGTAAGCGGCCTCATTGGTTTGATGAAAAAAGTACGACGATTGGCGTATTGTTGTCGGAGAAGAATGCAGCATTTGCTGCATATGTGGCCGACCCCAATGACTTGGTGAAGAGTAGCCATTTTCGCAAACTTCAACGGCGGCTGACCCGAGAGCTCCGTCGCATTAAAAAAGCATGGTGGATGGAGAAGGCAAAGCAGATGGAATGCTACGCCGAACGCCGCCAACAAAAGGAATTCGTTGACTCCATGAAGGCGGTGTATGTTCCGAGGTTGGAGACGCTGAGGACACTGATCGATGGTAGTTCAGGCGCTACCAGCACACAGACTGCAGACATAATGTAAATCTGGCGGAAACACTTTGACTGTCTCTTGAACAACGGTTCAGAATTCGACCGGCCTACTTTGAACTGACTGAAGCAGCACGATGTGAACTCGAGTCTAGTGGACACGCCGACACTGGATGGGACGCAGCGAGCACTTGATCAGCTGCGAAATGGCAAATGTGCGGTAGCCGACGTGATCCCGCCTGAAGTATTGAACCACGGCGGACTCGCGTTGTTGACTGCGCTGCACCACCTGGTACAACGTGTATGGATTGAGGAGGATGTGCCTCCTGAGTTGAAGGATGCCCTTGTGTTACCACTGTAAAAAGGTAAAGGGAGCAAGCAATGTTGCACGAATTATCGTGGCATCAACTTGCTGAGTTGTGTGGGCAAGGTGATTGCCCGAATCCTGCTCACCCGCCTCGTCAGTCAGGTTGTGAAACCGAACGTATCGGAAGAGCAAGGCGGATTCCGTTCGGGTCGCGGTACTTTAGCTATGGTGTTTGCGGCTCGACAGTTGCAAGAGAAGTGCAGAGAACGACACCAGCCATTGTACTCGCTTTTTGTTGATTTCACCAAGGCATTTGATACGGGGAACCGTGAGACATTGTGGCTGGTGTTGGGTAAGTTTGATTGCCCGCGTAAGCTTGTAAGTTTCATTGAATGTCTGCACAGTGGTACGCGCGCGAGGGCGCAGCTGAGTGAAGAGACCTAGGATGACTGTGCAGTTGTCTCTGGTGTGAAGCAAGGCTCTTAGCTCCTGCCCTTTTTAATATGCATCTTCAAGAAATGTTGTACTGTGTTTTGATGCTGCTTGTGCTTACGGTGTTCGTGTGGAGCACCGTATTGATGGTGGGTTGCTGAACATCCGTCGTTTCAGTGCGAGAACTCGAGTCTGTGAGACAACTATCGGTATGTTGCTGTTTGCTGACGACTGTGCGTTGTTTTCACACAGCGCGGATGAGTTGCAGCACATGACTAGTGCTCTGGCTTCGACAGCGGCCAAATTCGGGCTCACCATCAACACAAGCAAAACTGTCTGTCTCTTTCAGCCTTCACCGTTGGTGCAATCTTTAATATTGCCGCGAATGAACATTGGTGATTAATTATAGGAAACCACCTCCCGCTTTTGCTACCTTGGGAGTGTGATGTCGACTGATCACCAGAAGCAAAGTGAGCTTCGTAACCGCGTCCCGAAGGCCGCGGTGGCATTCGGGAAGCTAGAGTACCGAGTGTGGAACAACCATCAGCTTAGCATTGGCACGAAGCTGATGGTGTACAAATCCATGGGTGCTGTCCGTTATTCTATACGGCAGTGAAACGTGGACGATGTACCGTCGGGATGCGCGATATCTCGAGCGGTTCCATCAGCAGTGTGCGACGAATTTTGCGGATCGGTTGGGGCGGCAGAGTTGCAGACACAGAAGTTTTGCGCCGAAGTAAGATGTATGCAATGGACTGCATACTTAAATTGAGACACCTGAGATGGCTCGGTCATGTGAGCCGTATGGATTCGACGCGGATACCGAAACAACTATTATACGGTCAGCTGAGTATAGGGAAGCGGCACGTGAGGAAACCAAAGTTACGTTACCAGGACATGATTAAAGTGAGCGTCGCACGTTCTAACCTTGCTTGCAGATCATGTGAATCGAAGGCGGTTGATCGGTGTGCATGGCGCGATCTAATCACGAAGGCAGTTGCTGAAGTGCGGGAGAAGGACCACATGTATGCAGAGAAGAAGAGGCAAGTGCGGAAGCGTCAAGCACCGATGGGTTGTCCTTCATCGATATCAAGCGCATGGTGCAGTAGCACATGCGTCGCGAGTGCTTGAGTCAGGCAGGCTTAGTGAGCCATGAGCGAGGCCGCTCGGCACCACTGCCCAAGCGACGACGGGTCCTGCAGAGGACGTAGGCAGTACCAGCGCGGCGTTTGTAGGTACGCTGCCTGCGATTTACAAAACACGTGCTTGCATGCTAAGTCTCTTTGTTTGGTAGTGGGTTTTCAACTTTGTCCTAATGCTGTTCTTTCTCAAATAAATGTCCACTTGTATGCCCTTCTATAAACCTGCACAACGTGCTTGAGCCAACTTTAGTTAATTTCGATAACATTTTCGCGTTTTTGTCATTTCCGTATAGTATACTTTCTGACCACCTGCACTTATCTCGGATCCTTTGTTAACAACTTATTTCATATACTCATTAATTTAAGCTTTTTGTCACGTTTCCTTATGCATTACTCGATTTCTTTTCTTTGATAGCTTGCTCTCAAGTGATTGGCTGTTGCTTGATATCCCCGGTGTGACTGCGCTTGCTGTGCATGTTGACAGGGTGTTTACCTGTCTATTACCCACTACCGCGTCCATACTGTCTCTAGGAGACAGATGGTAGTTGCTGGAGTGGACGGGGTGCACGGTGCTTGCGGTCGTGCTAGGCTCGACGAGTGGTTCCATGCAATCAGTGTGGAGCGGACTACGGTCCAACCACCGCCTTGTGTGCGCCTGGTTCCCCAAATACAGCGCGCTTGTGTTTGCCTGTGAAGGAGTGTGGGCCTGCTCCGTTGATGAAATGTGGCTCCCACCCACATGCCTCCCGGTCTTATTCCTTCTGGTTTACACCGGATATGGGGTGTGTGGATGGAGCTGTGGGTGGTGCAACGCATGCCACCCATGGTCCCTCTGTAGGCACCGGCTCACTGTGGCTGGCCACGGGGACAGGCAAATCCGAAACCGGATGCCGACAACCACAAATAAATATTAGCAACGTCTCAAGACGGTTCGTGTGCAGTACGAGCAGGGTGTGGCGGACTCGGCCGCAGCTAATCAGAAGCAGCATTATGCCTTGTTTAAAAGACACAGCTGGCAAACCCGTCTACACCATCGTCATTTCTAACGGATATTGGCCGTGCGCAAACTGATTGTGACTAGGCTTGTATACTTAATGAGCAGTATATTGTGGTTTTCTCAAACGATATCTTTACCACAGGTTGAATTGGTTTCAAGCTTTGCACTGGATGCTTGCTTAGCTGAGTTTAATATAATGGTGACTCAGATCTTCCAGCAACTGCAAGGCATGAATACTTGCAAGTTGTCTAACCTTGATTAAATTCATCTGAAGCCGTTGCATGAATTGGCCCCTGAGCTGAGTGGTCCCCTCACATGCGTGTTTGCACTATCGCTTGGCAGCTGTGTCTCACCCTCGGAATAGAAGGGGGCAATCACCTGTCCTAGTTTTATGGGCTGTGACAGCGCTTTGCCTGCGAATTACCGGTCTGTCAGGTTGACAAGTGCAGTAGTTAATTTAATTAAAATGCTGAAAAGGGATTCAGTGGAGAACCATCTGATTTTATTTAACCTTCCCTGTGTTGTGCAATGTGGATTACGCAAGGCATATTCATGTCAGCCTAACTTGCTTGTTGCTCATGAAACCTGGGCCGAAACGGTAGACAGTGGCCACCTCGTAGACGTGCTATTCGTGGTATATTTTTGAAAGCGTTTGACACTGTTTCTCAACTTCGACTCTCACTAATTTTAGATGGTACGATATATCTGGTCGCGCCTTCAGTAGGTGTCTGCATTCCTTGGATGGAGGGAACAGTGCATACGGCTGGGGTGTAGCATTTCGAGCAGGCAATCTGTCCTTAGGGCATCCTGCAGGGCTTGGTATTGGGCCAGTATTGTACGCGATCTGTGTAAATGACTTGTCAAGAGAGCTATGAGCGTCATCACTAATGTTTGCTGAGGACCTTAAGCTCTGGTATATTGTGGATATCCCGGGGTCCTGAGACAATTCACCGTGCCTTGGATAGACTCTGGGAATGGTCTACCTCATGGTTAATGCCCATAAATACTGCCACGTGCGCTGTTCGCCGAAGCAGAGCTGCTAATCCTCCCACCCGTTAGGTTGTGGGCGATGATGAACTCCCTGTTGACAGTCAGCAAGTGGATTTAGTGGTCGTACAATTATCAGCGCTTCATCCTGAAGAAAACTGAAAGAAAGCTGCTTGTCGTGTTTCATATGATGTGGTTTATCCGGAATACTAACGGCAAATTTGTTTGTAGAGCTATTATGGGAATTCGTTTGACTCAACCCGGATGATTGTAAATAGGCTCGTCCACCATGAATTATCGGATACAAAGTGGACTTGGAGAGGGTATTACGAGTGGGCACTCGGTTAGTGTAGGGTCTACGGGGACAGACGTATCCTGAACGCTTGCTCAGTTTAGGATGTACTCCATGCGCTACCGAAGGATAAGTGGCCAACTGATCCTCACTTATCGTAGTTTGACGGGTAATATTGGCCCGGACATCTCAGGGCTATTTAGTCCCGCTACATTACCTAATCTCCGCCGTCACCCTCTGAAACTGAATAAACCACGGACTGATGGCACTAGGACGGAAACTCGTCCGTCGCGCCGAGTTATGGTTCGCTGGAATTTGCTTCCGGATCCCGTGGTTTGGGAACCTTCGGCTAAGGGTTTTGCGCGCCAGCTCGATGCACTTGGGTGGTAAAACCAAGCTTTATATTTTTCCTAACTGACTCAGCTTCACTTTTAAGTTCTTATTTAATGACTCAAATATCTTTGTATTCTACTTGCTTAGCTCTTTCCACTTTCTCCTTTGCCCTCTGAGTTTACAGTTTTTCTCCTTCTAACTTCACGTAACCGGCCCAGCAGAGACTGCTAGGGCAGAATAGGTGGGCATTAATCAGTTGGACGGGGTATGATGCGGTCTTTGCTTTAGGTTTGTCAGTATTTCAAAGTCTGCCAACTCCCGGTCCAACGACCCGCTGAAGAAGGCACGCTGTCGGGATAAGCCTATCGTTCCAGTCCCGCTTGAACTAGAACTTGAAAAAGCAGTTCATTGAGTTCATTGAGTTGTAGAGAGCGGGAGGCAAATCCCTTGTCAGCCCCATCGATTTCGTATCATACTGCGTTTGATGCGTGTCGTTGCGTTACGACGTTCCTCCAGGGTTCGTCGTAATTGCAGTGACAGCAGCAAGATTCCAGAATTCTCAGCGAATGTTTGTCTAGCAGCCGCTTGAAACTTTCCTCGGATGGATCGTCTGCAATTGCTTCCGGTAGGCTGTTCCAGCTATTCACCACTCTAGTGGATAAGGTGACGCCCATGCGAATTTTGTCTTCTTTGCTTAAGCAGTTTCCATGTGTGCTGTCGAGTGGAACCGTCAGTGTTGGGCCGGAAGAATTGTTGTAACTCACTTCCAAGTTCCCTTCGGATGATGCGGCTAGTGTAGCTGAGATCACCCCGGTGACGGCGGAGCTCGAGGGAGAAAAGATTTAGCTTCTGGAGTCGAATGGGGTACGGGCGATCACGAATTCCCAGGACAGCTTTCGATGCACGTCTCTGAACCTTTACCAGCAGAGCGCGTTCAAACTTTGAAAGCGGATGGCTAGCTGTTACGCCATTTTCTAAGACTGGACGGACGTACGAAGTGAACAACGGTCGAAAAATCTCGGGAGTCGTTCGAGCGAATGATCTTTTTAAGGCACCTACCAGTCTCTTTCCAGTGGCCACCTTCTTTAACGTGTCCTGCGTCGTTCTAAGGTCAGAAGTCAGGATAATCCCGAGATCTCTCACGTGGGTGGTATTCCTAAGGAGAAACCCAACAATGTGGTATGTACCGTAGGGTTCGGTGCCACCCATTGGGAGAACAGCGCATTTATCTCGGTTTACTGGCAGTTCTCACTTGATGGACCATGCTTGTAGCTGGTCTAGAGCCCCCTGTAACCTGTCCGCATCCTCAATGCTGTATACTGTTGACCAAAGCTTGAGGTCATCGGCGTAGATCAAGCAGTCGGTTTGTAGCGCAGTCGGTAGATCGTTAATGAACAGTTTGAAGAGCTCTGGTCCAAGCACTGATCCTGGGGGAATGCCACTAGTCCTAGGTACTGGAGCAGTGGGGGTTTTGTTCACTTGTACGCGCATTGTCCTACCCCTTAAGAAATCGGCAATCCAGGAGAGAAGATTTCCTGTAATGCCAATTCCCTGGAGTTTATGTATCAGGCGTACGTGTGGAACCTTATCAAAGGCTTTGCTGAAGTCAATGAATATTACATCAACCCGTTTTCGGTATCTATGGCTTCTGCCCATATTTCCCCGGCGATGAGTAAGTTAGTGATGCATGAGCTTGCTCTCCGGAAGCCACGTTGAGCAGGTGCGATGAGGTTTAGATGCATATAGTGTATCTGGTAAGCGCACTTGACTATCCGTTCCATAGTTTTGCATACGACTGACGTCAGACATATTGGCCGGTAGTTGGCTGGGTCTTGTTTGTTTCCCCTTTGTATTTGGGCCGGACGGTACCTGCTTTCCAGCCTGTGGGTAGGCAGCCTACTTCGAGGGATGGCCGAAACACTCGGCAGAGAGGGGCGGCGACGCACTCAGCTATCGTTCTGAGGAAGCTGGGATGCAATCCGTCCGGGCCTGTGGAGGAGTTCGAGTCCAGTTCGAAGAGTAGCTTAGTGACTACTTCGGGGTTAATTTCAACTTGGTCCATATAGGAGTGGTGTGCAGGCAAACAGTGGTTGAGCAGTGGTGACTCCACTGAGTAGACCGAGGAATATTGCGCGGCCAATAGGTATACTTTTTCATCATCACCGTAGAGAACGGTACCTTCCTTAAAAGAGGATAGAGCGGGGATTCTGCTACCAGTTTTGGCATTTCGCTTCAAGCAGGCAAAATGTTTCTTGGGACAGTTTTGGGATCCCATGGCCAGGCTATGTTCATTTTGTAGTCTTTCGTCTCAGGGTGCATTGGTTTCTGACCGTTTTGTACTCTAAGTAGCTTGATGTCTGTCCTGTGCTCTTGAAATGATCCCATAATTTTCGACGTTTTTTATTAGGGATCATACTTCTTTATCAATCCATGGGGTCCTTTGGATGGTGGTCTGCACTTGCAGTTTGGAACAAACTGTTCAATGAGCGGCATCATCATAGATCGTAGGCGTTCCCCTGCGTCATCAAGCTCCAAGGATTGTGGGATACTCCAGTCCATGTTACTTGCAGTCGTCCTTAAGCTGGTCTGGTCAGTACGCCAGAAATTTTTACGCAGTGTCCCCTGATCGTGGATTGTGAGGTGTCGTGTCCAAGAAAAGGAGACTGTACAGTGATCACTCTTCCCAAGAGGTTGGTGGATCGTTAGATCTGAGACATCAGATTAGGCCGAGGTGAGAACCAGGTCGAGAATGTTTTTTTGTCTGACCAGGGATCATTCGCGTTGGTGTCAAGACACGCTGTGTCAGGTTGCACTCGTGAAAGGTATCAAGGAGATCAACTTCAAAGGAGTCAGGTGAGAGATCAATGTGAAATAGGTCCCGGATTACGTTGGGGCGTTGAAGTCCCCCACAAGGAGACAATTTGTTCCTCTGCTGTTGGTTCGGACGTAAAAAGTGTGAGCCAGGTGCTACAGGGGCCCTGTAGTCCAGTCCGACCATCAGCGAATGGTATCCGTCATGAATTCGGCACCAGAGCATATCCGACACATCATCCCTGTCACAATCGGGTTCGACAATGTGGGCCTTGAGGTAGTTCTTTGTGTAGAGGATTACTCCGCCTCAAGACCTCCCAACAAAGCGTTCGCATCGAAGTAGCTGATGTCATAAAAAAACATTAACCTCCGAGTCAGATATGTCAGATGAAAGCCAGGTTTCGGTGAACGCCATTAGGACTGGTTACTGTTCAGAGATAAGGAGTGGAATCTCATCTAGCTTGTTTTTGAGCCTGCGCACATTCGCGAGTACTACCCGTAGTCCGTTCTTTATGTTTGAGGACTTGGAAGAAAGAGGTTTGGCCTCCATCGAGCTCTCTGAGTTTTCTTGACTGCGCGAAAATCCACTATGTGTAGATCTGTTTCTCCATTTGCGCGTCGAGTCCGCAGCTCGCAGACAGCTTGCCTCATTCGGACTCCGTTCTCCGGGGAGAGGTCTTTCAGAACGTAGATGGTTTCTCCCTTGAGGCGCGGGGTCCGTCTCAGGATGCGTTGGCATTCATCTTCGTCCTTACAGAGCATTATCAGAGGACGAAACTTGGCTGGGTCCTCTTGGTTTCTGCCAAAGGCGAAAAGCAGAGATTAGGTTTATTCCTTGCTCATGCTCATCGAAAAACATGGAGACCATTCGTTTAAGGAAGGCTTGGTCGTCGAGTATCCTTTCAGCTGGAGTCTCTTTGTTGGATTCTGGGACGTTTGTGATTATCAGGCAGCGGTTGCGAACAGCCCGCTTGTCTCCTTCCGGTGATGCTGGCTTTGGTGGACATTTCTTTTCTCTGACAAGTTCCTCAAGCTGCGCAACTCTATTTAAGACGAGCTTTAGATCCACATTTTTGGTGCTTGATTTTATCTTGGGTCGTGAGGAGATCTTCTTTGAGGCCTTGTACTCAGCTATGGTTGTCCTTGTTTTTGCTGAGGTGCTAGCGCTCGCGACTGCGGCATAGGACTTGGGCTTATGCATAAGTCCATTCCCGTCCTCACTGGGCAACGGTGTTAAGTCCAACGTGGTGGAGGACGCGCGGCTTCGTTTCCCTTTCGGTGTAGAATACCCAGACGACGGCAGACACTCTGCAGAGTTAGGTGTCTCGCTGTCCGATTTATTTAGAGACGGCTTGCGCAGAAGCAGTATGTACGTTGAAAGGGTTCGTCAGAAGCTGCTTGTCGCTGACCAATGTTAGACACGAAACGCAGTGAAAGTTGATGCCTTTAGGGGTAGTGCGCTGAAGACATTGGTAAAGATCATTATCAATGTTACAGCAGGCTATATGCATCCATCTGTCGCGCGGTGTGCATTGGACTGCCTTTGAACGTGAGGTGACATCCTTCCCTCAGTCCAAGCACATGGAGGTCCTATCTTCCAAAATAAAAATTTGACTATAGTCAAATTTCGTCAAAAGTGTCTATTCAAACACTTTTCTTTGCGAGAATTTCACCCAAAAGGCTCGAAAGTATAGCACGTCAGAAAAAGAAATCACCGCGTGGTACTCACAGAGACCACACACTTTTTAAAGTTTTTATTGGATACCATAGCTGCATAACCCCACTTCCGCATTTATTTCACTCATGTTTAATTTGGTCACCGTGGGCGGTCGAGTAAGTGGCCACTATCGAGAATGCTTACCTACTAATTCCTCCCACTTTCCCCACCGGTTCCACCTTGGCTGTCGCTCCTCGTCGTCATGGTTCGGCTAAACGTGCTTGCGGATGCCTTGAAATGTATATGCAACGCCGAGCGCAGGAAAAAACGCCAGGTTATGATTCGCCCTTCTTCGAGGGTTATTATCCGTTTTCTCAACGTCATGCAGCGGAAGGGCTATATTGGAGAATTCGAGATAATCGATGATCACCGTTCCGGGAAGATTGTCGTCCAGCTTAACGGCCGGCTAAACAAATGCGGTGTCATCAGCCCCCGTTTTGATATGGGTGTCAGGGATACAGAAAAATGGACCAGCAACCTTCTTCCCTCAAGACAATTTGGGTATGTTACAGTTTCGTGCTCTCACTCCCATAATAGGTACATAGTTCTAACCACTAGCGGGGGAATAATGGACCACGAAGAGGCGCATCGAAAGCACTTAGGTGGCAAAATTCTCGGTTATTTCTTCTGAGATTAAATAAAGTGTATATGGTCATTTCGTGGTTTCTTTATACATGCCGGGCCTTCCTTTGACCTAAACGGTCCCTGTTGCTTTACTATACTCTCACGCAGTGTGGTACCGCTGATTTGGTTGATAGAATTTGGGCCGTACTAAAGTACTGATGGCTTGGTAGTTTCTTCACTAATCGTCGTGCTTCAACGCATCTACTCCTGTGATTTTTTTTGGATCATTGAGTGAAGGAAGATCCTTTGTGAGCTTCACTTCTTGATCATTGCGCAGATGGCGTGGGTCATTGTGGCACAAGGTCCCGCAGAGGACCACTGTAGCTATCTTAGAGGCAACAAAATCCCAGCCCACTCAGGTGAGAATTTCATTGAATCATTTTGTGATAGAGTGCATAAGGATGATCTTTTGTCAGCTCCTTCACTTCCCGATCATTGCGGAGATGGCGTGGGTCATTGCGGCAGAAGGTTCCGCAGTGCACCACTGTAGCTGCCTTAAACTCAGCAGAATCCCAGCGCGCTCAGGTGAGAATCTAACAGTTGTTTGAAACGTTCCTCTGTCTCAGCATCAACAACAGGATCCGGCAACCGGTTCCAATCATTCACCACGCGAGTTGATAAGGCGAAATTGAGCTGCATACAGAGATTCCTCGATTTGAACAGTTTCAAGTGGTGGCCTCGTGTCGAACTCCCAGTGTTGAGTTGAAAGAAGTCCTGTAACTCGCAACCCAGTTCTCCTTTGGGAATACGTCGAGTGAATATCAAATCTCCTCGGTGACGGCGATAACCTAGTGGGAACAAGTTCAGTCGTTGAAGTCGGCGTGGATACGGCAGGTCTCGCAACTCAGGGACGGATTTGGATCCACGCCGTTGAACCTTCTCTATTATATCACATTCGTATTTGGTGAGAGGGTAGTTAGCGGGTAGCCCGTATTCGAGAATCGGGCGTACATGCGAGCCAAAGAGGAGTCGGAAAAGTCTCGGGGTCAGGAGAGAAAACTCTCTACGTATAAAATGGAACATCCTGTAGGCCGCGGCGACCCTCTTCTGGGTGTCTTGAATAGATTTGAGGTCTGATGACACTATCACTCCAAAGTCCCTCTCTTGGGTTGCGCTTTTGAGCAACCAACCACCAATTTCTCGCAACTCAGGGACGGAATTGAGTGCACGCCGCTGAACGTTCTCTATCATATCACATTCGGATAGGGGATAGCCAGCGGGTAGCCCGTATTCGAGAATTGGGCGTACATGCGAGTCAAAGAAGGGTCGGAAAAGCCCCGTGGTCAGGAAAGAAAACCCTCTACGTATAAAACGGAACATCCTATAGGCCGTGGCGACCCTCTTCTGGGTGTCTTGAATAGATTTGAGGTCTGATGACACTATCACTCCAAGATCACTCTCTTGGGTTGCGCTACTGAGCAAGGAACCAACAAGGTGGTAAGTTCCAAATGGGTTAGATGAGCCAACGGGTAGAACAGAGCATTTATCGCGATTTACGGGCAACTGCCACTTAATCGACCAATTATGGAGTAGATCAAGCGTAGATTGTAATCTGTCCGCGCCTTCAAGGCTGGATACATCCATCCACAGCTTTAGGCCGTCAGCGTAGATTAGGCAGTCCGTATGAAGAGTAGACGGTAAGTCGTTGATGAAGATATTGAAAAGTACGGGACAGATCCCTGTGGGACCCCACTCGTCATAAGAACAGGCGCAGAAAACATGTCATTCATCTTCACTTGAATGGAGCGGTCGTTTAGGAAGTCGGAGATCCAAGACAGGAGGTTCCCAGAAATACCGATTCGTTGGAGTTTAAACAGAAGCCGTTCATGCGGGACTTTGTCAAAAGCTTTGCTGACGTCAACACACCCAACGTCCAAGCATTTGCCGGAGTCTAGCGACCTTGCTCCCGTCTCCTTAGCAAAGATCAAGTTCGAGGTACAGGAGCGTGCTTTTCGGAACCCATGCTGGGTATAAGAAATGACATTCTGTCCCCCAAGATGAAGATTAACAGCCTGTTTTAGGATTCGTTCCATAACTTTACACACTATAGACGTCAAACAGATTTGACGATAATTGGCCGGATCATGTCGACTCCCTCCTTTGTAAATGGGTTTGACGATACCCACTTTCCAAGCTGACGGAAGATGGCCAGCTTCTAGTGAGCGACGAAAGAATTGACAAATGACTGAAGCTATGTACTCCGCCACAGTTCTGAAGAACAAAGGATGCATTCCATCAGGGCCGGGTGAGCTGTACGGATCTAACTAAAGAAGAAGTTTCATCACAGAATCAGTGTTAATATCTACTTGGGCCAATGAAAATGGTTCGTTCGCACTAATCGCCTTGTTACTACTTTTGTAATGCTTTTTTATCTTGCTTGTAGTTCGCGTGTTTCTCTTAACTTTCCTTAATCACATTCATTCAAGTTCAAGCGGAACTGGAACGATAGGATTCTCCCCTTAGTGTTCCTTCTTCAGCGGGTCGTTGAACCAGGTGTTGGCAGACTTTGAAATACTGCTTGACCTAAAACAAAGACGACATCACACGCTGTCTAACCAATTTATGCCCACGTATCCTGCCAAAGCACTCCCTGCTGGTCGGAGCTGATCTTTGTGTCGGCAGCCCAGATCGCCACCCCAAAACGCAGCTAGATGCAGGGAACCTTTTACCTGTGCAATAAAATGTGTTCTAGCTATAAAACGAGACGTACATTACTAGCTAGAGGAAAAGAAAAGTACAGCACACGTTGCTGTCGCGCAGAGAAGACAAGCCGCGCACCCAGCAAAATGCGATTCTCAGCATTTCATACAATGAAACCGTAATTATAGTCAGCATTTCGCACAAATACTTAGAAAAACCTGGGAAATATCCTGCCGGTTACGGGTTCATTTGCTTTGTTCTGGTTTTTGTTGACTATCGCGTACTACTGCGTACCTTTGTCCTCCTTTACGATTCAAGTTCATGGTGGTCTAAGATGGTACGTGAGTCCCGTACATCTTTTTCTTGAACAGTTGATAAAGTTCTCCGAAGTCTTGATGGACCTAATACGAAAACCCGAATCGCATCCTGGTCAACCTGTTCAAGTTCATTTGGGACCGGAACAGTAGGAAGATCCCGTGAATATTCCACCTTCGAAATCGTCGTTGAGCCACAGGGAATGTGGTGCATTGATCTGCGAAAGGAGAGCCAGATAAATACACACGATTCACATGGTCAACCAAACAATGCCCACGTGTCCTGCACTGGCAGTCCCCGCTGTGCCGGCCACGTAAATAAAAGAAAACAAAAGGAAATAAGGGGAAACACAGACTTACCAAATTACATAAGTACTATTGTTATGCAAGTGAAACTAAAGTAAGAAGTAAGCCGTAATAAACGAGTAAAAACTTAAGGCATGAATGGGGAATATTTTAAACTGCAGACCGAGGGCGTCATATAGATGTTCAAACTCTTACCGTCGATACCATTACCGTTTTCGTGGACAGCGCGTTCCAATAACCTAAGACCCTACGCGATAACCGAAAAACTGTCTTAACCCGGTCAGATCGGGGTTTGTGAAACTTCACTAGGTGACCACGGGTTGGTACTCGAATTCATTGTTCATTCATTGAGTGGTAAAAGCAGAAGAGAGGTCCCGTGTCAGCCATTCACTACCCGATCTTCCAAGGGTTGCCGGCGTAGTAGCTGTGGCGTCGCTCAGGATGTAGTATTAGTCCTGCAGGATCCTGAGTTAGTCAAGCCAAGTGAGTATAAGCTTTATGTACCCAAAAGGCTGTTTTTCAGTATTTACATTATCCGCTGTAATTTTAACTAATAGGTTACCGATAAAAATGTCTAGCAAACGTATGAAAATCGCTTCTGACTGCGCATTGACAATCGGGTCCGGCAGTCGGTTCCAGTCATTAATTACTCGAGTAGAGAGAGAGAGTCCAGTTCTAGTCATCATCAACAGCAGTACATCAGCCATTTGAAGTGATGCTTCGCTGCCATGCAATCATGAGAACTTATGAAATAAAGAATAAGAAGAGGGGGAGATTAGGGACTTACCTGAAGACCATAATGCCGCAAGCAAGCATTCAGGGTCAAGCCGCCTAAGCTTTGTGTAGACAACATACCGTCACAAACGGCTGGCTATCGTGCAAAGATAAGGCGGCATCGGCGAGACAGCTTCCTTGTGGCTTTCACTGCCACGCGTCATAATCAGCCATTACCCCGCAGATAACTCAGCACCAAACACACTTTAAACAGGCAATCCGATGGGGAGACGGGAGCAGACGCGCCACTGATGTCGGTTGCGAGCCATGTCCTGTAAAGTCTCGAGCCAAGCACAAGGCGCGTCACCTGGACTCCAGCCCGGAAGGCGAGACGGACCAATGGCACCCAGTTTGGTCGTCAGTAAGTTCATTTCCCGCTGTCAAGTCAACTTCTGTCCACCTCGGACCTTGTGCCACCCTACACCTGGTAGACTGAACAAGGCCCTCCTAGGTAAGGGGTGACCAGGTATACGTAGCACTTGCCCGAGCCAACGCAACTTATTCAATTCTATCTGTTGTTCTAGAGAGCTAGCATGCTTATCACGACCTAGTACTCGCCTACGCACATCATCGTTGCGGACACGCTGGTGGCATCCGATACCAGCAATGCTTCGCAGACAACGATGATCAAAGGCTTGAAGGCGCCTCAGATCTGCTGACCGAAGGGGCCAAGTCTCAGTACCATATAGCAGGACGGCCCTCACTGTGGCCTCAGATACACGGCTTTTCAGACGGAGAGAAACTCGCTTCTGTCGCCAAAGATGCCGCAGCTTCAAGAAGGCAGTTCTGGACTTTGCAATGCGTGAGATGACGTCAGTTTCTATGCGCCCATCATTGCTGATGCAGCTGCCAAGATAAGTGAATTGATCAACCACCTCGAGTTCCTCGTTAGCAAGCGTCAAGGGGTCATCAAGTGGCTGGTGGTCATGCAGCAACGTTTTGCACTTTGAAGGTGCGAAGCGCATACCAAATAATGGGACCACTCTAGACAGGCTATTCAGGGTTGATTGTGCAGCTGCGACATCGTCGAAAAGCAGGACGATATCGTCCGCATAATCAAGATCAACTAACATTTCATCAAGCAGGACCTCAACACCTACATCGTGAGATTCCGCAAGGGAACACCATGATAGAATCCACGACGAAATTGAACAAAAATGGGGAAATCGGACAACCCTGACGAACGCCACTTGTGGTCGGAAAGCTATACGATAGGCCACCGTAGACCGTGACGCGGCTTGTAGTGTTCGAGTATAGAGCACGTAGGATGTTCACATATTTCGTGGGAACACCTTTCCGCGCAGGTAGTTCGAACAGAATCGATCGATCCACTGAATCGAACGCACTCTTGAAATCAAGGAACACAAGTATTGTCGGTCTGCGGTATGCATGGCGCTGCTCTAGCACCTGCCGCAAAGTGAATATATGGTCTATACAGCCACACCCTGGATGGAAACCGGCCTGCTCTTCCCTAATCCGAGATTCCTGTTCTACAGTGAGGAGAGGAACGAGAATCGAGGCCAGTAATTTTGTCACCACTGGTTTTAGACTAATACCCCTGTGGTTCGCACAGTCTGTGCGACCGCCCTTCTTGTATGTTGCCACTATAATCGATCCGCTCCAATCAGCCGGGACATTCTCTTCATTCCAGATACCTACGAATAGGGAGGTCAGTGCTTTGCAGAGGACCTCACCTCCATCTTTAAATAGTGCAGGTGGGATGGAATCCAAGCCAGCGGCAGGAAAACGATTCAGGGCCGTGAAGGTATTTCGGACCTCGGCCTCCGACGGAGGCTCTAAACTAACCGTCCATGGCTCATCCTGCATCTGGCATCCAAGTTAAGAGCGGCAACGAGTACGCTGGACTGGAATGTTCCGCAACACTTGGAAGTCGATGCTGCTTGGAACGATGTATTCTACAAGTTGAAGCTACTCAATTTAGGATATTGTCCCATTGCACTGTAACATGCCTCTCTCTAAGGGTCCCCCTGGATGGACCGAGAGCTCAGGTCAAAATAAACCAAAGACAAGAACTATGGGACAAATTCAAACTTTCCCGCTTACACTTAGACTACTCTAAATTCAAGGCCGTCAGGAACTTCTGCTCCCTGCAGAAAAGTGAAAAGAGGCAACGATATGAGCATATCTTTACTGAATAATCTATTTCCAGACCAAAGCAGCTATTCTCATGCCTTAGCAGACCTTCCAAGGTCGGCTGTAGAATTCCTGCGTTGTCTACGAACGAGCCAGGTATAATGCCCTATGATGATCACGCCAAGGCTGACCTTCTGGCTCTACAATTCTCCTCAGCCTATACGAAACGAGACACACTGGTAAGCAATCATGTAATTACACATTCAAGACCTCTGGAACATATCGATATGGATACAGCTTCTACCTTGAAGTTACTACTAGAACTGGACCTTAACGTTGTGCGACGGTTTGCGTACCTCGTTGACCCATTGAGCTATACTGGGTGATGCCTCCGGGCACTTTGAGAGCTACTCCTACGAGGTTGGTCAATGGTGAGAGGTCAGACTAACAGTCTCCTGGTCCTCCAGGTTGGGTGTTTGAAATAGGATTGCATCAATTTCTGTAAAACTAAATCATTGCCACCTCCCCGCTACCTTGCGGACAGGCTTTTGAGTCAAAGGCTTTGGATGAGGACCCTAATCGTCCTCCTGTCTAGATCTGGGCGCCCTGACAGTATCTCAGCCCACATACAATCATGACTTTTTCTTCAAACATAAACCTCATCCGTTATCGGCCGTCGCGCAGATTATCAAGGCTCGCCTTATCTGCTGCATACAGTAGGGCGGATAAGCGAAAACATGCTACTGCTGGCGTCCCCCTTCTTTTCCACCTGTTTCTCTTACTCCCATCCCGACCCCCATTACTAATCTTCCTTCTATAATTCCCAGCTTAATTGACACCAACCGAAGTGCCATTGGAGTAGAACCATCTGCAGCCACCTTCTCGCCATACGCACCGGACGCCTATCGGCAACAGTCCCTCATAAGGCCACGCTGTCCAGTTTCCATGGCGGCATCCAACGTTCGAACTCTAAGACAATTAGATCAACAGGGTGCACTCGCACGCACCTTGGACACACTGGGTATTGATGTGTGTTGTGTGTCCGAAACTAGAACAAATGACCCCAATGGGTTGTTGAATTAACTGCACTCGGCTTATCCTCTCGTTATTGGTTGCACGCATCCGGAGACGTCGATGCAGCACTCACAGGTCAAGCTGGTGTAGGTATCATTCTAAGTTCCAAGGATGAGCCATCGTTGGTTGATTGGATTCCGGTGAACAGCCGTTTATGTGCAGTCCGTTTGACGACATCAGCCAAGGTGGATTCACGAAGCAATACAAAATGTTGGTTGTTTGTGATTTCCGTTTATGCTCCCACCGACTGCAGTTCTAATGCTGGCAAGGACATATTCTATCACGAACTTAACGCGCTACTACGCAGTGCTACTAGTTCAGATATTATAGTACTTGCATGGGATATGAACGCACAAGTAGGGCGTCTGAGCTCTTCAGAAGCTCAGCTGGGTGGTAACTATGGCATAACTTCGAACGGACGGACAACGGTGAGCGTCTGCTGCAACTTTGTGCGGAGCACCAGTTGTTTCTTAGTAGCACTGCTTTTAGACACAGCGGGGGCAGAAGTGCCACCTGGCTTCCTCCTGTAGCTGGTCAACAATGGACCTAAATTGTCAACATAGCCATAAGTTAGAGGTGGCGTGGTTCCATACCGGATTGTCACTCGTACTTGAATACTTACGTCGACTCTGATCATGCCTTGGTACGCTGTCGTTTCTCCATGAATTTTACCGGGAGGCGTACCAAGCGTCTCCCTTGACTGGCAACGGAGAAATTGTCTCAGCCTCGGTCAGACAAGCTTATCAAGACTCACTATGTACCGAACTTCCGCTGTCTTGTCCTAATGACACTGAGCCTCAGTGGAATAGGATCTCGGCCGTCATGCACGACGCAAGAGCATCTGCTTGTGGCACTATCAGTCGTCACCACACCAGTCACTGGATATCCGAGAGGTCGATGAACCTGTTGAAATCCAGAAGCAACCTCCCGGCTGGCTCTGAGCACAATGTGACCAGACGGGCTATTAGGCGCGAACTAAGGCGGAGCCTACGTACTGACAAGGAAGCCCGGTGGACCAACAGGGCTCAACAAATAGATGAGGCATTAGCAGCATGCAGTTACCACAAGCTCTTCCAGCTGATCCGCACCACTGGTCCTAGTAAACCAGGCGTCAGTGAAACAGTCAGATAGCTCAGGTGCGCTGATACACAATAAGGAGCGCCGTATGGCTCGTTGGGTGGAACACTTTCAAGCTCAGTTCAGCTGACCCACTGCTCCCGGACGTCTTCCTACTCAGATGATGCAGGACGTGCCATGGACGGTTAGTTTAGAGCCTCCGTCGGAGGCCGAGGTCCGAAATACCTTCACGGCCCTGAATCGTTTTCGTGCCGCTGGCTTGGATTCCATCCCACCTGCACTATTTAAAGATGGAGGTGAGGTCCTCTGCAAAGCACTGACCTCCCTATTCGTAGGTATCTGGAATGAAGAGAATGTCCCGGCTGATTGGAGCGGATCGATTATAGTGGCAATATACAAGAAGGGCGGTCGCACAGACTGTTCTAACCACAGGACTATTAGTCTAACACCAGTTGTGACAAAATTACTGGCCTCGATTCTCGTTCCTCTCCTCACTGTAGAACAGGAATCTCGGATTAGGGAAGAGCAGGCCGGTTTTCATCCAGGGTGTGGCTGTATAGACCATATATTCACTTTGCGGCAGGTGCTAGAGCAGCGCCACGCATACCGCAGACCGACAATACTTGTGTTCCTTGATTTCAAGAGTGCGTTCGATTCAGTGGATCGATCGATTCTGTTCGAACTACCTGCGCGGAAAGGTGTTCCCACGAAATATGTGAACATCCTACGTGCTCTATACTCGAACACTACAAGCCGCATCAGGGTCTACGGTGGCCTATCGTATAGCTTTCCGACCACAAGTGGCGTTCGTCAGGGTTGTCCGATTTCCCCATGTTGCTTACACAAGGTGTAAGCGCCCTGACTCTGAATGTTTGCTCAGAACATTAGGGTTTTTCAGGTAAGTCCCCCTTCTCTCCCTCTTACTATTCTTTATTTCATAAATCCTCATGGTTGTGTGGCGGCGAAGCATCACTTCAAATGGCTGCTGTACTTCTGTTGTTGTTGTTTGTTGTTGTTATACTGTTCGCTAAGTTTACAAGCTTTATTATAGTCGGTATGCGCACTGGTCCCGTCTGCTCACAGAAAGGTTCGTAAGTTCATGTTCACGTGGGACTGGAACGATAGGAGAATCCTGTGACTGTTCCTTCTTTACTGAATCATTGAATTGGGAACTGATGTTTTGCTGGGAGTTCGTGATGGATCTAAAACGGAACACCTGTGTCGCACCCTGACCAACCAATTAGGGCCCACGTTTTTGCCCTAGGAGTCTCTGCTGTGGCAGCCACGTGAAGTAAGCAAAGGATAAGGAGAGAAATCGAGGGTACAGCATAAGGGCGTTCACTTGAATTGAGAGAATGATACCATTGCATGAAGACAAATAGAGAAAAGGATATCGAAATATGAAGATGCGAGTTAGTCAGGAGAAGGGAAAGGTTTCATGTTGCCACCCAAGAGCGTCAACTTGATACTCAAACCCCTTAACCGTAGATCCTTTGATAACAAGTTCCGGAAATATGTTCCAGCGCTTGATGACTCGCTGTGACAGCCGAATTTCCGCCCTAATCCGGTCGGACCGCGGTTTGTTCAGCTTCATGGAATGACGGTGGAGAACAAACAATCTAGCAAGACTGAATAGCCAATATGAATCTGGACCCACAATATTGCGTCCAGGCCTGTCCACCATGCGTTGTCCGGGACAAAATGGCACTAGAGAGGGTGTTGCGTGTGGGTACTAGCTTGGTCAAAGGAGTACGAGGACAAACGTACCCCGAACGCCTACTTAGTTTGGGGATGCAGTCAATGCACTATCGAAGGATTAAAGGGGACCTAATCCTAACCTACCGTATTTATACTGGGAAGTTTGGCGCTGATTTGTCCTGGCTATTTAGTCCTGCTAGATTATCTGGTCTCCGCGGGCATTGTTTGGAGCTAGACAAACCGCGGTCCGATCGAGTTAGAGCGGAGACACGGTTATCGCGTCGAGTCATGGAGCACTGGAACCTGCTTCCCGAAAATGTTGTCAAAGAAGCTACGGTTAAGGGTTTTGAGCGTCAACTAGACGCTCTTGGGTGGCAACACGAAATCTTTCCTTTTTCCTGACTAATTCCCATCTTCCTACTTCGATACTATTTTCTTTACTTTTCCTCGCCACTGGTATTATTCTCTTCTTTTAACTGATTTCCCTTACTCTCTTACCTTCGATTTTTCTTCCTCTCTTACTTACTTCACGTAACTGACATAGCAGGGACAGCTAACGTAAGGAACGTGGGCATTAAATTGGTGGACCAGGGTGTTTTTTCGGGTGTTTTCCTTTTAGACCCATCAAGAAGTCGGAGCACCTCTATCAACTCCTGGATCCACGACCCGCTCAAGAAGGAACACTTACAGGATTCATCCTATCGTTCCAGTCCCACTTGAACTTGAACTTGATACGGTAGGTTAGGATTAGGTCCCCTCTAAGCCTTTGGTAATGCATTGAATGCATTCCCATACTAAGTAGACGCTCGGGATACGTCCGTCTCCGTAATCCCACAACCAACCTATTACCCACCCGTGAAACTTAGCTCCATTTTATCCCGGACGAGGCAGGGCGGACAAGACTGGACGCAGTATTCCTAGAACAGTCTCACAAAGATGCCGAAAGAACGACGTATTAACCACAATATACGAAGACCTCTGCTTCACACCTTCTTCCAGTTGTTGCCGGAGTGTAAAGTCGAAGAGTGCACGACGCCCAAATCAACCTAGCTAGCTACACGGGGGATTTCGACCCCACAAACCAAGTATTTCGTAGGGGGAAAACCTCCTCCAATTCAAAGAACGGATCACTTCGCCTGATTCACGTGCAGTAACCATAAAGTAGACCAGTCCCAAAGCCAATCCAAGGCTCGCTTAATAGCTTTGGAACCCCCAGTAACATGGACAATATTCCACAGCTTCAGGTCATCAGCAAATAGCAGCGATGGTAACTCAAGCTCCGCGTGTAGGTCATTCACATACATATTGAACAGCAGCGGTCAAAAGACCGCGCCCTGCGGCCCGCCACTGAGGAGAGATTGCCTAAACGATATGCCGCGGCCTACCCGTACACACTGTTCTCTGCCATCCACGAATGCAGTCACCCAGTGAAGGGCGCGACCAGAGGTACCGTAAGAACTCAGCTTTTGCGCAAGCCACAAATGCCTTCGAAATGTCGAAAAGCACGTCCAGTACGTGGCCGTTATCCACTGCATCCGCCCAACTTTCGCGAGCTACCATTAGGTTCGTCAGACACGAAAAACCATTCCGGAATCCGTGTTGTACATTGCTAAGTAGATTACATCTACTCAGATGACGCTCTAACGAATCTCTCACCAGTTTCTCAAAGAGTTTGTTTACTAAACTAGTCAGACTAACTGACTTGCAATTTTCAGGCAGACTCCTGTCACCATTTTTGAAGATGGGACAGATGACAGCTTCCTTTCATTCGGAAATTAATGCACAGCTGTCATGCGATTTCTGAAACACGATAGCTAGCGGTCCACTTAGCTCCGCAGCCAACTCGTGTAGCAGTTTTGGGTGAATTAAATCAGACTCAGATGCCTTAGGAGGGTTCAGACCTTGTAACAGCGTACGAACTTCCGTCTCCGCTACAATAACTT
This sequence comes from Dicrocoelium dendriticum, assembly GCA_944474145.2. NCBI lineage: Eukaryota > Metazoa > Platyhelminthes > Trematoda > Plagiorchiida > Dicrocoeliidae > Dicrocoelium > Dicrocoelium dendriticum. The sequence goes on along the minus strand of OX104068.1, from coordinate 79,217,816 downwards.
CAGATAGGCCCGAACCCTCTGAGCTCCTGCAAACCAGCTCAACCCCTGTCAACAAGGTTTCCCTTATAGACGCTGCTGCATATTGCCCATTAAGTTCGCAAGCCTTGTCATAATCTGTATGAGCATGAGCACCGTCGTCATGCAGCAACATTGAATTTGACGAGTTCGAGCCGCAGCACCTTTTGATACATGCCAAGAACCCTTTTTGGATTCTCTGAAGCTTCGTCTGCTAACCTTTCCTCAAAATTGAGCCGAGCATTCGTAAGTTGTTGCTTACACCTATTTCTAGCCTTACGGTACCTGTAATAAGTAACGGTGAATGGAGCGTGTCGGTAGGTCCGCCAACATTTAGACTTCTTTGTGAGCAGATGCCTACCATTGCAATCTATCCAGGACGGCTGTGCTCCTGCCTCCTTTCTCTTTGTGATACGGATGAAAGGAGCAGAGACCACTGTGAGGTAAGACGTAAATTTATCCCAGGCAACCTGGACAGTATCGTTGCCCGAGATATCCCAACGGAAACCCGAAGCCCTGGCTCTCATTGATTGATAGTCTGCGTGCCATATGTTCAGGCGAGACTCAACAATAATCTCGTAGCGTATATAGACCAACTACATCATCACCATCATACACGTTAGCTAGAGGTGGGGAACACCTCAGCTACTGTGCCGCAATACATAGAAAAAAGGAGAAAATATATGCAACTGGTGCAAGCTGGCTGAGCTACCGGTAACGAATGGGCATCGTTCCGGTAAGCTACCAGCCGGCTGCTGTGCACCAAATAAAAATTACTATGCAAAATTAAATAAGGCTAAATAATGAGATCGTGGTTGGAGGGGGAGGCTAAGAGGGATGGGGTGGGACAAAGAAACTCACAACACGAACGCCACTGAGGTCGGCTCCTAGCCATATCAGCAAGTGTGTCCAACCAAACGTGTTCATCGTTTTTCGGACCCCAACCAAGGAGTCGAGACGCTCCAACCGAGACCAGCTCAGAAGTGAGAGCCTTCATTCCTCTAGACCAAGTCATCGCTTGGCCACCCCTCCTCTTCTTCCATCCACACCCCCGGCGCGCAAACAACGCACGTCGCGGGAGTCGGTGGGCTGGCGTGCGTAACACGTGGCCGAGCCATCGGAGCCTGGTGCGTGAAATGACGGTGCTGAGCGGTTCAGTTCCTTTTCCTGTGCCATAAACAAAGCGTCGAACACGCTCGTTGCTCTCGCGGTGTTCCCACCAGATGTGAGCTAAATTGCGAAGGCAACGGTGGTCGAACTTAACTACCCTCTTCAGGTCCGCTGCTTTAAGCGGCCAGGTTTCACAACCGTACAGTAGGGTCGAACGTACCACTGCATTGTACACTCTACCCTTCAGGGCAAGAGTGATGTCGCGCCGGCACCACAAATGGCGAAGGTTATCAAAAGCGCCCCGAGCTTTTGCTATACGATTCGTGATTTCATCTTCAATCCCACGGGCGCTGATACAACTTCCCAGGTAGTTGAATTTCTGAACGACTTCTAGCTGATTCCCACCAAGGGTTAGCGTAGGAGGCGGTCCAGACCAATCTTGGGGAAACGCTTTGCACTTCGAGGGTGCGAAGCAAAGCCCGAAGTGACGGACAGCTAGTGCTAATCTATCCAGTGCCGCTTGGCACATTTGTGAGCTGTCACTGATCACGGCAATCTCATTAGCATACTCTAAGTCAAGAAGTCGTTCTCCTGGGAGTAGCTCCACACCTTCAAAGTCGTGTCCTGTGAACGCGATTTCCATGACTTCGTCAACAGCGAAGTTGAAGAGGAAAGGTGACAGCGGGCATCTTTGTCTCACGCCGCTGGAGAAATTAAAGGGTGACGACAACTTGCCGTAAGCCCTCCCTCTGCCCGAGCTACGCGCATATAATGCTCGGATAATATTCACATATTTCTCGGGCACACCTCTCCTGAGTAGGCAGTCCCACCGAATCGAATGCACCTTTGATATCGAGGATCACGACAACGGTGGGCCGCCAATATGTGTGACGGTGCTCCAGCAACTGACGCAAAGTGAAGATGTGGTCAATGAAGCCACGACCTCGACGAAACCCGGCTTGCTCTACGCAAATATGGCTTTCACGAGTGTTAGCCTGTGAAAGATGACAGAGGCAAGCAATTTGGAGGCGCTGGAGATCAGACTGATTCATCTATGGCTGCTGCATTCCGAGCGTCAGCCTCCCTTGAAAATTGGGACTATGACGGAGCGGCTCCAATCGGTTGGGACAGTTTCCTGTTCCCATAGTTTCAATAGTAACTCGTGCAAATCATCCACCAGAGCAGGTCCCCCGAATTTGAAGAGGGCTGGAGGAAGATAATCTGGTCCCGCGGCTTTGTTCAACTTCAACAGCCCGAACTCACGTTCGACTTCTGAGCGAGAGGGTGGATTCAAAGGGACAGCCCACGGAGCGGGGCGATCAGTGGCCGACGAGAAATCTAACAATTCCGACCGATTAAATTGCCGTTCAAAGTGCTCAGCCCAACGTTCCAAGCGTTTTGCTGAGTTGTGGATAAGCTGTCCACTCTCGTCACGTATAGTTTCACTAACACCAGGTCTCCTGCTATTCGTTTCCCGTATCAGACGGAGTAACTTACGATGGTTACCAAGGGAAGCGGCCATTTCCATCTCTGTTACACGATGAGAACACCAGGTCTCCCTTCAGTCAAGCACGGAGTTTCGCCCGGAGCTCTTTGCGAGTTTCATTGTGTTCGCTTCCAGCCGGAATATGCCGGCGAGCATCTATAAGTTCCAGAGACTGTTAAGAGACCCAATGTCCATGTTGGCGATTAGACATACCACATGAGGATTTTGCTGCTGCTAGTGAGGTCTGGTGAATATGAGACCAGTGAGCTTCAGTTGCATCCAGTGAGCGTTTATCCAACTCGCATGACAGCGTACTTTGATAGGCATTCAGAACAGCTGGCTTCGCCAGTTCTCACAACATCGTCGTGGTCGTCCGCCAAAGCGCATCTGCATGTCAGCACATACAAGTGCATGGTCGGTGTCAACACCTGTGCTCCAAATCGATCGGTAATTTTGGACGCAGCCTCTCCATCGATAATTTATCACAATGTGATCGATTTGCGTCCATAGCTGGTTCGAGGCTGGTGGGCGCCAAGTCACCCTCCGGCGGGTGCTGTGTCGGAAATTGGTGCTCGCAAGAAATAAGCGAGCATCTTCACACAAATGAAGTAACCGCTCACCGTTGTCATTACGGAAGCCTACACCGTGTTGACCGCCCAAATGCAGTTCATCAGTGGACAACCTTCCAACTTGTGCGTTCATATCCCCCGCCAGCACTACAACGTCCGAGCTTCTTCTGTGGCGAAGGAGTTCGTTCAGTTAGCGATAGAAGTCGTCTTTTACCGAGTCATCGCTACAGTTTGTCGGTGCATAGGCAGCGATAACGAATAGACACCTGTTAGTCCCACGCGACTTCGAAGCTTTGAACGTGCCAGCCAATCGGACCGCACACATCCGGCTACTGATTGGAATCCAATCAACCAGAGCGGTTTCAGCCCGGGGACTCAGGGCAGTACCAACACCAGCTTGGCCGGTGCTCGAAGCTGCATCGTCACCGGATAGGCGCAATGAGAAAGTGCTGCTAGTGTCACCTGAAGGGGATGGCAGAGTGAGTACAGAGCTCGAGTCTTGCAGGCGGGTCTCCGATAAGCAGCAGATATCGATGGAGAGGGTCTCTAATGTTCGGGCAAGTGCTGCCTGTTGACCGATCTGAAGCAATGTGCGAACATTGAGGCATGCCAGTCTGAAGGAGGATCGAGGGCTCCAAATGGAAGCCGATGAACTGGAATGGGCCGCTTGGTTGGACATGGGCCTGTTGCCAGGGCAGGAATGGCGCTCCGCGTTCACCTGTGAGTTGAAACTAAAAGACAAGCGACTATTGAAGCAAGGTGGGGGAGGGCCGAGAATTGGGGGGTTGAAAACAGGGGGAATAAAAGTGAAGCTGGAACGGGACGATAAGGGTGAAAAAGCGCAAGAAGGGGAATAAGAAGATGGGAAGGCTTGAGCAGTAGCATCCAAACCCCTATCCACCCTGCCCGATGCAGCAGATAGGGCACCGTTGATTATCATCTGCGGTGGCCAGAGCATCAGAAATTTATTTGAAGTGCGATTCATTGTATTGCGTGGGCAGGATACTGTCAGGTTGCCCAGGCCTAGACAGGAGAACGATTAGGGTTCTCAACCAAAGCCTTTGGTTCAAAACCTGTCCGCAAGGCAGCGGGTTTAGCATTGGGCTACAAGGAGTCCGTTTTAAGGAATAAGGAGCCACCCTCATTCCAACCCCCAATCTGGCGGGCGAGGAGTCTGAGTTTGTCTGGCCTCTAACCATTGACCAATCTGGTATGAGTGGCTCTGAAGGTGCAAAAATGCACCACCCAGCATAGCTCAATGGATCACTGAGGCACACAAACCATCGCACCACGGTAAGGTCCAGCCTCATTGTGATGGGGACTAAGTACAACTGAAGCTCAAACAAACATGATCACTAAGAAAACCTGGTAGAGGTCCGTAAGTAATGCTGCCAACAATATTGTGTGACTTAACAAACACACATGGTCTAAGATAAACGGTACTTGTGCGTCCATGTACCAGGACATGAACAAGGTGTTGGGAATCAAAGGCAGAGTAGATCGATGCGAATACCGTGGACCGATCAGGAGGGCGGTTGTCTAGGTGCAGGAGAAGGCACTATGGCACGCGGAGGAGAAGCGCAATGCGTCCGTTCCCAATCGATTCACTGATCCAAGCCAATAAGGCAGTTGATGTGCTACATTTACCTGCGCGTTGAGTTATGTTGCATTTCAAGGCTTAGATGTTGTTTGCGCTCTTCAGTGAGTGTTGACAAGGTGTATACCTGTCTGTTACCCACCACCTCGTCCATACTGGCTCCAGGAGACAGTTTGTCTTTGCTGGAGGGGACGGAGTGCACCGTCCTTGTGGCGGTGCTAAGTTCAAAAAATGGGTCCATATTGTGTAAAACGGGCTACGGCGCAGCCACCATCTTGTGTACGTCTGTTGCGCATGATTTCCCAGTTAGGCAGGAATGCTTCTGTTCTGCTTATTTAATGTGTGTGGGCCTACTCCGTTGATGAAATGTGGCCCCCATTCTCATGCCTCCCGGTCTTATCCTTTCTGGTTTACCCAAGATATGGAGGGTGTGAGTGGTGCATCGTAAGCCACCCATGGTCCCTCTGTAGGCGCAGGGGTCCTGTGGCTGTCCCCGTGGAGGCCACAGCGACAGACAAATCCAGAAGCGGATGCTGTCAACCATCTACCTAGTGGGAAGGTCTACGAACTGATGCAACGGTACTTGGAGCATAAACTCAAGCAGATCTGCGCCAAATGTAGCCGACGATGAGTTGCAAGAAAGATCTGCCCGACAAAATCCGGGAGGTTGAAGTCGCCTAGCACCAAACACCTATTTGCGGACTGGGAGAGAATTAACTCAGCTACCTCTTTGCATACACTCCCAGGGCTTTTATACACAATTACAACTATAATCTGAGCCGAGAATAAGCTAATCACGACCGACAGCTTTAACATTTTTGTCCTTAGACAGGTTTGCACCGCTACACCTCTTTATATGAGCAAAGAACTTGTGATTAGCTGCCATCGAATCAGCTAAACCATTCTCATATTGGATAATGGCAGCGCTGCGATATTGCTTATCTTTATTCCTGACCTCTCGACAACTATCATAGGTCAACATCATCATCAACAACAGCAATACATCAGCCATTTGAACTGATGCTTCGCTGCCATACAACCATGAGGACTTATGAAATAAAGAATAATAAGAGGGAGAGAAGGGGGACTTACCTGAAAACCTTAATGTCCTGAGCAAACATTCAGAGTCAGGGCGCTTACACCTTGTGTTAGCCACATACCAAAACAAAAATCTGGCTATCTTGCAAACATAAGATGGCATCGGCGAGACAGCTTCCTTGCGGCTTTCACTGCCCCACCTCATAATCGGCCATTACCCCGCAGATAACTCAGCACCAAACACACTTTAAACAGGCAATCCGATTAGGAAACGGCAGCAGAAGCGCCACTGGTGTCTACGGCGAGCCATGACTTGCATATTTTCTAGCCAAGCACAAGGCGAGTCACGTGGACTCCAGCCCGGAAGGCGAGACGGACCAATGGCACCCAGTTTGGTTGTCAGTAACTTCATTTCCCGCTGTCAAGTCAACTTCTGTCCACCTCGAGCTCTGCGCCATCCCACATCCGGCAGACAAAACTAGGCCCTCCTAGGTAAGGGGTGACCAGGTATACGTAGCACTTGCTCGAGCCAACGCAACTTATTCAGTGCTATCTGTTGTTCTAAGGAACCAGCATGATTATCACTATCCAGTACTCGTCTACGGACACGCTGGTGGCATCCGATACCAGCAATGCTTCGCAGACAACGATGATCAAAGGCTTGAAGGCGCCTCAGATCTGCTGACCGAAAGGACCAAGATTCGCTACGACACACAGCAGAACGGCTCTCACTGTGGCCTCAGATACACGGCTTTTCAGACGGAGAGAAACTCGCTTCTGCCGCCAAAGATGCCGCAGCTTCAAGAAGGCAGTTCTGGACTTTGCAATGCGTGAGATGACGTCAGTTTCTATGCGCCCATCATTGCTGATGCAGCTGCCAAGATAAGTGAATTGATCAACCACCTCGAGTTCCTCGTTAGCAAGCGTCAAGGGGTCATCAAGTGGCTGGTGGTCATGCAGCAACGTTTTGCACTTTGAAGGTGCGAAGCGCATACCAAATAATGGGACCACTCTAGACAGGCTATTCAGGGTTGATTGTGCAGCTGCGACATCGTCGAAAAGCAGGACGATATCGTCCGCATAATCAAGATCAACTAACATTTCATCAAGCAGGACCTCAACACCTACATCGTGAGATTCCGCAAGGGAACACCATGATAGAATCCACGACGAAATTGAACAAAAATGGGGAAATCGGACAACCCTGACGAACGCCACTTGTGGTCGGAAAGCTATACGATAGGCCACCGTAGACCCTGACGCGGCTTGTAGTGTTCGAGTATAGAGCACGTAGGATGTTCACATATTTCGTGGGAACACCTTTCCGCGCAGGTAGTTCGAACAGAATCGATCGATCCACTGAATCGAACGCACTCTTGAAATCAAGGAACACAAGTATTGTCGGTCTGCGGTATGCATGGCGCTGCTCTAGCACCTGCCGCAAAGTGAATATATGGTCTATACAGCCACACCCTGGATGGAAACCGGCCTGCTCTTCCCTGATCCGAGATTCCTGTTCTACAGTGAGGAGAGGAACGAGAATCGAGGCCAGTAATTTTGTCACCACTGGTTTTAGACTAATACCCCTGTGGTTCGCACAGTCTGTGCGACCGCCCTTCTTGTATATTGCCACTATAATCGATTCGCTCCAATTAGCCGGCACACTCTCTTCGTTCGAGATACGTTCGAATAGGGAGGTCAGTGCTTTGCAGAGGACCTCACCTCCATCTTTAAATAGTGCAGGTGGGATGGAATCCAAGCCAGCGGCAGGAAAACGATTTAGGGCCGTGAAGGTATTTCGGACCTCGGCCTCCGACGGAAGCTGTAAACTGACGTCCGTGGGTTTCCATAGGTTTACGTGACCGAGTGCTGAGACAATTTCTGCTTTGCCCTTCGGGGATGACGCTTGATGCGCCTCTCGGTAAAGTTCATGTAGAAACCACGGCGTACCAAGGCATGATCAGAGTCGACGTAAGTATTCAAATACGAGCGCAATCCAGTATGGAACCAGGCCACCTGTAACTTATGGCTGTGTGTTTAATTTGGATCTATTGCTGACCAGCTACGGGTGGACGCCAGGTGGCACTTCTGCCCCCGCTGTGTCTAAAAGCAGTGCTACTAAGAAACAACTGGTGCTCCGTACATAGTCGCTCACCGTTGTCCGTCTGTTCGGAGTTAAGCCCATAGTTACTACCCAGCTGAGCTTCTGAAGAGCTCAGACGCCCTACTTGTGCGTTCATATCCCATGCAAGTACTATAGTATCTGAACTAGTAGCACTGCGTAGTAGCGCGTTAAGTTCGTGATAGAATGTGTTCTTGCCAGCATTAGAACTGCAGTCGGTGGGAGCATAAACGGAAATCACAAACAACCAACATTTTGTATTACTTCGTGAATCCACCTTAGCTGATATCGTCAAACGGACTGCACATAAACGGCTGTTCACCGGAATCCAATCAACCAACGATGGCTCATCCTTGGAACTTAGAATGATACCTACACCAGCTTGACCTGTGAGTGCTGCATCGACGTCTCCGGATGCGTGCAACCAATAACGAGAGGATAAGCCGAGTGCAGTTAATTCAACAACCCATTGGGGTCATTTGTTCTAGTTTCGGACACACAACACACATCAATACCCAGTGTGTCCAAGGTGCGTGCGAGTGCACCCTGTTGATCTAATTGTCTTAGAGTGCGAACGTTGGATGCCGCCATGGAAACTGGACAGCGTGGCCTTATGAGGGACTGTTGCCGATAGGCGTCCGGTGCGTATGGCGAGAAGGTGGCTGCAGATGGTTCTACTCCAGTGGCACTTCGGTTGGTGTCAATTAAGCTGGGAATTATAGAAGGAAGATTAGTAATGGGGGTCGGGATGGGAGTAAGAGAAACAGGTGGAAAAGAAGGGAGACGCCAGCAGTAGCATGTTTCGCTTATCCGCCCTACTGTATACAGCAGATAAGGCGAGCCTTGATAATCTGCGCGACGGCCGATAACGGATGAAGTTTATGTTTGAAGAAAAAGTCATGATTGTATGTGGGCTGAGATACTGTCAGGGCGCCCAGATCTAGACAGGAGGACGATTAGGGTCCTCATCCAAAGCCTTTGACTCAAAAGCCTGTCCGCAAGGTAGCGGGGAGGTGGCAATGATTTAGTTTTACAGAAATTGATGCAATCCTATTTCAAACACCCAACCTGGAGGACCAGGAGACTGTTAGTCTGACCTCTCACCATTGACCAACCTCGTAGGAGTAGCTCTCAAAGTGCCCGGAGGCATCACCCAGTATAGCTCAATGGGTCAACGAGGTACGCAAACCGTCGCACCACGTTAAGGTCCAGTCTCGTTGCGACTTGCTCTCATTGTTACTGACTGATGGAGCTATATGATGGGTTCTCCAGGCCACTTCTTAAATAGGTGTTTGCCAGTGGAATCTTTCCATGGATCTGTGCTTTCGTAATCGGAGTTTCGGGATGAGATATATAATTTTTTTACATTTAACCAATTCTAACTGAAAGAAGTCGGCCGTCTAGATCTCACAGTTCGGAACTGTAGCCTTAGGTTGCATTGCACTATAGTCCGTCCGCCAATTGTTTAGACAATTCAACGGCGGTGTCTAGAAAGAGCATAACCAAAGTATGTGCATGCGTGATCGCTGGCACTTAGTGGTGTGCCATACGAAACGTCACTTATGTAGTCGATGGACTTGGGTAAACGATATCTTGGATGGATGGTAGTTGGTTGTCTTTGTACCTAGTGTAGAAGTCCATCAACTGATGTAACGACACTTGAAAGGTTATCTTAAGAAAGTATGCACCGAATTACACGAGAAATCAGTTCAACAGACCATAAGGAGATTGAAATCCTCCAGAACCCTACACCTATTCGCAGGCTGAGTGCTTCTGGCCAATATATTTATGGCGAGTCTAGAACGTGGCTCTCTTAGAACTCACATCGGTCGGACTGAAATGTACGTACAGAATGTTGATAACACCATCGTACTTTGCGAATCCGAAAAAACACTGCACAGTTACTGAAAGTCTTTAATGATGCACATGAGGATCTCCGCTTCCCCTGTCAACACGAATTCGGAAAGCATCTACCTTTCCTTAATGTGGAAATTATCCGTAACTCAGACGGGACTCTCAGCAGATAGATAGACAGCAGATAGATAGACAGAAAGCATTCACCAACAGCAGTACACTAACTATCACAGCACAATGCCTTTACAGCATAAGCGGAGTTTAATCTGATCTCTCGCCTTTAGGGAGCGCAATATTTGCACACCGGATGTCTTCAACGAAGAACTGCAGAGAATCAGCAATCTCCTTAGGGAATATGGTTATCCTAACAAATTTGACATGAAGCATTTCAAGGAACTTAGGAGCACTGCTCCCAAAAAAGAGCTTTACATACATTTACCATTTAAGGTCGATTCTGCAGCTAATATCTCGACGCCTGAAAGATATTGTTGGGGAAACTTATTTCGTCGCTCGCTTGAGAAGTGTTTATCACATCAAGTCGTTGTTTGCTGGACTTTGTATCCGACCGCTTTCGTTCGGGTCTGCGTCCCCTAACATCTTGAAAGACGGTGCCCTGGTTGACCCGTTCAATGCTCGTTTATCAATACTCGTGCTCCTGGGGCGCACAATACGTGGGTCGCAATATGACGCACTTATTTCAGCGTATTCGTGAGCACATCCGGGCATGGTTTCACGAAGGCGGAATGAGGCCCTCAAACAGACCAAGCATGTAGCATCCCCTTTACTGTGACCATGCAGCCTATGAGAATGACTTCAAGTTCATCCACTCACTGCTCTAACGTTTTTCGCAAAGATTCCGAGAGTAGCTCTTGTACATTGCCGGGTCTATTTACAACCAGCATCTGAAGCCGGATTTGTGTGTACAAAAACGATTCGTACGGTCGGTACTACCACCCCAGTCAACTGACTCTGTTACTGTTAGCTATGTGGTCGTTACTTTCGCTATTTACTTCGAACTATCGATCTTTGTACATTAATGTTCCTTTAGTTCACTTGGCTTACCATCTGTAGCCCGGTCTTAAATGATCTATTTTGACCGTTCAAACAGCTTAGAAATCAATCCCCATCCCGATTTGGCACTTCCCACACATAATCAAGCTAGGTGAACGTTTGGCTCTGACGAGAGTATACCGGAAGGAATTCTTAAACCTGACCTAACTTTTGATCTTGATTCTCGCTAGTGAAGTGCGAATAAAGTCCATAATCTCCCTGTAGCCCGTAGTCTAAAGGTAACGAGCTTGTCTTGTAATCTGACGGCGCGGGTTCGATCCTACGTAGGGGCAGGGCGACCATCGCGGTATCCTTAGCCCGCGTGCGACCGGTGGTAGTTGCGCGGCAGCTAAGCATCAGTACTGCGTACCGGCGTACTGCTGATGCCCTTCTTTCTGCAACTGTAAACTAGGCAGAGGAATTGCACACAACAGCCGACAAGGCTTGATTAGTCTGATCCAACGAGTGAAATGTTCAGCTCCTCAAAACATCTAATCTACACCTCACCTAAAGTACAGCGCTTCACCCTTGTTAATCGACAGAGCGATCAGTTCTAAACTGCACGTATCAAGCTAAACATACCTCACCATCCGTGCTATCCAGAGCCAACCACATTTCATTGAAAGCAAGTATGTATGGACGAGATTTTCCCACAAGTAGACCCAACTCTTGCACTTTGTTCCGTAGACTACTCACCGTGCTGAGCACTATCTGAGGAAATTCGCAATGGCCAGCTCTGAATCGTGTGCTACCATAACGGGCACAGGCAAGACAGACGATCGGCTGACCACCTGAAAACCCACTAACCGGAGATCAAGTTCACCGGCTGCTCGCCTACTTTCGAGGTTCTTGATGGCCTCCTTTCGCTTCAGCGTATCCGCTAGCGGAAGGCGTGGTTGAACATTAACATCCCTACCCTTCATTTTAAGAACAAACCGTAATAGCGATTAGTGTTCCACCAGAGTAGAAAGCACCACACAAAGTAGGCTCGGCCGAGGGCTTGGTGCACCAACTGGGACGGTCTCCAGTCTAGTCAGCTTCCTGACAGTGACGGAAGGAAAATCAGGCGGAAGAAGCCTTGTCATGTACACTTTGAATCACTGGAGGTCATCCGAGAGGCGATCGGCGGCAAGGGCGGCTGTGGATTCCATCGTGTATATAATGCAACGCTACTGTCCATGTAAGAACCACCGCGACAGAATGTGTTTACCCAACGGGGTCTCGATTCCATACAAAAACCAGTTGTCATTGCCGCTGGTGGTGACACTGCCTCCTCCTTTTCAGACGCTGATGCAGCTAAAATCTGAGACTTTGCTCTACTTGTAGAACCTTAGCATTTTTGCGTCTTCTAGTCTGGAACTGGGCTTACAAGTACCTATAGTCCCTTTTGTGCTCTGTCTAACGGGCGCCGGGGCCTGTGTCAGCGTTGGGTGAAGGAGAATCCAATACGCTATCAGAAACGCCTCTTCGGTGTCAGCCGCGATGACCGACACCGACTGAGAGAAAGAAGCGGTGCACATTTGAGCTGTTACCTCCGCACAACCACATATCGACTAGCCGGATAATGACGGCAATTCCAATTTTTCGGTCTTGTGCTGGGACGATATTTTCCGCGAGTTTGGTAATTCCTCGGCTTTCTTTCGTTTCACTCTAGCAGGTTCATAGACCGCAAATCAAAATCTCTCTGGACAAAGCCAAAAACGTTATCCACAGCATCTTTATCAACGTGTTCCGCTGCAAACGGGATACTTGACGCGGTGGTCAATTCCGCTGGTTGGTTACTAATAGAGACGTAAGCAAAGCACTAAGTTGTCTACTACATGCAGAAATCATCAGCACGGGCGTGGTACGACCTTTGAACTTTCCGCCGAATTTGGCAATCAAGTGCGAATTGGTCAGTCAGCAAATATAACCCCGCGTCAAAGGAATCGAACTATTCCGTCAATATGGTAAACCCGTTTGGCGGAATTCGCTCACACTGGCTGAAAACCAGTCGCAATAGACTGAGTAACCTTGACCTCCAGAATTAGCACGTTTTGTTTACCTATAAATAGAGTTGATCTATCCTGTAGATATACTTACTCTCTGTCTACAGATTTCTGGCCTTTTGTATTCCTTCGTTTGGCTGAGCGCGTGACTGAGCAGTCAGACAGTCGCAGTCTCACAGGGCAACTAAACAACCACAGTTACCAGGGCTATTGTGTGTATCGGAACCCCTCAGAACACCGTCGCTAGGGACCGCAGGCGTTTTATAAAAGCAAATTCATTTTGCGATCAACGATGGTGACCACAGTGACAGCACGTTTAACTCTGCTATCTGGCATCAAGAAGTGTATGGCCGCTACTAAGTACGGCTGGACAGTTTTGCCGGTGTCCACAACAACTGAAAACTACAAATCAAGCTTCCGTTTGTATAAAGCATTGCGTACTGTACAGCATTTAGGCCGCTACAGTACTGATGGGACACGGAACACACAAAAGCAGCCAAAAGCAGAGACAACGAACAAAACGTGTGTACTTTATCCAGAGTACTGTTTTATCCAAACAAATACCGGTATTGAATAGGAGAAAACTCGACAGACGCCTGACTTTCTGCAAAATATTCTTACAAACGCATTCCCCATTTAATATAACCTCAAAAGAACGTCACGTCATGTAACCACGCGATTGAGAGCTGGTGCATTTAGGAAATCATCTGCTTCATCATGTCCGAAGGATTATACTGACCAATAGAACACAACTTGTCCGCCTTATCGTTAGTGTGTTCGGTTAGCAGTGCGCCTACGTTTTCGACTTTAAATGGAATCGGGATAGTACGATAATTCCGTGCATAAATAAATAAATGTTCTATCCCTGGTAATGTGAGGCTAGCCTGTGAATGCATGATCGTGATAATACAAACAGGTATTGTCGGTAATTGTATAAAAATATAGCAAGTTAACCAGTAACATACTTGATTTGTGCGTATGTATAAATGTAAGTGTATGTGTAAGTGGACATACTGAGTAAACTTGTGAAGTGTGGCTGAATTCGTGAGTTTATTTGCTGTTCGCCATGGTATAAAGAGTTCAAAGGAACTCTTCGAACTGTATGACGTTCGTGAAGTGAGGAAGATCCTCCGCAAGGGGAAGAGACAGTGACTAGACACATCAGCCACGTCGCAGTGTTGTTAAACGGACCTTTGTGGCTTTTTATAGAGAGAAGACTTGCCAGCCGAAAATCTACCACGTCCTGGAGCACCTCCGCCGAACTATTCGTTGGAACGGGACACCCGAACCACCCAGTTGGCACCACGTGGAGGTTGTTCGGCTAGGCAGTCGAGTATTGGCCACTCCGCCTACCAAGGAAAAGCCAATTCAGCACGCAAACTTCAGACTACCGTCACCGAAACAATACACATTTGCCGTACACTGCAGTCTCTACGTAAAAATCGAAGTGAAGAAGGCTGTTCCCAATAGAACTGGTTTTCTCCATCTCGCGGTCCCTTGACATCCACCAACGTTCCCGGTCAATTCGAAGACTTTGCCAGTCGTCATCTATGAACACACTGAAACCCAGCACTCATTTCAACCAGTTTCTGTGCTTCGATCAAACTGATCGATGCCTAAGAGATCCATACAAATTCGGACGTTTCAAGTTTGGCCTACAGCGCACTTGAGACGATCCCAGTCAGTCAGTTATAAGTGAGAAGCTTAGAGAGTAGGATCTTCTTTGAAGCAGAAAGAGTAGGCACCAGATGTGCGCGCGCTAAAGACTGGTTGGAATCCAGGCACGTGCTCCAAATTAACAGAATATCTTGGACTGATGTGCGCCACTTGTAGCTGATGGTAGTATGGTCAATTTGAGTCTAGAAATTCGGTGGGGGCTAGGTGGAACGATGTGAACGTTTATGCTGGAAAACTGCGCTGCTAATATAAAGGTTGTGGTCAGCACAGTTTTAAGAACCGATCGCCATTGTTTGTTCTGCTTGTATCGACTTCAAAGCGGTCTGCAGTGATTGACGAAATACGGAAAGGCTTAAGTCCCTTAGAAAAGCAAAAACTTAAGGAAGTGCTAACTCACAGTTAAGTTCCGGCTACGGCGAACGAAACACCTGTCGAAGCGGCAAATCAGACTAAGATGGCGACATACCGCCAGAAGCTCCCTAACCTTGACTTACGAGGGAAATTTCCTTTTATCTTTACCATTGCGGACGTTCAGATGCCTATATTTTGCATCGACTTGCTCAGCAAGTTCGGCCTTGTAGTTGATCTGCGCTGCAGTAAGTTACGGGATGACAGCACTTCGTTAACTGTCCGTTGCCAGGCGACTACAGTTAACTCCGTAGGACTTCGCGTACTGATGCCAGACCATACGCACTATTCGTCATTGCTATAGCAATTTCCGTCTTTGGTCAGAACGAATATCGACACTGATGAGCCCAAATACGAGATTCGTCTACATGTCGTCACTACGGGTCCATCTGTGTCAGCTAAGCCGAGACACCTTCCACCCGACAAACTACATGCGGCCAAACGAGAATTCGAGCACATGCTCATTATCAGTATCGTGCGCCCCTCCGAGTTGTTGGGCTTCTCCTCTTCATCTGGTACCCAAAAAGACCGGTGATTGGCGCTCATGCAGCGACTATCAGACACTCAACAGCATTACCGTCCCTGATCGATACGCTATTCCACATATCCATGGTTTTTCATTGGGATTAGCAGGAAAGTCCATCTTTCTAAGATTGATCTTGTTCGAGCTTACCATCAAGTCCCAATGGTACCTGAAAACATTGTTAAATGACCGTTATCGCGCCTTTCGGCTTATATGAGTTCATCCGCATGCCTTTTGGCCTCCGCAACGCCGCACAGTTTTTTCGGCGTTTCATGGATCAAGCTCTTCGTGACCTAGACTTTGTTTTCGTCTACATTGACGACGTCCAGATAGCCAGTGCCACACCGCAAGAACACTTAAGACACCTTCGGCAAGTCTTCGAGCGTTTCGACCATTACGGAGTCCCCATTAATCCTGATAAATGTGTGTTTGGTCAACCATTCGTCGATTTTATTGGCCATAGAATTGATAATAATAGTATCAGTCCCATTCCTGAGAAGACCCAGGCAATCGTGGATTGCTCACCGCCTCAATCTGTTAAAAACTTACGCCGTTTCCTCGGCATAGTCAATTACTATGAAAGGTTCATTCACAACTGTGCTGAGGTTCTTCAGCCACTGACTGATTTGCTTAAAGATAACCCGGAAAAGTTTACGCTTACAGCGGAGGCCGAAGCTGCATTTCTTGCCATCAAACAGAAGTTAAGTCAGGTAACTTCCCTGAGCTACTTGAAAACGGATGCGAATATCAATCTCATTCTTAAAACCGATGCCTCACAATCAGCCGTGACAGCTGTTTTACAGCTGATCGGAAACGCGATCCAACCGTTGTATTTCTTTTCTCGGAAGCTCCAGCCAGCGCAGATCAGATAAAGCACTTTCGGTCGCTAACTGCTCGCAATCTACTTGGCCGTCAAACATTTTCGTCATGTCCTTGAAGGACGACGTTTTGTAATCCTGACGGACCACAAGCCTCTCGTCTACGCCTTTCGTTTCGCTTGCGATCGGTATTCCCCTCGAAAAACACGGAACTTGCATTACATCCCTCAATTATGTACAGACATTTACTATATTGGCCTTCCGAACAATGTTGTTGCCGATGCACCGTCTTGTGCTCATGTGCACCAGATTTCGCCCTCACCAATTAACCTTGAGGACATGGCCGTTACCTAGGCGAACGGTCCAGAAGTTGCACCGCTTCCTGCAGTTGCTTGCGTTAAGCTCAGACGCAAATATTAACTGCGATGTTTCCACCGATAAGCCAAGACTCTTTGTTCCCCAGTCTTTTCGGCGTACCGTGTTTGACCATTTACATAGACTATCACACCCAAGCATTTGATCCACCATGAAGTTAATCACCGACTATTACATTTGGCCTAATATGCGCGTGGACATCCGGCAATGGGCTAAGCATTGTCCCAGCTGTTAAAGCAGCAAAGTTCATCGACACACCATCAACTCCCTCGAAACATTCTCACTTCCTGAAGCACGGTTTAGACATGTCCACCTAGACTTAGTTGGACCTCTCCCTCCATCTAACCAATTCACCTCTATTCTGACGTGTGCGGATTGTTTTACTCATTGGCCACACGCGATACTTTTACGTGACACCTACTGAAACTGTGGCCCGTGCATTTTTCGAATCATAGCGTTATCGACAAATCGGTCTTGGAACCTGAGCAAGTCCTAGCGCAGCCGGGTCAATCCAAAAGTCGAAGCCAGAAGAGCTAAGATGCTCAAACAATTTTCAGACCAAATGTGTACAATAATTCGGCTTTCAAATGCAACGTACCGTCAATACAATGGTCAACAGATAAGCACAATGAAGCGAAACAGTTCTAATGTCAGCGTGGTTTAAAGCGAGGTGGTCAATCGTCAATCGATCAGCTAATGAGCATTGCACATGGAACGTGGGCGTGGTGAGCCGGTCTTGCCTACTCACTCAGACAATGACATGTGTCCTGGACGAGAGTAAGTGTGAATGTCTAGATGAGAGCACGGTTAGGCAAACAAAGGAAGTAGGACGGGACTAGTATAGACTTATGAAGCTGAGTGTGTAACTGGGCCGCATAACACTCACAAGTGTTGAATACTGCCTCTTGAATACGTCAGGTGCTAACAATGCGATACCAACTCTCCTAGACGGATGAACGTACGAGACTCAGAATTATTTCTCGCACGGCACCGTAACTGACAATCTCGAAGTCTGTGGGTTCTCGGAACTTAGCCGCGAAAGACTAATTCACGCGAGTCGAACAGGTTCCTAGACTGAACGCAAAGTTTCTACGCACGATTTCCCAACCCAAGACTGAAGCAAGAACAAGACAGGCCTTTGCCACAGGCGCTTTTACTGGCCAAAGCTAAGGCGATTCTAGCGTTGTACAGCCCCATTTTTATATCACGAAACGGTGATGAAGGGGGTTTTTCTTTGGAAGGGTTTGCTTACGCAAACCCTGGAAACAAGAAACATGGTTTTATGTAATTGTGCAAAGTCCGTAAACTGAGCAGAAATGTTGGAAGTTTGGCGAGAGTTGTCCGGAAAAATGAATGTTGCTTGGATACAACAATGAGCTCATGAGCTACCTCAGCGTCAGATGGTGGTGAAGCGTTTACACACCAGGTAGCACTCTGGATTCCTGAGTGAGTATTCAATAATGCTACTGTCCAGTTAAACTGCTGTTCGAAGTGCTCAATCCAGCGCACAATTGGACAGTAGATTGGCTCGCCATTGGTTTCGCACAAGACTTCACTTACAATGGGCTTTTGTCGCCAGTGAATCAGATCAAGAGGAAAAGCTAACGGAAATTCCATGAAATTGTCGCTTGAACTTCCTATATGTTCTGTGATCCTCCCGGAGAAGCTGCTTTAATCCAGCACTAGTAGTGATGTGCAGTGAGTGATACCCAACGCCAGCAGGAATTGCTCAATGAGATTCAAGAGTTTGACGGGACTACTGGTGAAACCACACACTAGGATTAAAGCGTTGTGCAAGACCGTGCAAATGTGTTCCAGCACATACTCAAATGTGTTGCGAATGTTTGGGGCAGATAGCTTAGTCAAGTCAAGCCGCTTCCGGCAACACTGTTGGAAGTCATCAAAATATATACCGACCGTAGCATACGAGCGCATGACCAGAAGTGGGATATGTACTCCATATGAATTTGCGTTCCTTTTTGCAGCCCGTCAGGGGTAACTGATGGCGATGTGGGCAAATTGCACCTATGGATGACCAGGCGATGGGGTTCTCCAACTACCGTATTGGCGTCAAGATTGCCGAAAACTGGTCCTCGAGCTAAATAAGCCATGATTACCACAGAACGGGAGTAGGCAATCACCGTTCTGTCCTACGAACACAATGCCTGTGTTACCACCATGTTCAGGTTCGTCAACCTCAAGTCTTCCGACCAGTGCGTTTATATCCCTGGCAGACACAAAGATGTCTGTGTGGCATTTTTAGGAGAAGGTCGTTGGGTTGACAGTAGTACTCATCTTATACTGGGTCCGGGCTGCAGTTTTTGTGAGCATGCAGTGCCAGAACGAACCAGCAGCGTCCGCTAGCTTGATGGTCGTATTTAGGTTTCTAGTTGGATCGAGCAAGGTCGGCTGTTAATTGAGATCCAGTCGAGTAGCGCAGCCTCAACATGTGTGCTGAGATCAATCCCCACGCCGGCACGAAAAGCGGTCTCGGCAACTGAGTCTACAGATAAACGCAACATTAAAATGCCAGAGGAACTCGAGGAACTTGAAACCAGTCATAGCGTCGTGCTGAAATACTAAGAACGTGTCTCATCGAGAGAGCAAATTTGAGTGACAATAGTTTCTAAATTGCGAGAAATGGCTGGCTGTGATCCGATTTGTGTCAACTTGAATTTGGATCAGGGCGCAAGAAAAGGCTTGCCAAGACGACTGGGTGACGCATCATCGGACCTAATCTCCTGGTCCGTGCGGCGAAAACACTCACCCAAAGTGACATGATTTTGTGAACGCGAAAACAGAGGGGTGCCAAAAGGATGGGGTTTGAACAAATATGGTGTAAAGTACTTGGACGGGGGTGCGGTAGAGCGTGGTTTAGCAATTTCGGCTGCGAGCACGTCGGCCTAGGATAGCATTTCCAGATGGCAGAGAACCAATAGAGAATGTTGAAGCATTAGTCCTTGGGTTGTGTGGGCATGGTACTCCGCGGTTATTCAGGCTGAAGAACAGGTTTGACTTAGAGGACTCCACTCGGAGCCTTGTATCATAGAGACCTAACACAGAAGACAGCGGGACGATTGACATATATCGAGGACCGTTGGGAAACGGCTATCAAATTAAGAGCAACACACATTCTTTGAGCAGTAATAAGCGATTAAGAATAGTCAGGGAGCCCGAGTATAGCACCACGGGTGCTCAACGCTACGCTACGCTCGCCGTTGGGAGAGTTTTGCTTGCCGGCAAACCTCTAAAAGGCAACAACTAGCCTTCCTCCATGATTGTTTGCGAAGAGACGTTCCTCCTCGCAGTGTCAACTACAGACCGCCGCTAAACCATCCCAGGACTTGGGATGTTGCGAGTCAGTTCGGAAAACGCATGGTACGAATAATAATCACGGGCGCTGATAATCGTATCAAGAAATATGAAAGATGTCTGGATGTAGAGCGAGCGACTTGTTTGCAAACCGTGGGACAACAACTGACAGAACAATTACAGTTGGCAATCGAACGCAGAGCAAACAACGCCGGAATGAAGAAGCAGGCCGCGCTTCATGGAAAGATGTCAAAATTGACCATCTGCCAATACGGAGATGACAACGATCGCTGGATCAGGAACCTTTCTAAACGACCGCTCAGTGAGACAGAGCAACAGATACTCACCAAAGGATTGAACTACAATATCAAAGACGCGGCAACCACGGAGTTTTTAGCGGA
>OX104068.1:79113823-79197375 GCA_944474145.2 Dicrocoelium dendriticum | reverse complement strand
AACGAAAATCAGGCACCATTCAAAACGTCCTGGTTAAGCAAATTCCACTAGACCTGACATCTAGTATTAACAAGGATGGAGCAGCCAAACACCAACCCTTGGTACCTGTAGCCCAAATATCTCTTGTCAAGACTAAGCCTCCCAGAACGTCGGTTACATATGCAGAGATTGCTGCAAGGGTCCACCGAGAGGCCGCCGTTGCGTCCTCTTCCATTGTAAACACCGTTAACGCAAATGGAGAGAAAAACAGCAAAAAAATCCACCTTTGTCGACAAGATCAGGACAAATGAGTACCACACCTTATGTAGATCGAGAAAATGAAGGGGATCCAACAACAAGTGCCCGGACTGATTGTCATGCTCAAATGTCCCTGAATCGCACCCGCCATCACATTGCGGGAGGATCAGTGGTGCAGACGACCACGACCAATGGAAACTCCATTGTGTACGCAGGTGGAGTATACAAAGCCAAGGGCCCGTTAAACCTTGTTACGATGAATGACTCGTCATCACGAGACTCGCCACACATATGGTGAAACCCAGACTTAGTTCGAGTAATCTCTAGAATCCCTCACAACCGACGTGGAAAATGTTTTGCTCTCCGCAAGCGCGCTAAAACACGAATCCTGTGGGATACGTATCTATCCTGATGTCCCTTGGAGCGCGCGACAACCAAAACGAAACACCGAAGAGGGGCACAGCAAGCAAGACCGCCTAAACACAATCTTCATACATGGCGTGCCAGAACATCCTTCTAACGATGTTCAAGAGACCGGAAAGCACGATTTAGAACAGTGGCGGTTCATTCGTGAAACACTTTCTTTGGATGATGTTGTGGCACTATCGCTCACCAGGATACCTCTCTCATCGAATTATAGAGGATGCGGCCCTAGAATCCTAAAACTTGTGGTTCAGTCAGAGCAACAAGCAAAGGATGTTTTGGATCGATGGCGGAGAAATCGGAAACATCTTCCTTCCGAAATTCGGTTAAAGGTCGCAAACAATTCGCACAGCTCAAGTATTAAAGCAACTGAAGCAGCAAGCATCCTGACGAATGTACAGAAGTGTAACTTGACTGCTGCTTTAATTGACTCTGACGTAGGTCTAAACGAAGGCTGGGACGCACCTTGGCCGAATCAAGTTGCAAACGAGGTATCATTGACCCATCAAAAAAACGAGTAACTGCCGACCTCCCATCGGTCGGCATTCTCCCACACTTGACAGCTTCACCTCTCTGCGGGCTCCTAGAGACCGAGAAACTGGCCTGCTTGTATACAAATGCTCAGGGACTTTCTAACAAACTGGCTGAACTGAAAGATCGCCAAGCTTCCGGCTCGTATGATGTCATTGGTATCACCGAGACATGGTTGCACACGGGAATGACGGACGCTGAAGTGTCGCTACCCGGCATGTCGCTGATCCGGAACGACAGGCTCACAAAAGGAGGAGGGGTAATCCTGTACTACCGAAACGACTTACAGTGCGAAGCCGTGGAGGATTCAGACTCGCAGTTCCCCGACTCTCTTTGGTGCCGGTTGCAGTTAAAAGGCAGGGACGCTTGCCTTATTGTCTTGGTGTACCGCGCCCCTAACTCAACACCCGAAACCGACTACCACCTAACGGCTGCTTTAAGGTGCAGTTTACAACAAAAGTACACTCACATTCTTATCATGGGTGATTTCAACGTACATTGTTTAGAAGCCCCTGCCACGATCGGAGAACAATTCAAAACCGATTTACAAGATCTAGTAACTACTGTTCCTCTTTAAGTATGGCAGACAGGAAGGAAATTGTACACAAGAATACAAGAACATCAGAGGACTTGTAAAAAGCATTATGCATCGTCTCTTGTCTCAGCGCATGTGGAGGAGCAGGGACATAGCTTCAATTGGAACCAAACAGTGATTTTAGCTCAAACAACAACACAGAAAGGAAGAGAGTTCCTAGAAGCATGGTACTCCTCTAATAATTCGATCAACATGCGCATCGACATCGACCCCGTGTACCATCAACTCAGAAAGAAGGATCTCCGGCGAATCGCAAGAGGGGGTTCAGCCGTGGAAGCAAATGGGCAGAGATCACGTGGTGTAAATCGAAATTTCCACCTTCAAAAGTCACCTGCCCGTGGATGACGAACTGACAATTCAATAAGCAGCATTATACACTGCTTAGTACCGCACTGAAAATGCCACCTCGCGTGGTGGTGAAACGTATGCGATCTCTTTACCAAGCTCGGAAAACGATCAACAGATAGCACGGAGTTCAGGAGAGATTTCCTGGGCCGTCGAACTAACCGCCAGGCACGAAGGCTGATGAAAGCCAGGTAGCTCATACGCCTTAACAGTGTCTGAAGTTCACGTAGAAGCCGGTAGCCATCGAGATTATTCATCCGCCCTCCGTTAGGTTCTCACTTCTGGTCATAGAAGTGAGTGGTCAGCTATCCTATGGCCCGTTACATGGGCTTCGACACAGTGTCGTATACGAGCTATTGTAGTATTTAATGGAAAACAAAATAACCAACCCAGAAACCCCGCTGATTGTTCGCGACTGTTGTTTATTCATCTCGGTTGCGAACAGATTAGCGTTATTCAATTAACTTCGAAACCTCGGGATATGCACGGCAATAGCATACAGCTTCACTGAACCAACCAGTAGACGGTTTACATCCGAATATGAAAGGTTATCGCAACGAGACTGGACCTTAAGGTGCTGCGATGATTTGCGTGCCTAAACGATCCATTGAACTATACTCGGTGGTGCTTTTTGCACCTTCAGAGCCACTCATACCAGATTGGTCAGTGGTTAAAGGCCAGACAAACTCAGTCTTCCAGCCCTCCAGGTTGGAGTGAGGGTAGTTCCTTACTTCACAAATTGGACACTGTAGCCCAGCGCTAAAACTCCTTTGTATCGCGGTCGGGTTTTTGAACCGATTTGGTTGGGAAACCTAAACGTTTTCCTCTCTAGGCCCGGGGAACCTGGCAGTATCCTGTATCCGCAACACGACAAACCTTGCATCAAGCAATTTCTTGATGCTCTGGAAATCGCAGAGGATTATCAACGGCGCTCTGTCTGCTGCATGGCGCAGGGTGGATGAGGTTCGGATACTAATGCACAAACCTCCCCGTCTTCTTACGCTTTTTCATCCCTATCGTCCGGCTTCAACTTCACTTTTATTTCCCATGTTTCCAACACCCAATTCTTGACCTTCCTCCATCTTACTTCATTAGGCGTTTGTCTTTTAGTTTCAGTTCACAGGCAATCGCAGAGCATCGCTAATGCCAGTCGGCAAGTCTGTGTTCAACAAAACGGACACCGTCAGTTCATCTGTTTTCTTTTGACCCCACGATCTTTGATAGGACTGACATGCCTCAACGTGCGCACTTTGTTGCAGATTGGCCAACAGGCAGCAAGCCCGAACACTAGTGACCCTATCGATAGATATCTGCTGTTTATCGGAAAACCGCTCGCAAGATTCGAGTTCTGTGCTTACCCTGCGATTCCGCACATGTGACACCGGCGGCACTTTCTCATTGCCCTGAGATGACGCGGTTTCAAATACTGGTCCAGCCGGCGTAGGCATTTTTTGAGCCCCGAGTTGAAGCTGTTCTGATCGATTTGATCCCAGTCAACAGCCGGATGTGCATCATCAGGTTGACCGGATCGTTCTAAGTTTCGAACTCGCACCTGTCGTGCCTGTTTGTCGCTGCCCATAAAACCCCACAAACTGACTCGGTGAAAGATGACTTCTACCGCCAACTGAACGAGCTCCTTTGTTACAGAAAATGGTGGATACTGTGGTGCTTGTTGGTGATTTGAATCCGCAGGTTGCGAAAGTATGCTGATGAACTGCATCTGGGCAGGCAACACGGTGTAGGCTACCATAATGGTAACGGTGAGCGGATGCTACACACCTATGTGAAGATGTGTGTCCATTTCTCGCGGGCAATGATTTCCGACACAGCACCCCCAAAAGAGTGACATGGCGCTCACTGGCCATGTACGCAAATCGATCACATCGCGATTAGTTACCACTGGGGAGGCTATCCAAAACTATAGCTCGGTTTGGAGTACAAGCGTGGACTTCGACCACGTTCTTGTATGTGCCGATCTACGGGTGTGTTTCGCAGACGTCCGCAACGACGCTGTGAGCGCATAGATATCACGCAGCTGGTGAAGCCAGGTGTCCTGAGTGCCTATCAAAATATGCTGGCACCCGGGCTGCGTAAGCGCCCACTGAACACGGTTGAAAAGCATTGGTCACATATTGACCAACGGTTAGTGGCAGCAGGCATGTCATCATGTGGCAAATCGAATTGCCAAACTGGACATTGGGTCTCACGCAGTCTCTGGAACTTCCGGATGCTCGCCGACACAGTCCGTTTGGGAAAGAGCACAAACAGCCTCCTAAAGACCTCAGAAAACTGCGTGCTAACCTGAAGAGAGATCGCGAAGTGTGGTGATCTCATCCTGCATCGGAGGTTGAAATGGCCGCTGCCCATAAGATGAAATGGGCAGCAATGGACCCGTTGTTAGGGAGACCATGCGCCACGAGTATAGACAGTCAATGCACAGCTTATCAGAACGTATGGAACGTTTAGCCGCACATTTTGAAATGCGGTTTAATGAGCCTGAATT
This sequence comes from Dicrocoelium dendriticum, assembly GCA_944474145.2. Classification (NCBI taxonomy): domain Eukaryota; kingdom Metazoa; phylum Platyhelminthes; class Trematoda; order Plagiorchiida; family Dicrocoeliidae; genus Dicrocoelium; species Dicrocoelium dendriticum. The sequence goes on along the minus strand of OX104068.1, from coordinate 79,192,741 downwards.
ATCACCTTCCTTTACGCGCATTGATTGCCCTTCTCCCTGGGCCCTCTCCTTGGATCCGACCGCCCACAGAAGTCGAACGTGAGATCGGACCGTCGAAATCGAACAAAATTGCAACAGCCGCTGGACTTCTATCAGTCCTTTTCAAATTTCGTGGACCTGCTCTGGTGGATGATTTACACATCTTACTAGTAAAGCTGTGGGAGCAGGAAAGCCGTAAGCAATGTCACCTACAAACTCGAGAAGCAGCAAATACAAGGTCCAAAATATACGGTACAAGTTGTATATTCTCAGACCGCAAAATGGTCTCGCCTTGCAATGGTATCACAATTAAGTGTTTCTGGCCTGATAAATTCCGAATCTTCTTATTATCAGAACTGCTGGACGATCGGATGGATAAGCGCATAGTTAACGGACCATCGCATATAGTCATACTTGGTAGTTGTTCGTCGCATTTCGAGTACTTTTTGTAAATTGGGAGCTAAGAGAATACGACTAGAGTAAAACGGTTACATCAGTAATAACAGTGGAATCTGTATCTGAATGGTCACAACAAGTTAACTATCGACCACCACCGATTTCATGAGCCAAGCACACAATGAGGACAGACCATATGTCAAACGTATAGTGCAATCCTACACGGGGCAAGATCGTTTGATATGGCCCTTCGCTCCCTCGGAGTTGGGTGCACTGTCAGCGAAACAGTTACGAGAAGGCAGCATTCAAATGACAGAACTTGCACGCTTTGTGCCTCAGAATTTGCCGAATCCATGACAAGCAGTATTTATAGTGTTGGAGTCGCTCAGCGGACTCACATGGGCTACTTTTTCAGAGTCGATTCCCGTAAACAGTTACGTATACGCTATCCGAACCAAAAACTCCATCAGAATTAACATGTTTCGGCCGAAGGTAACTTGCCCTTTTATTTTGGCCAATATTTTCAATACAATCCAAGCTGCCATAGTGACTAGGCAAAAACGTCCCCAACTTTTACTCCTATGAGTAATGTCCATATGCATGAGGCTGTCCATGACGACCATTTTTTGTCCGTCCCATGAGTGCTCGCCTTAGGTTTGACTGTAGCAGTATTGGAGACCAAAAGCACAGATTCGCAATAGTTGTGATTTGCATTAATGCTCATATAGTCCATTTATCGGAATTGGAATACTGTTTCAGAGGACGTTTCGTAAATGTCGTACTGACAACGTCGATCGCTTTCTTCAACTGTGTGCCGAAAGTAATCTGTACCTCAGCTCGTCAACTGTAGTAGAAACTTGCGGAGTAGCGACACCATTCTGAGTTACAGCCTCCGTTGTCAGCGTGCAACAAAGTGGCAAACTACGAGAAGGTTAGAATTGCCCCCAATGCTTTAAGAAAATGATCACTTGTCTAATTACCTGAAGAAATCTGCATGGCGGAAGAATTTCCAAAGTTTACGTTAGTCTGATCGAAGCACGGGGGTTTACCCCATTTGGACATCAGTTTTGAGGCATCCGTTGAACTCTGCAACGGCGTCTGACTAGAATTCTCGGAACTGATATCGGATAAACAGTTTCTTGTTCCAACTCCTTCAACGCATTGGTCAAAAAAACTGCATATATAAACAAGACAATACCTCAGTCGCATCGGTTATCATTCCGGTGAAGAATAACGACTCATTGGTGACCGCCGTGGCTACTCTATTCGGTAATATTTAGTGCAAGGAAAAAGTTTCCCCTGCTGGTTTACAATTATCCTTTCTATCTTTAAAAAGGGTAACACGTCTTATAAGAATCATCGTTGTGTTACTTTCAACTCAGCTGTCTTCAAACTACTCACCAACAGCACGTTGCCGTGGCTCATTGGTCCTCGTGAAAGCCGAACAGGTGAGTCGAGTCAGTCGCAGTCTTGATAGAGGGTGTATTGATTACAGATTTATTCTATATTACTTGCTTGACATCACCACGCTTACGAACAACCCTGACTTGAAGATCGCTCCTTACTCAGTTGATTACATCTGTTTGGATGAGGCCCAGCTTCTTGGGACGCGCTATAGAAATTTGTTTCTATTCTGACCTGAAAGCTTGTGATTGAAACTATCATGACCCTTCAGTTCTTTGAATCGGGCCTAGCTGGTACGTCAAGGCTGCTGGATAGGCTGGCACTGCGCCAGCCCTTTGGTATGCGCCTAGAATATGAAAAATGCGGTTCTGTCACAGAACTGAACCGATACCCCATCGATCCTAATGCGCACTAAACGACTGTTAATAGTGCCCGATTAGTTTGCCTATCTAGGTTGCTGTATCACCTCTGGTGTTTGCATCGCTCAAGAGATTGGGGGGGGGGGGCGCGCACTCGCGATGTCGTTATAGTTCAGTCACTTAGTAAGGACGGAGTGCAAGTTTCTTGACCTACATCGTCCCATTGCGACCAACTTTACCTCATGGACTACACACGTGTGCACTTCGCGGTTGCAGCACAGACAGGTCTTATTTGACCGCCGGTGCTTACATTTGTCGATAACAGCGAATGAGTAATACTGAAATTCTGGGGCGTCGGCTGACTCCGACCCAGCTGCCTGCGTTTGTTAGGTCGTGCTCTTCGCATGTCTGCTAGCCGAGTGAATTGGCTCCTAGTTGTGAGGGGCGTCGAGTTGGACATTCAGTAACATGGCGAAAGAGCGCGCAGAAACTGGCCGGAAGGTTAACCACATCACGAGGTCATCGACTTGAATCACATCATCTGCTAGACGTTCTATCGGATAGGCGCAATCACCAACCTATTGACATTTGTGTCCGTTCCCCCATTGACCCAACTACATTATCTTGCTCATTTCTACTAAGGCACCTAAACCCACCGCATCTCAGTGCACTGAGCTGAGCTGTTGTCTCTCTAGGCTTGACTTCATCAAGCTGTTGGTTGGGATGAATCTCGAGTGGGATGAATGGCAGAGTAGGTTCCGGTGTGTGCGTCAGAGTCGACTTCCGAGTTTATCATTTGTTCGAGCGTACGAAACAGGAACGAGAAACAGAAGTGGAATTGGCGTTAGTAGCTTATCCTCCAGCCATACCTGGGCTGGAAGCGATGACGACGTTTGGTAAGCGGTACTGCTTGACTTGTACCAGAGGCCAACGGCAATCCAGCTAGTAGGCGATTGACAAAATTGTTTCCTGGGACAGTTTGGTTTAAATGCTCCTGATGGCTCACGGGCAAAGTGCGTTTTCATAGAAGCGCTGAGCTGTGCTTTCATGCAACCATCAGAATTTTATGGTGTAGAAAACAAACTTCTTTCAAGAAATTTCCCTTAGATACTAAAAAATTTGATCGACAGAAAATTGGTGCACGCTACTTAACGCGTTTGGAATAAAACACACCACCGGCGTCCCTTTCCTCGTGATTACGCAAACCAGACGATTTCTTAAAGAGGGATGTGTCTATTGAGCAGATAAATGTACAAATGGCTGGTGGAAGAGATTCTCAGATGGTGAAAATAGGCAATTCGCCGAATTTGCTGTTGTCCGAATAGGGATACGGTCGACCATGAACTTTACACAGATGTTCTACAGCACGACGATAAGCTTTGGTAACCTGAAAATCAAAGGAGAAAATAAATTAAGTACATATTTTGGCGGTGTATCAGGAGGGGGTAGTCCCGCACCGGGGGTGGTTCCTCACCTTTTCTAGTTATAACTTTTTCGTAAATGGGAGGTGGTTTTGGTCAGTGCAAGAACCATCCTTTTTAGTGACACCGTTCTGCCAGCTTCCCACTTACATACGATCAGCACCATATACAAGTCTTCAGCTAGATATAGAATACATGAGCAATGCAGTCATCTGCATGTAGGTAGATATCTTACACTTTTTAAAAGCCTATAATTGTCCTAAAACGCATTATATTGCCATAAGTCGAGTAATACAGATTAATATGGTTATAGTGTTAATTATTGTTCACGTTTAAACTATTTGTCACATGAGTTGATTTGAGAGTTCGTGATTGATAAGTTACTAGCATGTTGGGGGAATTACGCATCCTAAATTAAAAGCCAGTGGGGCAATTCCACTTATCACGGTGTGTATTTACCCCATGTTTATTTCTGAAGCCTTTGGATGTGTGGTCTAATGTAGATTTCTTTTCGTGTTTCAGAATGGTTGGAAACAACATCGGTAAAAAGACAGCATATAACACGGCGGCAATGGAACAAGTCGTTGTTTAAGTTAGAAAAGGTATCATGTGGTATAAGAAAGCTGCCAAGTTGTACAATCTGAAAAGGGAGACAATTTGAGACCACCTAAAAGGAAAATACAACAAAATAGTTCTCAATGAAGCAGAAGAGGACTTTTTCAGCTGTTTAAAACTTGTTGCCCAGTGGGGGTTTGGATCCACATGCACAGAAGCGAGTAGTAGTAGTAGTAATCTCAACAGTCTAGCAACTAGACATAGAGCCAATAAAAACCATGGAAATCAGTGGATAGGAGAGTCATTGCGTTACAATCATCGTGGCATGTTAGTTGAAGGTGGGCAACACACTTCAGCTAATATGCCGCAAGAAGAATGGAACATTTTGACAAATAGTAGAACAAAACATTTTTAGTTTGTTTTCCACACGCCCATTTTTCTCTTTTTTGTCATTTTCAATGTTGGTAGTATTAAACATGTGAATCAATACAACGCTGTACACAATTCTTCCACTGATTCCGGTTGCGGGCCGTGTCTTCAAGAGTCCTAAACCATTGGCACTCCTCATCTTTGGGTCCCCATTCTGGAAGACGTACGGATCCAACAGCGGCTAGACACGACGTCAGCGATTTCATGTGCTGCCGCCATGTAGAAGGCTGACCACCACGCGGTCGCCTCCAGCCAGGTCCTTGACGAGCGAACAGAGCGCGACGCGGTAGACGCTCAGGTGCCATGCGTAGGACGTGACCGAGCCATCTTAACTGGCGCAACAAAACCAGTTGGTTGAAGGGAATACTCGTATTCCCCAAGATGCGACGTCGGACGTCATTATTATTAACTCGATGTTGCCACCAAACTCGAGCGATGCTTCTTAAGTAACCGTTATCGAACGCATGTTTTCCACGCGAATCGGCCAGGACTCGCACCCATACAACAATACTGAGCGAACTGATGCGCTGTAAACGCGGCCCTTTAGTGAGAATGAGACGTCGCGACGACGCCACAAGTGCCTCAGATTGACAAATGCTGATCGAGCTTTAGCGATACGCAATGCTACTAGTTCAAATATTATAGTACTTGCAGGTGATATGAACGCACAAATAGGGCGTCTGAGCTCTTCGGAAGCTCAGCTGGGTGGTAATTGTGGGCTTAACCCCGAACGGATTGACAACCGCGAGCGTCTGCTACAACTGTGTGCGGAGCACCAGTTGTTGCTTAGTAGCACTGCTTTTAGACACAGTGGGCGCCGAAGTGCCACTCTGCGTCCTGTAGCTGGCTAGCGATGTACCCAAATTGACCACAGGTGGCGCGGTTCCATTCTGGATTGCCGCTCGTACTGGAGTACCTGTGTCGACTCTGACCATGCCTTGGTGCGCTGTCGTTTCTCCATGAACTTTACCGGACGGCGCACAAAGCGTCTCCCCCGATTGGCAACGGAGAAATTGTCCCAGCCCTCTGTCAGGCAAGCCTATCAAGAAGCACTGCATAGCGAACTCTCACTGTCTTGTCCTAATGACACTGAACTTCAGTGGAATAGGATCTCGGCCGCCATGCACGACGCGGGAGCATCTGTTTGTGGCACTATCAGTCGTCATCGCACCAGTCACTGGATATCCGAGAGGTCCGTGAACCTTTTGGAAGCTAGAAGGCACCTCCCGACTGGCTCTGAACACAGTGTAACCAGACGGCCTATTAGGCGTGAACTAAAGCGGAGCCTACGTGCTGACAAGGAAGCCTGGTGGACCAGTCGGGCTCAAGAAATGAAGGAGGCAGGAGCAGCAGGCAATTACCGCAAGCTCTTCCAGCTAATACGCACCACTGATCCGAGAAAACCAGGCGTCAGTGCGGGTGCGCTGATACACAATAATGAGCGCCGTATGGCTCGTTGGGCTGAGCACTTTGAACATCAGTTCAGCTGGCCCCCTGCTCCCGGACCTCTTCCTACTCAGGTGATGCAGGACGAGCCATGGACGGTTAGTTTAGAGCCTCCGTCGGAGGCCGAGGTCCGAAACGCGATCACAGCCCTTAATCATTTTCGTGCCGCTGGCCCGGATTCCATCCCACCTGCACTATTTAAAGATGGAGGTGAGGTCCTCTGCAAAGCACTGACCTCCCTATTCGAACGTATCTGGAACGAAGAGAGTGTGCCGGCTAATTGGAGCGAATCGATTATAGTGGCAATATACAAAAAGCGCAGTCGCACAGACTGTGCGAACCACAGGGGTATTAGCCTAACGCCAGTTGTGACAAAATTACTGGCCTCGATTATCGTTCGTCGCCTCACTGCAGAACGGGAATCTCGGATTAGGGAAGAGCAGGCCGGTTTCCGCCCAGGATGTGGCTGTATAGACCATATATTTACTTTGCGGCAGGTGCTAGAGCAGCGCCACGCATACCGCAGACCGACAATAGCTGTGTTCCTCGATTTCAAGAGTGCGTTCGATTCAGTCGATCGATCGATTCTGTTCGAAATACTTGCGCGGAAAGGTGTTCCCACGAAATATGTGAACATCCTTCGTGCTCTATACTCGAACATTAGAGGCCGCGTCAGGGTCTATGGTGCCCTATCGGATAGCTTTTCGACTACAAGTGACGTTCGACAGGGTTGCCCGATTTCCCCGTTTTTGTTCAATTTCGTCGTGGATTCTATCATGGAGTGTTCCCTTGCGGAATCTCACGATGTAGGTGTTGAAGTGCTGCCTGATGAACGGTTAGTTGATCTAGATTATGCGGACGATATCGTCTTGCTTTTCGACAATGTTGAGGCGGCACAACCAACCCTGAATAGCCTATCCAGAGTGGTCCCATTTTTTGGTATGCACTTCGCACCTTCAAAGTGCAAAGTGTTGCTGCAGGACCACCAGCCACTCGATGACCCCTTGACGCTTGCTAACGAGGAACTCGAGGTGGTTGATCAATTCAATTATCTTGGCAGCTGCATCAGCAATGATGGGCGCATAGAAACTGACGTGAGCTCACGCATTGCAAAGGCCAGAGCTGCCTTCTTGAACCTGCGTCATCTTTGGCGACAGAAGGGAGTTTCCCTCCGTCTGAAAGGCCGTGTATACAAGGCCACAGTGAGGGCCGTTCTGCTGTATGGTAGTGAGACTTGACCCATTCGGTCTGAAGATCTGAGGCGCCTTCAAGTCTTTGATCATCGTTGTTTGCGAAGCATTGCTGGTGTCGGATGGCACCAGCGTGTCCGCAACGATGATGTGCGTAGGCGAGTACTAGGTGGTGATGATCATGCTAGCTCCCTAGAACAACAGATAGCACTGAATAAGTTACGTTGGCTCGGGCACGTGCTCCGCATGCCTGGTCACCGCTTACCTAGGAGGGCCTTGTTCAGTCTACCAGGTGTCGGATGGCGCAAGGCTCGAGGTGGACAGAAGTTGACTTGGCAGCGGGAAATGAAGTCACTGACGACCAAACTGGGTGCCGTTGGTCCGTCTCGCCTTCCGGGTTGGAGTCCACGTGACTCACCTTGGGCTTGGCTCGAGACTTTACAGGATATGGCTCGCAACCGACACCAGTGGCGCGTCTGCTGCCGTCTCCTAATCGGATAGTCTGTTTAAAGTGTGTTTGGTGCTGAGTTATCTGCGGGGTAATGGCTGATTATGACGCGTGGCATTGAAAGCCGCAAGGAAGCTGTCTCGCCGATGCCGCCTTATCTTTGCACGATAGCCAGCTGTTTGTGACGGAATGTTGTCTACACAAGGTGTAGGCGCCTTGACCCTGAATGTTTGCTCAGGGCATTAAGGTTTTCAGGTAAGTCCCCCTTCTCTCCCTCTTTTTATTCTTTATTTCATAGGTCCTCATGGTTGTATGGCAGTGAAGCATCAGTTCAAATGGCTGATGTACTGCTGTTGATGATGATGATGATGATCCTCCTTAAGCAACCGTTATCGAATGCAGAAAGACGACGCATGTCTTCCACGCGAATCGGCCAGGACTCGCACCCATACAACAATACTGAGCGAACTGATGCGCTGTAAATGCGGCCCTTTAGTGAGAATGACACGTCACGACAATGCCACAAGTGCCTCAGATTGACAAATGCTGATCGAGCTTTAGCGATACGAAGCGAAACTTCTTTGTTGATAGTACCGTCAGCGGAAACACAGCTCCCAAGGTAGACGAAACTATCTACCTGTTCAAGTTGTGCACCTTGGAGAATGAGCACGGGACAGAAGCGATAAAAGTTATAGATGATTTTATTACTTCTGTCGGTCAGGATATGACTGTTCTTTTTAAAATGAATGTTCCTGGTCGAGATTGGTTATGCAGTTTTATAAAGAGAAATCAGGATCTGATGTGCCGAACACCAAAGCAACTAAAATATCAAAAGTCCAGTTGGCTTCAGATAAACAGACATTAGAAGAGTGGTTTTAGCTGCTTAATGAAACCCTTACAGTCAATGACATTATGAATATGCCCGAAAGAGTTTAGAACGTTGATGAGAATGGCTTTCCACTCGACCCTAAGCGATTGAAAATGATTTGTGGAAAGGGGATCGAAAACCTTTTTCGTGTCATTCGTGCCTCACGGATTCTATCGAAGTGCAAAGATGTGCTCGGATTGATGGGACCATGCTTTCTTCATATATCCTTTATGGGACCAGAAATCGAAGTTTCCTTGGACGAAAAATGAACCTGAAAATGCTAGATACAATATCTCTGAAGAAGGTTGGATGAACAGTGCTTGTTTTAATGACTGGTTTATAAACCATTTCATCCCATTTTTACCATAAGGTAGACCCGGTCTGTTAATTGCTGATGGGCATACTTCACATATGAATATTAAAGTCATTAGAGCATTAATTCAAAATGGTATTATAATTATGGAACTTCCATCAAATTCAACCCACTTGCTCTAACCTCTTGATATGGGTGTCTGGACCAGTGAAGGCAGATTGGGAGAGAATTTTTATTAAATATATACATATATATATATATATATATGTATATAATCTTCGGTTGTGAAACCTGGCCCATCAAAATGACCGACAAGGAGGCTCGTCACATTCGATCATCGCTGCCTTCCCAGCTTAGCTCATGTCTGTTGGGAGCACCGCGTGAGCATTGAGTGTGCTCGGCGTCGTGTGTTTGGTGCAGGAAGAGCAAGTGAACCGCTTAGCCCCATTATATCACGCACCAGGCTCAGATGGGTAGGCCGGGTGTGAGCGTGCCAGCCCACAAACTCCCGCGACGTATTGCTTGCGCGCCCGGGGTGTGGATGAAGGAATAAGAAGAGAGGTCAAGCGATGAGTTAGTCGCGAGGAATGAAAACCGTCACTTCGTATTTGGCATCGGTTGGCGCATCCCGGCTGCCGGGATGGGGGCCAAAGGAAGGGGAACAAGTTTGGTAGGACAAACTTGCTGATATGGTGAAGCGTCGGCCACAATGGTGTTTCTGTTGTGAGTTTCTTTATCCATCCCCTCCCCTTCCAATTACGATCTCATCTCAAATGTTTATTATTATAATTAGCATTATATGACATGCTTTTTGAACTTTTTTGCAGTCAATGGTTTTACCTTATCTTCTTCGTATTGCGGCACATTGGCTGAGATGTGCTTCTCATCTTCAGCTAACATGTATTGATGAGGGGCAACGGTCGATTACCACTGCTCAAAAGCATCTTGTTGCGGTTAAGTCAACAGTCGTGTTGTAGCCTCTAGGGGATGACGGAAAAGGATCATGTCAAGTCAAGTCAAAGCAGACTTTATGCACCCGAGTAGGTGCATTATCATCGAGTCCAATTGTCATGCTTCGCGTTAACACGTTCTTGCTCCACTTGGCTCATGCGAATATAGAACCGACGGCAACATTGAAGCATTCCTTAAGAAATCGACCCGACGTTGGTGATCTATTTGCTCTAATTGTTCCATTCTCTGACGCCTTTCCTGAGCTTGTGCTTCAGAGTTGGAACAGCATTCGACTGTTTGGTATCCATCGTTCTCGCGAGCTATCCTGGGGTTCCTGGTGAAACGCTGCTTCAGGATCACCGGATGTAACCCAATCAAACTAATAGAAATCTATTTCGGAATTGGACGCTTAACGAAAGTGCGATTCACGCAACCTCGTTCCAGTAGTGAACCTAGAGTTAGACATGCAAACGGTTCCATTACCCGATTCACAGTGTACTTGATTCGATCCCAACCAGCATTCGTCTCGTTCGTCTGTGTTGATGACAATAGCGCTGTTTGTCGGGCTGTGAGTTCAGATTAAGAGTAAGTACTCATGGTGTTAGGTGCCGTACTGAGGTTAGATAAATGAGAATCATGGAGTCGTGCACAAAATCATGGTCGGAACCGGGGTAAATGCTTCAGATCGGTCGAAAAGCTTACAGGTACGTGGGTCACATGTGGGTGATGATGATTTAGTTGAATCCATAGCATCGTTTCCCTTCGGTGGAAACCTTTAATGCACTACGAACGGTTGTGTTGGACAGCGGTCGCCAGAAGTTAACAACGGTAGGGGCAGTTGAGGGATACGGTTCTGGTGACAACGATTTCAAAACATCAGGAACATTTTGGAGAAGAACTGGGTTTACTTTACCAAAAGCTTACTCTCATCATCCAACATGACATCGATACCATTCGCACTTTGTGTTCAAGTACGAAAGTGAAGACGTTTGGATCCCGGATTGTCCCTTTGTAAGTACAGCCTTTCGGAAGTCCGGTAAATATTTGTATTATTAATGTAGGTTAAATTGGTCTTATAATTGTACGCCACCTAGGAAACGGTTTCGAAGAACTATGCATATAAGTAGGGAGTTTAGCATACGAGGAGAAACATATGCATTGTCGCCCGCTGCGCAGTAATGGATCGCTTCCATTTCAGAAGCGAATAAAGTGATTGAAATGATTTACACTTGATCGACACGAGGCTGGCAGTCGAAATTCAAATATAGTGTGGCATTTCATTGACATCGAATATTTTTCAGGATAAGGTGAACAACTCACGGAATTTTTCATTTTACTTCGACGACCTTCCCGCAATCGTTCTCGGTCCACATCAGCTGAGAAGCCAAGAATGTGCAGCTTGTACCTGGGTAACCACTGCCACGTGCGCTTCGTGTCGAAAAACAGCACCAACACCTCTGGCCTGTGCTGGTCACTTGTGTTACCATCAGAGATGATCTGTTTACCCCACTTGAGCACAGAGTCCGGCGGCAGCGGGACTGGGACGCCGTTGTGGGAGTATCCTTCAGTTGCCGCTGCGTCCACTATCTGCAAAGGATGGCACGTTTTCATGCGATGCGAGTGTAAAGAGGGCTTAGCAGAAATGGCTGTGGCAATGCAATAAACCAAGGGATTTGGTACAGGTCACAGCTGACAACATGACATCAAGTGTGGTTGGGGAAAATGTCACTTGCACAATCACGAGATAAGCGGTCTTACGTGTTGCACAGAAACATGCTGCTGTCTCTTCCATACTGAGGTTATGAACAGGTCACAACTCACCAGACCAGGATACCAAGGGGATCCACGGCATTTTGCCCACACAACATCCAGTGGATTAAGCGGGCGTTCCATCACTGCATCGAATGACCCGGATCCGGCAAAACGCATTCGGGAGCATGGGCTGCCTGGTGCGGAATGTGCGTCTGAGGATTGATGGAAGAATTCTTGAGGTTCTATACTAGTGCTTGTGGACAGGGGGCCAGGGGATTCAACATGGGAGCATCCATCACTTAGGTCATTGGTTAAGGAAGAGCTGGCAGCCTCACGGAGCTGCGGTGATTTTGGGACCTCTTCCACATGAGGTACTCGCACTGTCAGGGTGTCATTGGTGGGTTCACTGATTGGCGTGCGACTTGCCGCGTCAGTCCAAGTAGTGGTGTGTGATCGAGACGGGTCGCTGGGCTTTGATATTGGGCTGGATAATGGAGGCCGTTTCCGGTCAGCTCGACTGTGTCTATTTCGGCGAGCATTGCTAGCCTTGCGAGCAGCGATTACTGACTTGGTCTAGATGGGTGAGGCAAGGGGCGAGATTATAGCAATAAGCCAAAATTACGTGTGAGGAGAATTTTTAGGTTTAACAGATTTGTTTGCAAAAGGGCCGGTATGGTAAGAACTTGGGTCCAGTAAAAAAGGCTCCAGCAGTAGGCCATCACATCGTATCGATGCTTGGCTGCCACACAACCACCATTAGTCACACGTGGGTCGCTCGGTTCTCTACGCAGACTCGAACCCGCGACCTCAGAGTTGCAAGGTAGACGCCTTGTCCGTTCGGTCACCGGCCGGCTTCTGGTTATAAAATCCAACCGGATCCGGAAAGAATGATTACGACAGCAGTGGTAGTAGTAGTGGTAGACAACTGATATCAGTGAAGAATGGGGATCAAATGTACCTAAATATGTGAACCGTGGATAACAGGTTCGGATACATTTCATTGAATGGAAGAGAGCATAAAAGAAACCGTTGCGTAATACCCACCACTTGAGCATACCAATAGTGTCTGAATAAATACCAAATCTACTCCATATCTATTTCCCGATCTGTAATGCCCCTTTTGTTTGGATGCCGCGTATGAAACAACTTATAAGCAACCTTTGAAGATGGTGAGATACTCACTATTCGACCGCCGCATACAACGTTTCATACCCGCTCTAAACACAAAACCCGGTTAGCATATGGTGTGAGCCAACAAGCACTCCTTTGACGAGCCTAGCGTACCCTTGGGTTGCGATGAGACTGGAGTTCGAAAAGACACAGCGGGTCTGCATACCAACGATGTTGGCGCATTTATGCGATATACAAACACAAAGAAGGCACCGACAAGCGCAAAACGTACAAAAAGCTCTTACACATAGATTTTTGACAGCACGTCCACTGGAACCTTGCGGACGCCTACGTGAGGAGACGCATGCCATTCGGCTGTTCCCGACCACCACAGTGGTTGATACCAATGGGCTTGTCTCCGATCGGGTGCGAAGATGGGCACGTTTGATATCAGCATTCTGTCGAGTGCCATTCGCCGTACCGATCTGGTTGTTGCCATCGTCACTACTCTCCTCGTCGCTGCTATCCTCCTCTTCCTCCTCCTCTTCATAACGTACCACGGGAGAGTGACGATAGTGTGTAAAGGCGGGTCCATTTCTGGTCACACCATTCATGTCGGTCGCGTCATTCTTCCCGTGTCTGCTGTCCATGTGTCGAAGCAACGGATTGGCTGCTTCCGCGAAAGAGTCGACATTTGACCACTGGAGCGTTTTCATCATAAGGTTAGCTGCAGGGTGTGATGGGATATTTGAGCTGAACAATCCGGTAGTGACTGGAGATTCGGAGTGCCAACAAAGGTTGTCGTCGCCACGTGAGGTGGGAGTGAAGTTAATTCGATCTTGTCTCATTTTCTTGCGGCCGTCGGTTGTGGTTGTGCACAACATCGAGTCAGGGGAAGGTCTACGCAAAAAATTACACAAAGGTAGCTGCAGTTAGTAAAAACGACACTGCACAAAGCGTGCACAGTAACGGAAGTGAATATCAATCAAAAGCGATTTAGCTCACGGGAAACTGGTGCCCAAGCATCGGATTGGAGGAAGATTATATTGACCATCAGGACCTACGTGGACACTAAAACAGCACCCGGTTATTTATCACTATTAAGGCGTGGATCGTCCATAGTCGTAAGTTGATGTCCTCTTTGCACTCAGTAATCACAAATAGAGTTGTCGACACTGCTAACCGTGCCTTTCCATTGATGGGCAGTGTTCTGCTATCCGTTTTGCCAAGCGTCTGGTCGTGTGTCCAACGTGTTTTACACCACAGGTGCAAACAACTTGATATCAGATAAATGATTTGGACTGGACCGATATTAAAGGGGATAGTTTCGGCCACATCATGAGGGTAAACAGGTGGGAACTATTAGATCACTGCAATGGAAGGTCTCCTGTTCAATAACTCGAATGGGACGCCTATGCAAGGGTCAGAAAGATAACCCTTTTTCGGCGCCGTAACGATGGGTTCTCGCCTGTCACGCATCACAGAGTGCGTCCGGATGAAAACAGAGGGATTACTGTTATCTAGTAATCTTCTGGGAATGCAATCCTTTTCGTTACTTAACATTTCCGGACACTAAATTCTGTTGATACAATAACACAGGCAAAGAAGCAAATTCCGTTCGTACGAAAGTTCGTGTATTAGTCTATGCAAGTAGATTTTCTAAAAGCGATTCTCTGTAGTGAGCCACCTCCCCACCTGCTTAGTAATATGCTCACGAAAGCTAGCTATTCTTCGTTGTAAACAGAAATGCAACATCAACCTTTGAATTTCAGACCATAAAGGAATCATCCACCCAGTGACCGACAATCAACTTCTAACCGCTCCGTCAAGCCCTGCTCAGGGGTTCAATCGCCTGATGATCATGGCGGTAGCCGCAAACCATCGCGTGCCGCGTTTCACTCCCAGACCAGATAAGGACAAAACGTATTGTGGAGTGCAATGATGGAATAAAGCAACACCGGAACCCTCCACTTCGGATCTGGTCCCAGTGATTGGAATGGCAGAGGCTGACTTAAAAGTCAACCGAGGCCACAATTGAGATTCCGTGTCGCAATCCAAGACACACGGCGGGTGCTCCAAACCATTACAATCAGTAGCACGCAGGTACCTCCAGTAGGAATCAAACGATGCGATGACAGATAGAGGCCGGCGTTCAAGCTTGACAAGAAAAATGTCAGCAAGCAGCGTTCCTATGGTGATCCTATTGCAACCCCGTCTATTTGTCTAGAATAGCATCATATCAGAAATGCATGGTGAGGTCAATTTTTCAGTGTAAGCAATGGGATATTGATGGGAAATTGAGGGCTTCTGGCAAAGTTTGCGGAAAGTGACTCCACGTCGAATGATAGCACTACGTACTCATATGTTCTCAGGTTTTATACTCGTGCACAGTGCTTTAACAATTCCGGAACCGAGTAGAAGGCGGACGCAGACATGTCAATCACTGGGCACAAGGGGACCAACGGTTTGTGAACTTCAGGTAATCCATAAAGTCAGGAGCATGTGAGCCAACTGGACAGAACTACTGCTCACATAGTGTGGTACTTATCATTTATATACATGTAATGATCTGGTGTGAATAGTCTAAAAGGAATTTCGTCGTGAAATTGAATGCCTACACTTCTGAGAGGCGTTGTAATCTACTAGTATCATTTGTGTGTCGATGGAACCAGTCCTTCTCCGAAACACCACATATATAAGGCTACGCATACGTGGCCTAATCTCTTCGCACATTTGAGGTTCAAAGACCGACTGCTTTTGGTTGTCGCTCGACGAAGCTATAAGATCAGACATTTTATCACAGAATGGTTTAGTTCCGCTTGTGTGAGCGTTCACTGATTTTGGCGATTCGTGCGTAGTGCTACTTGTACGATTCGATGGCAGACGTAACAAGCATCAAGACGAACCAGAAACACTCTAAGCTGGATGTTCCCGAAGGTTGACTTCAACAGTCGCAGTGAAAAGTGTGCCCTAAGGCCAAGGAATTTTTGTGACTCGATAATATCATGTTTATGAGAAGAGCGAGCAAAAGTGTTTGTGGCGTGAGTTGTGCCTGTTTATCGGAGCAGTTATGTGACTTTTTCAATCGGTAACAGCTGGTCATCTTGCAAACACACGGAGAACACCTTACCACGTAATGAACAGTGAAGTGTCGGGCACGAAACACTACGTGGTGGTCGTACAAGAGCAGAGATACTCCATAAGTCGTTTGGGTTCTATCGAGGCTATCATGCTCCGAATCGCAAAGGTGGCGAAAAACGTCAATCAAATTAACGGCAATAATTGAAAATTCGGATGGAAGGATAATGGACATAAACATGACCCTAATATATATTTTCGCAATCCTGTCAAACTACTTAGCAGGAGAGACGCAGACCACGTATTAGTAGAGCTACATGTTTCGGTCGATATATACACCAGGAAAGGCTTCTGGTACTGAAACTTAGACTAATATCATGGGACACGAGGGAACATACCGTCGTTTTCGGCGTCGCCTGACTGGGAGTTCAATAGGATTCAGGTAGCCATTAAGCTTAGGTCCATCCATCTTCACATGATTCGCCGAAGCGAAAGCGGAGTTGCGAAGTCTACTTCGAGTACTAGATGAGACGGAAATATCAGGCAAGCCATTGGAAAACTCTTTCGGAGGACTATGTGACTTTGAAGAGACCGTCCGTTGCTCATGTGGACGAACAACACGGGAACCTTCATTTGTGACAGTGTGATCGGAGGACACGGAGATGTATACGCCATTCTCCTTCAGCTTGGAGGGATCTTCGCTTGGTGGCTCCTCCTTTGCGAGTGGTGTGACGGAAGGAGTCAGACCAGTGCGTTTTGAAAGTCCAATCCGTTCGGCGATGGAAAATGCATCCTCAAATATTTGTTTGCCCTAAAAACGGAACATCATCGTGGATCGAAAAGAGTGTCTTACGGCATTACACAAAACCGCCTCATTGATTTAGTGCAACACTGGCAATGTGTCTTAACGCGAAAACGATGAGCGTGAATCAAACAAGAAGGATGAAAAGTGTGATATGTTAGACTAGAAGTGAGGCATCAGCAGTACGCGCCGGAAAACTGTACAGACGCGTCGCTATTATGCGACCACCGCTAGTCGTACAAGGGCTTGGTACACAACGAGGTCGCCCGCTACTGCGCGGATTCAAAAGTGACCTCAAGATTACAAGGCAGACGTGCAATTCGTTCGGCCACCGGCTGATGGGTTAGACTAGTGGTATGCAAGTGTACACATCAAACGAGCGTTTGGTAGTAGTGACTTGCGCGCAACAGGAAACAATATACACCAGAGAACAACGGAGGCAATCACCAACCTGTTCCAGCATTCGAGTAGCGGCCGTGTAGTAGATACTATCGCGTCGGTTGTAACGGAAACAGTTATTGAGCATTAGATGATAATCAGACTGGAATTCGGAAATGGTGGAGTACTGCGCGTCCTCAATTTTCTTCCGCATTGTCGAAAAGTCCATAGGATTCTTGATAATCAGGTAATAGTCGGGAGCCAGATCAGAACCGACAGGTTCGGCGAAAAACTGATGCTTGTCTAACGCCTGGAACAGAGTAGAATTGGATGCAGCACTCGTAGAAAGGGGAAAACGGTGGATAGCAACGGTAAGCACAACATTTAATCGTATGGATAGGTATAATTCCCAGCTAATGACAGGTAAGTGCAAGCGGTGTCGCAACAAAAAGGTGGACACACCAGGAGCTGGTCCAACAGGCGCAGCAGAAACGTATCCAGCAAGTTTAATTGAAGTCCCATTTCCAGCTCTAACGTCCGAAAGATTTCTCGCTTCACACGTTCCCGCTTTCTTGTTAGCTCCGAGAGAAGACGAGCCTTCTCTAAATTTTGCCGTAACCTTTGCCAAAATTGAAGTTTGGAGCGCATTCGTTGTGCCTCTGCATCGCCACTGGAAGCTGCGGCAGCCTGTTTGGTCGGGGCAAATGTTTGAAGACGGAAAGGTATGAGCTGAGAAATGCGAAGCTCGATGTGCGCTTGGTTTGCGCAAACGAATACACAAAGCTCAATGGGATTTGAACGCGATGACTAATCCACTCAGGAAAGGTAAAGACAATATCAAAGCTGACGGGGGGAACAGTCCACAACAACAGAAATATCTGGCCAAAATAGGTGGATCGCATAAGACTGGTGAAAGATATGAAGATCGCATCATGAGCAGAAATACGAATCTGCGTTACTAGTTCTCATGGGGGCCCCGAAATTAATCAGCATGGAATGCCTCGGCAAGTGGAAACAGCTATGAATAAACCTACTTAAGAAACCTGATGCAAGGTTATTAGTGTAGATGATATACGATGAAAGAGCCGCTAGTCAACACACAAATACAATCCGAGAGGAAGTCTGGGTAGTAAGTGATGGAGCCACTGAAGGGACAAGCTGAAGAGTCGATTGCCACGAGAGCAAAACTCTAAGGTCTAAGGTATTGTGTCGCGACGAGTGGTATGACTGGGTCACGGAGATCACAAGCAATAAAGTATAGCCTGCGAATTGAAGCAATACAAAGTAATGATATATCGCTCAGAACAGAATTTGATATACAAACTACCGAAAATAAACATAGGCGTTGATTATAGAATTACCGAATGTTTCACGGCAGTTAAGCAACAGTCTACGGAGAGAAATGGAGCCCAGACGCCGAGTGCTCCTGTACAGCTTGAAACCCTTGATCATGAAAGGCGTGAAAAAGGATGAAAACAGAGGACATCGCAGCAGCCATATTTTGGGGAAATTTATCAAGATCATGTTGGATAATTAATACTGCTGTACCAAGAAGATAGATGAACACTCACAAAGCTTGCTGCGCTTCGATGCACAGAGCTGGCCTGGAGACGCTTCAACAAAGGAACTCCCCGCCGAAGTTCGCGCTTAAGCTTCCAAAATGAATAAGCTTGGCGAAGGAAGTTCATCACATCACCGGATACATCGGTCAGTTTAGCCGCCATCATCTGCAGTGAGTTGAGAAATCGGGAAAGTATCGCTGAATGGAAATTCGACACGCCCACATATTGGCTACAAGATAGGCGAAAGAGGCAGGAAAAGGATGACAGAAAACTTTGAGCACAGGCTCATCGTATTTATCGCCTGGGGGCACTGGCCGAGGCAGCTTCCGAGGCGAACCAAGATAAATGGTCCTTTAAAATGTTGACAGTTGACCACAACATTGAAATACACATGCCAGAGTGCTGACAAAGGGTCATCGTAGCCGATGCGACGGGAGACCCATTTTTAACAAGACAAAACGACTATAGTCCACTGTCGCATAATGAAATGGCGGTTAATTAGTTGGGACAACCGTGTAACCGGAGGCATCCTTCAGAAATCATCTTCATCATTATACATTAGCCAAAAGTGAGAAACAGCTATTGCGTGGCAATACAAAAAGATAGGATAAATTAAAAAGAGACACTAAATACAAAATAAAATCCAAAAACAAGCGACACAATGCTTAATGTTATATCATGCATCGAGTGCGAGATCGTGCCGTCCTCAATGCGACGTCAACAGTTTGCTTCGTTGATTTGGACTAACTCGTCAACCAGGTGGCAAGCATGTGTCACATCGTTAGTGATCTCAACCACATGACAAATCAAACTTTTGTTCGACACCATGAGATCCAGTAGGGCAACGATGAATGCCAAATAAAGTTGTGTCCAATGAAGTAATGTGGTCAAAACATCAATCAACTGTACCAAATATGACTCCCGTACTGGCGTGCGATGGAACTAGTTGCCATGATCATAAAAGTAACTAACAAAAATTAGGGGAAAGGAGAAATAAAATGACACAATGATGGAATTTCAAGAGAGGAGAGAAAAGGTATTTTTGTTAAGTAGAAGAGTTGATAGGCAGAAGTAATAAACTGAGCCATGTAGGACAGGGTCCATGGATACTGGTGAGGCCGGTCCTTCGAGCCCCATACAGGAAGACGACAAGCACTAACCAGATCAAGTTGAGCAGTCAGTTTCTTCGTCGATGGACGATCTTGAGGTTGACCTAACCAGGAACGCTGATGGAGTACAATACATACGGACAGGTGGTTGACCCACCTTAACATCGTGATGTAACCAAAAGCAGCCCTATGTGGAATCTATTGCCTGATACCGACTGTTGAACGTAAGCATAGATCATGCAGTGGTTCCACCAGATATGAGAAAGCCTCGCTTACCAAACATAGCAGTCTCTAAATGTCTTCGGCGCGCAGCAGGCCGTGTCGCTAATCCGTACAGTAACACTGGTCCCACTGCGGCATTGATGTGCCATTTCCACGGAGGAATCAGAACGTGTTTATCAATGCTGTATCCTGTTTGGTGAGCTGGCCACCAGAAATCATTCAAACATTGAGGCGAGTGAATCAGTGGACGAACCTTGGCGGCTGTACGATGGTAGGGAGAACCAACAGCGTGCCAGACCAGTCACGTAACGGCAGGTTACACTTTGAAAGTGTATGAGGTTCATAAAGTTGGTTCATTTACCAAAGAAGGGTCAAGATTCATCTGTGCCCTGGATCCACTCAGTCAACAAGATAGAGGAATCAGTGCAGTATCAAGGCAATGACAACCCACTATGGGTCCTGATGGAGACTGTTGGCCGCGCTCATCAGTCAAGCTTATCCACATCAATTAGCTTCGAATGTATCCTTACCTACAAATACAAGAAACATTGAAAGCTATGTACAATCGTGATCGAGTAGGATTTATTTAGAACGGCTCATTAACATGGCTAGCCGAACAACCTCCACGTGGTGCCAGCTGGGTGGTTCGCGTTAGTCCCGGTCCAGCTAACAGTTCGGCGGCAGTATTCCAAAACCTGGTGGGTTTTGCCTGACAAGCGTTCTTCCTATAAAAAGTTACAAATGTCTGCTTAACAACACTATGACGTGGCGGATATGACTCGCCACTAAATAAAGTCATTGTCTTGCCATACCGAAGGATCTTATCCATTTTTTGAAAGTAAACCACTTCAAAGATTTCAACTGATCTCTACCCATATTGGCGAAATCACAGAACTAACTCACTAATTCAAAGTAATAGTAACAAATTCACTCAACACGGTGACCTACACATGCACCAACATACTACACATATATCTAGTATGTACTGGTTAATTTGTAACATTTCTGTACCATTACTGATGTTGCGCGTTTGTGGTACCATGAAGGCGTATCTCGCGCCGTAGAGAATAAATCATTTAGTTATTTATTTACTATCTCGGGGTTTCTAAGACGTTTTCCTCTCCGTTAGCCGAAGGCACCATGTGTCCGATCGGCAAGCAACTTGAAATCGGGTCAGTACTTCCAGTGCTCCGAAGCGTACTTAAAAATTCCAGCAGTCGTAGGTGACTACTGCTCGACAATAAGCGGTTTAAAATGCAGAGCTGAACTGTGGTTTCATGTACCTGACAGCCCAATGTAATGAAGTTGCAGAATATATGAAGTATACAGCAGAGTGAGTTGTGAAGTACTGTATCTTGAATAGCATATACTGAAGGGCATGCACATAAATCAATGGTGATCATGGGGAGTTTATCGGAGGTCCCGAGGTACAGTAGCTAGGTGATGTAAAACAGCGCAGTGCGTCGGTCAAAGTGTTTCAACGAAGTACTCGAGGGAGATAAACGTGAAAAACGCTCGAGATGCAAAAGAACAACCGGGAAAAGTAACGGTACCTCAGTCTTCGCTTGAGGCACTATGGGAACGCAGATAGAGGGCTTGGAATTACGGCGTTCGGCCAGCACCTTTCGGGCTTTCCTCAGTTGTATGCGGGCAACTTGTTCCGCTGACTGAGGGCTCTCTGAATCGGAGTTTGCGTACATGCCCGTGTTGGAGCCCTAATGAGGTGAGCAAAAAGTGTGAATGGAAGCAAATGCGAGAAATGGCATAAGGGGGGGGACAAAGTTGTGTATATCAACGTTCGTGTGTGTATGGAATCGTCCAAACTCGGTTGGACTATGAAGATTAGTGAGCCGGCTTCGAGCCAGAAGCGAACCTTACAGAAGTTGCAAGGCACATGTGATGTGTGAAGCAGCATACTCGCCGTCTCAATGCAATGCAAACCAGTAGGGGAAATGGGATACTTCGCTGGGTGTGTAAAGAAAATGAGAATCAAAATTGTACAGCAATTACACACTGTCGCTCAGGATTGTGCTACATCAGGATGCACGCGGCGTCCAAGAGCAATGAAGTATGCAATACATGCGCCGATGAGACTGATTCAGTTAGGGAGATGAGTTTTGGGTACGTACCGTAAAATGATTGGGAGGACAATGCTGGTCGCAGAACGCGTTCTTTCGTATTCCTGCATCACCCGGGTCATCCGTATGCTCTATCTTCATGTACAGACCAGCGTGTTGAGCGCATGTCACGTGAAAAGCACGATAACAACTGGATTTGTGACACTGGATGCATGCACCAACGTTACGCTGCTTGCAGATGAAACACTGAAGTCGCCATCTGAACAAGAAGTAAGATCAGTTTAGTTCAGTTAAAC
The DNA here is from genome assembly GCA_944474145.2 of Dicrocoelium dendriticum. NCBI lineage: Eukaryota > Metazoa > Platyhelminthes > Trematoda > Plagiorchiida > Dicrocoeliidae > Dicrocoelium > Dicrocoelium dendriticum. Next base: position 79,170,556 of record OX104068.1, on the reverse strand, counting down.
AACAACGATCCAGCACCGAAGTATAGCAGGATGGATTGTCATAAAGCGCATCGTTATGATAACAATAAATATTCCAGGTGTAGACATCAGAAACAAAAGTTAGCGAACAAGCTCCTTTTCAGTGGTTTCTCATCAGGCTAGTATACCACAAATGAATGTCATGCATGCTGGTTTAGCTCATTCGACGCAACGATTTACAGAGCTCCCGCGGGTGGAAGAATAATTCAGCTAGATCTGTGTTCGATTCCATCTAGTCAGGTGGACCCGGACATTTGCGAGGTCCTATGTTTTTTGAACCAAAACGATTGGAGGGCGCAGATGACATGGTCATCTACAGACATGACAAAAGCGCACGATGTGATTGGCCGGTAGTGTTGCTATGGCTATTACTTGCTGACAATGTCGTTTTGGGATGCGTTAATCCAACCGTTAAGATATCAACTTTTCAAAATTGTCTAGACGAGCTTGTGCTTTGGTCACCGTAGCGTGTCGTGACGTAACACTCTCGTTCCTCCGCGTTGACAAGTTACGAGTTATTTTGGATGCCACTTCTCCGTTGGTAGTGAGTGATCAGCACATACCCAGATCGTCAAGTATCAAGGAGTCTATTATTGGGGTGCCGGTGTTGGGATGAGCAACAGTATAATTTTCATTCAGTCTATTATTCTATTTCACGTAGCCTAAACGTATTGTAAGGTTAGACGGTTGTTATGTTACGCCCTTATTGACTTAATCGCCAAATTTTTGAGCAGACACACGACCGATTAGGTTGGTTTTCCATGACATGAAAGCCGCGTTCGACGCTGTTGGTCGCGCCCGCTTGTAGAACTGCCTATCCACAAAGGGCGTAACGGCTAAATTCTTTTCCAGTATGCAGCCTCTCTACCGTGACTCCCTAGACTGGGTAAGGGTCTACGGGAAACTGTCACTTGAGTTCAGCACGACAATTGGGATTCGCCAGGGTTGTCTTTACTTTACTTCTTCAACCTCGTGATCGAAATGATCATGAAGGACTCGGTTCTTTCAAATTCTACCGGAGCGGAAGTTCTGCCAGGTGACCGACTGACAAACCTGGAGTATGCGGACGACATTGTTCTCCATGGGTCTAACGCAGCGGGCCATGCAAACACCACTGAACAGACTGAAGGACACTGTTGAACGCTTCGGTGTATTCAGTTCAGTTGGTCAGCTATGATCCGAGCAGAGAAATGCGGTGGATCAAGTTGCCACGATTCACATCGCAAGAATAACAATTAATAACAACGGCAAGGTAGTGTGGTTAAACGCAAATAGAATGCAAGAAAATGGAATAATGAGGAAAATGCGTTAGACTAATCAGAATGGAACGAAAATTAACAACCAGATGAAAGTGGCCGAATGCAGAAAAGCCACTGGTTGCGTTACTGCGCCATGTCTGATAAAGTTTCCACCCATCGCTGTGGGCCGTCCCGCGGACCCCACAAACGAAGACGGCACGCATCAGTCTGACCAAGTTTCTCAGACAATTTCCTCAGGCTTCTATGCCACGTCATGGACTGGCCACCTCGCGGTTTCACCCAACAGCGCAGCGACGGCATATAATGCACGCCGAGTAAGCCAGCCAACCGACTTACGGAGGACATGACCTAGCCAAGGTAAGCGGTTACTATTCAGCAAACACTCGAGTGAATAACCAGAAGGCTTCTTGCCAAAAAGCAACTTATGGGCCTTAGTATTGCTCACCTGGTCTCACCAGACATGATCAATACTTCGCAGGCACTGGTGGTCAAACACGTCCAAGCGTTTAATGTCTTCATTGGGAACTGACCGGGTCTCTGATCCATACAGTAACACCGGTGTTATCGCAGCATTATACACCCTACCTTTCATTGACAAGCTGATATCCCGCCGTCTCCACAGATAGTTGAGTCTCTGGAAAACCGCACGGAACTTGCTGATACGCGAGGTAACTTTCTCAGTGATGTAACCATCAGAGGTGACACAGCTACCACGGTAGGTGAACCTATCTACCACTTCCAGTGGCTATTCGGGAATAGCCAAAACCGGGGTTGTATCGGTCCAGTCCTGAAAGAGTAATTTGCACTTGGAAGGTGCAAAGCACACGCCAAAGCGGTGTCACTTTTTAAGTGCCTTCAGAGCCACTTATACCAGACAGGTCAGTGGTTGGAGGGAGCACACTAACCCAGTCTCACTATCCATTCGTCTTCGGAAGTTAGGGAGAGGTTGATGTCCCACTTCCTTTAAAGTTTAGCCAAAGGAGACAACAGGTCTACGGGTTGTAAACTCACAGCTCGATTGGCGTAGAGTACGACGATGGGAGGGCACCTTCCGAGGCTCAATGATTTGTTACCACCCGCCTCAAGCCAGACAGCCGCTGGCCAAATTGTTGCAAACTCACCTACTCCCATCTGAGGTTGGCCGTGGTCGCAGTTGCGTAACGCAATACGGTCGTAAAACACATCTAAGTTGTTGCAAATCTTCAAAGCCTGTGTCTGACAGGCCTCGAGCGGTTCCCAATGGGTCTCTGCAATCACACTTTTGAGCTGGACTTTCTCCCCACCGCCTTGTGAGTCGGTCTACTGAGACAAAGACTCTGAGTGGGGTCCCTCAAGCGAACCTCCAAATCCCCCACTACCTTGTGGGTCAGACTGGTGAGTAAAAGGTTGGGCATCTTGAACAAAACCCCTCTCTCAGGATGAAAGCCAGAGAGTGCCACCTACCCTCTTGACCACGTCGACAATACTCCTTATTCTTCTTATTTTTCTCTCCCATCTCAACTCACTTCTTCTTTATCTATTGAACAAGAATCTGTCGCTGATGGCGCTGCTGGTGCCATCGATCCTCGTAACTCGCCCATCAAACCACGAGTTTCAATTCACATTGTTTTTTTTAACGTCCGCGCTTTTGGTCAAATCATTCAGCAGGCAGCACTGACTCACTCTTTTGGTATTGATGTGTGCTGTCTCTCCGAAGTACTTTTACAAGCTAACAACGTTGTAACGACTTTTACTCCCTGGTTCTGAATCTGACGACAATGACTACACTCTTCGCGTCTCTGGTGATACCGAGTCAATGGCTCAAAGTATTTACGGTGTTGGTATCGCCCTCAACAGACATGCTGAAGATAATCTACCCGACTGGATACCGGTGAACAGCCGCATGTGTGCGGTTCGACTTCGAACCCCCTTTGGGATTAATAAGCATTGTATGAAGGCAAAGTGCCTTTTCATCGCCTCCATTTATGCTCCTACTGACTGCAGTTCGGAGGGTATAAAATATGATTTCTACTGCCATCTTTCATCTCTTCGCATGGCGAAGAATACTTAGATCGTAATTGTTGCTGGTGACTTGAATGCCCAATTAAGTCATCTTTCAGTTTCTGAGCAACACCTGTGAGGGTGCTTTGGAGTTGATGCACGTCGAACGGATAATGATGATCGATTCCTGCAGCTGTGCACCGACCACAATCTTTATACTAGCAGCACTGCTTTCCAACACTAACGCTCACACCGCGTCACCTGGTGCCCACCGAATTCCTTAATGACTTGGACCCAAATTTACCACATTTTGTCATCAGCTACAGGTGGCGCACATCAGTCCATGACTGTCGGTCAATCTGGAGCACATGCCTGGATTCCGACCGTGCCCTAGCGCGCTCACTCTTCCCACTTCAAAGAAGCCTTTATCTTCTAATCTTCTTACCTGTAACTTGAACTCGCAGTCTGCGGTTCAACTATATCATATCTAAGTGACCCACCAATTGTCAATGATGAATGAGGCTGGTGGGCCGAACGCTGAATGGGATCGTCTCAAGTATGCCATAAAGAGTGCGTTTGACGCTTGCTGTGCACTCGATTTGAATCGTCGTAATTGTGAATAAATCTCCGAAGCATCGATCAGTCTGATCGAAGCGCGTAAACGGGTTTCGATGGGCACTGATTTTCAACGTTTCTGTAACTCCCTGAAACGACTTCTGACAGAGAGTTTTCTAGTTAACTGGGAACATAGGTGGGTTGCAAAGGTCCATAAGATGGTGAAAGTCATCGCTTTTGATAACAGCCAAGTGCTATTCCATCTAAGAAGGCCATCAGTTAGCGAGACCAATAGTTGAGAAAGATGGACTGTTGATCCATTCTCAGCGTCGTCGACTAGCCCTTTGGGCGGAACATTTTGACGAGGGCAGGCCTGCTGCGACACTGCCGCTTGCCGAATCACCTGAGCCAACGTGGGAAGTAGATGTCACACCTCTCAATTTGGAAGAGATTCGACGTGTGCCTGCCGTGTTGAAACGAAACAAGGCTCCTGGACTCGACGACCTTCCCCCATCTTTGCAGAACGATGATGGTGACTCTTTGCTGACTGGACTTGCTTCCATTTTTAGCACGATTTGGGATACTGAAGAAATGCTTTCAGACTGGCGACTATCAACTGTCATGCTCATCTTCAAGAAGGGTCAGCGTACTTTGTGCGAAAATCATCGAGGCATTAGACTTATTTGTAGTACCTCAAAACTTCTCACGGGCATCATTCTGCCACGAGTTACTGGTCTCTGTAAAGACCGAATCACTGAATGCAATGCTGGCTTTCGCCCTGCTCCTGGTCGCATCGACCGCATATTTACTATTCGTCAAACATAGATACACATACAGACGACCGACTCTGGTGGATTTCCTCGACTTAAAAGCTGCCTTCGACTCTGTTGACCGCGCCAGCTTGTGGCATTCCCTATCCATACAAAGAGTGCCAGCTATATTCCTTTCTACTCTAAAGTCCCTCTACCGTGTTTCTCGAGTTCGCATAAGCGTCCACGGGGGAAAATCTCCCAAGTTCAGCACGACAAGTGGGGTTGTTCAGAGTTGTCCTGTATCTTACCTCTTCAACTTTGTGATCGAAATGATCATGAATGACTCGGTTCTTTCAGACTACTCTGCCAGACGACCAACTGACAAATCTGAAGTATACGAATGACATAGTTCTCGTTGGGTCTGATGCTTTCGCTATGCAACAACTACTGCACAGGCTTGTGCGTATCGCTGCACGGTTCGGCATGTACTTTGCACCTTCCAAATGTAAAGTGCTGTTGCAGGACTGCGCCGACGCACCCCCGGTTTTAGTTGTTTCCGAACAGCCACTGGAAGTGTTGGATCGATTCACTTTCTGTAGTAGATGTGTCACCTCTGGTGGTCACATCGATGAGGAAGCTACCTCGCGCATCAGTAAGACCTGTGTGGCTTTTCAGAGACTCAACCATCTGTGAAGACGGCGGGATATCAGCTTGTCAGTGAAACGTAGGTGTATAATGCTGCGATAACACCGGTGTTACTGTATGGATCAGAGACCCGGCCAGTTCCCAATGAAGACATTAAACGCTTGGACGTGTTTGACAACCGGTACTTGCGGAGCATTGCTCGCCTTTGGTGGAAATATCGAATGAACAATGCTGAGGTCCGCCAGTTGGTTTTCGGCAAGAAGCCTTCTGATTCCCCTCTCGACTGTTTGACAAACCTTAGTAGCTTGCGTTGGCTAAGCCATATCATCCCTTTATCCGTTGATCGGGTTCCTCGGCGGGCATTATACACCGTGGTTGTACCAAGCTGGGCGAAACCCGGAGGTGGCCAGTCCATGACGCGGCATAAAAGCTTGGAAAAATTGACTGAGAGACTTGGTCAGACTGGTGCGTCGTCTTCGTTTGTGGGGGCCTCGGGACGGCCCACACCAAGGTTAGACACCCTGTCAGACATGGCGCAGTAACGCAACCAGTGGCTTTTCTGCATTCAGCCACTTTCATCTGGTTGTTAATTTTCGTTCCATTTTGATTAGTCTAACGCATCTCCTTCTTTCTTCCATTTTCTTGCATTCTATTTGCGTTTAACCACACTACCCTGCCGTTGTTATTAATTGTTATTCTTGCGATGTGAGTCGTGGCAAGTTGATCCGTCGCATTTCTGTGCTCGGATCATAGTTGGCCAACTGAACTGAAATGAGCTGATTTTACGCCCTTCGACTTAAAATACATTCTGTATCGCGTGATTTGATTCTTAGATTCGTGACTGCATGCATTCTGCCAGATTCGTTCTACGGTTCCCCTGCAATTTTTAACGGGTTACTCAAAAAGACTACACATTGATTGTAGGTCCATAAAGGTTATTTCCAGATGCTGTTTCCAACAGCACTACCTTCTTCCATCACCCGTCAAGTCTCCCGGGCAATCATGATCACGTAACGCTTCAAGACGTTACGGTTACTCTGAAAATTGCTTCCGTGCTTCTAGTGAACTAGACGGTGTTACAAATGAATACGTGATGTAAATAGTTTGCGTTGAGTAGAGAAACGATTCACAGTGCTCCTTTTCGCCTCATGTACCTCGTTTGTCAGTGACAGTTGATGCGTGAAAATTTCTCACGGAACCTGAGTTCGGGTGTTAGGTGACCTGAAAATTAGGCACGCACCATAGCCGGAATCGCGTTTCCCATATGCGTATGCAAAAATGTTTGATTGGAATTTTGATAGGTACTTCAAACAAACCGTGCATATGACCCTGACACAGGCCATGTGTAATTGACGTTTAGGTGATTTACCTGGCTCATCCGCCACTGCCATGTCGGTTACGAACTGTGCAGAGGACAGTGGTTGGCCCAGGAACTACGACTCTCCGCAAAGCGACTGTGTACGACACAGCACTAAGGATTTATACGGACGGATCTTTGATGATGAGCCGCGCTATATCGTAGTCAACTGTCAATCATACATGTCCGCGGCCGTCACCCAGTGCTTAATGGCACAAGCTGTTGGCACCTGGAGGTCACGGGGGAAGGGGGGACCCGGCAGAGGTTCGAAGAACGCGCACCACTAATGAAACCAAAAAGGTCGAAACAGCTGTCTGGTGCTTTTCCACCCGTGTAGGAGCTTGCTGGCTCAGAGAATTACTTCAAAGTAAATCCCAGTTCAAACGACGATTGAGTATTGCAATCCAAACATACGATGGGTAATACAAAACTCAACCGGCTGTATCAAGCGTTGCTCGTGGAGCCCAATTTTCTTTTGACCATATGTCGACTGGCAGCCACAATACGACGGGTCGGATGGCCAGCTGCGGCTACCCGAAAAGCACTAACAAAGAGGGCGCCAAGACGTTCTAAAAATTATGGAAGATGAACCGACATATAGTAGTGGATTTTCACAAAAGGTACCCAGATAGAAATTTCAACAGCAGGACAGAACTAACAGCTTACCTGGCGGGAGCAATGTCATCAATCCCTTCCAAGGGTTCCAAAAATGTCAAATTGGCGAACATTACTTCAGGAACCCAGAGACCGCAAATAACATGAGCCCAACGATCGTCGGCAGTCTTCTTGAAGGCTCCACCACGGTTAGGACAAAGAACGCAAGAAACTGGCTCGCTGGGGGAATGTAAACACTTACGACAGAGCCAAGGGCCTTCGGGGACATAAGGCACACCGTAGCATTCCTAAAAAACGCAAGTGAGAGAGAACAGTAAGCTGCTACATACGGTGACGCAAGAGAAACATCCACGCACACATTGCCAAAGTGTGCTCACAAGAGTACAAAAGGAGGTGACGTAAAGGGGTACGTTTTATTTCTACCGATTGCTGCAACGTCCTCTTGCAAAGCAGGGATTTCAGGGACAAACAGCTCATTTAGCAGCGAAGCAGACAAAACATCGACGGGGCAATCAAATCGGTCGTTGTGATTTTTGTTGCAACATCATCTTTAAGCTAGCTACTGTTAATTTACCAGTTTCTCAAAATATCTTTGCTATTTTCGTTGGTTAGAGTAGTGCCAAGTTCAGTAACACTGTTCCCCGTCGATTTTTGAAGATGAAAGCAAGTAATTTGATTCAGCAACTTGAAAAGCACAGCAAGAAGAGGACAATTGGTTTTGTAGAATCAAAACCGAGATACTGCATACGGGACGGAGTTTGTTGAATCCGGCCGTGAAATCATAAACGGTTTCCTGTCAAAAGGAAATAATTTCTAATGATGTTCTCCAGTCATGTGCAATCGTTGCTAGCTAGTGCAGGACCGTTTAATCGAGTGATGCTTATACGTCGTGTTCCATTTTTCCACCTACACAATTTTGCGTTCTGAATGATGCTGTGAACCATTAAAAATACACGTAACATCAAAACCCGAACGTTAGTACTGTTGGTTACGTTTGTGAACACCATTATCGTGCAATAAAATGAACGGCGTTCTTAACTTTGATCTAATAAAACAAAAAACCAGGGAACTGATTGGAGTGTAGGCAAACGTTGTCAGCAGGGCTGCGCAGAAGACCGTATGTCGTGTAACCAACGACAGTTCCATGCTCGAATACCGCTCTAGTTCGTGCACATTTTATAGCTTACTCGTTTTTATTGGACGTTCAGTCCACAATGTGTCGTTAATGGAACCCATCCATTGGGTGTGGCATGTGAACTCATGCTAAAGGTGCCAGTTCGAAGTATTGAGAACACGAAATACAATCCGGCGTCTGCGACCAATACTGATAGAGAAGAAAAGCTAGGTAGCTACCAACAAAGCCATGCTATAGCCTAGTAAGAAGTCGTGAAGTGCTAAAAAATGAATTAACGTTTATGTATTTTTGTTCGTCGCAATCAGCCGACAATTAAGATAAGTCAACTACCTATCAGGAAAAGCACCAGACGGCTGTTTCGCCCGGCACGGCAGTGGAGGATGTGTTGGGCTATATCGCAGTTAGCTAACAATTCGTGATGGTCGGCTATCGTCCTTCATGGCGCAGTTGCATAAGCTACGGGTTAGTTGGCACAAGCCACTAGCAGTCATGGGTTTGACCCTCTGTAGAGGACCGAAGGATGCGCACCACTGATGAGCCCCAATAGGGCGAAATGGCCGTCTGATGCTTTTCCGGATAGGCAGTTGACTCATCATAATTTCGACTGATTGCGACGAAGAAAAATACTTACCAAAAATCCTTCTACTCATAAGGAATTAACGTTTATTTTAGTTATTTGATTTGCCAAAAGAGATTTGATAATCAGACTGCTAGCAACGCTCACACAGCTAATAAATGACGCGATTGCGATGTTGTCTTCAGTGACCATAGTTAGTATTGAGCGATAATCTGAAAATGGTGACAAGTATGAAGTAAAATGTTACAAAAGATATGCGTATATAATGATTCCTATTGTGCTTGGATAAGCGATATGACAACCATCAGTATACACGTTAGCTGCAGGTGCAAAGCACCTCAGCTATTGTGCCGCAATACAAAAGACAAGAAAAAATGCAACGGAGGCACGCCGGCTGAGTCACAACTAACGGGTTGACATTGTATCGGAGAGCTAACAGCCGGATATTGTGCCGCAAAAAAGATACTATGCCTAATAAGTGAGATCGTGGTTAGAGGGGGAGGCTAAGAGAGATGAGGTGAGACAAAGAAACTCACAGCACGAACGCCACTGAAGTCGAATGCTAGCCATGTCCACAAGTGTATCCAAACAAACATATTCATCGTCTCGGAATGCTTGTAGCTCGGGTTGATGATTCAATTGTTCATTTGTTCTCCGAGCTTGGCGGTTTTGTTCAGTGAGATTGCACGCCGCATCTCACTGCAGTGAGGCTGCCACATCGTATGATGGTGAAACGTTTACAACGAAACTGCCAAGCTCAGAGAACAAATGAGCAATTGAGTGTTCGTCCTTCGCACCCCAATCAAGGAGCCGAGAGGCTCCAACCGAGGCCAGCTCCGAAGTGAGAGCCTTCATTCCTCTCGGCCAAGACATCGCTTGGCCACCCCTCCTCTGCTTCCATCCGCACCCCGGCGCGCAAACAGCGCACGTCGCGGAGTCGGTGGGCTGGCATACGCAGAATGTGCCCCAGCCGTCGGAGCCTGGTGCGTGAAATAACTGTGCTGAGCGATTCGCTTCTTCTTCCTGCGCCATAAACAAGGCGTGGAACACGCTCATATGAACCAAACCGCGAAGGCATCAGCGATCGAAGGTAACTAGCCTTTTATGTCGGCTGAGCTAATGGGCCAGGTTTCAGAACCGTACAGTAGGGTCGAACGTACCGCTGCATTGTACACTCTACCCTATCAGGGAGAGAGTGATGTCGCGCCGCCGCCATAGGTGGCGAAACTTAGCAAAAGCACCTCGAACTTTATACGGTTTGTGACCTCGTCTTCAATACCAACGGCGCTGATACAACTACCTTGGTGGTTGAACTTTTGAACGACTTCTAGCTGATCCCAACCAAGGGTCAGTGCAGTAGGCGGTCCCTGCCAATCTTGGAGGAAAGTCTTGCACTTGCAGGGTGCGAAGCATAGCCCGAAACGGGTGGCAGCCAGTGCGAATCTGTCCAGTGCTGCATGGCACGTTTGGGAGCTGTCAAAGTTGAGGGCAATACCGTCAGCATACTCCAAGTCAAGAAGTCCTTCTGCTGGGAACATTTCGACACCTAGGTCTTGTCCGGTAAACGCGATTTCCATGACTTCGTCAACAGCGAAGTTGAAGAGGAGAGGTGACAGCGGGCATCCTTGTCTCACACCGATGGAGATATTGAAGGGTGGCGGCAGCCTGCCGTAAGCCCTCACTCTGCCCGAGCTACGCGCGTATAATGATCGGATAATATTTACATATTTCTCGGGCACATCCTTCTTTGGCAGACAGTCCCAAAGGGCATGTTGATCCATTGAATCGAAAGCAGTTTTGACATGAAGTAACACGACAACGGTGAGTCGCGAAAAAACGTGACTGTGCTCCAACAACTGACGCAAAGTGAAGATGTGGTCAATGCAGCCATGACCACGATGAAACCCGGCTTGCTCCTCACGAATCTGGCTTTTACGAATACCATTCAGTCTGTAAAGGATGACAAACGCAAGTAATTTGGAGGCGATGGGGATCAAAATGATTCCTCTATGGTTGCCGCATTACAAACGCCAGCCTCCTTTGAAGATCGGGACAAAAACGGAGCGGCTCCAGTTGGTTGGGACAGTTCCCTGCTTCCATAATTTCACTACTAATTCGTGTAAATCAGCAACAAGAGCAAAGCGCGAATTTGAAGAGGGATGAATGAAGATCATCTGGTCCCGACCCAGAAGGTCGAAACGCCGGCGTCTGGTGCTTTTCCAGACTAGCTTAAGCTTGCTGATTGGGAGTGACAATGATGAATTAGCTGAATTATACCAAAATCCTCACTGTTACTCATCAGTACTATAAACTGTCCTTATAGCTTCTAAGTCCTATATAGTACATAGACGCTATGCGGAAAGTCCAAGCTAGTGAGGCTAGCCATTGTCCTCTGCACATTCCGTAACTGACAGGGCAGTGGAAGATGATCCGGGCTATATCATGGTCAAGTATCAATCACGCAGATCCGTGCCTGTCACCCATGTCGAAGTGGCACTAGCTGCTGGCATCCTGAAGTCATGGGGGCAGTACCAGACAGGGGTCCGCTGGGAGGCGCGCCACTGAGGAGACCCAGAAGTTAGGAAAGCCGGTGTCTGGTTCTTTTCCACACTAGCCTAAGCCAGCTGACTGGGAGTGACAATGATGAATCAGCTGAAAGATACCTATTAGCCCCGCGCGACTTCGAATCTTTGAAGGAGCCAGCCAGTTGGACCGCACACACCCAGCTACTGATTGGGATCCAATCAACCAGAGCAGCTTCAGCCCGGGGATTCAGGGCAATACCAACACCGCCTTGGCTGGTACTCGAAACTGCATCGTCTCGGGATAGGCGCAATGAAAAACCCCTGAAGGGGATTGCAGAGTAAGAGGACTCAGGGGTTGTAGGCGAGTCTCTGATAGGCAACAGATATCGATCGAGAGGGTCTCTAATGTTCGGACAAGTGCTGCCTGTTGACGGATCTGAAGCAATGTGCGTACGTTTAGGCATGCCAATCTTAGGGAGGATCGGGGGTTCCAAATAGTAGCCGATGAACTGGGCTTGACCGCTTTCTTAGACATGGACTTGTCGATAGGACAAAGTGAAGCTCCGCGTCTGCATATGAGTTGAAACCAGGAGACAAACGCCTACCAAAGCATGTGGGGTAGGGCAATGAGTTGGGGGTTGAAAACTAGAAAGATAAAAGTGCAGTTGGTACGGGACCATAAGGGAGAAAAAGCGTAAGGGGAGGAATACGAAGGCGGGAAGGCTTGAGCAGTGGCATCCAAACCCCAATCCACCCTGCTCGATGCAGCAGACAGGGCACCGCTGATCATCCTCTGCGGTGGCCAGAGCATCAGAAAATTGTTAGAGGAAAGATTCATAGTATTGCGTGGGCAGGATACTGTCAGACGGCCAAGGCATAGACAGGAGAACGACTAGGGTTCTCAACCAAAGCCTTCGTTTCAAAAACCTGACCGCAAATCAACGGGCTTGGCAGTGGACTATAAGGATCCTGTTTTAAAGAATAAGGAGCCACCTTCATCTCAACCCCAATCTAGTGGGCGAGGAGACTGAGTTTGTCTGGCCTCTAACCATTGACCAATCTGGTATGAAAGTGCAAGAAAGCACCATCCAATATAGTCCAATGGATCGCTGAGGTACGCAAACCATCGCACCACGGTAAAGTCCAGTCTCATTGCGATACAATGAGTACAAATTGTACACGGATGTCCAGTGACGGGTTCGAGGTTAAGATAAGTAGCTTTCAACGACACGATACGCTGCTACATCAGCCGTAAGAACAAGCGCAGAAATGGAGGCATGACAGGGGTCGGAAAAGGCAGAGGAAGAAATTCAGGATCAAAGAGATAATAAGAGGTATAGTGGGGTATGAAGCCGAGCGGATGACGTACCTGATGTACCGCTAGATTACAGACGTCACAAAAAAGAATCACATTGGTGTTCTCACAAGTTCCATCCTGGCAAACAGCGCAAACAGCGTCTTCGTCAATTCCGGAATGACCTGTACTAGGTGCAGAGTATGGATCCTGAGTGGAATGGTTGGAGGAAGAGATGAGCCGAAATTTCGCCTCTTTTTCAAAGCGGTCTATGACCCATTCCAAAGTTTCTTCGCGAACAGGAGGTAAGGACTCCTGCTTTCTTCTTTTGTTGATACGATCTAACCAGAAAAGATCCTATGTAGAGAAGCGAAAGTAGAGGAAACGAAATGTGGAATAACGTGACAAGACTAATGGAGAACGCTTACATCGTCATGTAAAGGGCAGAAAAAATCAAAGTGTGTACGACGGGTAAGGTCGAAAATGATTGTAAATTCCAGAGAGGGAATTACAACAGAAATACCACTGTTATTAAAAGGAGGAACCCGAGAAGGAAAACCCCACGTTTGATTGTGAGCTGAGAGGACACAATCCATGGTGAGGATCAGCAGAATGGACAATTACCGACCACACAGCCGTCAGGTAAGAAAGAAGTGGAGGAACAGTGAAACAAACTGGAAATCATGTTCTTAATCGGCTTCAAGCGCATATCACAATGATGAAAATGGAAGATATAATACTGGCTGCTCCTGATATCGAATAAGGTGTCATATTCGAATGAGCTTTCGTACTTCAAAGATCCATAATCAAGAGGATCAAATAATAGATGAAAACTTAGTATTCAAGTCGGTTCCAAAGCTGGCACCAATGTTGTGGACAGCAAGAAACTGAAAGAATAAAATGCTGATTAATACCCAAAAGAGAAAGTCAAAAGGTGTGGGTCAGAATACATGTTCCGAAAGAGACGAATTCGAAATGCGAGCGATTCCACGATTGCGGGAATAAGTATACTGGCCTGCGTAACACGACCAAGTCTTCGGAACCCGGTTCGTGAAATAACGGTGCGGAGTGATTCACTGTATCTTACCAGGCCTAAATAGGACGAACACGCTCACGTGGTGTTCCAACCAGATATGAGATAAACTGCGAAGGCACTGCGGTCGAGTGCAATTAACCTGTAAGTGGGTCAGGGCAAGGCAACAGATATCGACGGTGAGGTTTTTTTAGAGTGCGATCAGGAGCTGCCTGCGATCCTACTGTCTGGGCGACCGGACATTTAAAGCAGCCAACTTGAATTTGGAACAATGAGCTAAAAATGTACTGTCTTCATTGTCGCGTGGCGTACGAAAGATGTTGAACTACTCATCGATGGGGCTAGAACTGTCACTCAAGGCGGCGTCAAAGAGAAATTACCAAGAATAGGGGAGTTCAAGAAGCGTGGAACAAAACATGTGGCAGGCGGTGCGGTAGAGCATAGTTTTGCGGAGTCGGTTGAAGGCACCTCAGCAGAGGAAAGCGGATACAAAGACCAGATTTGGATCACGTCCATATGTGTTGTGGTACCATTGAGTTGTACAGGCCAAAGAATAAGGTTGACATAGAGACCCCACCAGGAGCTTTGGGTCGTAAAGAAATGACTCGCAAAGCAGCGGGTCTAATGTGAACCGTTGGGAGCCGGTAACACGACTTTCGAGTAGAAAAAACTATTCAGAGCACCCGAACAACATGAGTATAGCAGTCTAACAAAATATGTTTCCTGGAATGTCTAATAGGCCACTGAACACGAAGAACGTTTACAACCAGGTGGCTCATTGTGATCTCATTCTTCTTTGCATATGTGTCATTGGCATTACACTTCTCCTATCCGTTAGACTTTCAGCTCGCGTCCCTATTCACAGACGAATAAAACCTGATTTCCCAGGTCTTGATTCCTCACTCTGGTAGTGAAACTTGGCCCCTTCGGTCTGAAGATCTGAGGCGCCTTCAAGTCTTTGATCATCGTTGTTTGCGAAGCATTGCTGGTGTCGGATGGCACCAGCGTGTCCGCAACGATGATGTGCGTAGGCGAGTACTAGGTGGTGCTAATCATGCTAGCTCCCTAGAACAACAGATAGCACTGAATAAGTTGCGTTGGCTCGGGCACGTGCTACGTATGCCTGGTCACCGTTTACCTAGGAGGGCCTTGTTTAGTCTGCCAGGTGTAGGGTGGCGCAAGGCTCGAGGTGGACTTGGCAGTGGGAAATGAAGTACCTGACGACGAAATTGGGTGCCGTTGGTCCGTCTCGCCTTCCGGGCTGGAGTCGACGTGACTCGCCTTGTGCTTGGCTCGAGACTTTACAGGACATGGCTCGCAACCGACAACAGTGGCGCGTCTGCTGCCGCCTCCTAATTGGATTGCCTGTTTAAAGTGTGTTCGGTGCTGAGTTATCTACGGGGTAATGGCTGATTATGACGCGTGGCAGTGAAAGCCGCAAGGTAGCTGTCTTGCCGATGCCGCCTTATCTTTGCACGATAGCCAGCTGTTTGTGACGATATGTTGTCTACACAAGGTGTAGGCGCCTTGACCCTGAATGTTTGTTTAGGCCATTACGGTTTTCAGATAAGTCCCCTTCTCTCCCTCTTCTTATTCTTTATTTCATGGGTCCTCATGGTTGTATGGCAGCGAAGCATCAGTTCAAACGGCTGATGTACTGTTGTTGATGATGATGATGAACCGTGCACCCCGTCCCCTCCAGCAAAGACCAATTGTCTCCTGGAGTCAGTATGGACGATTTAGTGGGTAATAGACAGGTAGGCACCTTGTCAACATGCATATCAAGCGCAGCCACACCGGGGATTTCAAACAACAGGCAACCACTTGAAACAGCATTATCAAATAAAATAAATCGAATAATGCATACGACTGAGTCGACATACCTCTGCAATTACTGAGCATATGAAATAAATTGGTTGCCAACCTATCCGCGATAAGTTCAAGATGTCAGAAAATATATTTTAAGAAAATGTCACAAACGCGAAAATGTGATCCGAATTAATTACAATTAACTTGAGCGACGTGTACAAGTTTATAGAAGATAGTTCACGTAGGCATTAATGAGACGATAAAGCAAACCTACTGCCTGAAATAAAGAGACCCAGCATGTAATCAAGCGGTTAGTAAATCGAATGCAGCGTACCTACAAACGCTGCACCGGTTCTGCTTACGTTCTCTGCAGGACCCGTCGTCGTTTCGGTGTTGGCCCCGAGTGGCCTCGCTCATGGCTCACTAGGCCTGCCTGACTCAGGCACTCACGACCGCATGTGCTACAGCACCATGCACTCCATGTCGATGGACTACAACCCACCGGTGCCTGCCGCTTCCGCACTTGCCGCTTCTTCTACGCATGCATGAGGTCTTTCTCCTGCACCTCGGCAACTGCCTTCGTGATCAGATCGCGCCATGCACGCCGATCAACCGCCTTCGATTCCCATGACCTGCAATCAAGATTAGAACGTGAGAGGCTCACTTTGATCATGTCCTGGTAACGAAGCTTCGGTTTCCCACATGCCGCTTCCCAACACTCAGCTGACCATATAATAGCTGCTTCGGTATCCGCGTCGAATCCATACGCCACACATGACCGAGCCACCTCAGGTGTCTCAGCAAAAGTATGCAGTCCACTGCATACATTCCACTTCGGCGCAACACTTCCGTGTCTGCAACTCTGTCGCACCAACCGATGCGCAGAATCCGTCGCAAACACTGTTGATGGAACCGCTCGAGATATCGCACATCCCGCCGGTACATCGTCCACGTTTCGCTGCCGTATAGAAGAACGGACAGCACCATGGATTTGTACACCATCAGCTTCGTGCCAACGGTAAGCTGATGGTTGTTCCACACTCGGTACTCTAGCTTCCCGAATGCCGCCGCTGCCTTCGAGACGCGGATACGCAGCTCACTGTGTAGCTGCTGGTCAGTCGACATCACACTCCCAAGGTAGCAGAAGCGGGAGGTGGTTTCCAATACTTCAGCACCAATGCTGATTCGCGGCACCATTGTAGATTGCACCTCCGGTGAAGGCTGAAAGAGACAGACAGTTTTGCTTGTGTTGATGGTGAGCCCGAATTTGGCCGCTGTCGAAGCCAGAGCACTAGTCATGTGCTGCAACTCATCCGCGCTGTGTGCAAACAACGCACAGTCGTCAGCAAACAGCAACATACGGATAGTTGTCTCACAGACTAGGGTTCTCGCACCGAAACGACGGATGTTCAGCAACCCACCATCAATACGGTGCTCCACACGAACACCGTAAGCACAAGCCGCATCAAAAGCACAAGACATCATTGCATGAAGATAAATATTAAACAGGGCAGGAGCTAAGACACAGCCTTGCTTCACACCAGAGACAACTGCAAAGTCATCCGAGGTCTCTCCACTCAGCTGCACCCTCGCCCGCATACCACTGTGCAGACATTCAATTAAACTTACAAACTTACGCGGACAACCAAACTTACCCAACACCAGCCACAATGCCTCGCGGTTCACCGTATCAAATGCCTTGGTGAAATCAACAAAAAGCGAGTACAACGGCTGGTGTCGTTCTCTGCACTTCTCCTGCAACTGACGAGCCGCAAACACCATATCTATAGTGCTGCGACCCGAACGGAATCCACACTGCTCTTCCGCCACGTTAGGTTCCACAACCTGACTGACGAGGCGGTTGAGCAGGATTCGGGCAATCACCTTGCCCACACAACTCAGCAAGTTGATGCCACGATAATTCGTGCAACATTGCTTGCTCCTTTGCCCTTGTACAGTGGTAGCACAAGGGCATCCTTCAGCTCAGGAGGCACCTCCTCCTCAATCCACACGCGTTGCACCAAGTGGTGCAGCGCAGTCAACAACGCGGGTCCGCCGTGTTTCAATACTTCAGGCGGGATCCCGTCGGCACCGGCACACTTGCCGTTTCGCAGCTGAGCAAGTGCTCTCTGCGTCTCATCCAGTGTCGGCGTGTCCGCCAGACTCGCCTTCACATCGTGCTGCTTCAGGCCGTTCAATGTAGGCCAGTCGATCTCTGAACGGTTGTTCAAGAGACAGTCAAGTGTTTTCGCCAGATCTGCATTATGTCTGCAGTCTGTGTGCAGGTAGCGCCTGAACTACCATCGATCAGCGTCCTCAGCGGCTCCAACCTCGGTCCATACACCGCCTTCAAGGAGTCAAAGAATTCCTTGTGTTGGCGGCGTTCGGCGTAGCATTCCATCTGCTTCGCCTTCTCCGTCCACCATGCATTTTTAATGCGACGGAGCTCTCGGGTCAGTCGTCGTCGAACTGGCCCAAACTTTCACTTCTTCCCCAAGTCACTGGGGTCTGCCACATGTGCAGCAAATGCTGCATTCTTCTCCGACACCAATGCGCCAATCGTTGCATTATTCACATTAAACTAGTCAGGCCGCTTACAGTTTGCGCGCCCGATAGTCTCCTCGGCAGCAGCTGTTACCTAGTCGCGAATGTGGCACCACAAGTCGCCCATTCTGGCTAAACAGTCCATATCACACAGGCGTGCAGCCATCGCCTTCTCCAGCTCAATACGTTTCACCACAGTACAGAGGGAGAGAATGTTTGGTATTCTATCCTACATTCATTCAGACAGAGGTTCTACTTTTATATCGCCTGTAGTTTTTTCATAGTAATGACAAGTCGAACAACCGCATATCACCCATAAGCTAATGGGCAAGTCGAACGCCTGAGTGGAAGATGGTGGAGAGCCGTTCCTATCGCCCTACGCTCCCGTAATCTCTCGGTTGATCAAGGAGAGATCGTCTTACTCGATGCAGTGCATTTGATTCGATCGCTTGTATGCACTGCAACAAACGTGGCTCCACATGAGGTTTCTCAAATACAATTGGAGGTTTTCATCTGGCTTTTCTATTTCTACCTGACTGTCTTCACCGGGTCCGGTCCTGTTGAAGAAGAACGTCCGGTCCTCCAAGTTCGATCCTCTTGTATCAGAGGTGGAATTTATAGAGTATAACCCTTAATAAACACATGTTCGATTTTCGAACGGGAGAGAGGAGACCGTATCCAGCCGACAACTGGCATCCATGGGCGATCAACCACTCGAGCACAAGAATAAAATTAACGTCCGTCCAGAAGAAACGATCATACCCGGAGAGGAGGACCAGGTCTGCATACGTGACGAAACCGACATGCATCCGGATGATTCCCAAGTAAATTTTACGGAGCCGTTGTCCCCGAAGAGCGAACTTGAAACACTTCAACAACGCGTGCGTCCATATTATCTTAAAAACAGAGAAGCCTAATCACTAACTCTTTTCTCACGTAAAACGTTGCTACCCATAAGTTACAAATCTTTAATAACGCTGCTTCCATACACCGCATCCACCACATGACAGCCTTTGTTTACTACATGATTCCTTGCAAACATCAGTGGGGTCGAATATGATATTATCCATCATTGCATTTGTGTCATTGCCACTACACTTCTCCTATCTGTTACACATTTAGCTCTGGTCTCTATTCACAGACGAAGAATGCCTGATTTCCCAGGTTCTGATTCCGCACTCTCTGGTCTGTCTCTGACTGCTCAGTTATACTACACTCATACACCCACTTAATGTTCGATAGCAGTCCACACAGAAGCCAGTGGCCAAAAGGGTCATTCATCCACCCTCCGTTAGATATCCACATCTGGCAATGTGTTTATAGTCCCAAAAATAGTCAACAAGTGAAGCATTAGCTTTGGCCTGGGAAGCTGTGGCAGTAAGGTAAGCAACTTGGTCGCCGCATCAAAACCGTCACATGCGCGAGGTTATCGAGCGAACTCCACTATATATTCAAAATCAATGCCTTGATGAGTGCATGGAGGAAGGTCATTCTAATGAACTTACTCAGAATAGTGTAATACAATTCGATTTGGTCAGTCAATTCGTTCAGAGGTTGTATGTGAAAGGTTGAACAAAAGCTAAATACGGATGATCAGTGACCTCTTGCTCCGTGCGCTGGGTATTTCAGGGAACGAGAATCCCAAAAACACCACAATGAGGGAATGGTAACGGGACACAAAACGTAAATTAAAGAAAAGACAGGAGGTTGAATTTTGTATATAAGGAGATAGTTGTGTGATGGAGAAAGACGTGACTATATTCGCAACAAGTAACAAAATTGGCTGACCTACCTCTTCATCCAAGTCATATTCAACCACCTCATCCAGTTCATCTGAGGACTTTTCGATAAAGCGAATAAATCCGTGACTTTCTTTTACAGGCAAAGGCTTTTTGAAGGAAAAATCTGGATCAACTTCAAATACAGGCACTGGCGGATTAGGCTTAGTTTCAATAGTTCCTTCAGGACAGCTCTGATTGGTAGCCGTAGGTTCGTTGACTCGAGTAACTAAATTTTCCGAAACAAATGATTGGTCTCGGTCATCAGAAGCCCTAGTAACACCAGTCCGCATTTTGTTTTGTATGCGACCAATAGATCGAGTTGGAGTGTCCGTCAGTCTCAAAGGGTAAGCGGTGGTGGAACAAACTGTGTGTGAGTTAACAATGGATCGATCCTCAACACGAAAAGTAAGTGATACAAAAATGTTGCAACGATAAGTTTGCCCTTCAGTCACTGATGATGGTCCAAATACGACTGACCATCGAGGGTCCGAGTTAAGCATAGATGTGGTTGTCTTGTTTAAATGAGCCTGTGCTAGATCCTCTTCGAAGCACTGCATCAACTGTGTCGGAAACCCACGCACTTCAGTAGCTCTCACAAGATCAGCAGGCTTCGCTGGTATGTCGATGGGTGCCGGAGGTCGGTGTATCAGCATGTGCTTCTGCATATGAGAGTATGATTTGTGAATCTTGTGGCAGGTTTCAGCCGGGCAAATGAACGGTGGTTTATTGCCCTGGATGCGTGACAAAAAGTCATCAATATCAAAATCCACAGGCACATATTTCATCTGTAATGGAGATGGAGGTGCTTAGAAGCAACAGGTAGAAGAAAAAAGCGAGAGGAAGCACAATTGACTTACCGATAGTCAGGCACAAGATAGACCGATTAGGAAGTGAAAACAAGACCAAAGAAAAATAGAAACTGAGGGAGGGACACACGGTGGCATCAGTTTATATATTTAGTCGCGACGGACTGTGAACAGGCACGAGGCGCACACCAACAGCCTATGATACACCCTCACATTTCATGATCAATAAAGACAGGGAAGCATAAGACAAAAAAATACGTAGTCGGAGGGAATGCATATCCCGCATGAGTAAGTGCATTAGTGTAACAGTCATCGCTACCACTATATGCCATAGCGATGTACGCGAACGGTTTGGGGAGGGTGAGGGTTTGCTGCAAAATGTCGGTGCCCTTTAATACCGGCAGCGGTGTGAGACAAGGTTGCCCACTGTCACCTTTCATTTTTAACTTTGCCACCGACGAGGTCATAAATGCTGCGTTCGCTGGATACTATTTAGAAGATGTGGTGTTGCCTCCTGACTTATTAACAAGGAGTATGCCGAAAAACATTGTCCTAATCTGTGACAGCTCCCCAATGTCCCAAACAGCAATGTGGCCGTCAATCGTTGGTTTGGGCTATGATTTGTATCCTTAAAATCACCATTCCCCAAAGATTTGTAGGAATTCACACTTGCGCTGACTTTTGGTGGTGATAAGTTAGAAGTCGTTCAGGAATTCAATTATCCAGGCAAATAAAGTAGCGTCTGTGGAGTAGAAGATCAGCTCATGAACCGTATAGCAAAAGTTCGAAGTGATTTGCCAATATTCGCCAGCTGTGGCGCTGGTACGACATCAACCTCGCTTTGAAGGACAGAATTCACAATGCAGTCAT
The DNA here is from genome assembly GCA_944474145.2 of Dicrocoelium dendriticum. Classification (NCBI taxonomy): domain Eukaryota; kingdom Metazoa; phylum Platyhelminthes; class Trematoda; order Plagiorchiida; family Dicrocoeliidae; genus Dicrocoelium; species Dicrocoelium dendriticum. The sequence goes on along the minus strand of OX104068.1, from coordinate 79,149,001 downwards.
GCGTACAGCTCTTACGTACGGCTGCGAAACCTGTACCATCAGATCGACATATATAGAGAGGATAGCTACACTCTATCACTATTGCATTCGAAGTCTAGCTCGTGCGTAGTGGGAACACCGCGTGAGCAATCGGCGTCTTGTATTTGGTTCACGGAGAGCGATTGAACCGCTCAGAACCATTATATCCCGCACCAAGCTCTGATGACTGGGCCACGAGTTGCGCATGTCAACACACCGACACCCGTGACGTGTGTTAATTGCGCGGGGTCTGGATGGAAGAAGAAGTGGGGAGACCAACCGATGACTTAGACAAGAAGTACAAAGACCCTCACCTCGAACTTGGCATCGGTTGTGTTTGTCGACTGTCGAGCTGGGATCTGAAGTACGAAGAACATGTCTTGTTATATACATACATTACATTATACACGTTAGCCGCAGGTAGAAAACACTTCAGTTATTGTGCCGCAACACAAAGGAAAAAAACATAAAACAGAAGCACGCCGACTGAGTCACCAGTAACGGAGGGACATCGTTCCGGAGAGCCAACATCCGGCTATCGTACCGCAAAAAATGGAGTTACGTTATGCCTAATAAATGAGATCGTGGTTGAACGGGGAGTGAAGTTAGACATATTTATTGATGTGTCGAAGAGTCGACTACAGTGTCATTTGTGTCGTGAGTGTCTTTGCCCCTCGCCCTCTCCTTTAGCTTCCCCACAAAACACGACCTCATACCCGGTACGTAATATGACTCTTAGTGTTATGCTCATGTTTTTATTTTGTAATGTCCGTATTGCGGCATATTAGCTAAGGTATATGGATGATGATGTTGAATCATACATGAACAACGAAAACAAAACAGCGGTAGTAAATTAAAACTGCATAGCAGTGAATTGTTGCCACTCAATCTTAAATCAAAACGATCCTAAAGACAGGGGAAAAAGAGCAAGGGCGGAGGGAGACTCGAGGCAAAACCTAAATGTCATGGCCAAATATTCAGGAGCAAGGTTTCTGTGATTCGACAACAATGGAGGACATTAATTGCTGGTAATCATGTAAAGATATAAAATGCACTGGTAAGAGAAAGTTACTTGCGGTTTTCAATACCGTACCCACATCAACGGCACAACAGCTGAGGTGCTTTGTTCAACTCTATTCCATGCAACAAACATATTTTGAACAAGTGGTCCACCTTAGGTATTCAGATCGACAGCCAAATCTAATCCTAATAAAAAAATAAAAGATGAGAAAAACATCAGCGATTTGTATCGATACTTCACTGTAACAGGTACCAGCAGTCGCATGCATGCTGAGATATTGTGAGGTCAACCGCATTTATGAAGCTTCGAGTTAGTGACCCAATAATAACAAGCCAGGAGCTTGAGCCATCCCATCAGAGGTTTCCGAATCATGCCTATCACATGACCATGCTAAACTCTTCCGTAGTGTCCAAGCCAAGCTGATGCAATGACGTCAGCAGAATGTCGAACGACGGTGCTGCCAACATATGTAGGTTTATTGGCAAATAATGGGGGAAACTGGTCGCGATTATCGGTCTGTTTTATGTTCCTGTAGACAATACAAGTGATACGATGCTGCTGTCGCGGATCCACTTGGTCAAACATATCAAATCAAAATACGAAGATTTTGGCAACAAGTTTCAGTGGCGAACACGTGACACTGCAGTATAATGGCTATGACTCAATTAATGAATACGCGATCTTATGCACGCTTTCTTGTCATCAGGAATTGGTTCATTGGTTGACTTTAAAGGTCACGGGCTCCTGTTGGCTGGCTCTGACCGACACGCCCCTCATAGGTTTATCCCTGATGAACAGACTTTAAGTGCCAATGGTTCGAAGTTGTAATGTAGACAGTCATGAAAGGTGCTGGGACGGCCCCATCCTTGACAAACTAGATTCCTAAATGGTCAATTTGTCATCACCATTATCAATAGCCATCGGTCCTTAGTGTGAACTGACGATTCGCTGCCGTACCGCCATAATGACCTAGGAAGTGAATAGAAACAAGAGGAAGTGAAAGGAAACTTAGTGGAGAACCATAACACCCTAAGCAAACATCCAGGATAAAAACGCCTACACTTTGTCAACATGCGGTCACGACTGGCTATCGTGTGCAGGTAAGGAGGTATAGGCAAGACAGCTACTTTGTGGCATTCACTATCATGTATCATAATCAGCCATGGACCCGCTATCACATATACTTCAAACAGGACATCCAACTGGGAGCCGACAGTAAACGCGCCAATGGTGCCGACTGTGAGCCAAGTCCGGTAACGTCTAGAACCAGAATAAAGGTGGGTCGCCTGGACTCCGGTCTAGGAGGCGAGACAAACATACAGTTTAGTCTACGGTGGTTTCATTTCCCGCTGCCAAGTAAACATTTGCTTACCTCAAACCTTGCGCCATTCTACATCTGGTAAACAAAACGACGCCCGCTTGGGTAGGCAGTGACCAGACATGCGTAGCAGTCGCTTAAATCAACGCAATGTATTTAATGTTATTTAATGCTCTACGGAACTAGCTTGATTATCCACTCAGCACTAACCTGTGCATTTTATTAGTGCGGATATGTTAATGCCATCTGACATTAGAAATGTTGCACTTACAACGACGACCAACGAACAAGATGCGATTTAAATCCTCAGATCGAAGAGACAAAGCCACTCTCATAAAGTAGGACGAAACTTACTCTGGCCATGTACAACTGGCCTGTCAGACCGAAAGAAATCCCGTTCTGGCCCCACAGATGTCGCGGATTAAATGTGATTTTAGCACTAACGATGACTGAGCGGCCACGTGATCATCACTGTCAAGATGGGTGCATTTATCAACTACCTCAAGTTTCTTGTTATCGAGAGTCAAAGCGTCATCAAGTGGCTGATAGCCATGCAAGTACACGTATAGACCATATCTTTACTTTGCGGCAGGTGCTTGAGCAGCGCCACGCATACCGCAGACCGACAATAGCTGTGTTCCTCGATTTCAAGAGTGCGTTCGATTCAGTCAATCGATCGATTCTGTTCGAAATACTTGCGCGGAAAGGTGTTCCCACGAAATTCGTCAACATCCTACGTGCTCTATACTCGAACACTACAGGCCGCGTCAGGGTCTATGGTGCCCTGTCGGATAGCTTTTCGACTACAAGTGGCGTTCGACTGGGTTGCCCGATTTCCCCGTTTTTGTTCAATTTCGTCGTGAATTCTATCATGGAGTGTTCCCTTGCGGAATCTCACAATGTAGGTGTTGAAGTGCTGCCTGATGAACGGTTAGTTGATCTAGATTATGCGGACGATATCGTCTTGCTTTCCGACAATGTTGAGGCGGCACAATCAACCCTGAATAGCCTATCCAGAGTGGTCCCATTATTTGGCATGCACTTCGCACTTTCAAAGTGCAGTGTTGCTGCAGGACCACCAGCCACTCGATGACCCCTTGACGCTTGCTAACGAGGAACTCGAGGTGGTTGATCAATTCACTTATCTTGGCAGCTGCATTAGCAATGATGGGCGCATAGAAACTGACGTGAGCTCACGCATTGCAAAGGCCAGAGCTGCCTTCTTGAACCTGCGTCATCTTTGGCGACAGAAGAGAGTTTCCCTCCGTCTGAAAGGCCGTGTATACAAGGCCACAGTGAGGGCCGTTCTGGTGTATGGTAGTGAGACTTGGCCCCTTCGGTCTGAAGACCTGAGGCGCCTTCAAGTCTTTGATCATCGTTGTCTGCGAAGCATTGCTGGTGTCGGATGCCACCAGCATGTCCGCAACGATGATGTGCGTAGGCGAGTACTAGGTGGTGATGATCATGCTAGCTCCCTAGAACAACAGATAGCACTGAATAAGTTACGTTGGCTCGGGCACGTGTTACGCATGCCTGGTCACCGCTTACCCAGGAGGGCCTTGTTCAGTCTACCAGGTGTAGGATGGCGCAAGGCTCGAGGTGGACAGAAGTTGACTTGACAGCGGGAAATGAAGTCACTGACGACCAAACTGGGTGCCGTTGGTCCGTCTCGCCTTCCGGGTTGGAGTCCACGTGACTCACCTTGTGCTTGGCTCGAGACTTTACAGGACATGGCTCGCAACCGACACCAGTGGCGCGTCTGCTGCCGTCTCCTAATCGGATTGTCTGCTCAAAGTGTGTTTGGTGCTGAGTTATCTGCGGGGTAATGGCTGATTATGACGCGTCGCAGTGAAAGCCGCAAGGAAGCTGTCTCGCCGATGCCGCCTTATCTTTGCACGATAGCCAGCTGTTTGTGACGGAATGTCTACACAAGGTGTAGGCGCCTTGACCCTGAATGTTTGCTTAGGGCATTAAGGTTTTCAGGTAAGTCCCCCTTCTCTCCCTCTTCTTATTCTTTATTTCATAGGTCCTCATGGTTGTATGGCAGCGAAGCATCAGTTCAAATGGCTGATGTACTGCTGTTGATGATGATGATGATGCAATATGAAAGTATGCACTGCATGTCGAAGGGCGGGACCACTTAAGAGAGCTTATCCAGGATTGACTGGGCTGTCCTTAGAATGCCAAACAACAAGGCAATGTCATCTGCATAGTTTTCCACCAGGCAGCACCCCAACGCTTGTGTCGCACGATTCCACAATGGAATATTGTGTACTAGAGTCTACGACAAAGTTGAACAAAAATGGTGAATGTCACTTGTAGTGTAAAAGGCACCCGGCAACTCGCCGTAAACAATAATACAAGTTATGGTGTTTAATTGAAAGCCAAGCAAAATATCTACATATTTCAGAGGAACATCTTTCCATGCAAGTATGTCGGACAGAATGGATTGATTGTCGGAGGCAAACGGACTCTTGAGGTTAGGAAACAGCCACTGTCAGTCTGCGGTACGTGTGACACTGTTCCAACCCTTGCTGCAGAGTGAATATATGTTCAATACAGCCAAGCAACAGGTGAAAATCCGCCCACTCCTCCCTCTGAGATTCTCGTTCCGCAGTGACGCGACATAATAGAACAAAGGACAGTGACCTTCTCACTATTAGTATTAGACAGATATCTCTGTGGTGCTAATGTCCTTGCAGTAGATTGCCATTATTCTCGATTCGCTCAAGTTGGTGGGATTGGTCTCTTCATTCCATACATGTTTGAAGAGGTGCTTTGCCGAGGATCTCATCCTAATCGCTGAGTGGTGTAAGAGTGAAAATCTGGACCGCCGGCGAGATAACGATTCAGCTATGATCACTGTTAGAATCGTGGCTGATGAGATGTAGAGCCGTCAGAGCAAAGACATCATCGTAGCGGAAAATGTATTTACCAAAAGTCATGTCACACGACAGAGGCAAAGCAGCCGACAATATAAATAAATGAAGAGGGTGTGTCCGATAGGCCGCCGATCATGTGATGTGACCTTATGCGCATATACCATATTAGAGGAGTGGGTGAGAGTGAGTTTCACTGATAGAGCCGCACGACGGCGTCGTACTTTTAGACACTGAATCGCCTGGCCTAACAAGCACGCTGTGGACCTGTCGCTAACGGAGCTTCCAGACTGACCGGCTGTGGTTTCACCTGCACCACGTGAGCATGAAGAGATCCAGAAGCAGTGGCCCAACTGAATTGTCCTCGGAAGTGCTCTATCCAACGAACGATACCGAGTTCCTTATTATAAATAAGGATGCCTGCGCTGTCCGTGACTGTCTCGGTGATGCGTTTACATTGTGTTCGGAGTCAACAGGGCATCTGTTTCTAGAATCCAACATGTTCATTAACCTCATGGACATCTAGTGACTGGTGCAGCGGACCGATAATACCGTAAGCAGAGGTTGCTGCATCATGCACGATGGGCGAAACACTATTCCATTGAAGATCGACGTTCTTTAAGGGGATGAAAGTTCGATCCACAAGGCATCCTGGTAGGCTAGCTTGACTGAAGGCTGGAAGAAATTTTTCAGTTACAAATCGAGAGAAGCTTGGTACGCCTCCAGGTAAAGTGCAGAAATCATCAGCATATCGTGGTAGGATTAGAATCGACGCATGGATTCCAGAAGGAGCGACAATCACGGATGGAACCACACTACCTGAATCTTACCGTAACGTGAGATACTTGTTGTTAGGGTAAACAGACCCAAGTGAATCAATTGGAGCCGCTTTCACCGACCTTCTTCATTGAAACTGATTAGCTAACCATATCCTAAATCGGTGGAAGTTTTCCAGGTTTTCTGTGGGAAAGCTATGTGAACCACTAAGTTTTTTTTAACCCTGAAGTCCCCTTTTTGTCGTGTCGGAAATTTTCCTGTTGGATATCACTTGACTTTCTCGAGAGATCTTGGCTTGAACGAATGTTGAATGAGTTAGTAATTAGTCCGGTCCACAATACTTATGTCTATGGCACCAACTGTGCCTGAAAGCGATGCTGTCAAGAAACAGCCGATGCTCGACGCATAGTTGCAATAAACACTCGTCATTGTCCATTAAATCGGCTAGACCCAAACTCATTACCTAACCGAGCTCCTGAGAAACTCAGACGATTTATTTGCGCATTCCCGGAAGTGAACCGACTACTGGTTAGTCCGGTGGAGCTGTATGACACCGGGCGCGTTCCCAGGTTGCGGATCCGTGAACATGTTGATTGCGAAGGCTGTTCGCAGGCAGGATAAATAAGCAGCGTCCTAGAGCGTGGGGAGTGCTAGACAGGTAATCTGGTTCTTCGTGAAATACCACGGGAGCTCGTAAGACGCTTTATCAAAGCCAACGTGACCGGTTGTAGGGTCATTGACCACTCACTTCTGCGACCAGAAGTGAGCATCCAACGGAGGGCGGATGAACAACCTCAACGGTAACCGGCTTCTATGAAGACACATGAGTAACTGGCTGTAAACGGCCTTCGTGCTTGAGAGCGAGTTCGGTGGTCCTGTGAATTTCTCCTGGCCTCCGTGCAGCTTCACTTGGGCTCCTTAAGCATCCAGATTAGTTTGTTCTTATGCGAAAGCCGTGTTACCCTCACCGTAGTAGCCGGTGCACGTCAATCGCCCCACTGACTTGCGGGTCAGGTCTCTATGACCCAAAGCTCGGATGGGGTTCCCTAAGTCAACCCTCTTCCTCGGCCTGGGCAACCGAGAAGCTCCATGCCCGCACGATTTATGGATAAATGCTTCAACGACTCTGTGCCCACTCTGCCCTTTAGAAATGCTACCCTCGGCCAAACATGCTATATCGCACTCTAACGCACCACCCTTCAGCTATTTAATTCTACGTTTATTCAACTGCCCCATCCTTTGTAATCCCCTTCGTTTCCGAGTTCACGACACCGTGCCGCCTTGGATGAGTTTCCTCGCCATAAGGATCAAGAAGTTAGGTCCGAGTGCGCCGCCAAGTAGTATTGGTAAGCCTTTTCCAACAACTCGTTCCCAATTCAAACTGGTACCTTTTAAGGCTATGAGGTTAATGGAAATCGGATCACAAAAGGCCCTTACTTGCAAGCCTGAGTCTAGTACCATTGATGTCTGCTGCCTTGCTGAAACCCGATTACAGGACCCTAGCACGAGGCTACGACTGATTTTACCATCTGCGAATTCCGTTGGCATTTTCACACTGCGCATATCTGGAGACGCAACCGACGAAGTCGCTGGTCTTGCTGGCGTGGAAATACGTTCAGCACACACACTGAGGCCATGATACTAGACGGGATCTATGTAGACAGTAGTTTCTCCGTCGTAACGAGACGAGGCTAACGTAGTGCGACTTTTTGCGTACCTCTTTGAGCCATCGAACTACAATCGGTGGTGCTCCCGGGCCTCTTGAGAGCTACTTCTACCAGGCTGGAAAATGGTTAGAGGTCAGAGAAACTCAGTCTCCAGGTCATCTAAGTTGGGGTTTGAAATTGGATGTTCATTTCTGTAACACTAAAGCAGTGCCACCTCTCCACTGACTTGCGAGTAAGCCAGAACCAATAACATGTAGAATGCAATTCAGACGCCTGAGTCAATCCGTAAGTGGTCACCAGGAATAAAAGGTTCATCTCCTAACGCTGCCCACTAACCATGATGGGGCGCGAAATTAGACAAGGCACATATCACTATTCACCGGAATTAAGTCAAGCGGAATACCGTAAACCCTTGTGTGAGATGCAATGTTGTGATGTGCTTAGTTTCCTATACAAGAATATCGAGAATCATTTTGTCCGACCTGTAAAGAATGGCCTGCCTGGTACAAGTGGTTTTAATAGGAGTCTAGATGCGACAACCAACGTAGATCAAGGCATTACCGAGGTACACAAAAAACCGTACCGCACGCACATCTTGGACCGTGACACGTAAGTATGCGCGGTTCGACTGTGAAGCGGAGAAGTTTTAGTGAGTTAAGAAGGGGAACGTGTGCCCTGGAGTTGGATCACAAAACGTTTAGGCTTAGCACGGCAAACAAACGGCAACTCAATGTACAGGACAAGGGATCAAGTATATTAGTACATCAATTGCGAGAGATTAGGAGAAACAAGGGAGAATAGCAAGTGTTCAAGGGCCTATAAGATCTAGTCTGATCAGGTTTAACCGACGATACCGGTCGTCGCCGTTTCGTGTGCTAGTCTAGAAGCCAGAGCACATCATATTCCGGAGTACGGCTGATCCTTCTCAATTTTGTAAAGAAAAGTAACAAAAAGTGACTGTCAAAATCATGAAAATGTGTCGACAAGGAAAGGTCAACTCGATTGAACCAGTGAAGTTCAGGTAGATAACGGACCACTTGCCACGAAACTGGTTCCTACCTAAGGAGTAGCTTGGCGGCTTGTTGGTGCTTAAAACACACCTTGGCATATCGCGCATCTGATCCGCCATAGCATATTTGGTGACAATACTATCCCTCGACCGTGGTCTGTTAGTTACAACACTCAATAGTCTTACATGCACTCCATCTGAAGGCTTCTGCTGCATTTACCATTTGCAAGAAGAAAAGTATATTCCGATCATGCATCAAATGATTAGTGAAAAATGTTTTCATGTCCAGAGTAAACCACTGCTGCTTGAACTTTGGACGAAGTTTTCGTTACTGTCCGGATACGGTTAGTTCAGATTGACTAACAGGCTTACGGTCAGTGAAATTTCCTTCTATCTTAAATGCTGTAATCCGGCCTCTTAAACTGTAATGTTTCAATGGAAAGCTCTAAATAGTTAACCAATCATTTTGTTTTTTTACTCTGGCATTCAATCACTATAGTAGTCAGTCGTATTTCCTCAATACAAATAACGTCTTTCGTGGGATACGGTGCACAAACCCAAACATACTATTATAAGGCTGGTCAAACCGTCCCTTCCTACAAAGGAAGACCCCAAGCTCAGTAACGCGCTGTGGTATCCTAGCGCGGAATAGTTCCTGCTGCGTTCTGTTGGTAGCATGCTGGTACTACATCTGAGGCTGGTCGCCAAAATAGCACTTAGATCCCATGCTTTTTACGATAGGTCGAAATGCTAGCGATCAAATAGAAATTCGCACCGTAATCTCATCAATACCTGAAGTCTACAGCTGACATTCACTGACGCCTAGGTGCAAATCCAGCGAAGCGGACCATTTTGCTAGTGCTCAGGTTTTTTGACGATCCGGCAAGATGACTTCTGCTAACGAGTTTTAAGGAATTTGCAAAAATATGGCAAGGGCCTACAAGAAGAGGATACAAGAAACAGCAATCGACCAACCATCGAACCATAAGACCTTATTGTGAGCTCTATGGTAGAGTTAACTTCGTCCTCTTTGACATGGAAATTCCCTCCACAGACTCGGATAACCAATTCAAAATGTAATAATGCAGCCCGAACCACCTCAACTTCCTTAGTAAGAATCGATGGTTGGCTGAGTCAGAGGCTGTGCTGAAGCCCAAATAACAAATGCACACCGGAATTTCGTTATAGTGAAACGAACTCGTCTAAGTAGCGGAATATGATCATCATCATTACACATTAGCTTCGATTATTTTGCCGCAATACATAAAGATAAGACATACGAAGAAAGCAAGATACTGAACAATGCAGAATGCAAAACAGGTAGCCCCCTACTTAGCAACATGTTACGCGTCAAGTCTAGTGGTGTTCTGTCAGCCGGATTGTGTCAGGCAGCATCCAAAAATTCCAGATACTGCATAGAGACCCAATGTCTAGGTGGGCAACTTGATTTGCCACAAGAAGACATGTATGCTAGTAATAACGCATGTGATGTGCGACTGGTGTCCCTCTACTGTGTTCAGAGAGCGAATACCCAGCCCGGATGTCAGCGTACTTTGATGCACATCCAAAATATCCGGCTTCGCCAGCTGGCATGTATCTATGCGTTCACAGCGACGCCGCATGTACCCACCGAAGGGAACCGTAAAATTCGCACAAACAAGTGCGTGGTCAGAGTTTGTGCTCATACTCCAAATCCAGCGGCAGTTTTGGACACAGCCTCTCTGGCGGTAACGGATCGCGATGTGGTCGAGTTGTGTCAATGGCTGGTTTGAGGCGGGTGGGCGCCATGTCACTGTTCTGCAGGTGCTGTGTCAGAAGCTAGTGCTCGCGAGAAGTAGACGAGTCTTCACAGAGATGCAACAACCGCACGCGGTTGTCAGTACAGGAGTTTAAATAGTGTTGGCCACCTAAATGAAGCTCATAAGTGGACAGTTCTTAATCTTGAGCGTTCAGATCGCCAGCCGGTATCACAGCATCCGTACTTTTATGTAACGAAAGAGCTCGTTCAGTTGGTGACAGAATTCATCTTTCAACGAATCAGCGCTACAATTTGTGGGCGCATAGGCCGCAATGACAGACACTATTTGGCTAAGCGCGACCTCGAAGCTCTGAACGAGCCAGCCAATCTGACTGCGCACATTTGGCTGTTCAGCCCGGGGACTCAAAGCAATGCCAACAGCGACCTGACTAGTATTTGAAGCTTCGTTATCTCCGAACAAATGCAGTGAGAAGCCGCTGTTATTGTCGCCTGTTGGGGATCGCAGGGTAAGTACAGAACTCGGAGCTTGCAAGCAGGTTCCCGATAAGCAGCAGATGTCGATCGAGAGGGTCTCTAGTAGTTGGGCAAGTGCTGCTTGTTGGCCAATCTGCAACAAAGTTCGCACGTTGAGGCATGTCAGTCTCAGCGATGATCAGGGGCTCCAAATGGAGAAGGATGAATTGACGTCCGCTTGGTCGTACTTGGACCTATCGACTGGACTGCAGTGATGTCCTGCGATGACGCGTGAACCTAAACTAGAAAACAAGTGACCAATGTAACAAGATGGGGAGGGGCCAAGAATTGGGGGTTGAAAACTTAGGGGAATAAAAGTGAATTTTGGGCAGGATAATAGGGATGAAAGAGTGTAATAAATGGAATAAGAAGATGGAAAGGCTTAAGCAGTAGCATCATTATCACTATCCACCCTGTTCGATGCAGAAAATGGGGTGTATTTATTATCCTCTGCAACGGCAAGAGCGCCAAGAAATCATGTGGAGAGAAGTTGATAGAGTGGTACTGTGCGGGCAAGGTACTGTCAGGTTGCCCAGGCCTAGACAGGAGAACGATTAGGGTTCACAACCAACGTTTTTGGTTCAAAAAGTTGACCGCAAGGCAGCGGGGTTTCGACGATTGGCTGCAGAGTCCGCCTAAGAGAGTAAGGAGCCACCATCCCTCCAACCCCCAACATGGAGGGCGATGAGAATGAGCTTGTTTGGCCTCTAACCACTCTGGTATGAGTGGCTCTGAAGGTGCAAAAAGCACCACCCAGTATAGCTCAGTGGATCGATGAGACAAGCAAACCATCGCATCACGTTAAGGTTCAGTCTCGTTGCGATGGAAGAAGCACAATAAGGCCATGCTGTTTCGGCCTTATCAGGCTTTGAACATGCAAGCGTTCGTACGTGCACTTCATCATAAGCTTCAGCCAGCACTTGGGCAGAGCACATGTCAACATGATAAGCACACGATTGGAGAACACAAATGTGAAGCCCTATAGTGGATCGAAAAAATAGCACCCTGCTTCCAGTCTGTGAAGACACCTTCCCACGGCGACGTCCAACGGATTTAAGACGGGATGAAGGAGTATAGCAGCAAGCGGGTTGATGATGACAGAATGCATTATTTCAGTCCGGCTGATCCACCTGCATATCGCAGATTTAGAGGCCCGACAGACGTTAGCACCGTAATCGCTTCATTTCGAGAAGCCAGTAACTAGCATTTATTGGCGTTTAAAGGCAGATCCCATTTCAACGACCAATCTACTACAGTGCGAAGGTCCTTAAGGACCTAATTAGACCGGGGTGCCAGGGAGGAGTAGCAACTCTGGCAGGGGACCTACCTTACCCTCCAGGGTAGTCCGCCTATCTTTGGTCTCCACCTGTCATCCATCTCTCTCTGTGGCTCCAAGAAGCTGCTTGCACGCGGCAGCGGCCACACCCAGGTCAACTATCAGACAGATGGGCTAAACCAAATGAGGGTGGCCGGGAATACTATTCTCGGTGAGTTTCCACCCGGGTGCAGCATCAGTCCTGACAAATGGGCGGAAGAGGTCGACCCCTGATCCAACGGCCAGAAGTTAAGATAATTGCCAAGATTCCTGCTGCCTTGCAGGTAGCACTTGGTTGTGCAAAGACTAGAGATGAACCCTCGAACAAAAGCCGGATGAGGTTTGGGTCGTCATACGTACCTATAATCCCCACGAAACACCATGATATGTCCGTTACCCGCGCTAATTCTCATGCTATCGCGTTCCCAGTAGGCGACGCGCTCTGCGCTAACCCAGTGGCCAGAGTGACAAGTAAGCCAGTTGGGTCCCTCAACCCCGGAAGCCACTATTCATCGGATGCTGGAATGTCAGAAACCTGTTGGATGTCGACAGCCAAGTGTTGACGATGTGCACACCACATGACTACTAGATCCACATAACATGTCTGTCAGAATCTCGAATACCCGGCTATGGCTCTTGACAAATCAAAATCTCTGGTGTAGACATCTCATACTGACTTTACCACAGTGGTCCGGAAGATAGTTCTGGCAATCATGGGATCGCCATGGCTCCGTTGCCAGGCACACCACGCTCTCCTTTCATGGAAGCCAGTATCAGCTAGAATAGCCGTTACACGTTTCAAAGGTCACCCGATGAATCCAACAATAATCTCTGTCTCCGCATCAGCCCTACTCTCAGCGGAAAGGGACAAAGACTTTTACGTACCTCTACAGAACAGACACTTCTGAGTCTGTGATTTCTGAGAACCACGTTTCAGTGAAGGTCATCAGGTCTGGATGAATCTTTGAGGCGAGCAAATGAATCTCGTCTAGCTTATTCCTTAGACTTCGCACATTAGCAGACAACTAGCGCAGTCCGTTCTTATAGTTTGCTGTCCGGGGGTGAGGAGAATGGGCCTCCAACGGGTTTTCGGAGTCCTCCGAACTACTCGAAAATCCACAATATGGAGGTCTGTTTCACCACTTCCCCGTCTAGCCCGTAGTTCTTCTATAGCCTTATTCATTTTGACTCGACCCTCTGGAGAGAGGTCACGAAGTACGTAGAATGGCTCACCTTTGAGACGCGAGGTCCTTCGCAAACGATTTTAAGGGGGCGAGTCATGGAGGTATCTTCTTGTTTTTTACCAAGACGGAAGGCAGGTACAATATTGATCCTTTGTTCGCCTTCATCAAATAGCAACGAGATCGACCGCTCAAGCAGTGTGTGGTCATCAGTATTCTTTCCGCGAGGGTTGCTATTCCCGATTCAGCTGAGTTCATGATTATGAGACAACGGTCGGGAGATGGCTGGGTGCGCTCAGCGACTTGTGGCATGCTAAGGAACGGATTTTTCTTGACCATTTTCCCCAGCTCGGATAGTCTGTCGAGAACTGGCTTTATTTTAGACGGAGATGACAGTTTAGGTTTAGGTTTCTCGACGGGCTTAGACCTAGTCTTGGCACCACTTGTATTTGGGCTTCTGCAAATAGGAAAGGAGAACGCGTTTTCCCTCCAAGACGCAGCATAAGGATGAGACTGATTCAGTTAGGGAGATGAGTTTTGGGTACGTACCGTAAAATGATTGGGAGGACAATGCTGGTCGCAGAACGCGTTCTTTCGTATTCCTGCATCACCCGGGTCATCCGTATGCTCTATCTTCATGTACAGACCAGCGTGTTGAGCGCATGTCACGTGAAAAGCACGATAACAACTGGATTTGCTGACACTGGATGCATGCACCAACGTTACGCTGCTTGCAGATGAAACACTGAAGTCGCCATCTGAACAAGAAGTAAGATCAGTTTAGTTCAGTTAAACAACAACGATCCAGCACCGAAGTTTAGCAGGATGGATTGTCATAAAGCGCATCGTTATGATAACAATAAATATTCCAGGTGTAGACATCAGTGATTTTTCATCAGGCTAGTATACCACAAATGTATGTCATGTATGCTGGTTTAGCTCATTCGACGCAACGATTTACAGAGCTTCCGCGGGTGGAAGAATAATTCAGCTAGATCTGCGTTGACTGGACTTGCTTCTCTTTTTAGCACCATTTGGGATACTGAAGAAGTGCTTTCAGACTGGCGACTATCAACTGTCATGCTCATCTTCAAGAAGGGTCAGCGTACTTTGTGCGAAAATCATCGAGACATTAGCCTTATTTCCATTGCCCTAAAACTTCCCACGGGCATCGTTCTGCTATGACTTACTGGTCTCCGTGAAGACCGAATCACTGAACGCAATGCTGGCTTTCGCCCTGGTCCTGGTCGCATCGACCACATATGTACTATTCGTCAAACATAAATACACATACAGACAACCGACTGTGTTGGTTTTCCTCGACTTAAAAGCCGCCTTCGACTCTGTTGATCGCGCCATCTTGTGGCACTCCTTATCCATGCAAAACGTACCAGCTATATTCCTTTCCATTCTAAAGTCCCTCTACCGTGTTTCCCGAGTTCGCGTAAGCGTTCATGGGAAAATCTCCTGAGTTCAGCAAGACAAGTGGGGCTTTTCAGAGTTGTCCTGTATCTTTCCTCTTCAACTTTGTGATCGAAATGATCGTGAATGATTTGGTTCTTTCAGACTACTCTGTCAGACGACCAACTGAAAAACCTGGAGTATACGGATGACATAGTTCTCGTTCGGTCTGATGCTTTGGCTATGCAACCACTACTGCACAGGCTTGTGCGTAGCGCTGCACGGTTCGGCATGTACTTTGCACCTTCCAAATGTAAAGTGCTGTTGCAAGACTGGGCCGACACACTCCCGGTTTTAGTTGTTTCCGAACAGCCACTGGAAGTGTCGGATCGGTTCACTTTCTGTAGTAGCTGTGTCACCTCTGGTGGTCACATCACTGAGGAAGTTACCTCGCGCATCAGGAAGGGCCGTGTGGCTTTTCAGAGACCCAACTATCTGTGGAGACGGCGGAATATCAGCTTGTCAATGAAAGGTAAGGTGTATAACGCTGCGATAACACCGGTGTTACTGTATGGATCAGAGACCCGGCCAGTTCCCAATGAAGACATTAAACGCTTGGACGTGTTTGACCACTGGTGCTTGCGGAGCATTGCTCGCCTTTGGTAAAAATATCGGGTGAACAATGCTGAGGTCCGCCAGTTGGTTTTCGGCAAGAAGCCTTCGGATTCCCCTCTCGACTGTTTGAAATATCTTAGTAGCTTGCGTTGGCTAGGCGATGTCATCCGTATGCTCGTTGATCGGCTTCCTCGGCGTGCATTATACGCCGTGGTTGTACCAAGCTGAGCGAAACCGCGAGGTGGCCAGTCCATAACATGGCATAGAAGCCTGAAAATATTGAATGAGAGGCTTGGTCAGACTGGTGCGTGCCGTCTTCGTTTGTGGGGGCCTCGGGACGGCCCACACCAAGGTTGGACACCCTGTCAGCGCAGTAACGCAACCAGTGGCTTTGCTGCATCCGGCCACTTTCATCTGGTTGTTAATTTACGTTCCATTCTGATTAGTCTAACGCATTTCCTTCTTTATTCCATGTTCTTGCATTCTATTTGCGTTTAACCATACTACCTTACCGTTGTTATTAATTGTTATCCTTGCGATGTGAGTCGTGGCAACTTTATCCATCGCATTTCTGTGCTCGGATCATCATCATCATCATCACCATCATCATCATCATCATCATTACACGTTAGCTGGAGGTGGAAAACAGCTCAGCTATTGTGCCGCAATACAAGAGACAAGAAAAGGAAAACAAACAGTGGCACGCCCGCTGAGTCCCCAGTAACGGATGGACATCGTTCCGGAGAGCTAACAGCTGGCTGCCGTAAAAGAGTCACATTACGACTAACAAGTGAGATCATGATTGGAGGGGGATGCTAAGCAGGAGGGGGATGGAAAAGGAACTCACAACACAAACGCCATTGGGGCCGGCTCCAAGCCATATTAGCAAGTGTGTCCAACCAAACGTGTTCACCGTCCTTAGGACCCCAGCCAGGCAGTCGGGATGCACCAACCGACGCCAATTTCGAAGTGAGGGTTTTCATTTCTCTCGACCAAGTCATCACTTGGCCTCCCTTTTTCCTCTTCCAACCGCACCCACAACGCGCAAACACTGCACGTCGCGGGAGTCGGTGTGCTGGCATGAGCAACACGTGGCCCAGCCATCGGAGCCTGGTGCGTGATATAATCGTGCTGAGCGGTTCACTCGCTCTTCCTGCACCAAATACGCGACGTCGAACACGCTCATTGCTCACGCGGTGTTCCCACCAGACATGAGCTAAGCTGCGAAGGCAGCGATGATCGAACGTGACGAGTCTCTTCATGTCTGTCGACCTGATGGGCCAGGTTTCACAGCCGTATAGGAGAGTTGAACGGACGGCTGCGTTATAAACTCTGCCCTTCAGGGCGAGAGTAATGTCGCGTCTGCGCCACAGGTGGCGAAGATTGGCAAAAGCACCTCAAGCTTTTGCTATGCGGTTCGTAACCTCATCTTCAATCCTACGGGTGCTAATATAGCTGCCCAGGTACTTGAATTCCTGAACGACTTCTGGCAAATCACCACCAAGCATTAGCGCAGGGTTGGGTCCCTGCCAATCTTGGAGAAGTACTTTGCATTTCGATGGAGCAAAGCATAGCCCAAAACGATTGACAGCCAGTACTAATCGGTCCGTTGCTGTTTGGCATGTTTGGGAGCTGTCACAGATTAGGGCAATATCGTCCGCATACTCCAAGTCAAGAAGTCGCTCATCAGGAAGTAGCTCCACACCTTCTAGATCGTGTCCAGCGAACGCTGTTTCCATGGCTTCATCAATAGCGAAGTTGAAGAGGAAAGGTGACAGCGGGCATCCTTGTCTCACACCGCTGGTGATACTGAAGGGTGGCGACAGTTTGCCATAAACCCTCACCCTGCCTGAACTATGTGCGTACAGCGCTTTGATAATGTTTATATATTTATCAGGCACACCTTTCCTCAACAGACAGTCCCAAAGGGCACATCGATCGACTGAGTCGAAGGCACCTTTGATGTCAAGAAACACGACATAGTTGGCCAACTGAACTGAAATGAGCTGATTTTGCGCCTTTCGACTTAAAATACTTTCTGTATCCCGTGATTTGATTCTTAGATTCGTGACTGCATGCATTCTGCCACATTCGTACTACGGTTCCCCTGCAATTTTTAACGGGTTACTCAAAAAGACTACACATTGATTGTGTAGTTTGATTGTGTGTTTCCAACAACACTACTTTCTTCCATCACCCGTCAAGTCTCCCGGGCAATCCTGATCACGTGACGCTTCAAGACGTTACGGTTACTCTGAAACTGGCTTCCCTGCTCCTAGTGAACTAGACGGCGTTACAAATGAATACGCGATTTAAATAGTTTGTGTTGAGTAGAGAACCGATTCACAGTGCTCCTTTTCGTCTCATGTACCTATTTTGTCAGTGACAGTTGATGCGTGAAAATTTCGCGCGGAACCTGAGTTCGGGTGTTAGGTGACCTGAAAATTAGGCACGCACCATAGCCGGAATCGTGTTTCCCATGTGGGTATGCAAAAATGTTTGATTGCAATTTTGATAGGTACTTCAAACAAACCGTGTGTGACCATGACACAGGCCATGTTTAATTGACGGTAAGGTGATTCACCTGGCTCATCCACCACTGCCATGTCAATTAGGAACTGTGCAGCGGACAGTGGCTGGCCCCAGGAACAACGACTTTCCGTAAAGCGACTGTGTACGACACAGCACTAAGAATTTATACGGACGGATCTTTGATGATGAGCCGCACTATATCGTAGTCAACTGTCAGTCATACAAGTCCGCGGCCGTCACCCATGGCTTAATTGCACAAGCTGCTGGCACCTGGAGGTCATGGGGGGGGGGAACCCGGCAGAGGTCCGAAGAACGCGCACCACTGATGAAACCAAGAAGGTCGAAACAGCTGTCTGGTGCTTTTCCACATACGTAGGAGCCTGCTGGCTCAGAGGGAACTGCGGCGAAATACCACTTGAAAGGAGAATTACTTCACAGTAAATACCAGTTCAAATGACGGTTGAGTGTTGCAATCCAAACATACGGTGGGTGATGCAAAACCCAACCGGCTGTATCAAGCGTCGCTCGTGGAGCTCAATTTTCTATTGACAAGGTGTCGACTGACAGCCACAATACGATGGGTCGGATGGCCAGCTGCGGCTACCCGAAAAGCACTAACAAAGACGGCGCCAAGACGTTTTAAAAATTATGGAAGATGAACCGACATATAGTAGCAGATAGAAATTTCAACAGCAGGACAAAAATAACAGTTTACCTGGCGGGAGCAATGTCATCAATCCCTTCCAAGGGTTCCAAAAATGTCAAATTGGCGAACATTACTTCAGGAACCCAGAGACCGCAAATAACATGAGCCCAACGATCGTCCGCAGTCTTCTTGAAGGCTCCACCACGATTAGGACAAAGAACGCAAGAAACTGGTTCGCTGGGGGAATGCAAACACTTACGACAGAGCCAAGGTCCTTCGGGGACATAAGGCACACCGTAGCATTCCTAAAAAGTGCAAGTGTGAGAGAACAGTAAGCTGCCACATACGGTGACGCAAGAGAAGCATCTACGGGCACATGGCCAGAGTGTGCTCACAAGAGTACAAAAAGAAGTGACGTAAGAGGATACGTTTTATTTCTATTAATTGCTGCAACGTCCCCTTACAAAGCCGGGATTTCAGGGACAAACAGCTTATTTAGCACAGGTGAAACAGCGAAGCAGACAAAACATCGAGTGGGCACTCAAATCGGTCGTTGTCATTCTCGTGGCAACATCATCTTTAAGCTACCTACTGTTAAGTTACCAGTTTCTCAAAATATCTTTGCCATTTTGTTTGGTTAGACTATTGCCAAGTTCAGTAACACTGTTCCCCGTCGATTTTTGAAGATGAAAGCAAGTAATGTACTTTAGCAAGTTGAAAAGCACAGCAAGAAGACGACAGTTGGTTTTGTAGAATCAAAAACGAAATACTCAATACGGGACGGGGTTTTATTGATTCCGGCCGTGAAATCATAAACGGTTTCCTGTCAAAAAGGAATAATTTCTGATGATGTTCTCCAGCCATGCGCGATCGTTGTTAGCTAGTGCAGGACCGTTTAATCGAGTGATGCTTATATGTCGTGTTCCATTTTTCCACCCACACAATTTTGCGTTCTGTATGATGCCGTTTTAGTCTAACAGCACTCGATGCCGTGAACCATTAAAAATGCACCTAACATCAAAACGCGAATGCGAACACTGTTGGTTACGTTTGTGAACACCATTATCGTGCAATAAAACGAACGGCGTTCTCAACTTTGATCTAATCAAACAAAAACCAAGGGACTGACTGGTGTAGGCAAGCAGCAGGGCTGCACAGAAGACCATACATCGTGTGACCAGCGACAGTTCCATGCTCGAATACCGCCCTAGTTCGTACACATTGTATGGCTTACTGGTTTTTACTGGATGTTCAGTCCACAATGCGTCGTTAATGGAACCCATTAACTGGGTGTGGTATGTGGATGCATGCTAAAGATGCCAGTTCGAAGTATTGAGAACAGGAAATAGAATCCGGCGACTACGACCAGTACTGATAGAAAAGAAAAGCTAGGTAGCTACCAACCAAGCCATGCTACGGCCTAGTAAGAAGTCGTAAAGTGCTAACAAATGAACTAACGTTATTTGATTTGCCAAGAGATTTAATGATCAGACTACTAGCAACGCGATTGCGATGTTGTCTTCAGTGACCATAGTTATTATTGAGGGTTAAACCTGAAAATAGTGACAAGTATGAAGTAAAATGTTAAAAAAGATATACGTATATAATGGTTCCTATTGTGCCTGGATAAGTGATATGGCACCCATCAGTATACACGTTCGCTGCAGGAGCAAAACACCTCAGCTATTGTGCCGCAATACAAAAGACAAGAAAAAGTGCAACGGAGGCACGCCGGCTGAGTCACCAGTAAAGATTGGACATTGTCCCGGAGAGCTAACAGTCGGCTATCGTGCCGCAAAAAAGATGCTATGCCTAATAAGTGAGATCGTGATTGGAGGGGAGGCTAAGAGGGATGGGGTGGGACAAAAAAACTCACAGCACGAACGCCACTGAGGTCGAATCCTAGCCATGTCAACAAGTGTATCCAACCAAACATGTTCATCGTCTCGGAATGCTGGTAGCTCGGGTTGATGATTCAATTGTTCATTTGTTCTCCGAGCTTGGCGGTTTTGTTCAGTAAGATTGCACGCCGCATCTCATTGCAGTGAGGATGCTACCTCGTATGGTGGTGAAACGTTTACAACAAAACCGCCAAGCTGAGACCAAATGAGCAAATGAGTGTCCATCGTCCTTCGGTCCCCAACCAAGGAGCCAAGAGGCTCCAACCGAGGCCAACTTCGAAGTAAAGGCCTTCATTCCGCTTGACCAATTCATCGCTTGGGCACCCCTTCTCTGCTTCCATCGGCACCCCGGCGCACAAACAGCGCACGTCGCCGGAGTCGGTGGGCTGGCATACGCAAAACGTGGCCCAGCCATCGGAGCCTGGTGCGTGAAATAACGGTGCTGAGCGGTTCGCGTCTTCTTCCTGCGCCATAAACAAGGTGTCGAACACGCTCATTGCTCACACGGTGTTCACACCAGATATGAAGCAAACTGCGAAGGCATCAGTTGTCGAACGTAACTAGCTTCTTGATGTCGGCTGATCTAATGGGCCAGGTTTCACAACCGTATAGTAGAGTCGAGCGTACGGTTGCATTGTACACTCTACCCTTTCAGGAAGAGAGTGATGTCGCGCCGGCGCCATAGGTGGCGAAGCTTAGCAAAAGCGCGTCGAAGTTTAGCTATACGGTTTGTGACTTCTTCAATACCAACGGCGCTGATACAGCTATCTCGGCAGTTTAATTTCTGAACGACTTCTAGCTGATCCCCACCAAGGGTCAGTGCAGGAGGAAAGCTTTGCACTCTGAGGGTGCAAAGCATAACCCGAAACGGGTGGCAGCCAGTGCGAATCTGTCCAGTGCTGCTTGGCACGTTTGAGAGCTGTCACCGTTGAGGGCAATACCATCAGCATACTGCAAGTCAAGAAGTCCTTATCATGGGAACATTTCTACACCTATGTCTTGTCCGGTAAACGTGATTTCCATGACTTCGTCAATAGCGAAATTGAAGAGGAAGGGTGATAGCAAGCATCCTTGCCTCACACCGATAGAGATATTGAAGGGTGGCGGCAGCTTGCCGTAAGCCCTCACTCTGCTCGAGCTACGCGGGTATAATGCTCGGATAATATTTACATATTTCTCGGGCACACCTTTCCTGAGTAGACAGTCCCATAGGGTACATCTATCCACCGTATGGAATGCACCTTTGATGTCGAGGAACATGACAACAGTGGGCTGCCAATATATGTGACGGTGCTCCAACAACTGACGCAAAGTGAAGATGTGGTCAATGCAGCCATGGCGTCGACGAAACCCGGCTTGCTCCTCACGCCTCTGGCTTTCACGAGTACGATTCAGTCTGTAAAGGATGACAGAAGTAAGCAATTTGGAGGCGATGGGGATCAGACTGATTCCTCTATGGTTGCCGCATTCCAAACGCGAACCTCCTTTGAAGATCGGAACAAAAACGGAGCGGCTCCAGTCGGTTGGGACAGTTCCTTGCTTCCACAATTTCACTAGTAATTCGTGTACATCAGCGACAAGAGCAAAGCCCGAATTTGAAGAGGGCTGAATGAAGATCATCTGGTCCCGGGGCTTTAGTTAACTTAACAGTCCGATCTAACATTTGACTTCTGAGCGAGAGGGTGGGTCCAATGGGACAGCCTTAGAAGCAGGGCGAGTAGTGGTCGGTGACGAATCTAACAATTCCAGCTGATTAAATTGCTTTTTAAAATGCTCAGCTCAACGCTCCTAACGTTTCGACACGTTGTGGATAGGCTGTCCACTCTCATCACGTATGATTTCACTAACACCAGGCCTCCTGCTTCTTGTTTCCAGTATCACATGGAACAACTCCCGATGGTTACCAAGGCTAGCGGCCACTTCCATCTCTGACGCACGGTGAGACCACAAAGACCCGCGGTCTCTCTACAGGCTAGCACGGAATTTTGCCCTAATATATTTGCGAGTCTCGTTGTGTTCGCTTCCAGCCGGAATGTGCCGGCGGGCATCGATAAATTCCAGAGACCGCGAAAAGACCCTATATCTATTTTGGCGGGTGAATTTACCACATGATGATTTGCCTGCTTCTAGTAAAGTCTGGCGAACATGCGACCAGTGGCCCACAACTGTATTCAGCGAGCGGTTGCTCAATACTTACGCATTCAGAACACGCTTCACCAGTTGGCTGGTGTCTATGCGCTCACAGGGTCGTGGAAGACGACCACCAAAACGCACCCGCAGATCAGCACATACAAATGCACGGTCAGTGTCCACACATGTGCTCCAAATCCAGCGACAGTTTTGGATACAGCCTCACCAGCGATAAGAGATTGCGATGTGATTGATTTGCGTCCATGGCTGGTGGGCGCCACCTTCCGACGGGCGCTGTGTCGGAAGTTAGTGCTCGCAAGAAATAAGCGAGCATCTTCACACAAATGAAGTAACCGCTCACCGTTACGGGAACCTACACCATGTTGTCTGCCCAGATGCACTCATCAGTGGACAATTTCCGAACAAATCGCCAGCAAACACTACAGTGTCCGTGCTTCTTCTGTGGCGAAGGAGCTCGTTCAAGTGACGATAGCAGTCGACTTTTACCAAGTCATCGCTACAGTTTGTGGGGGCGTAGGCAGCGATGACAAACAGATACCCATTACTGATGAGGATTTTGGTATAATGCAGCTAATTCATCATTGTCACCCAATCAGCTTAGGCTAGTCTGGAAAAGCACCAGACGAGAGTGTTTCGACCTTCTGGGTCTCTTCAATGGTGAACCGAGGTATATCATAGTCAGCTGTCAATCACGCAGGTCCGCGGCTGTCACCCATGGCGAAGTGGCACTAGCTGCTGGTATCCTGAAGTCATGGGGGCGGAACCCGGCAGGGGTCCGCTGGGAGGCACATCACTGACGAGATCCAGAAGGTCGAAACACCGGAGTCTGGTGCTCTTCCAGACTAGCCTAAGGCTGCTGGCTGGGAGTGACAATGATGAATTAGCTGAAAGATACCTATCAGCCCCGCGCGACTTTGAAGCTTTTAACGAGCCAGACAGTTGGACCGCACACAACGGGCTACTGATTGGGATCCAATCAACCAGAGCAGCTTCAGCCCGGGGGATTCAGGGCAATACCCAAACCGCCTTGGCCGGTACTCGAAGCTGCATCGTCTCCGGATAGGCGCAATGAAAAATCACTGAAGGGGATTGCAGAGTGAGAACAGGACTCAGGTGTTGTAGGCGGGTCTCCGATAGACAGCAGATATCGATCGAGAGGGTCTCTAATGTCCGGGTAAGTGCTGCCTGTTGACCGAGCTATAACAATGTATGTCAATCCTAGGGAGGATCGTGGGCTCCAAATAGTAGCCGATGAACTGGGTTTGACCGCTTGGTTAGACATGGACTTGTCGATAGAGCAAGAGTGACGCTCCGCCTTTGCATGTGAGTTGAAACTAGAAGACAAACGCCTACCAAAGCATGGTGGAGGAGGGCCACGAATTAGGGGTTGAAAACGGGGGGGGGATAAAAGTGCAGTTGGAACGGGACCATAAGGAAGAAAAAGCGTAAGAGGGGGAATACGAAGACGGGAAGGCTTGAGCAATAGCATCCAAACCCCTATCCACCCTACTCGATGCAGCAGATAGGGCACCGTTGATTATACTCTGCGGTGGCCAGAGCATCAGGAAATTGTTGGAGGAAAGATTCAGAGTATTGCGTTGGCAGGATACTGTCAGGTTGCCAAGGCATAGATATGAGAACGACTAGGGTTCTCAACTAAAGCCTTCGTTTCAAAAACCTGACCGCAAGTCAACGGGCTTGGTAGTGGACTACAAGGAGCTCGTTTTAAAGAATAAGGAGCCACCTTCATCCCAACCCCAATCTGGAGGGCGAGGAAACTGAGTTTGTCTGGCCTCTAACCATTGACCAATCTGGCATGAAAGTGCAAAAAAGCACCATCAAGCATAGCTCAATGGATCGCTGAGGTACGCAAACCATCGCACCACGGTAAAGTCCAGTCTCATTGCGATACAATGAGTACAAACTGCGCAAGGATGTCCAGTGGCGGATTCGAGGTTAAGTTACTTAGCTTTCAACAACACGATACAATGCTACATCAGCCGTAGGAACAAGCGCAGAAATGGAGGCATGACAGGGGTCGGAAAAGGTAGAGGAAGAAATTCAGGATTAAACAGATAATAAGAGATGCACTGGGGTATGAGACTGAGCGGATGACGTACCTGATGAACCGCTAGATTACAAACGTCACAAAAAAGAATCACATTGGTGTTCTCACAAGTTCCATCCTGGCAAACAGCGCAAACAGCGTCTTCGTCAATTCCGGAATGACCTGTACTGGGTGCAGAGTATGGATCCTGAGCGGAATGGTTGGAGGAAGATATGAGCCGAAATTTCGCCTCTTTTTCAAAGCGGTCTATGACCCATTCCAAAGTTTCTTCGCGAACAGAAGGTAGTGATTCCTGCTTTCTTCTTTTGTTGATACGATCTAACCAGAAAAGATCCTATGTAGAGAAGCGAAAGTAGAGGAAATGAAATGTGGAATAACGTGACAAAACTAATGGAGAACGCTAACATCGTCATGTAACGGGCAGAAAAAATCAAAGTGTGTACGGCGGGGAAGGTCGAAAATGATTGTAAATTCCAGAGAGGGAACTACAACAGAAATATCCACCGTTATTAAAAGGAGGAACCGGAGAAGGAAAACCCCACGTTTGGTTGTGAGCTGAGAGGACACAATCCATGGTGAGGATAAGCATAATGGACAATTACCGAACATACAACCGTCAGGTAAGAAAGAAGTGGAAGAACAGTGAAACAAACTGGAAATCATGTTCTTAATCGGCTTCAAGCGCATATCACAATGATGAAAATGGAAGATATAGTGCTGGCGGCTCCTGATATCAAATTAGGTGTCATATTCGAATGAGCTTTTGTATTTCAAAGATCAACAATCAAGAGGATCAAATAATAGATGAAAACTTAGTATTCAAGTCGGTTGCACGGCTGGCACCAATGTTGCGGACAGCAAGAAACTGGGAGAATAAAATGCTGATTAACACCCAAAAGAGAAAGCCAAAAGGTGTGGGTCAGAAGAGATATTTCGAAAGAGATGAATTCAAAATGCGAGCGATTCCACGATTGCGGGAATAAGTATAGTGGCATGCGTAACACACGACCAAGTCTTCGGAATCCGGTGCATGAAATAACGGTGCTGAGTGGTTCACTTACTCTTCCCAGGTCCAAATAGGACGAACACGCTCACGTCGTGTTCGCACCAGATATAAGGTAAACTGCGAAGGCGGTGTGGTCGAGTGCAATTAACCTGTAAGTGGGTCAGGGCGAGGCAACAGATATCGACGGTGAGGTTTTTTAGAGTGCGATCAGGAGCTGCCTGCGATCCTACTGCATGGGCGACCGGACATTTAAAGCAGCCAACTTGAATTTGGAACAAGGAGCTAAAAAGGTACAATCTTCATTGTCGCGTGGCGTACGAACGATGTTGAACTACTCATCGATGGGGCTAGAACTGTCACTCAAGGCGGAGTCAAAGGGAAATTACCAAGAAGCGTGGAACAAAACATGTGGCAGGCGGTGCGGTAGAGCATAGTTTTGCGGAGTCGGCTGAAGGCACCTCAGTAGAGGAAAGCGGATACAAAGACCAGATTTGGCTCACATCCATATGTGTTGTGTTGCCATTGAGTTGTACAGGCCTAAGAATAAGATTGACATAGGGGACCTCACCAGGAGCTTTGGGTCGTAAAGACCTGAATCGCAAAGCAGCGAGTCTAATGTGGACCGTTGGGAGCCGATAACACGACTTTCGAGTAAAAAAACTACTCAGATCACCCGAACAACATGAGTATAGCAGTATAACGAAATATGTTTCCTGGAATGTCTAACAGGCCACTGAACACGAAGAACGTTTACAACCAGGTGGCTCATTGTGATCTTATTCATCTTTGCATATGTGTCATTAGCACTACACTTCTCCTATCCGTTAGACTTTCAGCTCGCGTCTCTATTCACAGACGAATAAAACCTGATTTCCCAGGTATTGATTCCTAACTCTCTGATATATCTCTTACTGCTCAATTATACTGCAAGTTATTCGTTTGCGAATCAATCTCTATGGACCGTTTTCCCAGGCCGGAACGTTTTGACGCTGATCCTAATGTTCCAGATGCACAGAAGCAGTGGATTCATTGGTACCACACCTTTTGTAACTTCCTGGAGTCTATTGAAACGCACAAACCCGATAAAGGGAAAATCCTGGTTAACTACATAGCCCCATCAGCCTTGGATTATATTGCTGAGAGCACCAACTTCAGCGAAGCTATACAATCACTGCAGAGCGTATATATCAAGTCTTAAAAGTGGCTTTCGTGCGCCACATTTTAGCTACCTGCAAACAAGAAAACGAATCTAACTTGGGCCAATTCATTCAGAGGCTCAAAGTCATTGCTAAGGACTGCAACTTCAAGACAGTCAGTGCGGAGCAAAATCGTGATCTCGACATTGGCGACGTCTTCATCACGGGATACTCTCTGCACAGATAAAACAACGATTACTAGAACAAGATGAGTTAAATTTTCAAACCGTATTCGATTTAGCGGGATCCCTGGAAATGGCACACCAACAATCACAGTCTTACCAAAACACCGTAATTTCCCCATCGTGTGCATCAGTATCCAACAGACCTGAGTCGCCTCCCAAAACTGCCAAACCTCCAGCTTCACCACAACCACCATACATTTCCGCGGCGTCCAATGAAAGGCGTTGGTTTTGCGGTTTTAGTCGACATCCACGGGCCAGATATCCGGCTCGGGAAGCAGTTTGCACGGGTTGTGGGAAGAAGGAATCCTAGGAAAGTGTGTCTTACTCATCCAAAAAAGAATACTTCTCAGGCAACTTCATTAATTGCAGCTACCTCTGGTTGGTTAACGCGAGTTGTCACCAGGATATAGATTAATGGTTCGGATCTGGAAGCGCTGATTGATACTGGCAGCTCCGAAAGTCAGGTCTCTGCTTTTGTTGCTCAGAAAGCAAACTAAGAGATTAATCCGTCTCGCAAGCGCATATCCATGGCCTCAAGGAAACTGTGGATGTGTACCGGTGGGCACTACAAGATGACGGTTACGTATAAGAGAGACATCTACCACAACATCAGACTTTCTGTAGTACGTAATCTGTATTCAGATGTCCTTCTCGGACACGATTTTTTTTTAATTACATGAGAAACTAGATTCCGTTCGGTGGCAAGAAACCACCCCTGTGTGTTTGCAGTCACACTGGCGCTAACGTTGAAGCTCCGTCGCCCTTCCGTAACCTCGCGCCGTAGTGTAAGACAAAAGCGACGAAGTCCAGAAGATACAGTCCCCGAGGACGATGCTTCCATTTACTCCGAAATAATCCGTCTCCACAAGAAAACATCATCGAGCCAACCTTTTCACCATGGAGAGCTCAGGTAGTGGTCACTAACAACGAAGGACACAAACGACGAATGGTCGTAGATTACAAACGAAATGGTCCAGAAGACTGCTACTTTTGAAACATCCAGTAGCTTAAACTGAAAGTGCTTATCATCAAACTCCTATCAAACCTGAAGCATGTTCGTACACGGCTTCCGAGGCCTGTAGTATACTTTTCGGAGCAACTAATGGCAACACTTGCTTTCAGAGAGCTTTTGATGAAATAGCCTCCAAATAAAAGCTGGTCGATACGTTTGTCTACATAGACAACGTTGCGGTCTGTGGAAAAGACTCTATGGAACATCAACAGAATTTAGATCACTTTCTGAACGTCGCTTAAGTGTACGGCACCACTTCCGATGACCCAAAAAGCGTGTTCGTAGTCAAGCAAGTCAAACTTCTAGCGTATGAAATTTCGAAAGGAATAATTGAGCCCGATTCCAAGCGATTAAAGTCTTTGCAAGAATTGCCTCTCCCCACCGATATCAGGGCTCAACAAAGAGTGACAGGGATGTTCATTTACTACGTCCAATAGATGCCATACTTCTTTGAGAAAATTTGTCCACTCGTTCATAATACGCAATTTTCAATGCTAAGATCCGTCCAAAAGTACTTTGAGGGTTTGAAGGAGGGGCTGAAGAGCGCAGTATTTACCACTGCCGATCCTCATGCGCCGTTAGTAGTTGAGACGGAGGCTTCTGATGTAGCTATCTCAGTTACCTTAAACCAAGACGGAGGACCCATAGCTTTCTTTCCTCGCATGTTATCTTTCATTGAGAAGTGCCATCCATCGGTGTAAAAAGAAACCTACGCGATCGTCGAGGTAGTGCGAAGATGGCGGCACATACTGTGGTGGATTAAAGGTTGATACTACTGCGCCGGGTATAAGTAGTGTGGTGGTGCAAGATGACACACCAACAGCGAGCCCTGCCGACTTCCCCAAAGTTGAAGATGACATCAGGATTACAGTTCCATGTGCACGAGAAGTCAACACAGAGGCAAGCACCAGTTGGTGAACACTCCATGGAAATCACGCAGATGAGCGGACGCCTCCAAAGTATTAACGAACAGACCTAGTGTAAGCCACTTTAGCAATAAACAAGTTACCGCCTGCCCCTTGGTTTCTAACAATACTACTTGGTAATTACCTCAAGTTAGTCACAGATCAACGTTCTATGGCTTTCATGTAGAACAGTCCGAACCAGAGGAAAATCAAAAACGATAAAATACAGCGCTAGAGGCTTGAACTTGCGCCGTTTTACTAGGATGGTATGTATCGGCCAGGTAAGTTCAATCAAGAAATCGACACACTCTCGTGTACCTACTGAAGCAGCTCACCTGATAATCCGAACCTACAATAACTTCATGATTCTCTGTGTCACCCGAGCATAATTCGCATGATTCATTTCGTCCGCGCCAAAAACCTACCGTATCCTGTGGCGGAAATCAAATGCAGGCTTTTGATTTGTGCTGTTTGTTGAGAGTTGAAAGCGAGGTTTCTTTAACCCCCTTTGGGAAATCTGGTAAAAGGCACTTTTCCCTCAAAAGCTCGAACTCGCTACCTGGTAACTATTGTGGATGAGTATTTTCGTTTTAAATCCGCTTTTGCATGTTCCGAGTTGACATCTTCCACTGTGATAAGT
The DNA here is from genome assembly GCA_944474145.2 of Dicrocoelium dendriticum. Classification (NCBI taxonomy): domain Eukaryota; kingdom Metazoa; phylum Platyhelminthes; class Trematoda; order Plagiorchiida; family Dicrocoeliidae; genus Dicrocoelium; species Dicrocoelium dendriticum. Next base: position 79,119,286 of record OX104068.1, on the reverse strand, counting down.
GGCGTCTGCCAGCTCTTTTGATGTTTGGTATGGTTGGCGGCGTCCGGTTTCGGTTTTGCCTGTCCCTATGGTCAGCCACAGGGCGCCTGCGCCTACAGAGGGACCATGGATGGCTTTTGCGCTGCACCACCCACAGCACCACCCACACACCTTATATCCACTGTAAACCCGAAGGAATAAGACCGGGAGACATGTGGATGGGAGCCAGGTTTCATCAATGGAGCTGGCCCACACTCCTTCACAGGCAAACACAAGCGCGCTATATTTAGGAACCAACCGAACACAAGACGGTGGCTGGAGCGTAGTCCGCTCCACACTGAGTGCATAGAACCACGATTCCAGCCTAACACGGCCACAAGAACCGTGCACCCCGTCCCCTCCAGCAACGGTAAACTGTCTCCTGGAGTCAGTATGGACGAGGTAGTGGGTAATAGACAGGTAGGTAACTTGTCAACATGCATATCAAGCGCAGCCACACCGGAGATGTCAAACAACAAGCAACCAGTTGAAATAGCATTATCATATAAAGTATATCAGTTAAACCATATGGCTATGCAGATATAACTCTTTGCTAAAGTAGCAGATGAAGTAGGTTGGTTGGCGATGGGTCCGCCATAAGTACAAAATGTCCGAAGTTACTTAAGATGCTACAAACGCAATAAAGTTAACGAAGATAAGTGCAATTAGCGTAAGCAACGTGTGCAAGGTTAGAAGAAATAGTTCAGGTAGACATTGTAGAGACAAGATAGCAAACCCACCAGCTGAAATAAAGAGACCCATCATGCAAGCAAGCGGTTAGTAAATCTAATGTAGCGTACCTACAAACGCTGCGCCGGTTCTGCCTACGTTCTCTGCAGGACCCGTCGTCGCTTCCTTGGTGGCCCCAAGTGCTCTCGCTCATGGCTCACTAGGCCTGCCTGACTCAGGCACTCGCGACCACATGTGCTACAGCACGATGCGCTCGATGTCGATGGAGTACAACCCATCGGCGCCTGTCGCTTCCGCAATTGCCGCTTCTTCTCTGCATGCATGTGGTCTTTCTCCTGCACCTCGGCAACTGCCTTCGTGATCAGATCGCGCCATGCACGCCGATCAACCACCTTCGATTCCCATGACCTGCAATCAAGATTAGAACGTGAGAGACTCACTTTGATCATGTCCTGGTAACGAAGCTTCGGTTTCCCCACATGCCGCTTCCCAACACTCAGCTGACCATATAATAGTTGCTTCGGTATCCGCGTCGAATCTATACGCCACACATGACCGAGCTACCTCAAGTGTCTCAGCAAAGGTATGCAATCCACTGTATACATTTCACTTCGGCACAACACTTCCGTATCTGCAGAATTCCTTGTGTTGGCGGCGTTTGGCGTAACATTCCATCTGCTTCGCCTTCTCCGTCCACCGTGCATTTTTAATGCGACGGAGCTCTAGGGTCAGCCGTCGTCGAATTGGCCCAAACTGTCTCTTCTTTCCCAAGTTACTGTGGTCTGCCACATGTTCAGCAAATGCTGCATTCTTCTCCGACACCAATGCGCCAAACGTTGCATTGTTCACATTAAACTGGTCAGGCCGCTTACCGCCTGCTCTCGCCGCTTTAGCGCGCGCCTGTGACCCGCCCGTGCACCCCCGCTTTGGGTCCGCTTCCCGCTTCCACGCACGTACCGCTTACGCCGGCCCCGCTTACCGCTCGACTTCCAGGCGGGCGCTTCCCGCTCCCCGCTTCCGCTGCCGCTGTAAGTTCCCGGCCCGCCGCTGCGACTTTCAGGCTTGTCCGTCCGCGCCCATCCGCGACCGCACGCTTCCGGCCGCTTACCCCTGCCCTTCCAGCTCCACGCCGCTTAACGCTTGCCGCTGGCGCCCGCTGCCCGCTACGCCGCGCTTCACGCCGCTGCCCGCTTGGCCGCGGGGCATTACGGACCGGACAGCAGTGGTTCCGGCCCCCGCTTCCGCGCCCCGCGGCTACGCGCTGCGCCAGTTCCGCCAGTCCCGCTTCCTCCGCCGCCCGCCTTCCGCTTCGGACCGCTTAACGGCGGCGGTTGCCGCGCGTCCCGCTCCCCCCGCTCCGCACCCTCGCCGTTCTCTCCCGCGCGGCGTTACGCGACGCTCCCGCTTCGCCGCGCTGCGCGCGCGCTCGGCAACGGCGCCCCGCCCCGCTATGCAGCCGCGCCGTCATCGCTTACGTCCGTTCGCCGGCGGCGATCTGCTTACCGCTTGCGCTGGCGCTGCCGGCGGTTCGCTTCGCCCCCGTTTGCGCTTACTCCCCGTCGCTTACGTCGCTTACCGCCGCCCGATTAGCGCCGCGGTCGCTTCCACCTCTCCGCCGCTTCCGCCCCGCCGCTGACCTCCACCGCCCCAGCCCCCGACCGCGCCTGTCCCCCCCGAGTCTCGCTTACCCGGCGGCTGGCCGCTCGCTTACCCCCTAGACGCGCTTTCCCGGCGTCGCTTTTCCGCTGTATCGGCTCTCCGGACCCCGCGCGCGGCGTCCGACGCTTGTCGTTTGCCGGCGCTCCCCGCCGGCTCCGAGCGCTATTCGGCGCCCCCGCTTCTTGGACGCTTTCACACGCTTCCGCCTCGCCCGCTTAGGTCTGTCGCGTGGCCGCCCCCCGCCGGACGCTGCCCACTGTGCGCCGTGCGCTCGCTTACTTCGCCCCCGCTTACGCTGACGCGCAGACCCGCTACGTTGCGGCGCCGCCCCGCTTACCGCGCTCCCGAGTCCGCTTGCGGCCCCCGCTCCGCGGTCACCGCCGCGTCTCCGCTTATCAGTTCCGCCGCCCGCTTACCACCCGCTTTACGCTGTGCTCCGCAGCGGCCGTCCCGCTCCCGCATGCTCCGTTACAGGGCCGCCGCCCCGCCGCGCTTATCCGCGGCGCGTGCCGGGCCGCTTCCCGCCTCCCCGCCACGGCCCGCGCGGGGTCGACGCTTACTTTGGCGGCCCCGCGCCGTCACTCCGCTCCGCTTTTCCCTCGGCCGCCGCCCGCTTCCGCGCGGCTTACAGTCGCCACACTCGCTTAGGCCCGTCCCCGGGCCGCCCGGGGGGGGCGGCGGGCGCCCCGCTTAATCGCCCGCGGCCCGGTGACCCCCTGTGCCGCCTGCGGGGTCCCGGCCGCTTCCGCTAGTGCGGCGCACACCCCCGCCTTTCGCTCTTTCCCCGCTTATCCCCGCCCAGCCTCTGCTTACCCTCCGCGCTCTCCCCCGCTCGGCGCTTCAGCCGCTTACCCCCGGCGGGCTCCGCTTACGCACAGCTTGCGTGCGCTGGGCACCGCGTCCGCTCGCTTACAGTTCCGGTCGTCACCCGCTCGCCTCCACCAGCTGAGCGCTTCGGCCCCCCCTTCCCGCTTACCCCCGCCCGGGACGCTTACGCGCCCCGCCCGCAGCGCCGCTTAACCCGCTTACCTCGGGGGGCTCGGGCGCGTTCCGCCGCCCCGACGCGCCCGCCCCGCTGCTGCCGCTTCAGGCCCTTCGAGCTTCTCCCGCTCCTGGGCGGCCGCTTACTGTTGCGCTGCGCCTCGCTCCGCCGCTTTACAGCCAGGCCACGAGCCGCCAGCGGCGCCACCACGCCGCGCCCGAGCTCCTCCCCGCCGGGGCGCAACCACCGCTTAGCGCGGCCCTGCTGCCTGCTCCCCCCTCCGTCCCCACGCCCCGCGATGACCGCCTTCGATTCCCCGGCTTGTCGCTTCACTCTCCGGCTTCCGCTTGCCCCTCGCCGCCACGCGGCGCCCTCGCCCTCGGCGCCCCCCCCTCGGCCGCTTGCCGAGAGCGGCCCGGCCAGCCCCGTCCACCCGCCCGCTTACCCGTTTCCCGCTTGGCCGCCCACCGCGACCGCCCGCCGCCGCACACGCCGCTTTGGGTCCCTCGCCTTCTCTCGGCGCTGGCCGGTTCGGCCCCACGGCCGTGACGACGCCACGCTTCCCGCTTAGCGCTCGCCGCCTGGTCGCCCGCTTAGGGCCCCCCACCCCAGCCCAGGCCCGCCCCCGCGTCTCGCCCCGCCCCCGCTTGCGCGCTTGCCGCTTGGGGCTCGTTTGCGCTTGCAGCCTCCCGCCCGTCGTGCCCGGCGGCCGCGGCGCCCGCCTCTCGGCCGCTTACACCGGCGGCCCCGGCTTTCCCGCTACCCTTCTCTCCCGAGGATGGCCGCGCCGCTCGCTTCCCCGGGTTGCGCGCGCACGCTTAGTCCCCTCCGCCGGCCCCCCCCGCTCGGCTTTCGCGTCGTGTGAGCCGCTTACGCCCCCCGGCGCTTCAGTCCCACGTCGCTCCCGTTCGCTTAGGCGCGGCGGTCTCGCTTACCGCGCCCCTCGGCCCACCAGCGTGCCGCTTACCAGACCGGACGCGGCTGACCGCCCGGTGGACGCCCGCGACGCTCGGGCGCCGCTTGCCGGACGGTCCGCTTGGTGCCGCTTACCGCTTGTACCGGCCCGCTCCGCCTGCTTACCTCCCCCCGCCCGGCCAGCCGCTCCGCCGCGGCTACCGCCCGCCGGCACCCGATTGCTCCGTGCGCTCGCGCGCTTGGCCGAGCCCTCAGCGGCGCGCTCCTGCCGCGGGCCCACGCTCGCGCGCCGCGCGCCCGGCGCTTCCGGCGCGCTGCTGCCGACATGTGCGCTTCCCTGCCCGGCTCCCGGGCGGCCCCGCGCTTCCCGCGCTCCGCGGCCGAGGCCGCCCGCTTTCAGCGCCGCTCGCTTCCGGGCGCCCCGCCGCTTCGCGCGCTGCCAGCGCACGCGCTCGCCCGCTTATCAGTTCCCCGCTGTACGCTTCTCACCTGTCGCCGCTTCCGCCGGCGGCCGGCGCCGCCCCCTTACCACCCCCCCCCGCGTACCTCGCCGACTTGCCGCTTACGCGCCCGATCGCTTGCCCGCTTACCGCTTACAGTTTGCGCCCCCGCGGCGCGCTCAGCCGCTTACCGCCCGCGAAGCGGCCGCTTAAGCCTCCGCTCAGCCCGCCGCCGGCTTCGCTTACAGTCCGCGCGCCCCGGCGCCGCTGACGTGCCGCTCCCGAGGAGTTCCCCTGCTTTGCGCCCCGGCTTTCTCACGACGCTAGGCGCTCCGGCCTCCCCCCCCGGGCCCGCGTCCCGGTCATTCGCGCGCCGCGCGTCCGGGGGCTCCTGCTTTTGCCGGGATACCCCCCCCGCCGCCGCTTCCCCCGCTTACCGCTTGCTCCCTCATGCCCGGGACCGTTGGGGACCGCACGCCGCTACCCCTCCACTTCGCGCGCTGCCGTTCGCTCGCTTTCGTGCCCGCTTTACGAGGCTCCGGCCGCTTGGCCCTGCCGCTCAGCGTGCGGCTGCGCTCGCTTGCGCTGCCGCTCATGCGCGCGCCGCTTCCCGCTTATAACCCGGTCGGCCGCTTGCCGCACGCTTATTCGCTCGGCTCGCTTCGCCGCTTCGCGCCCAGCCGCCGCTGCCTGCTTGCGCATTCGGCGCCTCGACTGCCGCCCCAGCCCCGGCTTACTGCTGCCGCGTCCGCGCTGGGC
>OX104068.1:78836300-79113324 GCA_944474145.2 Dicrocoelium dendriticum | reverse complement strand
ACTTTGATAAGCTTTCCTCATTTGTGGTATTAACTAAAGTAGATGTTCTGACCTCATGAACTCATCGCCGATTCCTTCGCAATCAACTTATTTTATGCGCTCCTTTATTGAGGACTTGTGCCGCCGTGTCTGTACGCATTATCCGAGTTATTTCATTTATTTTGTCGTTTCAATTAAATGACCGTTGCTTTATATCCTCTGTGAGTCTGCGTTTGATGTGTATGTTGACAGGGTGCCTACCTGTCTATTACCCACCATCTCGTCCATCCTGGCTCTAGGAGGCAGTTGGTTGTTACTGGAGAGGACGAGTGCACGGTCCTTGTGGCCGTGTTTGACTCGAAGAGCGGTTCCATGCAGTCAGTGTGGAGCGGTCCACGGTCAATGCCTCGCCATGTGTGCATTTGGTTCCAACCTAAAGCGTGCTTGTGTATGCGCGTGAAGAAGTGCGGGCCGGCTCCGTTGCTGAAACTTGGCTCCCATGCACAAGCCTTCCGGTCTTATTCCTTGGATTTTACAATGGATATGAGATGTGTGTATAAAAATGTTGGTGGTGCAGTGCAAGCCATTTTTGGTCTTGCGGTGGCCGCGTGTATCCTGTGGCTGGCCACAAGAACCGGCAAATCCGAAACCGGATATCGCTAACCATACCAAGCAAAATAGAAGGTTGTAGAGAATATACTCGTCTACTACTTCTAATTTGTAATGCAGTGTTACAATGTAATGAGATTTTCAGCGTGATGCATGCAAACGCTCCGGTAGTACATTTGAAACGGAACCGCCATAACCAATGTCTCCTTTGCTTGTATTACAAGGCTTGGAGGACCCAACGCACCATGAACGCAGGGATTCAAAAGTCAACCCCCGTTATCTGCTTTTGTAAACACGTGTATTTACTTGCCTGCCTTGTTCCAAGCACATTTCATGTCGCAAGTTAAAAACATCTGCTTCGGTCTCGCTTGCACCTTCTCGAATTCGGCTCATTGAAGCTTCATTGGCTTGCATGACTATTGTTTCGTACAAGTTACTGCTTTAGTTACCCGGTCATTGATTCTCATTTGCGCTACCTTTGCAACCGGGACTTCTCCTACGTGCCTCCAACCTGCCATAGGAAACTTCGTAAAACTTGCGGCGCTGGTGGTCCTACAATTATGAGCAAACGTGATTTCAGCTCACCGAAGATAGAGTACTTTGTCCGAGACACATTTCAGCAGATCAAATACCTCGGTTGTCAACTGCGTGCGTTCAGCCCTGATGAAGAATTTGAAAACGCGCACGTTCAAGTCACTAGGCACCCCTCTGCAGCGCCATAAAAACCACTCGGCTCGATCCTCCTCAGTTTCTTAAGCGGAGAAGCGTTGCAGCATGTTCTAACAACTAGGATTCCTGCTACTACACCCGTAGGTAAGATCTGGTCCGCACTGCGTAAATTGGTTTCCAAAGGCCACCCCATCGCACACTATTGTGACGTATTCTTCGCTCAACGTTAGCTGCTCTCAAAGAAAGCAGATGCCTTTCTCACAGTTCTCTAAAAATTGGCTCACAAACGCCTTTCTGATCTTCAGTACGCAGGTCAGGAAAAGCGGATATGTGAGAGTTGCGCGATGGGACTAAGCCACTAATACCCCCTGACAAATATACGTTAATCTTTTCTCGTTCACTGGCTGAGGTACTGGAAACAACAGGAAGTGGGAACTTTTGCAGCATTTCAAAACCGACCGAAGCCATCTTGGTTACGACTGTCATACAACTTTAGGCCCATCGACCGACTTTCCTGCAGCGGATCATAGGCACCAATCCCCGCAACAAAAGTCGCCCGTGGAGACCTGCGTATACCGTCAGCGTTTCTGCAGAAGTGCTCAGAGCTGTGGCCACATCCAGCCTATAGTCCTTGAAAAATCCCGATGTATGTCGGCTTTGCATAATTGTCAGTTTTTGGTATCTACGGTTACTTGTAATCCACAAGGTAAAACACTGACGATAACTGGGTCTTTAGATGATATTAGTCTGCAATTTTTGATTGATACTGGTGCTTCTTGCTCTCTACTGCGCCTTGACATCTCGCACCGCCCAAGGAAGGTCCACACGTTTACTTGTCAGCAGCCTGGTGTTGTCAACGCCAAAGGGGCCGATTTTCGAACACAGTTCGCACTGACAGCAGGCGTAAGACCTGGGGTGGTACCCATTCATATGTTCATAGCTTGGCCAAAGTTGACGTGGGAAGCTAGCTTAGGAATGGAGTTGCTCACCCGACATGTTTGTGCAGTTGCGCTTGGATGGGGCACCGTGTTGAGGAGTCTGCCGCCAACCGTCTTCGACCATCACCAGGACGGTCGTGGAACGTCTACTATAGCAGCCCCGTATTCAGTAATATAGGAGGTTAATGAGCCGCTTGTTGGACGCGCTAACGTTATCACAGAAGATACTGAGCAGTTAATCTCATTGCTACGAGAATTTGAGGTGCTTTCCACAACTAGGTCTCTTAACTGTAGGAACCCAGTTAAACCACAGATTTACACTAGGTCCCATTGACCTATTCATCAACCTGCGCACAGGTTGCCGGTTCATTACGGACCGCAGATGGTCTCTAACCAAAGAAATGCTATACATACACGTAGCATTCGACCTTTGCCATCACTGTGGACGTCGCCACTGGCTTTGCTGAAGAAATAATACGGGAGCTAGCTGATTTGGGTTGATTATCGAAAACTAACGAGGTTACATGTAAAGATACATTTTCACTGCCCCGTCTTGTGGCCACATTCCATGCGCCCTACGGTTCATGCTATTTCTCTATGTTGGACCCTGAAAGCGTTTACTGGCAAGAAGAAGGCATACTCAAGACCGCGAAGAAACGACGTCCACTGTTCCCAGCGGTCTATATGAATAGGATAATCTGTCGTTTGGTCTGGTTAACGCTTCGACTACGTTTCAGAGACTAATGCAGAAAGCCCTGGAGAGCCTGTGACCTGGTAGCCACTTAATTTATTTGGATGACGTATACGTTTATGAGCGAGCATTTAAAGAGCATAACCGGCGGCTGCGCTTCCTACTGGAACGGCTTTACGTGCAGAAGTTGAAACTACCGGGCTCAAAACGTTAACCTCTTGAGTGTAGTCAAGAACTTGTTCAACGGATATCCCAAAAAGGGGTGAAGACCGACCTCGCCAACTGTAAAAATTTACTTCTTGGACATAACTTAGGACGACAGCAGCACTCAGCAGCTGCTTGGAATTGGGTTGGTATTATCGACGGTTTATTTTTAATATTGCGGCTATCAGTATCCGTATATAATTTAACTGAAATGGGAGGAAAATGCTGCTGGTCTGACGGAGGGCAGGATACATTTGTGGAGTTAAAAGTTCTTCTTACAACACCCACAATCTTGGCTCCCCTGACACATCACCACAGCCGGGAGTTTCTTACTGCCTACAGATGCGAGCGGTGAAGTGCTCGGTGCAGTTTTACCCCAGAGAACAACGGCGGGCAAAGTTGTGCTCTCCTACACTATTTGCCTCTTAGATAAACGCAATAGGAAATACAGCACAACTGGACGGCAACTACTTGCGGTAGTCATTCGCAACTAGCCTGGATCTTAACGGGATGAGACGGTTTAAATACCTCGTTAACCCATTGGGTTATACCTGGTGATGCATGGGGGCACCTTGCGAGCTACTCCTACCAGGTTGGTCATTGGTGATTGGTCAGAAAATCTCAGTCTCCTGGTCCTCCATGTTAGAGTTTGAAATGGGTTTGCGACCATTTTGATCAAACAAATCATTACCACTTTCTGCCGCCTTGCGGACAGGCTTTTGTACTAAACGCTTTGGATGAGGACCCTAATCGTCCGCATGTCTAGGTCTGGGCGCCCTGGCAGTACCTCAGGCCACATAAACCATGACATGTTCTTCAATCATAAGCTTCCTCCTGCATCGGTCGTCGAGCAGTTTATCAAGCCTCGCCTTAGCTGCTGCATACAGCAGGGCGAATAAGCAAAAGCATATTACTGCTGGCGCCTCCCTTTCTTATTTTCCAGCTGTTGCTCTCACTTTCATCCCGTCCCCGATTATTAACCTTCCTATAATTCCTAGCTTACTTGACAGCAACAGAAGTGCCACTGGAGTATAACCATCTGCAACCACCACCCCACAACAGCTATCGGACACCTATCGGCAAAAGTCCCTTATAAGCCCACGCTATCCCGTTTCCATGGTGACGTTGGATGTTTACGCTCTAACACAAACAGATCAACAGGTTGCACGCGCACGCACTTTGGACACACTGGACCTTAATACGTGTTGTGCCTCCGAAACAAGGATAAAGGACTCTAACGGGGTTATATTAATTAGCTGCACCCGTCTTATCCTCTCCTGCTTGGTTGCAAGCATCCGGAAACCCTGATGCAGCCATCACGGGTGAAGCTGGTGTAGGCATTATTCTAACTTCCAAGGCTGAGCCAACGTTGGTTGATTGGATTCCGGTGAACATCAGTTTATGTGCAGCCCGTTTGACGACATCAGCTAAGATAGATTCATGAAGCAATACAAAACGCTGTTTGTTTGTGCTTGTCGCTTAGGCTCCCACCGACTGCAGTTCTATAGCTTTCAAGGACATATTCTAGCACGAGCTTAACGCGGTACAACGCAGTGCTACTAGTTCATATATTATAGTACTTGCAGGGGATGTGAACGCACAAGTAGGGCGTTTGAGCTATACAGAAGCTCAGCTGGGTGGTAATTATGGGCCTAACTACGTACGGACTGACAACGGTGAGCGTCTGCTGCAACAGGGTGGGGAGCACCAGTTGTTTCTTAGTAGCACTGCTTTTAGACACATTGGGCGCTGAAGTGCCAATTGGCGCCATTCTGTAGCTGGTCAGCAATGGACCCAAACTGACCACGTGGCCATACGCTACAGATGGCGTGGTTCTGTCCCGTAGTGCCGCATGTACAGGAGTACCGCTTGACGCTGAGCATGCATCGGCATGCTGTGGTTTCTCGATGAACGTTACCGGGAGGGACAGCAAGCGCCTCCTCCAATTGGTAGCGGAGCAATTGTCTCAGCCGTCAGTCAAACACGCTTAGCAAGACGGACTATGTACCGAACTTTCAGTGTCTTGTCCTAAGGATAATGAGCTTCAGTGGAATAGGATCTCGGCCGCCACGCACGACGCAGGAGCATCTGCTTGTGACACCATCCATTGTCGATGCACCAGTCCCTGGATATTCGAGAAATCGGTGGACTTGTTGGAATCTAGAAGACACTTTCCGGTTGGCCCTGAACACAATGGGACCAAAAAGGCTATTAGGCGTGAACTAAAGCAGAGCCTATTTGCTGACAAAAAAGCCGGGTGGACCAATAGAGCTCAAGGAACGGAGCAGACAGGAGCAGTGGGCGATTACCGGAAGCTCTTCCAGCACATCCGCACTACTGATCCCAGAAAACCAGGCGTCAGCGAAACAAGCAGAGATAGCGCAGATGCATTGATACACAACATAGAGAGCCGTATGGCTCGTTGGGCGGAATATTTTCAAGATCACTTCAGCTGACCCCTGCTCCCGGACCTCTTCCTATTAAGATGATGCGGGACGAGCCATGGACGGTTAGTTTAGAGCATCCGTCGGAGGCTGAGGTCCGAAATGCCATCACAGCCCTCAATCGTCTTCGTGCCGCTGGTTCGGATTCCCTCCCACATGCACTATTTAAGGATGGTGGGGAGGTCCTCTGCAAAGCACTGACCTCCCTGTTTGAATAAATAAATAAATATTTTGTTCTCTACTATGCGAGGCTCGCCAATTGAGGCACGATCAGGTATGTACAGCCGTACAGACATTTTACGGCAACTGTTCTGAGCGTAGATAATTGTTCATATGTCCATGCTTGGAACTGTGCAAAGGTGAACATGCGAAACAACGATTTGGTTGTGGTGGATCGGGACCCATTTGGTTGGACATAAGCGCTCTGCCATATATTTCACTTATACCTCAAAAAATAAAAGATTAAGAATCCTGACTGATCCAATGGAAGATAATTGAAGAGAACGCCAAAATGAGGACGCTAATTAATCTGCCAGTGTGAAGTTATGGGCTGTGACTTTATTAGGTGGGGAGTCACATTCGCCATGTGCAGCGTTGATAAACGGACATTTGTGGCTTTTTATAGGGAGAACGCTTGCCAGGCAAAAACCCACCACGTCCTGAAACACTGTTGCCAATCCATTGAATGACAAGTTGTAACTGGATACGTTTCAAGTTGAACGTTTGTTTGCTCCGTTATTCGCAGTCAAGTGGCGTCCAATTTTTCTGCTGAGTGACGCGTGCTTGTGTCCTGTCCTGTGCCAGATCGGTAGGTCAGGAACTAAACATTCTTTCTGGATATGATGTGTTGATCATCTGCAGAACCACGTGAAGTCACCGAAGGATAGACGTTGAAATATGTTAAGTGTTGGAGGATAGGATAAGGTTACGAAGAAAAAATTGCAGATATCCCTGGGTATGTAGTGAGATTGATTAGAAATATGGAAAACTACGGCCATTTGAGTGGTCAAAGCGGATTAAAGTGCTTAGAAGGACCGATTGCTCAAGCTTTCTATCGGCAGGAGAATGTGCCTTCCGAAGTCGAAAGTCCTCCAGCCGAGAGATATGTGGAAGAGGTAGTGTTAGGTAAATTGAACTCAGTGGTTCAAGCCGCAGAAGAATTGTATCAGTGCAAGGTATCGAATGCTTTGTCCGGTTGGTAAGTTGTAAAAGAGTTGATAATTTCCCCTCACGTCCACGTAAAGGAACTGTGTGCCTTATGTTGTTGTCGCAACGGTGGACAATTCCTTGGGTGCGTGTCGCCGTACCTGTGACAGACTCGGGAGAAAAAAGGAAGTGTCCAGGCTGCTTGGAGTGAATCGATTATAGTTTTAATATGCAAGCATGGCAGCCGCACCGGCGGTTCTAGCCACAGGGGTATTAGCCGCATGCCCGTTGTGACAAACGTATTGGCCACGATTAGCGTTCGTCGCCTCAGTGCCGAACGGGAATCTCGGAGTGGGGAAAAGCAGGCCAGTTTCTGCCCAGGACGTGGTTGGATAGACCATACCTTTACTTTGCGGCAAGTGCTTGAGCAGCGCCACGCATACCACTGACCGAGAATAGCTGTTTCCTCGGTTTAAAGGGTGCGTTTGATTCAGTCGGTTGATTGATTCTGTTAGAAACACTTGCGCGGAAATGTGTTTCCACGAAATATGTGAATATCCTTCGTGCTCTATACTCGAACACTACAGGTCGCGTCAGGGTCCACGGTGTCCTAGCGGATAGCTTTCCGACTACAATTAGCGTTAGTCGGGGTTGTTCGCTTTCCCCATGACTGTTCAATTTCTTCGTGGATGGTATCATGGCTGGTTAGCCAAACAGCCTCCTCGTGATGCTAGTTTGGAGGTTCGGGTTTACTTACTCCCAGCAAATACTTCGGCCACATTGCTCCAGGATTTGAAGGGTTTTCGCCTTGCAAGCGTTCTCCCTTTAAAAGCCACAAAATTCGGTTTAACCACACTGGGACGTGGCGGTTGTGACTCGTCACTAACTTAAGTCACCTATCGTTGATCAAGACAACGGCTTCAAGTACACAGACAGCAAGCCTCCATTTAGCACTAGCGACACTTGCAAACATCTTCAAGCAAAACTGCAGGAAAAATTTACCAATCTCATGAACAAAGCTAAACACGCCTGCATGCAAATGTACATATATTCAAGTATAAGCGTATGCGAAAATCCCGTTGTTCCATTATACATTAAACGATCACATTTTGTACTCCTAACATAACCATGCCTGCGCACAGCGTGCCTCGCTTAGTCGAAAAGACACAATTTACGTATTCATTTATTGACTATGTGGAATATATCGTCTTGCTTTTCGACCACGTTGCGGAGGAGCAATCAACCCTGAATAGGATACCTGGAGTGGCCTCATTATTTTTCGCACTTTGCACCTTAAAAGTGCAAATTGTTGCTGCAGGACCACCAGCCACTTGCTGACCATTGACCCTTGCAAACGAGGAAGTCGAAGTGGTTGATCACTTCACTTATCTTTGCAGCTGCATCAGCCAGAATGGGCGCATAGAAACTGACGTCAACTTAGGCATTGTGATGGCCACAGCTGCCTTCATGTACCTGCAGCCTCTGTGGCGAGAGAAGGGGTTTTCCCTTCGTCTAAAATGCCGTGTATACAAAACCACAGTGAGGGTCTTTCTGCGCTTTGGTAGTGCAACTTTGCTACTTCGGTCTGAAGACCTGAGGCGCCTTCAAATCTTTGGTCCCCGTGGTCTGCAAAGCATTGCCGGTGTTGGATGTTACCTGCTTGTCCGCGACGATAATGTGCTTAGGCGAGTACTAAGTAGTGTTAATCACGTTAGCTGCCTAGAGCAACAGATAGCACTGAATAATTTGCCTTGGCTCCGGCACGTGCTGCGTATACCTGGTCACCGAGTACCTAGAAGTGCCTTGTTCAGCCTACCAGATGTAAGGTGGCGCAAGACTCGAGGTGAACATAAGTTGACTTGGTAGCGAAAAAGTCACTGACGACCAAACTTGGTGCCGTTGTTCCTTCTCGCCTTCCGCGCTGGAGTCCACATAACACGCCTTGTGCTCGGCTTGGGACTTTACATTATGTGGTTCGCAACCGACGCCAGTGGCGCGTCTGCTGACGTCTTCTAATCGGAATGCCTGTTTAAAGTGTGTTTGGTGCTTATTTATCTGCGGGGTACTAGCTGATTATGGCACGGAGCAAGGAAATCCGCAAGTAGGTTGTCTCGCCGATGCTGCCTTTGCACGATAGCTAGCTGTTTGTGACGATATGTTGTTAACAAAAATGTGTAGCCGCCTTGACCCTGAATGTTTGGTCAGGGCGGTAAAAGTTTTAGGCAAATCCCCTTTCTCTCTTTATTATAATTGTTTATTCCGTGGGACATCATGGTTGTATGGTTGCGTAGCATCTGTTCAAGTAGCTGATGTACTGCTGTTGATGATGCTGCTGACTGGCGGTGTTTAGCCTTTTGCGACATTTTCCACCGTACCTACGTGGAAACTCATTGCGAGACCGCGCTGCTCATCAGCCACTACAGTGTTTAGAAGGTTCCGTGAGCCAAGGAGTCAGGCAGCCAGGTGTTAGGAACAGCTCAGGAATACGCAATTACCTGCGAATATAGTTTTGGGACACGAAACTCTAAGTCAGACGCGCTGTCAAGGCTATGGAGATCCGAACAACCCTATTTGCTTTCTGTAACCCCAGAGACCGGCATTGCGCGGACGAAAGAGCAAGCATGTGATCCGTACCTAACTAACACCTGCGGCCGACAGCTGAACAGCGCATCGAAACCCACTGCTACTGAAATTAGTGAACGTGCCACAAAAGAGAGCTTCCTACTCGGGCACTGGAAGGATTGGGGAACTATAGACGGTGTTCTGTATCACGCTGATAAATCCCGTCCAAAACTGCTTACCCCGATGGTAGGACCATCTGAAATATTGCAAAATTCATCAACAATTTGGCCACTCCAGTCAGTGGAAAACGGAGACTGCAGTTCATCAATGGTACTAGTGGCCGGGCATCCACGCAGACGTTGATAAATTATGTGCGCCATGTGAGTTCTATGCTACTTTGAAACCAGTTGTGCTTGCCCATCGCGCTTCTTTGAAACCAATAGTTACCTCAGAACCAGGACCATTTATTGGAGAATATATCCTCGGTCCTTTACCAATAAAAGGAGCGGAAACTACTTCATGCTAGTTGTAAAGCAAGAAAGAAAATTTGATGTATCCCAGCCTGGATTGCATACCTAAGGAGAGGTACCTATATTCCATGATTATTCAGCTACTTTACACTGCTTTACCGTCTCCCACTATCGGTTACCCAATCATATACATCTTTCTTTCACTCGAGCACTGATATATCCTTGACGTATATTTCTCAGCAAGTTAAGAAGACGAAAACTGGTAGATGTATGCATTTCGTATTGTCTCCTCAGTACCATTAACAATAACCGGTATGCAACTATATACTTTAATATGCGTGTGACCGAATAAGCATGAGGTGAAAAATGAATGACGAAAGTTTCACCCCTATGTCCACGGCAGTCTTAAGCTGCTAAATAATTGCTTTTGAACACACAGGGCTGGCTTCATCCGGCTTATCGCAACGGCCTCGGCGAAACGGAGGAAGCGGGGATTAGGGCGACGTAATACAAGTGTGAACGCTGATCCGAGCTCTATCCGGTGACGCGTATCCCGTAGGTGTTTGCCTATTGAGGAAGCTGGCGGCTTGCGTAAACACGGAACTTCAGTGGGACAGGGATGCTGGTCGATTTCACGTTGAAACCATCTTGGCAAGTGTTCCTTTATTCGGGAAGTCAAAGACCGATTGGTTCTGCCTATGTAACTGTCACCGCAGTCGCATACGAATTTGTATTTGCAGTGTGAGTTGGCCCCTATGGGTTGAGCTTCCTTCGTTGGAGGCACCGGCAAGTTACAGGTTCTATTGATGACCACAACCTGAGCCGCACAGTAACTTCTCTGCGTAACAGAGATTAAACGTTTCGTGGTTTTCAATACAGTAATGTCACCCTTGAATGGCAACTCGATATAGATCTTTTTCTTGGCTGCCGTATGCACCAAGTCTTTCGGGCCTCGCTGTTGGCTGTGTCTCTCTATAAATCTACGTTGATAACCATTTGCAACCAGTGTTGTTGTAATTAACTCTAGCTCGTCGGCTAGACAATCAGCGGAGCAAATTTGTCTAGCACGACTAACTAAAGTTTTCACAAAGGTCCGCTTGTACCGCACTGGTGTGAAGCTGGTAAAGTGTAGGTATTGGCCGGACCAGGTTGCTTTTTTGTAGATAGACCTTCTAATGAGCCCGTCATCTCTGCGACTGATGAGGATGTCTAAGAATGGCAGACAGTTTTTCTGTTCCACTTCGCAGTTGGCCCGCAAGTGGGTATGTGCGCAGTTGAGTTGCTGCACCAACTGGACAATCTACTGCTTTGATGAACAAAAGGCCAATATGTCATCAACATAACGCTTATAGTATGGCAACTGGGCTATTTCTGTGGATATGCCTCTTTCTATCATCAGCGTGAAGAAATCGGCAAGTACAGGACCTAGTGGGCTACCCATTGCCACACTATCGATTTGTCGATATGGGGTGCTCTGAAAGTGAAAGCCAACATTTGCTGTGCACGCAGTAAGGATTCCTTTAGAAATTCGAGTGGAATTGGTAATGGATAACTAGAGTGTGCAGTTAGCTCACATATGTATTCAACAGTTTGTTGTAGTGGGACGTTGGTGAATAGTGATTCAACATCTAAGAAACACATGATCTTATCGGAGAGGTTGATGTCATCTAAGTCACCGATAAGTTGAAAAGAATCTTTAAGACTATTTGGATTGGACAGTTGTCGTAGAGGCGAAAGTATCTTCACTAGCCAGCGAGCCAATTTATGCTGCGGTTCATTTACCATTGATAGAATCGGCCTAAGTGGTACTTCACGTTTGTGCGCCTTCGGTGACCCGTATAGGTGCGGAGTAGTGCTTCCACTTGGCTTCAAACAATTATAGGTGTCACTATCAATCACCCGATGAAGAAGAAGCATTTCAACATGAGCAGCTATGCTAGCTTCAACGTCGGACACGTTCTCCATCTTATTAATTCGTTCAAATTTACTCGTGTCTTTGAGTATGCTACCCTTTTTCTGAGCGTACTCGGCCTTGTTCATAACCACCACTCCAGAGCCCTTATCCGGTTTCATCACAACTGCGTTCTTAGTACGCAGTTCGCGTAGCGCCTGAAGGTGTTGGTTTGTAAGTGCGCATTTTTAGTCACTGGCACAGTCTTAACTTCGTGGGCAATGTCGGTCAATTTGTTTCTAAACCAAACAACACTCTCAGGACTGGTTGGTTGAAGCTCCTTAAATTGATCAAAAAGGTTTTCAAACTGAGCATCTATAAACAACCCGTTCAGTCTTCTAGGAGGAATTTTGTAATCAAGCCCATATGACAAAGTTTCTAACTGCAAAGCGTCTGGTTGTACATCTGATAAATTCACCACGTACTTACTGGGATCACGAACGATTGGCACCTCATCCTGGCTGTTTGTAAGCGAGTTCTCCAACCGAGTGTTCCAATTTCGCCTTGTACGGTCGGGAGTGGATTTGCAATAGTTAGCGAACACAACACGACAACCCAAAGATAGATCCTCGACCACATGGAGTAGGCGTGCGTGAGTTTCCAGTAAACTCAGAAGTTTGGACTCGGCCGTCTCTAAGTGAGCGGATGCCACGCGTTTGAGGTTAGCCACAGATGATCTGAGTTCATTTCTACGCAGCAGTGTGAGAACCGAGCGGGGGTATCTACGCAGGAGAATACATTTCCTAAGAAAGGAAATTTCCGCACGTGCGTACACGATCTTGCACTTCAGGCTGACTATACGATGAAGCAACTTGATAGTTTCAGCGGAAATGCGTCGTTTGAGAAATTTAAAGCAGTTAGTTCCCTTCAGAAATTTTAAAAGCACGGTAAGAAGACGAAAACTGGTAGATGCATGCATTTCGTATTGTCTCCTCAGTACCATTAACAATAACCGGTATGCAACTATATACTTTAATATGCGTGTGACCGAATAAGCATGAGGTGAAAAATGAATGACGAAATGAATGAATGATGAAAAATGAATGAATTGGAAATTCCACGGAATAGGTTTAATCTACTCCTTAGTGCACAACACGGATTCCGGAAGGGGTGTCCGTGTCTGCTAACTTTGTTAATTGCTCGAGTCAAAGCTTGCTTTAGCTAAAGCAGTGGACAATGGCCACCGTCGAAAGCAGTTGTCTTACCATCCACTTGAGACTATCACAAAAGTAGAGCTCCTACGTTGTAACTGGTCGCGTCTTTCACTGCATATCTGCATGCTTGCAGGTTAGAGAGCAGTGTGTATATGTGGAGCACAGCTTATCCTTTGGGCAAGCCGTTCTTTGCGGTGCCCCGTAGGGTTCGATCCTTGGACCACTGCTGTTCTCCATCTACGTGAACGAGCTCCAAGGGGAGCTCGTTGTACCGGCGATATTACTTTCCGACAATCTTAAGCTTTGGAATGTTGTAAATGACACTGAGGATTCTGAAGCAATTCAGTCCGCTATAGACACACTGGGACCGGTCTACGTTGTGGCCATGGCCAATTAATCGAGCTAAGTGTTCCTTGCTCCTTTATGAGTAACTCTCCCACAGCGAAATACATGCTTGGTGGGGTCAAACTCCGTGTTGTCTCCAACCAGACGCACTTAGGCGTCGTCCATTCCTCCTCGTTGCATTCTGGTAACAACTGGAAGAAGGCCGCAAGTAGGTGTTTCAGGATGCTGTGGTTAATACGCCGTTCGTAGGGGCTCTTAACGGCCGACATTTTTGTGAAGCCGTGCTCAGCTTTCATTTTTCCGCATCTGCAATACTGTGTCCAGGGTTGCCCGCCCTGCATTGTTCGGGACAAAATGTAGCTCGAGAGGGTTTTGAGAGTAGCTGCTAAATTGGCTGAGTAGTTGAGAGGACAAACATACTTGTGTGTCTGCTCTACCTTGGGTAGGTATACAAGGCACTACCGACGGATTAGATGAGAAGTTATCCTTACTTACCGCACTTTAACTGGAAAAGTTGTACTGGACTTGAGCTGGCTATGCAGCCCCATTAATTTGCTTGAATTCGCGGTCATTCCCAGACGCTACTAAAACCACGTTCCGACCGGATCAGGGTGGAAACTCTGTTATCGCGTAGGTTTATCAAGCGCTGGAACGCGCTTCCAAAACCTTTAGTTAGTGCACCTAAGCTTAAGGGCTTGGAGCGCAAGTTAGACGCGCTTGGCCGAAAACGTGGAACGTTTACCTTCTGCTGGCCATATCCATCTTCCAAATATGAGTTTATATCCTGTCATTCTCTTCATTATTTGGGTTTTACCTTCCTTTTAAGGCCCTCCTTTATTTTGTATCTTCCATGTATTTTCTAACTCTTCCTCTCTTCACGAAACCTACACAGCGAGGACTGCTAGTGCAGGGAACGTGGGCAGCCATTTGTGGACCATTGTGCGGTTCGGGTGTTTTGATTTAGCTCAATCAATAGTCACTAGCACTTTACATTTTCTGGCTCAACTATCCGCTCAAGAAGAAACGCTCAAGAGATTTTCCTACCGTTCCAATCCTATCTGAAGCTGAATTTGACTCTGATAGTTCTTGTTAAACGGAAACTGTTGCCTTGCGTCATTTGTTACAGTTTCAAGATAGACCTTTTCTGCCCGGATGCCAAATGCAGTCTCAATATCTTTGGTATTCTAACTCGTACGGAAAGCCGTATGTTTGTAGTGACACGCAGTGCGGGCTGCTGAAACACCACCAAGTCTGAAGGGCAGAGTATACCGCATTGCACTCGCTGTTAGAAAGCTGAGGAAAGGTTTTTGTTAACCCGTAACTAACGTGCTGGCGGGAAACATTTTGAAGCGCGTCTTGAGTACCATCTCATCGCTCGGTGATGGATATTTAGCGGCAATGTAAGATCTGGCAATATAATTACCAAACATAAAGTGAAAATCAATGAACCACATTATTGAAAAGATAAGATCCTGGATATAAATATAAAAGGTTAGCTTTAACATTGCAACATCATCAAACTGACAATCTGTTACCATATGCATCCACGTTTTGATGCGAGTATTTATCAATTTGTTTTCTATGTACATATACATACATACATATACATACATATACATATATATATACATATAGGGATATATATCTACATTCACAAAACAAACTGATTATTGCTCTCAGTAAAACGTGGATGTATATGGTACCATGTTGTGAGTTTGATGAGCTTATAATGTTAAAGCTAACTTTTTGTAACTGTATACAGGCTTTTATCTTATCACTAGTGTGTTTCATTGATTTAATTTCAGTTTTAGTAAATATATTACCAGAACTTTTATTCTTGCTATATGGAATGTGAAATGCCAGGTTCTAGCGTTGTTGCCTTAATTGAAGCTTTCATTAAGTCTGAACACTAGTTACTATAGTCAGCAGTTTCCAAACACTATCAGTAGGTAAGCCACAAAATAAAAAATATATCTTTCTTATTGTTGACAATGAGCGCACTTTAAAAGTTCTAGACCCAATAATCAGACATTTTGCTCTCCACTTATACTCTCTTGGCCCCATATACTTAGCTTTATCTGGTATACATGTGCCTTTCGCTATTGTCAACACTAGTAGACAGGCATAAAGAAAACCAGATCCTCTACTTTAACTGCTTTTGCTCGTAAAACACTCGCATTTCCAGATTTCATTTCACTGGCACGAAAGCTAACCAATGACAGAGAGGCCCCTGTCACACTGGCTGGCTGGAGCACCAGAAACTTTCCATCACCACTTTTCTTATCTTGGCCGTCCGTGTGTCATTTCTCTTTTAGCTGGCTCCAAAGCCTACCATGCGTTATGCGTAATGGCGGGTGAACGACCAGCTCCCACTGGTTTTTGTTACTATTCTACTCCTGATTTACCTTATCGCTCTTTGCTTAGGGTGCTAGAACAGCTCTTGCCAAGAAAATCACAAAAGAAATAGTCGGTGTGACATTAGAGTACCAGTTAACATTGCCAACTGGATGAACACCGCCGGCACTATCTTCGGAACTTAAAAATGGAGAGAAATAAAGCGAAATTCATCAAAGAGCTGCACAATAGTGTGCACCTACACATGAGGCATAACAATACCTCAAGTATGAGCAAGCTCAACCACCAGAAGTAAAGTTGTTAAAGCCCAACCAATGTAGACCAAAGCGGATTTCACGCCCAAATGCAATTAGCTAAATTTTACTAAAATTTCCCATGCTTATTTCTTTATTATTGGTGGCAGGCTCCTATAGCTCACTGACGTTTGAGACAGAGCATCATGAATATAGAAAATCGGCTCTAAGGGATAAATCTTGTGATGTTTAGCTAAGTAATGTGTGTCTTTTGTAGGCCGAAATCTGTCAACGGATCTGAAAGATCCCCTGGGTTACTCAGGTAGACCTGGCTCATGCGGGCTTGTTGTAAGCTTTAGAAAAGCCTAGGGGCTTAAAAAATGCTAAACTCTATTTCACTGGTTGTTTATGTGGCTCAGTATCCACTGAAAATGGTATGCCGTGGCCCTCTAACCGTGAGTTAATTACAAGCTCCACTGAATTCCCATGTAGATATAATATTCCATGCTGGATTTCTAGCGTTTTCGCGCAAGATCATCCCTTATCTGCATATATTTGTCATGTATGCCTGCAAAGTTTACTTTTCGACCACCTGCGCAGCCCGTAGTTGTCGCAGGGTATTACGGGCTAATTAGAGCATTTCTGGATAGCTATGCCTATCTAGAACATACGCCGCTTCCCTACTTTTTATATTTTCTTTTCTTTTTTCTGCTATCTGCTTGCAAAGCAGAAAGCCATTTTTAGCGAAAAATAAAAATGGCCTTATTCGTAGACCATCATTTAATTGCGAATAACTCGCAAACTACCGCACATATTGTGTTGCTTTTACGTTCAACATATTTAGGCGCTAAAGCTGGTCCAGACTAATGTAATTTTGTGGCACTTTAAGCGGTATTCTAACTGTAGAAAGGCTTTTTCTTTTATCTGAGAATAACTCAGGTTGAAATTTTGCGCCGGAAAGCAATATCAGCGTATGAAAAGTAGGGTTTTATTTTTTGTTAATTGGTATTTTTCGACTGAAACACGCAGCTTTATTTTCTCTCTTAACAAATTGTTTCTATTTTTGTCCGCATTTATCGGAATTGTTTTCAACTTTTCGTATGCCTTATAATCCCTTCACTCATTTCTTCCATGTGCGCAACAACAATTGGGGCAACTGAGTGGCCAATTAATGTGCAATCAATTTAAAGTGCACTTCGGCGAATTGGATCCTGTTCCGAGGAGAAAAGGCACAACTACACCTCCGCGAAGTTTTCACAAAAGAACAAGGAGTTCAATATCACCCGCAGGAACCAGAAACATGTCAAGGTGGGCGCCTGCGACCCAGTAGCTGTATATCACACAATGCCAATGCATTTGTAACTGCTGACGATGAACATATACTTATATTTTACCTACTTCCGTGCAAGTGCATCGGATTTATGCAAGCATTGATCTGAACCCTTTATGGTGCAGCCTCTAGCAGGTCTAGAAATATACCTATTTATTTATTTATTTATTTATCGCTCATCGAGCCTTTAGATAGTATTCAGGAAGAACTTCAAAATATTTCCAGCTAGCTCTAGTTTCCGGGTTACCATTGCTGTGCTAAACCATTTTGTTCAAATGAAGTAAACACAATACCGTATTGATAAGTGCGGTACATATAATAAAACTGGAAATATAGAAAACTAGCATGGCGCCTGCGCAAGGACGAAAGCAAAATAGTTTCATATTTCAAAAGTAGAAAAGTTAAGGCATTATGCATCCTGAAAAGAGGACGAAGCGTGCTCAATACGACCAATGCCTGGCTGGTAAAGCTCGAACCTGCCCGAAGGTACTTTTCCCATACATGAGGCGAAACACCAAAGCTGTCGCTGATATCCCTTCTCCTTCTGACCCTGGAGGCAGCACTGTACCACGTCACTATGATAAGATAGCCACTCTACTGGCGTGGTAGTACCCAGCGGTCTACGCGGTAGGACGATGTGCCCACGTGTTCCCTAACCCTGTAGCAAGTTGAAGTTGACGTCATGATCGTCATGCGACTAATCCCTGTGGTAAACCCACACTCCGCACCAAGCCCTGCTGGACTTCATTAACTATTTTTTAAGAGTTGGCCGATTACATCGCCAATCCAATATTCCAAGTATTCCGGCTATCGCTTGCAGTGGGCTGCTTTCTTAACGAATGGAAGGTAGGAATATTAATGCCTAAGTACAAAGGCTGTGACCGGTAGGACCCTGCCAACTACCGCGCCATATATCTGACATATGTTGTCTGAAAACATAGAGTACATAATCAAGTGGGCTCCAAACGCTCACTGGGAAGACTTATGCGCAGTCTCCACCTCGCAGCACGGAGCCTGCAGGGCACGATCCCACATCATTACCCTGCCGGTTGCCAGAAGCGCATAGAGTAACGCAATGGACGAGAGGAAACGCCTTGAGGTCTTATCCGTTGACTTCAGCAAGGCATTTGTCAAAGTGCTACATAAGCGGCTTCTGCTCAACCTTCAGGGATTTGGTGTCACCGGACAACCCTTGTCCTGGATTTCAGACTTCCTGGAAGCCCGATGTATTCAAGCGAATGTGAACCACACACTCTCTGTCCCTGTGCTTATGGACAGTGAAGTTCCCCAAAGCTCCGTACTTGGACCACAGTGGTTTAAACTGTACGTCAATGACCTTCCAGCTGCACTACAAACAGACCGGCTAGTCGCGCTGATGACAGCAAACCTTGGCCTGAAATATCCTGCCCCTAGGATACAAACAGAAACCAGGTTTTGCTTGCCCAGTTGCATAACCGGTCTGCGGAGTGGCGACTCCCAGTATAGCGTGACAAATGTGCCGCTCTCCCGTTTGGTGTCCTGGACTCTTTTGATGCGTGTCATATAGGAGGATATCTCCTCAAGCTTGACACACATGGGAAGGACGTGAGAGGCAGCATCTCGTACGATATCAAGACATCGGTTGACACGCAGAAGACGGTCGCGACTGGCAAACGGAATGACCTAGGAATTGCGAAGGTCTTTCTGTAGCGGTACGCCGGAGAGCGTTAGGATGCTGTTCGCTTCGCGTGAACGTTTGACCCCAGAATATGGTCACAAGGCTGTTTCCCCAAGGAAACCTGAACATATGATGCTAGCAAATCTGCATTGGCGCTGTTCAAACTATATTGGAGATTCAGGATCTTCCCTGCACATTTGAAATTAAACCTTCTACCCTGTTCTCCATGGGACGTCGCCGCCGTCGCGCAGCTCCCCTCTACAACAGAAGTATCCTAAGGGTAGAGCTTGGAAGTGAGCTGCAACCGCTTTTACACCAAATCGTAAGAAGCTCGACACGCTTCCACAAATGGAAGTTCTTTAGGCCGAAGACACTTCGCGCCCGTCCGAAAGCTGCCCTCTCTTCCAGATTGGCAATTGATTGGAACGGTCTGCCGAAACACCTCATTGACTAGCAGACAGAGGAAAGTTTCAAGCTATGGCTAGCCACGCATCTAATCCACCTGGCAGGCTCATGCTGTAATTCACATGTCATGGTCTCCGAGGGAATAGTCTTTCCCGATAGCATGCACCCACCCTGCGAAGATTTGAAATCGATGGAGGTGACAAGGGTCACCCTCCTGCTCCCAGTGGTCCAATGTTTTCCGATGTATTCCATCATTGGGTATACTGCCGAGCGACATTCACTTGCATGTTCCGTTCCACTGCCGTCTTCTGGAAGCAGCGAAGTTAATTAGGATAGTGTTTGGAGAATTAGTTAGTACATATTTTGAGTTAATTTTCCATGGCGTCCAAATGCTTGTCCTGTATGAAAGATGTCACCACTCTTTCGAAAGCAATGCAAATCTCTGCATGTACTGAGTGGATGCACATTGCCTACTGCGGCACCCCTCCTGGTCAATATGTGCTTTTGCAGGGATTCACCTCGGCAGACATTTATTTCTAGTGCAACAGCGGTCGCGCTTCACTGAATAGCAGGCGTCTTCTCGCCGGACTAGCTGCGTTGGGTCTCGATTTTTTTCTCCGACGAAGCCTGACGATATTCAAGACTCCTCTATTCCACCGTGCTCGCCATCACCATATACCTCCGGCTGGATGACCCCAATGGGTAAGCAAAGCAGAACCCCGTCTAATACTCATTTGGCTCCATCTACACAGGTTCCGCTCATTGAGCCCACAAGAAGCTCTTATGCAGTGGTCTGGAGGGAAAGCGCGGTCTTCGTCCTTATTTACAAAGCCTAGCCACAATTAAATAAATAAGTAAATAGTATATTCTCGAATTTGTCGAGACACACCAAACCAAGCATGTTCAACATTTACACGCAATTTTGTTTCGCAACAAGCAAGTTGCTATGTATGTAATCGACAGTAAGCCTAGAGTTTTACAGGCTTTGGTAATTGTAAAATTAAGCATAAGGAATATAGTCGTCAATGCATGAAGACACGTTAGGTTCTAGCGTGCGTAGTGTAAACAGTCTGGGCGTTACATGTGTAGTGAAAACGATACATGTAGGCAGGAAGTAGCTTACTCTTGAACGTGTCAGGAAACTATTAAATTATGATTCTAGTCGACTTGCCGGTATGTAGTTGTGGGCAGTGACTTTATTCGGTGGCTAGCCACATCCGCCACGTCGCAGTGTTGTTAAGCGGATATGTGTGGCTTTTTATAGGGAGAACGCTTGCCAGGCGTAAACCAACAACGTCCTGGAACACTGTCAGAGATCCGTTTGTACACTAATGTAAAACTGGCGGAGCAGCTTGCCGACTGATTTCACCCTCGCTTATCCGCAGTCAACTGACTTCCAATTTCTTCTGTTGGTTGATCAGATAGCTTTGGTCAGGGCGGCCATAATGGCTGAGGCCCATGGAGAGTGCCAGCATCAAATGATGTTTCTGACCATTGTCTCATCATCTTGAACCCAGCGGAATCAGGAAAAGCAATCCCCGCGGAAAGAATACTAGATGACCAAACACGGCTTGAGCGATTGATCGCGTTTATTTTGATGAAGGCGAACAGGGGACTAATATTGTACATGCCTTCCGGCTTGTTAAAAATGCCAGCAGATACCTCGTGGACTCGCCCCCTTAAAATTGTTTGCCGGGTAGAGAAGTGATGTCGACGCATCCTGCGAAGGACCACACTCCTCATAGATGAGCCCTTCTACATTCGTCGTGGTCTCCCTGGAGGATCCAAGCAAAATGAAAAGGCCTTAGAAGGGCTATGTGCTAGAAGGGGTAATGGTAATACAGTCCTCACTACTGTGGATTTTTGAGGATTTCGGAGTGCTCCGAAAGCCAATTAAAGGCCCATTCTCGTCACCACCGGGCAATAAAATCTAAGAACGGACTGCGCTGGTTGTCGGCTAATGTGCGAGGTCAAGAAATAAGCTAGACGGGGCACGTTTGGTTACTTTAGATACTCATCCGGACCGGTTGGTTCTCACGGAAACGTAGTTATTCCCAGAAATCACCGACACAGAAGTGTCTATCCCTGGATATAGCCTCACCCAGTCAGATCGCCACGGCAGCATGTCTGATGGCGGCGTAATACCCCATTGAAAGGCAGACCTCAGAACGCATTTGGTTAAGCTATTAGTGACAACGGTAACAAGTTTGAGGCCGTCTGGGGCCGTATGCTTGACCGATATAGATCTCCCTTTATCGGAGTCGTGTATAGGGCACCATCAGGCTTCGGGGCTGGTTGATTGAACTCGAGCAGGGCGCACGGCGGAGGCAATGACTGCCTGATCGTGGGGATTTCCATGCTCTAGCTATCGATTGGATTTTCCTTCTCTTTGGTTGCCCGTCCGACCACTTGGATGCCGCCTAACGCGACACCTTCCTGGATTGCAACCTGTTCCAACAAGTCATGACGCCAACTCGTCTTCTCCTAGAACCGACACCACGCATCCTATAACTTGTGCTTTCTTTAGCGCAGTCGGACACTACAAACTTAGCTGTTATCGAGCCTATTGGCAGAAATGATCACTGTGCTGTTTGTTTTCAGTGGAATCGTCGCTTCCTTGTCTAAAGCTAATGTGCCGACCGTCGGAGCTTCTAGTGTTTAGATGCAGCGAATTATATTCCTATTTGTTTGACATCTGCAATGTGCAAGATTATGGAATGGACCGTAAAAGGCGCGAGCTGCTACCAACACGAAATAGTTGATTTTATCTTCTCTACCCAGTACGGAGTTCAGAGCACTCGCTCATGCCACGCAAACTTGCTTGTGACAAGGGAGAAATGAATGAGAGCACTAGCTGTTTGCAAACAATTTAGTGA
Source organism: Dicrocoelium dendriticum (assembly GCA_944474145.2). Classification (NCBI taxonomy): domain Eukaryota; kingdom Metazoa; phylum Platyhelminthes; class Trematoda; order Plagiorchiida; family Dicrocoeliidae; genus Dicrocoelium; species Dicrocoelium dendriticum. The sequence goes on along the minus strand of OX104068.1, from coordinate 79,091,306 downwards.
TGTGCTCGCTGAATTTAGCAAGGCCGTTGGAAAGGTTCTGCATGAGCGGTTTCTTTGCGCACTCCGCGGAATTGGCACTGCTGGGAATGTTCTCTCCTGGATCTCGGATTTCCTGGACTTTCACGCTGCGCAGCTGTGGGTAAAGCTTACGCTTTCCGACCATTTTGCTATGGCCAGTTGTGTCCCACTTGGTTCTGTCTTTGGCTCGGTAACCTTAAATATATTCATCAACGACCTACCGTCCGAGCTGCAGACGGAATGTTTAATTTATGCATATGATTGAGAGTATGGATTGAGGCATTCACTATAGAAGATGCAGACAGGCTCCAAGGTACACGCAACTAGCTCCACGAAAGGTCGATAAAATGCCACCTATTTACCAAGAGAGATAAGCGCTCCGTACTACCGATTGGTGCTGGTGAACCACTTGGGTTCTTCCATCTTAGAGGTCTTTTGCTTAGAAATGTCTCTCAGGAACAGGACCTCGGAGTAATTGCGCCCCCTTACATCAAAACAACTCAGGACACCCGGAACCGGGTCACCACCGCTTACGGGACGTTTCATGGTTCATAAAGAGAATTCTTCTATCCTACTCCAAAACGCTTCAAACTCCCGTTTGCCTCACATATGCGTCCAATTCTCAAGTACGGATGGTAAGCTGTTCAGCCACTTACGAATACCGCATGCTATAGGATTGAAAAGATCCAACACCTTGGATCTAAGTGGGTTTCAAAGCTGCGGTGTCCGCTTTATCCCCTCCGACTCCAGCCAGTAAACGTTTTCTTTGTATTAATGTGGTCGTCGCGGCGGGTTGGCCGACACTCGAGGTAGTCTAACAGAAGAGCCAGGAAGCGAGTTGCAACAGTGCTTTCATCTGAATATTGAAGGTACGACAAGTGGTTACAGGTAGAGATTGTTCATGTCAAGGTGACTCCATATGCGGTTAGCTGTAGCTCTATCCACGCGAGTGGTTAATGACTGGAATCGCTTTCCGGAGCTCGTCCGCTATGCGCAGGCTAAGGAAAGTTTTAAGAAACGGTAGGATTTCTACTGGCTTTAAAATTCACAGTAAAGCCCTATTTTCGCAATGGTCTCAGCAATGCCCGCAATGAATGCGAAGCGACGGAGCTGGCAAAGGACTCACCTTTTGCTCTATACCACACAAGGATATAATAAATCTCCTCGGTGCGTGCTACGTGGTAACTCAATTATTTGGCGTGGCATGCTTATCTAGCTTTTTAGCTAAACTGCTGTGGCAAACGGTGCTTGAATAAACACTTGAAGCGATATTTGACTTTTGTCAATGTAACGAAGTGAACCACCCTGTATAGTTTAAACCATGCGTTATCTTTAGCGCCCGTTTTATTCACGTTCCTCTCCACCCGTACTATTCATGCTAGTACGGAAAGCGTAAATAATGAAGAGTCAAACCTGCTAGAGCAAATGACGTACGCTAAGGTTGCTTCAGCCTCGTCCGATAACGTGCTCCTAGTCCCACTGCATGCGTTAAGTCAGCGGCTGCTCATCTAACTACCAAAACTCGTGGGTTAAATACTACTGTCGATGGGATGATTTCTTGGATAGCTGCTTGATTTGCTGCAACGCAGTGGAAACCATTGCAGCACTTCCCACAAACGTACGTTGGAAGACCTACAGTGGTTTAAGGCATACGTAAAGAAGCTTCTTCTGCCTGGGTTTCACGTTATTAAGCTCAAGTTCCTGACTAGATTGGGTAGGGCCTTAGTTACGGCCACCAAACCCCAACGCGCACCCTTCTTTTGGTCCCGTTCATGAATTCTCCAAGTCAATAGACTTCGTAGGTGACATCACCTGCAACTCTCCCTTATGTGCCAGTGATGCTGCTTGTTTATCATGCAGGTGCACTCCGACCAGACGTCAGCAGAGCGTCGCTGAGCCATGTCTAAACGTATGGCGTACTAACTATCAGGCACTGGGTATCAAGGCTTCTGGGTTGCGTTACGAAACCTCGGTAGCCGGTAGGGTCCACTTGGCTGGGCTAAATTTAAGTCTTATCTCACTGAAGAATCTAGACCTGCATTTCGTTTGTCGAGCAGAGAAGAGACACGAGCAAGGCCCCGTGGATAGATGCCACTGAGAAGGAGCTGTTTCAGAAGCATTTCAGATGCTGGAGGATCTATCTTGCGGCTCCATCAACTGGTACCTATGATAGGTACCATGAGGCTAGAACTAAGTGTAAACAAAACCTAAGGAAAGCTTGGCTGTTGTACGAAAAGGAGTTGGCTGAGGGAGCTTCGAAACTTTCGATGACCTTCTTCGCTGATGCTGCGAGACGTTATTGGTCAAATTCGGTAATTCCAACGCTGATGCGAGCCGATGCAACTCATGCATATGCGGACTCGGACAAGGCTCGTGTACGCACTGACAAGTATGCTAGGCCTCTTGTACGTGGGGCCTCGTAGTCTAGCGTTACACTTGTCCTCAGAACCCCTGAGGGTTCACATTTAGCTAAGTTTCCTATGGTGGGAACGCAAGTTCTTAGGTTGCTGCAAGTATTGAACCCTACTAAAGCAGCTGGAACTGAAGCACTGCAACCGGAGCTGCTGCATGCTTTGGCAGTGCTACTAAATGGACCGCTGAGGATGGTGTTTAAATAGTCACTTGACGGCTGTACATTTGCATCTGAATGAAGGGAGGTTATCCTCTGTTCTACCTTCAAAATGATAGCAGGAGTCTATAAGCCGGTTACAGGCCAGTCAGTCTTACTAGTGTCATGGTCAAACTGCATCAAAAGTTGGTGAGAGATACGTTGGACGGTCATCAAAATAGATTTAATCTACTCAGTAGTTCACAACATGGATTCCGGAAGGGTTTTCGTGCCCGCTAATTTGATGGTTGCTCCTGGAGCTTGAGCCGAAGCAATGGACAATGGCCATGTAGTGGATGTGCTTTCCGTCGAAATATCGCAAGCATTCGGTAAGGTACCCATTCTGAGGCTACCATATAGGCTGCGCTCCTACGGCGTATCTGGCCGTGCCGCTCACAATGTAGCTTCATTCTTGCAGGAAAGAGAGCAGAGCCTATGCGTCAGTCGCAGCTTATCCTATAGACAAGCGGTCCTTCGCAGTGTACCACAGGGGTCGGTCCTTGGAGCAATGCTGTCCTCTATATACGTAAACAACCTCCCTGAATAGCTTCAGTTCCCGTCCCTATTGTTTTCTGATAACCATAAGCTACGGACTGTTGGAACTATCCCTGGTGATTCTGCGGCCCTGCCTCAGTCCCTGGATAGACTCTGGTACTGGTCTATGTTGTGGCTACAGTTCATTGATACGCCCGTGTTCAGTCCTTCGTTTAGGATCAAATTCCCGCCCGAAACGTGCACCGTTGTGTCTAACACCCGTTTGCCTCCAACCAGGTAGACATAGGCGTCTTACATTTTTCTCTCTGCGTTCCGGTGACAACTGGAAGAAGGCGGCAAGTAGGGGTTTCAGTATGCGAATGTTAATACGCTTTATTTTCTGGGTCCTAACGGCAGACAGGTTTGTGACGTTGTGCGCAGCTTTGCTGCGTTCGCATCTGGAATATTGCATCCAAGCCCGCCCGCCATGCATTGGTCGGGACAAAATAGAGTTCAAGCGGGTTTTGCGCGTAGTTACCAAATTGATCGAGGGGTTGTGGGGGCAAACCTACTTAAGCGACTACTTAGCTTGGGTGTGTATTCAATGCATTACCGACAGCTGCCATGAGACCTAATCCTTACTTACTGCATTTTTACTTGTAAGGTTGGACCGCCCTTGAGATGGTTATTTACCCGGTTAGATTGCGTTGTTTTCGAAGTAATTCTATGAAGCTACACAAGCCGCTTTCTGACTAGATCAGGGCAGAATCTCTGTTATCGCGTAGAGTAATCGAGTGCTGGAACACTCTTTCACAAAGTTTATTCAGTGTATTTACTTTTAGGGGTTTCGAGCGTCAGTTAGACGCCCTTGGATGGCAACACGAAAAGTTTTCTTTCCACTGACTATACGCTCTTTCTATTGTTGATTAAGTATTTACTTTTTTGTTATTTTTTACACCTATTGGTGTTATCCTTCATTTAAGCTACTTATCTTCCTCTGTGTCGTCCATTTTCTTTCTACGTCTTCCTTACCTCTCGCGACCAACACGGCGTTGATTCTAGTGTAAAGACACTGGGCAGTACTTGGTTGCGCAGTGTGTGGCACGGGTGCTACTTTTTACCTTAAGGAACACCTCTTAGCACCTTACCATTTGCTGGCTCCGCATTCTGCTCAAGAAGAAACACTAAAACTGTTGTTCTATTGTTCCATTGCTAGCTGGTCGAACAGTCTTCATGTGGTGCCAGCTGTGTAGTTCGTGTTGATCCCGTTCCAGCAAATGGTTTGTTAGCAGTGTTTCAGTATTGGTGCGACTTCGCCTTGCAAGCGTTCGCCACAGATAACCGTTTAACAATACTGTGACTTGGCAAAAGTGACTCGCCACGAAATAAAACCTCTGCCCCTTTCCTTTTCCAGAGGAGTATTCACACATCAGGAACGTCATCCAATCCGCAGCACTCCTTTGCTTTTCCCCTTTGATGGCAAACCCTTCGAATAAAAATATTTCATGTACATACTCACACAATCTGATTACTTCCAAATACATACTTAAACATACTTTACAAGTCAACACACACAAATGCCTATGCCATTGGTCAAAAGGTAATAATATGTGCCGTTGTCGAGCGCAGTTGTCAGTGTTCTCATGCTTGTTCCCTTGATCGCGTGCCTTGCGATGACGAGAAGCAATTGTTTAGTTATTTATTTACCTGTAGCTTAAACAAAAATCTACCTTGATGTGTATCGTTTTCATGACAAAGCAAACGGTTATACCAACATTGCCTTTATCTTTAACAAATAGACTTGTTTGCGTACGATTGTTCTGGATAAAACTTGCTCCTGTCGTGTCGCCTAGTGCAAACAACTGCCGTCCGCCAAACTTTCTGGCATGCCGATGCCCATCATCTTAAAACGGCTGCAGGTATAATGGATTGGCGTATCCTTGAACCTATGAATGTTGACGGCACCTGAAATCTTTTGTAAGCCAATCTACCGCCACTCATTGAACAATTCTCCCCATCTCCGAAAAGCGGTCGCTCTCCAGCTTTCTTCCGTGAATCGATCTTGCATTGACACCCCTGATGAAAAGAGACGGAAGTGGTGGGTCCGTTTTAGACTTACACGATTACAGCATGCTTACCGCGGTACCTAAACGGTTAGTAATACCTGTACCACGCGTAAGTAACTTCACTAATGGGACTCTTCCTAACCACGCCCCCTAGAAACTCCCCTAAGACAATTTTCTCCCACATCAACCGGTGCACCAGAGCGGGCAGTGATGTCCCTTAGCTGTGTCTTTCAAGCATAAGGCTCCAGTTCACGAAGACACCGACAGAGCCAGCCACCTGGCGCGGCAATATGCTTCAGTGCACTTGACAGCAGCTTCGTTCGCTGATAGTCCTGTGTGTACTCCCTCTTCTGATAGAACACGTGGACATTGACACTGACGTCGTGTTGAAACTTCTCTGTGATTTGAATCAATACTCCTTGCCTAGTCCTGATGACTGGCATCTTTGTTCTCAAGGCTCTGGCTCAGTACACTGCTCCAACTATCTCGCAGGTCTTCCGTCAGTCGTTTCAGTCCGGACTTCTTACGACCGCTGGGAAACTGCGCACCATCAAGCCTATATAAAACGGAGGAAACCGGCTAGATCTAGCTAGCTACCGGCCCATTTGCCCTACATCGTTAGGGTGCAGAATCATGGAACAGGTCCTGAAACGGGCTATTCGACTTCACCTCGAGGGATTAGATCTGACAACTGTTACCCATCAGGGTTTTGCAAAGCTCGCTCGTGCTCTACAAAGTTGCTTATGGCTAGAGAAAAATGGGCTAGTTCATTGGATGTTGCTAAACGCCTGGATGCTGTGTTAGTGGATTTCAGTAAGGATTTTGATAAGGTCCCGCCTAAACGGCTCTTCGTCAAACGTCGAGGAATCGATGTCACTGGAAACTTCCTCTCACGGATTTCCGATTTCATACACAGTCGTCCCATGCTGGTGATAGTGAACGAGACGTTTTTTGATCCGGTACATATGACCAGCCGTGTCCCACAGGGCTCCGTCCTCGGCTCCGAACTCTTCAACATATTCATCAACGATCTACCATCTGAGCTTTAATAGAATTGCTTGCTTGATGCAGAGGATCTAAAGATATGGAAGGTGGTATCTCCTCTAAGGGATGCTGCTCGACAATGAGACACCCAAGCTGCACAGCTGGTCGATTCAGTGGCGCTTACCATTTAAACAAGCAAACAGTTCCGTCCTACCTCAAGGCGGTCCTAAACCATTCGGCGCTTACCTCATATGTAGTTTCTTGCTCAAAAATCTCACTTTTATTGAGAGCCCTAGGCGTGGTTGTTTCCTCAGGCTTAACGTGCACTCATGACACCATGAACTGGGTTGCCGATGCCCACAGGATGTTTCCCGCTATCCGAAGAGCTTCCTGCAGCCTGCCACCGGAGCTTCATAGAATTTTATCAACCTCTCCCTGCTGCCTGTCTGCTTTCCAACTTTGAGCACCCATGAATTTAAAGTTCCAACATTGTGGCTCGAAAATATTCTCCGTGTTACGTGACCTGCCATATCTGCTTCTTCTTCGACTTTTTACTATGTTTTCTATTGATTACCTTCGCCGGCGCAGGAATTTGATTTTTACCCCTCGTATCCTGGCGACAGTTGTAGGAATTCTACCACCTCAACATTGGGAGTTTGACTAGATGCCCCCGATGAAAAATATTCAAAATACTGAAGCACAAATTACGGTTCATTCTTGCTCTACCCACTCGTGTTGTGAATAATTGGAACCGGTTACCACCGCCCGTTGCTGATGCGCAGACGGAAAATGACTTCAAAGGACTATTTGATTCCCACCTGTCGAAAACCCTGGATTGTTTGCTTCAGCTACGAGTGCGCTGGCCTCTCCGGGCTCACCGCTTCGCAATAACGAGCATCCCAGCAGTGCTCGGGAGGCGCTGGAATGGAGGAGGAATCTGCCTCCTGCTCTCTACTAACAAATGAACCAGGGAACCAAATCCGCTCCGTTGGTTTGTTCGGTTATTTTGCTCCTCGAAGCATTGTCGTCTTATGTGCGTTTACAATTCGGTTGCTGAGCTTCGCTTACTATTTGCTCTAATCTGGAATCATTGGCGGTACCAGGAACCTGCTTTGCGGAACATATTACATTTAGCTTCGCGGTCAGGATGTACTGAGATAATTCGGCACCATATGTACCGCGTGAACCACCACCTAATCACCCGGATAACGATTTCAATGACTGGTATTCGAAAACGACGGCCTGTTATTCCCAAGTTCCAGGGGAATTTCTGGGCCCTTGTTTTCTCGGACACTTGGGCGTGGAGGCGGTACGCTTGTTCCTTATAATGCAAGTTTCTGTCGGTGCACCCTTATATCGTGCCCGTGCAGCCATTTGCGCCATTTGGCTGGCTGGCAGGCCGAACAACCTCCTCGTGGTGTCAGGTGGGTGGTTGGGGTTTACCCCTTCCAGCAAATAGTTCGGCGGCAGTGTTCCAGGACGTGGTGAGTTTTCGCCTGACAAGCCTTCTACCTATTAAAAGCCACACGAGTCCGCTTAACAACACTGTGACGTGGAGGTTGTGACTCGCCACCAACTAAAGTCACCCATTGTTTATCCGGACAAGCGCTTCATGTCCACAAATAGCAAGCATCCATTTAGCACTGGCGACACCTTCAAATACATTCAAGTGAAACGACAGGAAACCTTTAATAATCCCAGAAACAAAGTTAAACACTCCCACACGCAAACTTACATACATTCCTATATAAGCATACACAATAATCCCATTGTTCTATTGTACATTAACTGATCATATTTGGTACTCGTAGATGATCATGCCCTAGCAGACGTGCCTCGCTTAGTCGAGAATACATATGTTGGTTAGTTATTTGTGTATTTAATTGGTCCTACGGAGGAACTGGGCCAGTATCCTACCAAGCGGAAAACCTTGGACCGCGATCGGTGGGTCGAATTCGGTTATCTTACAGGCAGAGTCGTATGCTAATCACATGACCGGTAGCGATCACATTGCTTTTTTGGAAATGAAGGTCGAGCTGCCCATGCCAGATGACATGGGCCCTTTCGATGGACTGCAGTACACAATCACGATAACGCCTCATTACGTGTCCGTGCTCAAAGGATTAGTTGTTTCGTGTAACGACTACCTTTTCCTCCCAAGCCTTAACGGGTGTAGCGCTTTGTACTACTGTTCCCGACTCCATCGAACAGTTAACTCCCGTGGTGGCCGCCGTCACAGCATGCCCAGTGCAGAAACCGCAAACCTTGCGCTGCGACTAGGCATTCATTATTAATAAACCCGCTCACACATCTATTTTAATCCCGGCCAACAGAAAAACTGTGTCTACGCGGTGGAGACAACGGCAAAATGGTTTCATCTTCCATGCTCTTCAATTAAGTGGATTTTTATCGCAGACCGTCACGTCTCCGTTCGATCCATTTTCTTAGTAAGCTTCAACCCTTATTGCATGGCGCTTTTGCCACAGATCTTAATGCTTTTCGGCGGGATGCATTTCTATGAGTTTTGCCCCTGCATACACCGTAAGCTTAAACATTTGCTTTCTAAAATGGCTGGTCCGTTCGTTTACTTCTCGCACCGAACCTTGCATAGCGCGCTTTCCCTTCCAATTATTCACAAGCCTAGACCACCCTATGCGAACTTCTGATCTCATGTGCTGTGGAAGCACATACGTTGGAAGCGACCGATTCTGTTCTTGGGGCACTGAGGACAATGCATACCGGAGGAGGAGACAGTGTAACGCAAATGAAACCACACTGGTTCGTTTAAACCATACGATCGTTTTATTGCCCGTTTTGTTCCCTGTCTTATCCTGATGTGAATCCTATTCATGACGAAGCAAACGGTATGATTATTACTGCATTTATCTGTAACAAAGCGACTTGGTTATGCACGCTGGCGCCGGATGACGCTTGCTCCTGTCGTGTCGCCGAATACACGTGTTTCTGCTCCGTTCGTTCTTTCTGCTATTCGACTCCTCGGAGCAACGTAATTGGGTCTGCGTTTACTATTCGTTTATCGTGCCTCACTCACTATTCACATACAGTCTGGAATCTTTGACGGTACCACGAACCGGCTGCACTTAACACATTACCTAAACTTTCCTCTGCACCAAGATATCTTGGTTCGATTAAACTGGTAGTATACATTGGTCGCCTTCACGCTTACTGGTAAATTTTGCTTTTGTTCCCCATTTTAGTCCCGGTTTATGCACTGCTTTGTCTTTTCGTTGCGTTTGTTTAAGGGCTGCAAACGTATGTTTACACTATGCCACGTTTTCCACTTCAAACATGGTCGTCTCCCTGAAAACCGAGGCGGATGAAATCCATGGGTCCTTGTTCGATGCATCAAATGCAGCTCGCGGCAATTCTACTTGTGCAAGGCCAGTTACGGATTCACCGTGTGGTACGCAGTGTGCTGGTTTCTCCTACTGGTATTGCGAAAGTTGTACCGGAAACTGAACGAACCAGTACAAAATGCTTTCCTCTGGTGAAATCTCTTTTGGTCTTCAAGTAGCGTACGCCTATGGGACAGTTTGGTGTTAAGTTGTATGGGCTGTTTCACCCAACACGAGCGCCAAGCATTCGTGGTCCCCCATTAAAGGTGCACAAAACTTGGTTTGACTGGGTTTGGACAGATTTTCGGTTATCGCTTATGGTCATAGCTTATCGGAACGCGCCGCCTGCAGGCGGCATGCTGACACTGACGGTGCAAGCGTTCGCTTATCTGCATGATGCCTTCAGTCTACAGACTGAAGTCTTCCCTTTAAATTACTTAAGCTTGTACTCCTCTATTGTGAGCAACGTTATCAAGTCTTGAAGATGCGGAAAATTAGAGGGGCCCTAGACCAGCTACACGAATCGTCCATCAAGTGGGAAGTGTCCGCAAACCAGGATAAATACACTGTCTTCTCAATGGGTAGCACCGAATCGTACGGAGCATACCACGTTGTTGTGTTCCTCCTCAGAATACGCCTAACGGTGGTGACCTCAGGGTTATTGTACCTTCTGAACTTATAACGCCGCAAGACCCATTGAAGAAGGTGGCCACTGGATGAAGACTAGTAGGTGCCTTGAGAAAATTATTCACTGCAGTGACTCCTGAGGTTTTGCGACCGTTGTTCACTTCTACATCCGTCCAGTCTTAGAGTATGATCTACCAGCTATCCAGCCGCTTGCAAATTTTGAATACGTTCCCCTGGGAAAGATTCAGAGACGTGCATCAAAAGCCACTCTGGGGCTTCGTGATGTCCCATACCCCATTCACCACCAGCAGCTAAGGCTGTTCCCCTCGACCTCCGCCGTCACCGAGGTGATCTCATCTACACGAGGCCCATCCTCCGAGGGGCACGTGGAAGTGTTACCACAATTCTTCCGGCCCAACACTGACTGTTCAACAAGCGGTCACACATGGAAAAGTTTATAACCTTAGCACTTGACCCCATTCTGATACTGACTCCTTACGGCTCCACAAAACTTAAAAACGGCAATCGGAGGAAAAATCAGAATGCCAATAACCTTGACAAAATATCATGTCACTCGCCGTCAACTAACACTGAACGACTACCGCGGACGTTGGCACTATGTATAAATTCTTTATTGACCATCGACTTCTAGAATTGGTAGGTCAGCTACCAAGGTCAGTGGTCACCTATGGCTTTTGCCGAGGGGACTGTTGAGTGCGCTATAGGAGGGATTGTAAATAAATAAATATTTTGTTCTCAAATTCATAGACACACCAAATCCTGCATGCTCAAGGTTCAAAAGCAGTTGTGTGTCACGATGACACTTCGGGTTCAATAGTGTGTAGTGGAAACGGTCAAGGCACTATACGTGCGATGAAACGGTGCATATAGTCGGAGAGTATCATATACTTGCAGGTGTCGGGAAGAGTTGAAATATGAGTCTAGTCGACTTGCCAGTATGTAGTTTTGAGCAGTGACTTTCTTCAATGGCGAGTCACATCCGCCACGTCGCAGTATTGTTAAACAGGCATTTGTGGCTTTTATAGGGAGAACGCGTGCCCAGCGAAAGCCCACCTCGTCCTGCAACACTGCCGTAAAGCATTTTGATCATGAACGTTTAACGGGCAAAGCCGCTTGACGACTGGTTTCATATTCGTTTATTCGCTGACAAATGGCTCCTAATTTCCTCTGTTTGGTCGACAGGCACGTTGCTCGGGGTCGCCATAATTATTGACGCCGGTTGAGGAGGGGAACATCGCAAATAGTCGTCTAGTTGTGTGTCCAGGTGAGTAAAGTTCAAATATTTTGCTGTCTGGAATTTTCAGATATATGAGGTATGGGAGTATGAAGATGTGTCCAGTTCTCCATACTGGACAAGGGTTGTGATGATTGTAGTTGGGTCCTTTTGGTTTTCAATCATATTCCATGTAAGTCCTTGTCAGTGGTTACGTCCGTCTTGGGCGAAAATTGTTCCTCAGTCCAACCCCAGATCCCCAAGAAGTTCCGGACCTTGGAGAAAAGGGAAAGTGAGGGAAAACATAGGGAAGACCGCAAGAACACGTATGGAGTTAAACATTATTAACGTCTTATGTAACAACACTTGGACTTGAGACAAAAGCGTGTACACTGTGCAACAATAATTATGCTGAAAGTGCTTTTTGAATATCCTATAGAATTGTTAGCCGTATGGGTGGATTTCTAACGCCTGCGTAGAGACAAGAGCGTCGTACTAGTAAGTAAGCTACGAAATATCGGATTATTATGAGTCGAAAATTGCGTGGGGAGAGAGCAACAAGAGTTAGAATATTGGTGGTGATTGCAAGGTGCATGAACAGCAAGTAGCTAGCGTAATACGATAGGGAGCGCAGAATAAGTGAAAATAAGTAGGTTGCCGCGAGAGAAGTCTAAAGGTCCGTTGACTAAAGGGCAGCGGAAAGACTGGATGCAGTTATTCTAAAGGAATAAAGGTTATTGAGATACGGAGTGGTTCCTAACCAGCACTGGATACTACGGGCTGTTGTTCATCAGGACACCCGAGTTGTGTGTTCTCTATACGTACGCAGGTTGGTAGGGGTGTATGTTGCGGAAGTTGTTTATATTTTGACCAAACTCTATAAAGATTTAAACGGTTATATACGATGCTTAATTGAGTAGTAAAACATGTGAAAAGTTAAGACCTAACTCTAATCAAGTGGTTTAAACCTAAAAGGAATGCGAACAAGCTCTTAGGAAAGGCAGTTATATATTTTAGTAAGATGTAAGAATGGTTGATTTTCCGAAATGTATGTGTCCATGTATAGCTTGAGTTTGTAAGTAAAATTTCTTTTTCATTGGAGATTACCTGTGGAAGTCGGAACTGTGTGAGACAGATGGTGACAATAATTGTTATAAACCGTTCGATAATAGACTGTGTACAAAAGTGTATCCCCTTCTCCAACTATCTATTTTATGTAAACTGAAACATATTTCACGTGCAGGTTAGTATAGGGATACATACGGAAGTATTGTATGTTAGGTGGGATGTTTTGCCAAGACGTGTGTAAACGTGGAATTACGGAGCTGAGTAGGTATGCTTAGGTTATTAACTATGAGCGCACCTATCTATACCTAAGCAAACATGCCAATGCTTCCACACCCAAATATATATATATATATAACGACGCATTATTATATATGTATAGAGGAGAAATAAATCGCAAGGATTTGAAAGTGGGTGACTGTATGAAACTGAAGAATGGGTACAACTTGATCCGTCGTTTTCTCAAGCAACACAAAGGCCGGCAGAAATTCATCAAAAGGAGCTATGATGTATATGTATATTTATATATTTATATGCAAATGAAGTTTTCATGGAACTATGGTGTATTCATGAATAAGGAATACTTCTCTGTGCCTACATTTGTTTATATGTATGTTCAGTACTGCCTATAGAATGTGTACTACATGGAAACTAGAAATTTTAAGGGTTTGCGAATGTTATATTGCTGGAAAGAAACGTTACTGTACTATTTTGAAAAGAGCATGTGGTACACAATTGTGGACATAGAGGAAGTTTATGCATATAAAGGGTGACTGTAGATGCTGCTTAGTGGCAACATTAGCTCCTTTCCTTCTAGGTATCCTTAAGATAACATTATTGAATTCCGCAAGAAAAGATGGTTATGCATAAGGTAATCGGAAATATGCGTCAAGGGGGATAGTTAAGCTGTGCAGAGGTCATAAGGGTTGGGGCGAACCGTGGACTTCGCGCATATAAAATTGCATAAAATAGTATTGCGTAGGGAACAGTTACTGAAGCACTGCGGTGAATGCGGTAATGTAAGAAAGATTGAAGTCAGGAATGTTATCTTACTAGATAAAAAACGTCTTCCCCCTTGTCCAGATGTTAAATAAAGATCCAGTTGCTTTAAGGTCACGGTCAGGTGTGTCGAAACGTATGTCTAAAGTTAGACGCTGCAGGGAAGCGTGATATGAAATAATGATTAGGATGTGCATTTTGGGAGTAACGGAATGTCATTGGAAAGGCAATTGATGGACAGGACCACGTCGTACTGCGATACGCAATGCAGTTATAAGGGTGTTTAGGCTTTTTTCAGATGGACGAATGAACCCACAAATCATATTTAAATTTTCCCCTGTAAGTGTAGAGCGTTGCGAACGCTTTGCACTCCCAAGCGCGAATAGTGAAAAATGGTTCATCATGTGGTTTTACTGGCCGAAATGAGTGCACAAATGAGTAAACATGAAAAAGGGGAGGGAAACGAGGAAACAATGGCTATGAACATTTTACAGTTACACCAGTAACTACAACCTTGAAGGTACTGTAGAATGGAAACATACTAGGTTCAAAAGAGACGAGCATGTTCTACCTATTGCTTACGGACTTGCGTCAGAGGTCTTATTGGTGCACTGGGCCCATAGCTAGAAGGAAGATTGCGGAACCACCCGCTGAACCTGTGGAATTTTGGTCCGCCACAAGAAACCTGCAGACTTTGCACTTTTTGGCTATATTTCAAGACAAGAAACGGTGCCAGGAATTGGCCCTGCAAAGGGTTGTGGGTCCGTTTGCTAAGGTATGTAAACTGTTGATGATATTTGAATGAGGCAAATGACTTGAAGCCGTCATATGTTAGGTGGCGGCAACTAAACGTACGTGGGGGCAGGTGACAACGAGCCGGCCCTCTGTACCATGTCTGGGAACGAGTAGTGACTATTGAAAGGCAAACTTATCTGCGGCGACACATTGTCATGGCATCCTTCGGTGCATGTTAGAAACGCGAGGGGAGCAGGGGCAGCGATAATCATAACCAGGGACGGCGGCTGATGTATGCTGGTGGGCTGAAAGCCAAGTCAACACTAACTGCTACGTTACCTATGGCTCCAAAGTGTTTTCGCTTCATGTAGGGGCTACCGGAAGTGGCTCCTTGGACAACAGGAGCGCTATGAGTACGGCGGGAGGGCTGCGCATATCTAGTTTTGCTCTGAAAGGATAGGCATCATGGAATTCGGACCTTACCTGCGCCTGCAAGGTGCTGATGCGTCATATGGTTACTACTAGACGTGTGTGATGGGACAGTCTCAGCGGCGGTCAGACGGCGGAGAGCGGTGCATGTTTATTTGGGCTCTGTAATCGAAGTCCTCATTGAACTTTGACATTACCTGTGGCTAAGAAGCACACTTGCTTCATAGGGTTGTTACGCGAAGTGTGAGATTGCACAGTCGCAGCGGTCGCCATAATGGCAGAGGGCGGCGCCTGTCTACTTGGGCTCTGAAAGCGAAGTCGTATTGATAGCGTACCTTACCTGTGCCTGCAAAGCACTGGTACATCAAGTCTTTGCGACTGGAATTGCAAGATGGGGCGGACCGGGGCGCATGTGAACTGATAGTTGTACCCAAGGGATCAGCAAAAATGCACCTTAACTGGGTTCTCTACAGGTCGTCGCATCATTGCTTGCTGCTGCAAGGGTCCGGTTTCACAAGCGCAGGGTTATCATTACGGCGGACGGCAGGGCATGCATTTTGACGGTGCAAGCCAAGTGATTATTGCAACCCGACCTTACTAGTCCTGACGAAACATGGTTACAGTAATCCGATGCTGGTTAAGTTAGTAGGTTTTAGCTTCCCTATCGCAATGTGCAGGCAGCTTCGTACTGAAGAGTTGCATATTTTAGGGTCACAGTACAGTGAAGGAACGCCACTGGCCGGATCGAGGGTCGGATGCAAAAGCGCAACCACAGTAACTGTGTTTGTGGGATGCAATGAGGTCTGTGGTTAAATACACGCAGTAAGCCTTTGTTTGGAAAAGTTTTATGAAAAGCTTTCCTAATTAGCAGTGCTTTTACCATGCGCAAGAGAATTGCCGGTGGCTGTGACTTGTTGGTTCTGGCAGTCCGTTTTAACCGAATCCAATCTTAATGTAGTAACATAATCGTTTAGCAAGCCCTCCCACTGACAGATTGACTGAATTCGAAGCAAGCCATTAAAAGTCTCAAGCGCACGCGGGCGGCCTGTGAGCAATGTCTTTGTCCTGGAAGTATCTGCGGGAAACGCACTGAATTTATTCGTACTCAAGTGGCTAATAAGTTTGTAATAGTTCTTGACTTCAACCCCGCTGAAATAAGCTGGTCTGATCTACCTTGCAGTTCTACAGTGGGCACTTTCATTCCGAATCTCCTCCAGCTAACGTTGCAACTTCCTGTGCATCAGTTCCTCCTGACTATATATGAGCAAGCAAATTCCGCCTACCTCAGATCTCATTTTTGCAAAGTCACACGATCCTTAAATGATATTACATAAGGCTGTCTCCAGGAGCCAGTGACCGTGTCTGCATATCCTCCTGATGTGCTCTATCTAAGTGTTATCAAGTTATCATTAATGTATGTCCAAATATTTGGTGGGTAGACTTTAACGCAACACTGGCCTAAGATACAGCGCTGCGTTGCGCGATCGCGGTGGCCGACACCGTTGACACCGCCTGTGCGAAATTTTAGGCATATCTCCCCGACACCTCTGCTTCTCATAAACCACTCCTTAAGAGACGGGTGACGCGGGCTCAGCCTCATTGGGTCGATCATGTGGGTAGACGCCTGCTCAGAAAGCACTCTTAGTTTTGGCGAACTTAAAAACTGCTGCATCAAGCAGCACCTATAAAAGCTATAGAACGGATAAAAATACATTTAAACATCCTAAGTCTTTTCACCCTCAGTACGAGGAGGACTTTGCTGACGCAGCCAAAACAGATCCAACGAAGTTTCTAGCTTACGTAAAGGGACGTAGCCGTATGGACTCCTCTATGCCGGCTTTACGACGATCTGACGGGACCCGTGGGCCTACGGACTGTGATAAGCCTGGTATAGTTGGCGTCCGGTATAGTGGTGACCTTGTTGGTGAGGTCTCTGTACCTCACGTTGATCTCGTCACCAAGTCCCATAGGATATTTTGCTAACTAAAACCTGCACAACATGGGCACAAGTCTTCGAGGAATTACAAGAGGTCTATCGTTCCAATGCTTCTGGCCCTGCTTCTTTTCATCCGAAGCGGATGCATGATTTGGCCGCTGAGCTAAGAGGCCCCTTGAACTGCGTGTTTACAACATCGCTCAACAGCTGTGCCTTATCTAGGGAATGGAAGGAGGCAATCATTTGCCCGATTTTTAACCACCTTGACAGACCCCAGCTTGTGAACTACCAGCCAGTTAGCTTGACAACCATAATAGTTCAGTTGATCAAATTATTCCAAGTAAATTCGGTGCAGTAACCCCTGCTAATGTTTAACCTTCTCAGTGCGCTCCAGCACGGATTCCGTATTGGCCGCCAAATCCAGCATGCGGGAAGGGACGAAAAGTAGGTACAAAATCGCATTGCCTTCACGCATTATGTTCAGTTGACCACTGCTGCACAAATGCTGCGCTACATCCTCCGCCACCGTGACACCAACCTTAGGATGACGTCGCCGCAGGTCCCAAAAGTTCTCGCCTCATTAAGCTAATAGCATATGAATGGTGCGCAAACGCAAGTCTCTTCTGCGTCCATCGAAACGTATTCAGCAGCTTCAGTACTGTTTTCCTGTTTCCTTGTTTGCCACTGATGTTTGATTTACAGCTATGGCTTGCGCACATGGAATGTGCGAAGGACGCAGCCAAGCGTATCCAGTCTCGTAACATACCCAAGTTGAAGTTCAAGTGCGAGCGGGACTGATACGATAGGATTAGCCCGTGCCTCTTCCTACTTCACCCGGGGGTTGAACCAGGAGTTAGACGGCATTGAAATACGGATGATCCTAAAAGAAAGATCGCATCACACCTTGTACAAACAAGTAATGCCCAAGTATCTAGCCCTAGCAGGCCGTGCTGGGGAAACGACGATAGTGAAAAGCGCTAAGCCATTAGCATACTAGGATGCTTGGATAATTACAAAAAACCGAAAATTTTAAGTGGGTCATTTAGGAAAGTAAGGTTTGGTTTTTCCACCCAAGGGTATCGAGCTATTGCGTAAAACCCTTAGCCGTAGGTTCCTTAGGCACATGATCTAGAAGCGAATTCCAGCAATCTATAACTCGGCGCGACAGACGACTTTCCTTGCTAAGCATATCAGACCGTGGTTTATGCAGGTTCAGTTGGTGAGCGCGGTGATTACGGAACGTAGCGGGAATAAATAGCCCTGATAAGTCCGGCCCGCTCTTACCCGTCAAAATACGATATGAACCAGGTCCACCGTTATCCTTCGAAAGTGCATGGGGTACATCCCCAAACGGAGCAAGCGTTCGCGATACGTCCGTCCCCGTAGATCATGCCCTAAGCGAGTGCCCGCATGTAGCACCATCACCAAGACAGTTTGGCCTCGGTTACGACATGGTGCACAAGCCTGGATACAATATTCAAGCTTAGGTCGGACGAATGCCCAGAAGAGCTTCACAAACAAATTGGTCTTTATAATTCTGAAAAAGTAGTCGATAAACCACAGCTTACGAAACCCCGACAAGTAGCCTTCTTCCAATTGTTGCAAAAATGAATTGCTAATTAGTGTAGGACTCCTAAACCAACCTACTTAGTGGCAACAGGGAATTCACTACCGCGGACAACATATCAGGTGGGAGGACCTGTAGCTCCGATTCCGAGAACAGATCACATGGCCCTATTTATGGACATCAAGCGTTAGGTAGGCTATGCTCAGAGCCTATCCAAGGCACCCAGGTTTGCTTTAAGACCCCGAGGTATCCATAATATTCCAGAGCTTAAGTTCGTCAGCAAACACTAGTGATGACACTAGCTTCTCCGGCAAGTCATGTACATAGCGAAAAACAATGGCCTCAATATCGCAATCTACGGGGCTCTAATAAAGACAGCTTGCCTGAGCTAGCCCACCGGTACACACTCCTCCCTCCTCGCAAAGGAAGCAGACAGCCACTGAAGGCGCGACCAGATAAACCGTGTGAGCGCAACTTTAGTGAGAGTCGAAGATAAGGAACAGTGTCAAAAGCTTTCGAAAAGTCTACTGATAGCTCGCATTCAGCGTGGTCACTGCCTACCGTTTAAGCCAGCTTTCACGAGCTACAGGTAGAGTAGCCTGATATGAAAATACCCTGATCAACCCATGTTACGCAACACTGAGTAGGTTGAATCTATTTAGGTGCTTTTCCACTGAATCCCTTATCAGCTTTTCAAACAACTTGACTACTACGCTTGTCAAACTGACTCGCCGGTAGTTCGCGGTTAGAGCGCTGCCACGGCCAATAAAATTTGGACAGACGATTGCCTCCTTCCATTTCGTAGGTATGACGCAGCTGTCATTTTACCTTGAACAAACGCATGTGAGGGTACGACAGCGCTGTGGTCAATTCATGCAACAGCCTCGTATGAATTGAAACAGGACCGGAAGTTTTAGTGGGATTAAGGCCTTGTATTAGCTCGAAGACCTCGTCGTCATTATGTTAAACAGCAAGTATCCACTGAAACAGTTGAAATCACTTCACCCTGTGGCAAAGTGTTCTCCCGAACAAAAACCCCAGCATATTGAGCACTAAGTATACAACCCTTGTCATAGTAAGTTCGCACATGCGTCCCGTCCGCTCGAAATGACGCTGGTATAGACAGTTTCGTCTCGCTGAGACATTTAAAGAAAGCATAAAGCTGCCTGCCGTCAGCTTCGGCCGAGTCCCCTTAACCCTGCTCGTAGAAGAGACGAACTGTACGGAGACGTTGCTTACATTCGTAATCAAAAATCTAAGACCTACTGTTTTATACGAAAGGTCAAATGCACGAGCAATAGTAAAATGGTCATTCTCGTGAACGAACTGTTGTAACCTGATCAGTGTGTAACTGGGAGAGTACATTAAGTTGGCGCAAGGAGAAGGATGAACTAATGGGGAAGCAGAGAATTAGAAGCTTTGCGTGTGTGTCTGGGGTTGTGTGCAGTGGCTGTTTAGGCTAGCCGTCAAAAATGCTGACAGAATACATGACATCACCTCTCCGCTTAATCATAGGATGCGTCGAAACCATATCAGTTCGGTTTTCTTTGTTCTCGGCTCGTCCTGCGGAGCTGCGTGCTTTGCGTGGTTTCGTCAGTGATATCTTTGAATAACCTCCGGGTGTTGACTGTGCAGCCATCCACCAGCCGGTAACTGCCTGGCCGACATGCACGCGTTATTCTTATCCGATCCAATAACGTGGGCTGTCCTTCTGATGCAGAGCTTGCCTTCAGGCGCACGAATGTTCCTGGCTTGAGCGGAGTGGTATGCTTCATGTAAATGGTCTGATATCCATGGCAACGATCTAACTCGTCGGAATTATTAGTTGCAGGAATGGAAATGGCGGCATTCAACTTTGTCCGAAGGGCGCGCCCAAGCATGAGTTCAGCTGATGTTTTGTCTGTGGCTCGGCGGTGTGCGGTTCGGTAAGAAAATAGTGCTTGTAGAACTGCCTCCCCCAATCTGTACTAGATAAGCGAATAGTTTGGATGCCGTCTTTCACGGATCATTTTAACTGCTCTACCATGCCGTTTGCCGCTGGATAATACGGCGTTTCACATGAGTGCCGGATAGCGTGAAGTTGAAGGAACGAATGAACCTCGTGGCTTGTAAACTGTGGCCCGTTTTCCGTCACTATCTCCTCTGGTAATCCGAAGCTAGAAAACCTATATTTCAGTCATCAAATAAGCTTGGCATTAGTCACCACTCCAAACAAATGAACTTCCGTTCACTTACTGTAAAATCAGGTGGCCATCAAACAGTTCCTTTGATGCTAAGGCGCTGAGCTAAATGGACCCATGATGTTAAGATTTATCTTGGCCCAAGGTCGCATAGGAGAGTCAATGGGTTGTATAGGGGATGAGACCGGCCTTGAACTCTTATCTACCGTTTGACATGAAAAGCAGTCATGAACACGTTTCTCCATTTCGTGTGACATTTTGTGCCAACAGAAGCAAGCGTCAACCTGGCGTTTGGTACGAACGATACCAGGGTGGCTTTCGTGAGCACATAGCATGAAAGTTTGTATCAGTCTCCGAGGAGCCACAAGCTTTTCGCCACGCATTAAACATCCAACTGTAAACGAAAGTACGTGACGCAACACGTAGTACGGACGGAACTTGCCTGTGAGCTGGTTATTTCGTGGCCAACCGTTTAGCAGAAACAACTGAACGCGGCAGAGTGTCTCCTCTTCCTGAGTCGCCTGGAGTCCTTCCTTAGTCTGGGCTGAGATTGGTTCATTACTCAGGGAAGACATCAGTAACCTCTCATTGTCATCCGCCTTATTTTCGGTTTCGTTGAGGGGCAGTCGAGAGAGGACTGTGAGTAAATGTTGGCGTTGGTGTTTTTCATAAAACAACTCGACCCTACCTGTTAGGAAGAAAATTCGTAGTACGAACTGATTACCAATCACTCAGGTGGTTGTAAAACTTCAGGGACACTGAGGGTCAGACTGCTCGATGGCAAGAGCAGCTACAGTAGTATGAGTCCGAATGTCACCATCGGCCTGGGAAACAACACGGCAACGCGGATACGCTATCGAGGGTTCTTTTTCGAGATCACGGAAATGGTCCTTCCTTCATTACGCAACACGTAACGCTAGTCAACCTACAAAAGCCGTGTATGGTCGTTGGCAAGAAGCACAAGCTTTGGACCCCGACATATCATTTAGATACCACAAGTGGCACTCGGGAAGGGACAAGCTAGCTCTGAAAGAAATGAGGGGAAAAGCAACGAAGCTCGGTGCTTGTGGGCGATGTGAGGTAAGCTCGCCATCGAAGTGGGCGTGTTGGTCTTCGATTTCGGCCCGACCTACCTGAGGAGGATCGTAGTTCCACAGGCGTTAGTTTCGGAAGTGCTGTCTGAACTGCACCAACAACTGGGACACGCTGGGGTCAATAAACTCGAATCGGCTGCTCGCCGACGATTCTGGTGGCTACATCAACGAAGAGGCGTTGTCAACTTCTGCCAAACTTGCGAAAGATGCAAGACGTTCAAAAATCCGCGAATTGCTCACAGGACACCACTACAATTCATGACAGAGAGTTACCCGAATGAAATATTTGGAGTAGACCTCGTTGGTCCGCTACCGGAAACGGCGAGAAGGAATCGCTGCATTCTAATCATGGCAGGCTACTTCACCAAATGTAAAGCTGTGCCAATCGCGCAGGTTGATACTCTCACTGTGGCAACAGCGATGATTAACCACTGGGTTTGCCAATGCGCAGCGTCTAGGCAACTGCATTCCGATAGGGGATCTTGTTTCGGAAGCTCACTGGTCCAGGAGATGTGCGAAACACTCAGTATCGATGAAGCGCGAACAACGGCTTACCATCCACAATGAAACGGACAGTTTGAACGCACGAATCGGTCGTTGAAGTCACTGTTGAAGACGTCGTGGACCAGAACATCTATGAGTGGGATACTTTGTTGCCTAAATGCTTATTGGCCTACCGCAGTACGGTCCATTCGTCTACCGGGCATTTGCCGCCGTTTATGTGGACGGGTAGAGAAGTTCGGCTGCCCTCGGATGTCTGATTACCGATATCACAGTAAGTGTACCCGTCGGTCACAGCATACGTCAGTAAGCTTCTTTACTCCGTTTGACGCACACACAAAGCGGCATGTATTCATTTGGCGAACGCTCAACGGCGACATAAGGAATATTACGACAAGCGGGTTTTCGGTGTCTCCTTGAAAGCAGGCGACCACGTATATTTGCATCACGCACCAGTATCAGGATTACCAGCGAAGCTGCATCGTGAGTGCGCAGGCACTTACGTGTTGGACTGAATAATATCTGATCTGACTTGTGTGCTTAGGAACCCAAAGAAGGCCATGGGGCAGTACATGGTCGTACACTTTAATCGGCTTAAACTTTCCTAAATCTAGCCTGAGCATTCGGATGAGGAGCACCACAATGACCTTCCGACAGAAGTTGAAATACCAGCTCAAAAGTGCTTTGGCGTGGCAACGGGGATCTTGTCTACTTAGAAGGGGTGTGGTGTAACGAATGATCGAAGCTACTTTGGCGCCTGGTTGAATTTGAATCGTTGCTTTAACGGCTCCTTTCCCCGTCTGCCTTTCACAACGTTATTCCTGCGCAATTACTGAAGGACAAGAACATGAAGAGAGCAGTTGACTGTAACTTTTCTTTCTTCCTTATGTTACATTGATTCTTTCTTCTGGAGTCTACGTGTTGCCTAATTAACCTTCCGTCTCAATCCTTGGAGTTATCCCTTGTCCCTATGTTATAGTAAGCACGCTCGCAACCTCCTATCTTGACACTGACTGCTCTTACCTCTATTATTAGCGAATAATTCGTCTGCCACAGGAAAGAACTGAGTTACAAAAACCACCATAAATTAGTTACTTCAGCCACATGTATTGTCAATCCATTACTTTCTTTGCCCAACTGCACTCAGCTTCCGCATTTTGTGACAAGAATCCTTTTCCCGTGGGATATATTCATTGCATCATTAACCCAGTTGCTGCTGGCGTCCTTCCTAAAGGCACTCAAATGCGATTTAAGGCATTGAGTTTTTCTATTATTCATAGTTTATTTTGTTGCAAACTTAGGTAACACGCTAATCCTCATTAGTTTGAGATCATTTCAACCAGCCCAAGGTTAGTTTCGAAACATCTTTCTTTTATGATGACAAATTGCCAATAAAATGGAAAATCCAATATGTTGAGTGTGCTTTGAGTAACTATTCATAAAACAACACCAAATGTTTGCTCTATTTGTGTTAAATTATATGTCTAGAACACAGCACATGTACTCATGTAAATGTGCGATATTTATTGCACGCATGAGCTGCAACCATCTGTCCTTTAAAAAGCACGTCATCATCATCAACAACAGTAGTACATTAGCCATTTGAACTGATGCTTTGCTGCCATACAACCATGATGATCTATGGAATGAAGGATAATAAGAGGAAAAGAAGGGGGGCTTACCAGAAAACATACCGTTACAAGCAGCTTACTATCGTGCAAAGATAAGGCGGCATCGGCGAGACAGCTTCCTTGCGGTTTTCACTGCCCCGCGTCATAATTAGTTGTTGCTTCGCGGATCACTCAGCACCAAACATACTTTAAACGAGCAGTCCAACTAGGCGACGGCAGCAGACGCGCCACTGGTGTCGACTGCTAGTCTTGTCCTGTAAATTCTCAAGCCAAGCACAAGGCGGATCACCTAAGCTGTAGCCTGAAAGACGAGACGGACCAACTGCACCCACTTTGCTTGTCAGTGACTCCATTTCCCGTTGCCAAGTGAACTTTTGTCCACGTCGAGCCTTGCGCCACCCTACACCTGGCAGACTAAACAAAGCCCTCCTAGGTAAGCGGTGACCAGACATTGTAGTACGTGTCCAAGCCTACGCAACTTATGAAGTGCTATTTCTTTTTCTAGGGAATTAGCTTGGTTATCACTTTCTAGTACTCGCCTACGCACGTCATCGTTATGCAAATGCTGGTGCCACCCAACACTAGCAATGCTCCGCAGACAACAATGAGCAAAGACTTGAAGGCGACTCAGATATTCTGACTGAATGAGCCCAGTCTTACTCCCATAGAGCAGCACAGCTCTCACTATGGCCTTGTAAACGGCCCTTCAGACGGAGGGAAACTCTGTTCTGTCGCCAAAGATGCCGCGGTTTCAGGAAGGCAGTTCTGGCTTTTGCAATGCGTGAACTGACTTTAGTTTCTATGCGTCCATCGTTGCTGATGCGGCTGCCAAGGTAAGTTAATCGATCAACTGCATCGAGGTCCTCGTTATCAAGGATCAAAGGGTCATCAAGTGTTGATGGTCCTGCAGCAACACTTTCCATTTCGAAGGTGCAAAGCGCATTCCAAATAATGGAACCACTCTGGAGAGTCTATTTAGGGTTAAACGCGCTGCAATATCGTCAAAAGCAAGGCGATATCGTCCGCATAATCAAGATCAACTAACCTTTCACCATTCAGGACATCAAAGCGTACATCGTGAGATTCCGCGAGGGAACAGTCCGTGTTGGAATCCACGACGACCTTGAACAAAAACGGAGAAATTGGACAACCTTGCCGAAGGACACTTGTTGTCGGAAAGCTATCCGACAGGTCACCGTAGACCCTGACGCTGCCTGTGGTGTTCGAGTATAGCGTACGTAAGGTATTCACATATTTCGTGGGAACACCTTTACGCGCAACTATTTCGAACAGAATGAATCGAACGCCCTCTTGCAATCGAGGGGTGGGCGTGCTCGCGGTATACTCAGCCCGCGCGCGACAGGTGGCGGTTGCGCGGCAGCGAAGCGCCGTTACGGCGTACAGCTAACACATTATTATTATTCTTACTATACAGCCGCGTCCAGGGCGGAACCCTGCCTGCTTTTTTTAATCCGAAATTCCCGTTCCACAGTGAAGCGAGGAACGAGAACCGAGGCCAGTTACTTTGTTACAACTGGCGTTAGGCTAATACCCCTGTGGTTAGCACAGTTGGTGCGACTGCCTTGCTTGTATATTGCCACTATACTCGATTCACTCCAGTTTGCTGGAAGGGTCTCTTCCTTCCATACACCTTCGAATAGGGAGGTCAGTACTTTGTAGAGGACCTCATCTCTATCCTTAAATATTCCAGGTGGGAGTGAATCCGTGCCAGAAGCAGGAAAACGATTGAGGGCTTTGATCGCGTTTCTGACCTCAGCCTCCGATGGATTCTCTAAACTAACCGTCCATGGCTCGTCCTGCATCACCTGAATAGGAAGAGATCCGGAAGCAAGGCGCCAATTGAACTGCTCTTGAAAGTGTTCCGCCCAACGAGCCATACGGCGCTCCTTATTGTGTATCAGTGCACCCGCGCCGTCTCTGATTGTCTCACTGACGCCTGGTTTTCTGGGACCAGTGGTGCGGATCAGCTGGAGGAGCTTGCGATAACTGCCTACTGCTCCAGCCTCTTCCATTTCTTTTGCACGACTGGTTTATCAGACTTCCTTGTCAGCATGTAGGCTCCACTTTAGTTCGCGCCTAATAGGCCGTCTGGTCACATTGTGCTCAGATCCAGCCTGGAGGTTTTTTCTGGATTCTAACAAGTTCACCTACCTCTCGGATGTTCAGTGACTGGTGCAGTGACGATTGATAATGCCACCAGCAGATGCTCCTGCGCCGCGCATGGCGGCCGACATCCTATTCCACTGAAGCTCAGTGTAATTAGGCCAAGAGAACGAAAGTTAGGTACGTAGTGCTTCTTGATAGGCTTGTCTTACCGAGGGCTGAGACAATTTCTCAGTTTCCAATCGCGAGAGACGCTGGATGCGTCTCCCGGTAAAGTTCACGAAGGGACAGCGTACCTAGGCATGCTTAGAGTCGGCGCAGGTATTCCAGAAGGTGCGGAAATCCAGGATGGAACCACGCCACCCGTAACTTATTGCAATGCGGTTAATTTAGGACCATCGCTGGCCAGCTACAGGGGGACGCCAAGTGTCACTTCGGCGCCTACTGTCTAAAAGCAGCGCTACTAAGAAATAACTGGTGCTCAGCACACAGTTGCAGCAGACGCTCACCGTTGTCAGTCCGTTCGGAGTTAAGCCCAAAATTACAAGCTGACTGAACTTCAGAAGTGCTGGGACGCTCCACTTGTTCGTTCACGTCCTTTGGATGTCCTGTAATATTTGAACTACTAGCACTGCGAAGTAGCGCGTTCAGTTCGTGGTAGAATGTTTTTGGCAGCATCCGAACTGCAGTCGGTGGGAGTACAAACGGAAATCACAAACAAAGAACATCCTGTAATACTTCGTGAAGCAAACTTAGTCGATGTCATCAAACGGGCTGCACACAATCGGCTGTTTATCGGAATCCAATCAACCAGCGATGGCTCAGCATAGGGAGCTGAGAATGATACCTACCCCAGTTTGACCCGTAAGTGGTACATCAGCGTCTCCGGATGCGTGAAATCAATAGCGAGAGGACAAGCCGGGCGCACTTAATTCAACAATCTCATTCGAGTCATTGCTCTTTGTTTCGAACACACAACACACGTCAATACCCAGTGTGTCCAAGGTGCATGTGAATGCAGCCTGTTAACCTATTTGTCTTAGATTGCGAAGGTTGAAAGCGGCCAGCGAAACGGGACGGCGTGGCTTTATAAGGGACTGTTGCCGATAGGCGTCCGGTGGGTGTTGCAGCACGGGGGCTGAAGTGGGTTTTACTCCAGTAGCACTTCGGTCGCTGTCAATTAAGCTGGGAAGTATGGAAAGGTTAGTAATAGGGATTGGGATGGGATTAAGAAACAGGTAAAAAAGAAGGGAGGCGCCAGCAGTAGCATGTTTTCACTTATCCGCCCTGCGTTATGTAGCAGGTGAGGCGACCCTTGATAATCTGCGCAACGGCCGATGCATGATGTAGTTAGAGTTTGTGGAAATTTTCATGGCTGCATGTAGGCTAAAATACTGCCAGGACGCCCAGACCTAGACAGGAGAACGATTAGGGTCCTCAACCAAAGGCTTCGGTTCGAAAGCCTGTCCTCAAGACAGCGGAGTGGTGACAATGATTTAGTTTTACAGTAATGGACGCCATCCCATTTCAAACCCCCAACCTGGAGGATCAGGAGACTGAGTTTGTCTTACCTCTAACCACTGCTTAACCTGGTAAGAGTAGCTCTTAAGGGGCCGGTGGCACCACCCAGTATAGGTCAATGGGTCAAGGGGGTACGCAAACTGTCGTACCACGTTAAGACATAGTGTCGTTGTGGGATACTTGTCACAATGGAGTACATAAAAACGGGTAACACGCTGTTTAGTAACAGCTTATGCCTCAAAGGAGAGATCCTGGTTGGAGGGTGAATATAAGCAAGAGGGGGGGTCAGCAGTGCGCCGGTACGCAGTACCGACGCTAGTTTGCCGCCGGCAAGGAAGGATGCCGTGAAGTGTACCTTAGAACTGACTAAGTTATTGGTAACATGGTTAAAAACCTTGCGCATTTATTATAATTTTTCCGAGATTTTAGGCAAATACTATTACAGCGTGAAACATTGCGTTGTATTAACATGCTTTATCCGTTTCAATTTCATTTTCGTTGTTAAAATTGCACGTAGACTATAGTTAAGCTGGTGACACAGTTCGTCAACCGGGATCTTGAAATTTATTCCGCACAAGATCTCATCACCACGATAGACGGTGTCCTGGAAGCTCACGTTTACATTACGCCTCCGGGTAATAGACACAATTCTGATGAACATGAAATCAATGAAGTGATTCAGCATGCTATAGCGCTTGATGATCTGCCAACGAGGCAGTTACTCAATATAGCATCCGTGATTGCAGTGACGACGAATGGTGAACCATTCGAAGAGGAAACAGAAAGTGGCAATATAACTTTACAAGGGGAACTTGCTGCCCCTATGCTTGTTTCACTACGAAAAACGCAAAGTATATATGATCTAGTCTATGGAGGAAATGGACTTATGTCTAGGATCACAGACTCAGAGACACTGGTCTGAATGTGAACCTTATTTTTTAAAGGTGCTCACACTGTATACATTATTTGTATGCCTCTTTGGTAACGGTGTTATAGAGCACATGGTAAGACAGACATTTGAGTACGCTTGTTCAAAAGTGGCCGCTCATTCGGTATAACCACGACTGAAATGCGTGTTTTTCTCGCTATGCTGTTGATTTCTGTGTGTAATCCATTACGAGGACACATGCATTGGAATCCCGAACAAGATGTCCACAATACAGCCATGAGTCAAGCAATAAATCGAAGAGATTTGACCCAATCATGAAATATCTCCATCTGTCAAACAATGATAGTCTGCACGCAGATGACAAATTTGCAAAAGTTCTGTCACTTTATAACCTACTCAATGAAAGATTTATGCAATTCTTCCCCATGGAAGGAAATCTGCGTGGAAGAAAGCATGATACCATATTACGGCCGTCATGGACTGAAGCAATGCATCAGAGGAATGTTTATTTGATTCGGATATAATCAATGGTTCATTACTCATCTCTAGTGTATGCCGACTGTCTGCATCTCTACCAAGGGGCATAGGCCAATTATGGCAAGACATTAGGTTTGAGATATGACGTTGTTATGGACCTAGTAGACAAGCTCCCGACTTAGCGGTCCTACTACATCTATTTTGACAGTATTTTTACAGGCTTGTCGCTAATGAAAGCCTTAGCCAACAAAAGCATAAGAACGACGGAAACAGTTCGAACAAATAGGACAGAGAAGTGCCCCATCGACACGAAGGCCCTAGGAAAACTAAACAGGGGTACTTATGACTGTACGTTTGATAAAACAGACGACGTGTTCCTTTTTGTCTGGGAATGATGTTTCCGTTGTGACTCTTGCCAATAACTCTATTGGCGCATATCCTCTAACTAAAGTGGAAGAGGTTGTAGGCGAAGGACAAAATGCAAATACATGTTGATTTACCTAGCATCCTTACCCAGTATAACACCTCAATGGATGATGTGGATTGATTGGACCAAAATGTCGGACAGTATAGAACCAATTTTTGCAGCAAAAAATGATGGTGGTTGGACGCTTTAATAAACACTGCTTGGATTATGTACAGAAAATCAGCTGCACGTAAACAAGAGCAACATCACATGCTTCCCCTCAACCTATCCGTCGTAAAGGTCTACTTGCAAGTGTATCCAGCAGAGATAATATCCCCCAAAATCTTACACCCAGCATAAAACGACAAAAGCTTGAATACAGCGTCAGGAAACCTGGCTCTGCACACAACTTGGAATCTATGCCGAAACAAAGAAAATTTCGGCATTGTAGGAAGGTTAATCTACGCTGCCCAGTGTGTGATGTGCCACTACAAGTGGTCTGCTATGCGACATACCACGCATGAATCTTACAACACCTTTTTGTGTAATGGGTTTCATATTCTTTTATAATGAACAACTGCTTGGTACATTATCTTTTTGAAAGAAATATTAAACACTCACATCAAACCTGCAATCAATTGTCGTTGCTCGGAAAATGCAGTTTTTGTTTTCACTTGCATCCCGAAGTCATTTCTTGTTAGCGTCATTCAAAAAGGACAGTTCGAAAAATCTTCATCTTACCTCATATATGTAAATTTGCAAAACCAAAACCTGTGTTTGTGCGCCATTTTCTACAAATGCTAAAATGAAGATTAGCAACTTCAGTCGAAAATGGGTTAAAGAGGCAGGTTCCTTGCGGCTTTCACTGCTCCGCGCCATAATCAACCGTGACGCCATAGAGAACTACGCATCAGTCGCGAGCAGTCCGACTTTGAGACAATGGCAGACGCTCCAATGTTGCGGACTCCAAGCCAGATTTTATAAGATCACGAGGCAAGTAGAGGTTGTCCACATAAACTCCAGTCTGGAAGGCTTGACGGCACCGAGTTTGATTGTCACTGACTTCCTTTTTCACTGCCAATTTTACTTTTACCTACCTCGGGCCTTGCACCACCCTACAGCTGACAAACAAACAAGGCCCTCATCGGTAAGCAGCATACGTAGTACGTGCCAAGCCAACGCATCTTATTCAGTGCTTTCTGGTGTTCTAGGGAACTAGCCTGGGTTTCACTGCCTAGCACGCGCCTACCCGCATCATCGATATGGAGATGCTGGTATCATTTTACTCCAGCACTGCTCCACACGAAACGATGATGAAACACTTGGAGAGGCCTCAGACCGAAGGAGCCAACTCTCACTCCCATAGTGCAGGACGGCCCTTACTGTGGCCTTGTAAACACAGCCTTTTAGATCGAGAGAAGCTCACTCCAGACATCGCAGATGTCGCAGATTCAAGAAGACAGTTCTAGCTTTGCAATACGTGAAATGATTTCAGTGGTTATGCACCCATCGTTGCTGATGGAGCTGCCAAGGTAAGGCAATATACCGACTACTTCGAGTTCCTCGCCATCACGTTCAAAGAGTCACAAGTGCTGGTGGCCTTGTAACAACTCTTGCACTTTGAATATGCGAAGCGCATGACAAATAATGAGACCACTCTTGAGAGGATTTGCTGGGTTGATTAGGTTTCCGCAACATATCTAAACAACGATGCAAGATCACTCTCATATTCAATATTAACTAGCTATTCTTTAGGCAGCACCTCAACGACTGCATCATAAGATTCCACAACGGAGCACTCCGGGATGGAGTGCACGGCGAAGCTGGACAGAAATTCAGCAATTAAACTTCCCTGAAAAACTCCATTTATTGTGGCGAAGACATCTGATATGTCATCATAGGTCATGATGTGGTCTATCATGTATGAGTACAAGGCACGTACAATGTTTACGCTCAGATATTTCGAACAGAATGCATCGATAGACTGAATGGAAAGCACTCTTGTAATCAACGGACGCAGCTATTGTCAGTCGACGGTACGTGTGGCGCTGCTCTAGCACCTGCGGCGGAATGAATATTTGGTCTATGCAGCCACTTCCAGAGCGGAAAGCGGTCTTCTATCTTTTAATCAGGGATTCCCGTTCTGTAGTGAGGTGAAGAACAAGAATAGGCGCCATTAATTTTATCATCTCTGGCATTAGGCTAATACCGCTGTGGTTAGCACAGTCAGTGCGGCTGCTCTCCTTGTATATTGCCACTATAATCGATCCATTCCAGTTAGCTGGAATTGCCTCTTCCTTCCAGAACGGTTCGAACAGGGAGCCGATTACCTTACCGTGGATCGCACCTCCATCCTTCAATAGTGCGGGTGCGAGAGAATCCGGGCGGGTAGCACGAAAACGATTGAGGACCCTGATCACGATTTGGACCTCAGCCTTTGATGGAGCCTCTAAACTAAACGTCCATGGCTCGTCTGATATCACCGGAGTAGGAAGAGTTCCGGGCGCAGGGGGCCAACAGAACTGATCATGAAAGGGCTCTACCAAACGCGCCATACGGCGTTACTTATTGTGAAGCAGCACACCACGCACTTTCTCGGATTGTCTCACGGACGCTTGATTTTCTGGGACTAGTGTACCGGATCAGC
Organism: Dicrocoelium dendriticum; assembly: GCA_944474145.2. NCBI lineage: Eukaryota > Metazoa > Platyhelminthes > Trematoda > Plagiorchiida > Dicrocoeliidae > Dicrocoelium > Dicrocoelium dendriticum. The sequence goes on along the minus strand of OX104068.1, from coordinate 79,059,738 downwards.
TGGAAGAGCTTGCTTACTGCTCCCACTTCCTCCACTTCTTGAACCCTACTGGTCCACCAGGCTCCCTTGTTAGCACGCAGATTTCGATTTAGTTCGCGCCTAATAGTCCGTCTAGTCACTTTGTGCTCAGAACCAGCCGGGAGGTTTCTTTTGGATTCAAACAGGTTCACGGACCTTAGCCTTGTAGCTGAGAACGATGTCTACCCCAGCTTTATTCGTGATTGCCGAATCAACGTCTCCGCATGCTTGCAACCAACAGCAAAAGGACAAGCCGGGTGCAGTAAGTGCAATAACCCCATGTGGGTTATTGCTGCTAGTTTGGGATACGCAACGCATAGTGTGTCCAACGTGCATGCGAGTGCAGCCTGTTAAGCTATTTGTCTTGGAGTGCGAACGTTAAACACCGCCAGGGAAACGGGACAGCATAGCTTTATGAGGGACGGTTGTCGATAGGTGTCCAGTGGGTGGTGCGGAAAGGTAGCTGCAGGTGCTTCGGCGCCAGTTGCATTAAGGATGCCGTCAATTAAGCTGGGAATAGTAGAAGGTTGGTAATGGGTATTATGAGGTGAGTAAGGGGAACAGGTACAAAAGAATGAGGGCCAGCAGTAGCATGTATGCGGCAGACAAGGCGACCCTTAATGACCTACGCGACGGTCGATGCGGGATGCGGTTTAGTAGTGCACTTATAGTTACGGTATTATGTGGGCTAAGTTATTGCCAGGGCGCTCAGACCTAAACAGGAGGACGATTAGGGTCCTCAGTCAAAGTACTTGACTCAAAAGCCTGTTCTCTAAGCCGCAATGAGGTGGCGATGGTTTAGTTTTGCAGAAATATACACCATCCCCATTCAGACTTTCAATCTGGATGACCAAGAGACAGTTCGTGCGACCTCAAACCATAGATCAACCTGGTAGGAGTAGTTCTCAAGGGGCTAAGGGGTCCGCCCATTATTGCTCAGTGGGTCGAAGATGTATGCACACCGTCGCACTATTTTGAGGTTCAATCTCGTTGCGACGGGGTAACACGAGCGTGCTCTATCCTGACGCCCAGCGCATATGTTTTGCGTACAAACGCAGCTTCTGCACTTGGTCCTAAGCGGTTCTAACTCCACTCTTCCTTTTCTTCCTAAGGTTAAAGCTAGAGTGCTGCTCGTCCACCTATTGTCAGTTCACCCGAGGCGAGGTGAAGAATATTAGACGATTCCGTCATGCTGCCATCTTTATTACCTCTGGCTTACAGGGTTTGTCTTTTGAAGACCGTCTGTACGTCGTGTTCTGTCAGGTGTGAGTGGTCCTCATCGTGACCTACCATATCTTACATTTCGTTGACTTTCCTATGTTAAGGCCGCTGCTACCAATGCGAACGTCCTGCAACACACGAGGACACCAATACAAGCTTGTGGTCCTGGACATGGAACGAGTTTCCCACCCCCTCTGTTTCGAATGGTGAGTGGTCAACGTTTGGAACTGTCTGCCGGAGCGCACAGTGGAGTCCAACTTGGTGCAACAGTTCCACACATTATTGGATGTGCCTTTCTCCACTGTTAGATTACGTGAACGATTACCCACTGACGATGACATCTTGCGTTCGTGTCCTGAATTATGATAACGCGTTAGAACCTGAAAGTGATGAGAGTACCGACAATTCATCCGCGATCTTTCATTTATTTTTAACAGTTTTGCGCTTATTTCGATGAAAATTTCTAATTACTCCAACAATACAGCATCTTGTATTCAATACATACGAATTACTCATCAACCAAAGATAAGGCAATAAATTACAGTATGGATCGGTTTACTTGTCTGAGCCCTATCCATATGCATTATATCCATGCTCAGCTTTAATGACTCCAGGTTCTTCGTTGTTTCCCTTTTAGCCTGGAATCAACCCAAAGACTGTCTCTTCTCTCGTATTTTTTCTCAGGTCGCAATGGATGTTCATTTGCATTTCCTAACCTGATATGACTGTTATTGATACCAGCCTGGACAGTATTCAGAATCTTGTGGAAAAACTCGGTATTTTTCCTTTTCGTCTTACTCTTACTTGGACTGAATTTATAGATAATCCGATCGATGAAATTAGATTTCGGGCATTGGCTGCGATTTCCTCAAAGTTGCAACGCGAGCTGCTCGTCCCTGACGAACGAACTTCAGTTGCTCTTGCTGAGAAATCATTAGATTGGTTGAATAAGTCGCCACTGCTGAACTCTTTGGATATTTTGAAAATTCTTCAGTTTTTGGTCGCTGTATGATCCCTTTCGTTTTTCAAGCCGCCACATTTTAGAAAGAATCTGTTAGACAAACTGTCATTCGTGCTAGTGGATTGGCCATCTTAGCCAGGGTTCGAAACCAGCTACCAGTTACTTCAATTCGCGACCTCATCGATGACATTTTGAGACTCATTTCCGGTGGGGAGATCTTTGCGCCAGACTCTTCTCAGCATGTCGTCTTTCAACAACCCGCAAAATGGATACAACCCTCTGGATATTTTAACTTTACTGGGTCAAGCATTCTCTCAACCACCTCTGCATTTTCTAATACTCAGAGCCAGAGTTGGAAGTGGTTTCTTCGCTCCAAAGAACCATATATTTTTCCTTCATGCACTTCCAATTCAAACGTATGCGCAGTTTATGATGTGCTGTCTCACTCGCAACCTTCAACTTCCATCTCACATTTATCAGGTGAGCTATGACAGGAACTGGACAAATTTGCTGTGTCCCTCGTTGGAATCATAATAGTGAATTTCGGTAGCTCAAGTTGTTCATTCTTTGGTCAAACCCTTCGCTGATCTTGGCAATTTTACCACAAACGTTTCGTCCCAAATTGCGGTGACATCACCAGCGTATTTATGTATGGCGGAACGGAGCGGTGCTTGACTAGTTGTGACTTGGCTTTCCGCATGCGTGTGTTTTTTATTGATCATCATCCTTGGTCGTTTAAGCAATCTGTGTTTTGTTAGTGGTTTTAAAACCAATTCGCCTGAGGCGCTTTGACACACAAGCAAGTGGTGGGGCGTACCGACTGAACGCGAGACTGGTTTTACTCATACTAGCGGTGATGGATGCAGAGATATTGGTAGTAGTAGTAGTAGTAATGATATAGTACTAATAAGGGAACTATTGGTACCAGTTTGTGACAACTCCTCGAACTTATCAGTCCTAATAACTGAATTGCCACACGACACTTGTGCCACGCATGCCAACCAATGACTTTGTATATGTTCTATGACATGGCTTAACACCTGTTAGTATTGACCATATTTTTCCCCTCCATGTTATAATAAATGGATGGTTCGCGGCTTTTACCACATCAAAAGCATCACATGTGCTATTCGACTTCCTTCCCGGGGATCGTTGGACACATTCTGAAGGCAGACCCACGTACAACCAGTGCTATTTTTTTAACTTCAACCACTTGCTGCATCCGCCGTCGCGCAGCTTATTAAGGGTCGCTTTATCTGCTGCATACAACAGGGCGGATAGGGGAAAACATGCTACTGCTGGCACCTCCCTTTTTTCTTTTCCACCTGCATCTATCAGTCCACTCGAACGCCATTACTGATTTACTTTCTATAGTTCCAAGCCTTATTGAAAGCATCCGTAATGCAACTGGAGTCGAACCATCTGCAGCTATCTTCCCGCACCACTCACTGAAAGCTTATCGGCAACATCCCCTTTTAAGTGCACGCTGTCCCATTTCCCTGACGGTTTTCAACGTTCACACTCAAAATCAAATAGGTTAACAGGATGCATTCGCACGCACGTTGGACACACTGACGTGCGTTGACGTGTGTTGCGTATCCGAAACTAGCGTCAATAACCCTCACGGGCTTGTTGCACTAACCGCCCCACTTGTCCTTTCGTTACTGCTTGCACGCATCCGGAGACGCTGATACGGCACTCACCGGTCAAGCTGGGGTAGACGTCGTTCTCTGCTTCAAGGCTGAGTCGTCGTAGGTTGATTGGATTCCCGTGAGCAGCTATTTGTGTGCAACATGTTTAACAACATCGATTAGGATTGATTCACGAATTGACGCTAGATGCTGTTTGTTGTTGCCGCTTATGCTCCCACCGATTGCAGCTCTGATGTTGCCAAGGACACTGCCACGAAACGAACACGTTGTCACGCAGTGCTACCCGTTCGGATATTATGGGATATGAATTCGAAAGTAGTTTGTCTGGGCTCTTCAGAAGCTCATCTAGGTGGCGACTACGGGCTTAACTCCGAATGGACGGACAACGGCGATCATCTGTTACAAATGTATGCGAAGCACCAGCTGTTTCTTAGGAGCACCGCTTTTAGACACCTTGGCCTCCTCCTTTAGCTGGCCAGCGATGGACGCACATAGATCACATTGCCATAATTTACAGGTGGCGTGGTTCCATCTTGGATTGTCGCTGGTTCTGGAGCACTTGCGTCGACTCTGATCATGCCTTGATACTATGTCGTTTTTCATGAACTTTACTGATAGATTCACGAAGCGTCTCCATCGATTACCACATGAGAAGTTATCTCAGTCCATTGTGCGGCAAGCCTACCGGGATGCCATGCTTACCAAACTTCCGCTCTCTTGTCCTAATGACACATCTTCAGTGGAATAGGATCTCGGCCGCAATGCACGATGCAGGAGCCTCTGCTAGCGGCACTATAGATCGCCACTGCACCAGTCAATGGAAATCCGAGAGGTCGATGAACCAGTTTGAACCCAGAAGAAATTTCCCGGCTGGCACTGAGCGCTATGACTAGACGGACTATTAGGCGCGAACTAAATCGGAGTCTGCGTGCTGACAAGGAAGTCTGGTGGACAGTAGGGCTCAAGAGTTGGAGGATTCGAGGTCAGTAGACCATAAGCACACGATCTTCCAACTATTCCGCAGCGGTGCTCCCAAAAAACCAGGTGTCATTTAAATAATCTGAGACAGCGCGGTGCCTTGATTTGCAATAAGTAGCCACGTAGGGCTCGTTGGGTAGAGCACTTTCAAGATCAGTTCTGTTGGCCCCTTGCTCCCGGAACTCTTCCTACTCCGATGATAGCGGCGGAGCCATGGACGTTTAGTTTAGTGGCTCCATCGAAGGCTGAGGTCCAAATCGTGATCAGGGCCATCAATCGTTTTCGTGCTACCCGTCCGGATTCTCTCGCACCCGCACTATTGAAGGATGGTGGTGAGATCCACGGTAAGGTAATCGGCTCCCTGTTCGAACCATTCTGGAAGGAAAAGGCAATTCCAGCTAACTGGAATGGATCGATTATAGTGGCAATATACAAGGAGAGCAGCCGCACTGACTGTGCTAACCACAGCGGTATTAGCTTAATGTCAGAGGTGATAAAATTAATGGCGCCTATTCTTGTTCTTCACCTCACTACAGAACGGGAATCTTCGAGTAGGATGGAAACGTATGCCTCTGCCCAGGACGTGGCTGTATAGACCAAATATTCATTCCGCGACTGATGCTAGGGCAGCATCACACGTACCGCAGACCGACAATAGCTGCGTCCGTTGATTACAAGAGTGCGTTCCATTCAATTGATCGATGCATTCTGTTCGAAATGCTTGTGCGAAATGTTGTTCCTATGAAACATGTGCCTGCTCTATACTGAAACACGAATGGCGACATCAGGGTCTACCGTGAGATATCAGATATCTTCGCGACGGTAATTATAGTTCGTCAGGATTGTCCAATTCCACCATTGTTGCACAACTTCTACCTTGCTTACCGAGTAGGGTCTCGTTTTGTCAGCCAGATTTAGAGTGACGCATGGCTCGAGGGGACAGTTGACCTGACAGCTTGAAATGGAGTCAATGACTACTAAAGTGGTTGCCGTCGGTCCGTCTCTACTTCCAGGCTGGAGTCCACCTGACTCGCCTTGTGCTTAGCTCCAGACTTTACAGGACATGGTTTGCAGTCGACACCAGTGGTGCCTTTGCTGCTATCTCTTATTCGGACTGCCTTTTACGGTGTGTTTGCTGCTGTGTTAACTGCGGGGTGATTGCTGTTTATGACGTGGGGCATTGAAAGCTTCAAGGAAGCTGTCTCCCTGATTCCGCCTTATCTTTGCACGATAACGAGCTGTTTTTGACGGTATGTTGTTGACAATGTGTAGGCGCCTTGACCTTGAATGTTTATTTAGGGCATTGATGTTTTCCAATAAATCCCTCTTCCCTCCCTCTTCGTTCCATAAATCTTCATGTTTTTATGGCAGCTAAACATCAGTTCAAATGGCTGACGTACTGCTGTTGATGATGATGATATGATTCGAGATATCTTTCGTTTGTCTCCATATCTTCCCCGACTGGTTACGTTCCTGGACCTACCCAAGACTACTCATATCGGCAGTTCCCTTCGCTGATCTATCTACAGAAGCAGCTGATATAGTTATTCTTGCTAGCAGTGTACATGTCTGAACGCGTCGCCTATCGGGTTGCGATTTGGAGTGGATACCTGTCGGTCGGCTACTAACATCCTTTCTTCAGCTGCAAATCGACCAGCACGTTTATGTTGGCAGGACCGCTTTCTTACACAGTTATCCCCATCATCTCACCTTGCGCTAACAGAATGCAGCCATGTCCTGGGTCCAGGTTGATTTCATTACCATCAACTACGCGTCGATGCAACATTGCCGATTTAGCGTATCTACCTGGATGCGGATCGTGGCTCGTACTCCTAGTTTTCTCGAAGCGGCCAACTTTAAGGTTTATTACTTGTTACATTTCTCGATTCAGCCTTATCAGGGCTGAATCGGATCTAGGAAGCCGCCGCGAATGTTGAACCAAATGCCTCATCTCCAACTGACGTAGTTTGACTCTACAACGTTTTGTGACAGCTGGTTGTAAGAGATGTCGTCTGTCCTTACGCTTACTACATGACTTTGGTGTCGTTGGTGGTGCTTGTCTTAGCATCATTGTTCACACTTTGTTTTTTCGTTTCGCAACTTTTCTTCGCAGCTAAGCATGTGTTCTCCTTCCCGTTCCTCCCGCTGACGAAAACGGACAGTGACGTGATACGGGCATCCTTAGAGTACGTCCATACGCAACTTCATAGCTTACTTTTTGCATAGCTCCATCAAGTCCACGGATCCTGAGGTGGCTTTGACGGGAATAAAGTTTTTTCAAGATGTTGTATTGGAAGATTTTGTTGCGGAAATATTTCTGCAGCGGCCAGCCATCACTGAGGTAAGCGGGCAATATTTTCTACCACTGATGGTTGCATACACTGCGTTCTACTCAGGTGGAACCAACTTGAGAGCGAATTATTTCCCACTGTTTTAAAGACAATGAGCACAATCGATAAAGCGGCTTATTCGTCACATTCATCCTCCATTATTTGTGCTTGCTACATACTTGGTCGGCCGCATTTACTATCTGCACTAGTATTTTGGTAGCCTTGCGAGTTGTAGCCAACAAGTCTGTTGGTGTTGGCACGTACTCATTTTGGACTGAAATCCATTTTATTTTCCATTTCAGACTTTGCTTCGTTTACTCACTTGTGTTGAATCCTCTTTGGCCATTGGAGCTGCAGATGCATTGACTTGTTTATGTGAGAAGGTGATCAATCGCGTTTACTTTCATTTAGACCCGAACAACTATTCCACCGCTTTTGGTAAGTAGTATCGTTGACTGTCAGAAGCTACTGAGTATCCCATTCCAACGTATGCCTTGTGCGTGAGACTGACTGCAAGCTTTAAGCTACCTATTATTCCTTATTATTTATTATTCACTCGGTCTTCCAGTTATCCATAATTTCCGTGGCCTAACAACTTACTTCCTTTTTTATGACTTCTCAGTCCATCCACATATTCAGTCGTAGATGTGAGCAACGGTGTCAGGTTTAAGGTTTGCTTCTTTTCAGCTTGGTACCCATTATGCACTTCTCCTTGGCACCTTCCCCCGGCCACTATTCATTTGCGCAAGTGACCATGCTCATGCGCAATTTATCTACTTGTTTTTATACTGGGATGTAAATTCTATAGATTACTTTATTTCGATTGGGACGCGAATGATTAACGCTTCCTATTTCCTTTTGACTCTGTCTTTGTACTTATTTGCACGCAGTCTAAATTCCAGAAATTCAATTTGTTGTCGCTTGTCATACCTTTTCCTATGTCTGGAGCACGCCTTTGTGAGATTGCAAGTAGAGTTGGATAATGGACGCTCCAGCATTACTGTATCGTGTTTGAGGTTTACCAAACACTAGTACTCATGTGTTATGTGCTGTAGTGTTAAATTAGGGGACAGTGATCTGGTCGCTATCAGATTGTGACTGGAGGCCGCAGGTGAAAATCGGGCACTTGTACTGATCTGTCAGCTTGAATAGTTCGTACTCAGTATTAACTCTACCAACATAAATGATGAAATCTTTGCCCTCTTTTTTGGCTAGCTTTATGCAATGACAACGAGTGTTAAACTGGAACGTTTACCGAGTATTTCCGATAACTGGTGGACGATTTTGTCAAATGTGAGATCCTCGGTATTCTCTAGCCAAATAAAATTTATGTGTCGTGTGTGTCTAGTTGCGCCTAGCTTCTTATCCAATAGCCTGGTGGTTCGCCATGCGTCATCCTTGTGTTTCAGGTTGATTTTAAGGATGTCTTCATATTGTTGAACCACAACTCAAATTTAAACCACCATCAGGTTCATAATGGAACTCCGTAGTACTGTTTGTAGTTACTTCGGTCGCATTTTACTTCGGGGCCGGAAATAATGGCTGATACTAAACTGTCTCACCAATTTTTCCATCCTCCGCATCTGAACTGCCTCGAACGGTATTTGCTATTAATACAGCGTTGCCTTTAACTCAACTGCAGTTATTCACATGTTGCGTGGGTCTCTGTCGCCAATTAATTAACTATGTTGTGTCGAACTGCTAGAGTAGACCAATCCACCGTAAAAAGAACAAAAAGGCGAGTATGTAACAATTTGGCGCCTATGGGACATGAAGACGAGTCCATTCCGCTGACAGACCGTACTGGTTGTAACCTGATTCATCAAGGGTGTTGGCCAATGCATTTTGCGTCAGCTGTTTTTGACCTTTTGGCCTAACGACGGCCCCAGCCATCCTCTTTAACAAATTATGGACAACATGCTTAGCGGATTGGAAGAAGCTGCTGCATACCTCAATTACATCATAATAATAAGACGAACGAGATCAGAACTGTTCCTCCGAGTGGGTGCTACCCTGCAATACATACTAACTATGGTTTTCGACTAAAATGGGGGAAAATATGAGTTCTTCTTAGCTGCAATAAAGTCCCGTTGCTTCATCCTCCATAAAGACGGTTGCTAATCTCTTAACCGTAATCTTATGCTAGTGTTCGAACTGAAAAGGACTACTTAGGTCAGAACGGCTCTCAACCAGTACCAGCGGCAGACATTGCACCTCAGCCCCGAGGAAGTCGGTTACTCCGTTCCAGCTTGACTCAAGACGGAAATCTCACACCGAGCAAATTCAGGGTGGAGATGCTAGGAAAGTGCGCTTGCTCTATAGCGCAGATCAACGGAGATCGCGCGACTAGAGGTCAGCACAAGCACATACCCGAAAGACCAAAACTAGCTAGTGCCCAAGAGTCAAGTTGAAACAGATAGGAAACACATCGACCAGCAGACACGGGTTAGCCTGAGGGCTCACTTGATCTATTGGACTATAATTAGTGCGGTTTGTGTCAGTGCAACGGACTTGTTTCTTCGTGTCTCAGAAAGTCCATCTTGCCACCTACTTACCCTTTGTTCTTTTACTGAGGGTTGGTCTACACCAACAGTTTGACACAGATCCTTTTTCGGTTGAGGCGCGAGTGATTTGTAATTCCCGTTTTCTGTCAACGCTGTCTCCATAGTTATTTTCATACAGTCTAATTTTCTGGACTTTTATGTTTTAACCGTGCCTACATACGAACACTCAGCACACAAATCTTTTCACCCACGTATTTGTCGTGAATATATGTAAAACCCGTGGTCCCGTTTCGGCGTCGTTATTTGACAGCATATTTTTCTTATCTCCAGGTACCTCTCCGCCTTTCATTTGGGAGCGCTCTTACACTGATACAGTATCTAACCGAATGTGAGTTCCATGTCCCAAGGCTATCATGACCCCTGGTCGCTTGCTCGTACTTGTGTGCGCTTTCCAGTAACCTGTCTAGTGGTTACCCAATCCCAGCAGCTGGGCGGGACTTATTGCTAGCGTGTCACTTAACAATTCCCTGAGCGGATACTAGACTATTGTACCAGAAGCGCGGCTGCAGGTTTTACCAAACGGCCTTCAAGTTTTCCGCTTTGGTAGCTACCTCATTGCTTCATGATATTGTGGCCTCAGAGGCAGGGAACTTCAATGCGCCTCCTCATAGTGCCGACACGCCTAATTTTAGTCATTTGCAGGGTACAAAACGTGAACTCCTTCGTTGTTTCTGAAGCTTGGTTGATCTTTGCTGGTTTTGAAAAATTCCGGATCCGTGGTGTAATAGGTCAAGCGTTTGAGCGTCGCCTCCCGCATGCGTATGGGTGCCGCTACAGTAGCACAGCCGTTTGCGATTACATAGCAGTTAAGCATCATTACAGTGGTGGCATACTACCGGCACATTTTTTCGAACTTAACTTCAACCTTGCTTCTTGTAGTCTTTTGCGCTGCCATCCCATCTCAGCGGCATCAATACCACAATACTTATTATTGTCATCATTGACGACAACGGATGCTGTAACCATAGTTATGACACAGTACTTTACATCGCTGCCAGCTCGTAATCATGACTTGTTGAAGACAACCTTTTAGGGAGAGTATGAAAAATTATCCCTGCATCTCGGCAGCCTGGAGAGCGCATTGTAACATCAACTGCAGAGTGAAACTTTTGATGCAAATAGCCCCGCCTCTGTCTGAAAGACTATCTACTCGTCTGGCATTCCCGTTCCGTAATTGAACAGCGAATTAGAATGGAGACGAATAACTTCGTCATGTCATGCGTCATGTGGCCTGCACTAACTGCTACTGGTGTCCTCAAATATCGCTCTTTGCCTTATTCACCACAGCTGGTTGAACCAGTCTCCTCGTCCCCTATTGGTGCGAATCGCTTATTCTAACGGGTTTCACTAATTTTTACTGCATCAGATCTACATATTACTTGAGGGGTCTCACCACAGTTCCAATCAGCCAGACAGCTTCCGTGCGTCCGATTAAGTATTGAACAATGTTTTGTCTTATCACAACTTATCTGCAGGGTGCGCATCCTACGGGCCCATAGCTGTCCTCCTACGAGGTGGCTACTTGTTGCCCGCAGAGCTATGACTGATGCGATACTATGTGGCACGTTTTCCCATATCGTGCAATTTACGAACGTTCAGAAGACATGGCTGACTATATACATGAGTATGTTGCTGGTGTTGCTATGATCCGTTCCTTTCGTGAATACCGTTTCTCGGTCCCATTGATCACATTGATCAGACCACATAGTTGGACTACACCTTGAATCACCGAGGAATATACCATTTACTTACTTATTTAATCGTTCCTTCGTGTTATATATTATATTTGTGACTACTGATTGTTAGGGAGTAGTATGATAACAAGAAGTATGTTTTGAAGAGGTTCATCATATCAAAGCTACATTGCTACATCAAATCATTACAACAGAACCCATCGCATTTCCATGCTTTTCTCTTGACCACTCACCTGCATTGAACTACGTCCCGTTGTTCGTTCGTTTTCGCTTCGACAAGGGGGTCCCACTGGGATAAAAGTATTGAAATATACAACCGCGGTGTTGCACACTACTTACCCACGTTTCAAGGTTCCTTCGACTAGTGCAGACAGGCTTCTTTCAGCTTAGAGTCCTCCTCATTTTCCTTCCGTAGACCTTTTCGGTCTAACAGAATCTATGCGTATCCGGTTCATGCTTGACTGTCAATGTTTTCCCTTTATGTAGCCTGTTGTGGTGCTGGTGGCGATGCTGATATTGTGTTGGTTTATTATTAGTTCTCTGGTTGATAAGCGCTTATTGTTGAACACAGTGTCAATACAGAAAGATAGGCGTGACGCATTGCGTACTTGTGGGGTAAAATTTGGTCTCCACGCCACAAATCACCAATATCGTGTTATGCTGCTTTTAAACGAACATCAGTTCGAGAGGTATATACTACTTACGCGGCTACCATTTATGTGTATTCGTGCATGCTAAACTATTTCACGTAGTATTGGTTAATTCTCTCCACAACCACACAGAAGTGTGCTGCCGGACTAAATATCGGTCACCTCAGTCTAAGCAGTGTTCCGTTTTACCTCACCTAAAGTTAAACATAATAGGCGTTGCCGTTCTGACTACATCTACCACTCTTAACCTTTCGCTTAGACTATATTTACAGCAATTTATTATTCTGTATTGTTACGAGAAACCAGGTCTCTTTCCTGTATCGTTTCCAGTATTGTGGACACTTTGCATATGATATGCGTCTAAAATGTTTCGGGATACCAATAGCTCAGGTTGATGATCCAGTTGTTCCTTTCTTTGCCGTTTGGAAATTTGGTTGCGGACGTTTCGTCACCAGTCGAGGCGATATCATCATAGCAGTTGACTATAACTTAGTCGTGAAAAATTCCTTATCCATTTCTGGATTTGCCTGGTACGATTTTTCGCGACCAAGCTACGACCAGATCTGCACTGATGCTGTTTTTTTGATTGGCGACGAAACGTCCGCAGCCAAATTGCCAAGCTCGTCGAACAACTGAACAACTGATGATATGCGTTTTATTTTTGGGCACTGTGACTCCTTGGTAACATTTAAATTTTAGCCACCGGAGCAATTCGGTCTGTTTCCTACATTTGCATTTCTCCCTTAACACACACGCTTGAATTCAGCTCATCATCTCAAAACACCAGCAACCCAGCAACTACATCATCCGCACCCAGTACATCCATTGTTCCCGGTTCAACTCACCATCTTCCAAGTCTTCCTTGCGCTGTCTCCGAGTTGCGTTCCCACACGGACGAGGCTATCGAACGTCCGTGCAGTTTCTCTATACCTGATTTTTGTATCGAATTACTTCGTGAGGTCGGTTGTGGACTGCTCGCTACGGTCGACCAGCAGGGATCTGGTGGCGGACATAACCCCTTACAGGGCGAACATAGTAATCGTCGGAAGTTCAATAAATCGGAATCGAAACTGAACTTGGAGGCGAAGCTGCTGCAACTCATGTGGTTATCCATCCGACTACTTTTGGTCAGCACTTCACCGATTGAGCTGGCGAAACCCATGCTAAGACGCGAAAAACAGTCTACCACTTGGAGTACGCTGTGGAATTGGATGTTTCAGGCCATCCCACTCGATAAGGATGTCTTAAATCCTTACGAACTAGTAAGTTTCACCATTTTCGTCTTTCACAAAAATTTTGATATCCATTTTACGAACAGTTCCATGAGAAACAGTTTGAGTTGATCCTCGTTTTGACTTAACTAGGCGAACTCAACGTTTAACTAACAAGGTCTCTGATCGCAATGCACTTCCTTTGACCTACTTGGAATTGTCCATCTGGGTGCCTTAAGTGGTTGACTCGTTCCATGTTTTAATCTGTAGTACTGGATAAGTAGGAATCCTAAAGTTCGGACCTCACATGACTCTAATCCGCTTGATCTATTTGCTCTTCCCCTTACTTTTGTGCTTCATCCATCAGTAATAAATCACTAGGACTTTCACAAAAGAAACACGGTTGTATCTCTGCCATTTTAAATCGAACTATGACATCCAGATAATGCATCGTTGCTTCATCTGGGTACACTTCCATCCTTTATTCTTTTACCTTGATAATAGCCCAAAGGTTTTCCAACCTGTTTGGAACCGTGGAGCCAGCTGCTTTCTTTGTTGACTTGTACTTGGAACGACAGCCCATTGTCTGGTCACTCTTCTGTCGGGTGGAATTTTGCGGAAATTACGAAACAAACTGCATCCGCGTCTCTTCCACACACCATCAGTAGGCACGTGTACTTGACAGCTTTAGGCAATCTGTATTACCTGATCTCGTCCCTGTTCACTCCAGAAACCGTGAGTTCATGGTATTGTTCTTGAAGTATCAGCTTCTACTTTTTTCTTTTACCATACCTACTGATGATGTTTTCTACCTTAGACTGATGGCCTGTTTTGTTTTTAAACATAATATGCCTGGAATTATGAACGTTCATTCCGTCACGTTTTATTCTTGTTGAACCAGGAGTCGATGACACATCGAGTTAAAAGAAGTCGCAACAGACTAGACTCACTAATCGTTTTACTTGTTTCTCAAGGTTTAACCTGGTGGACGTAAATCCATTATCGTCCCACCTTCCCTATTCTTACTTGTTTGGGATATCGGTGCTGATATTTCAGGTCACTTATGTCTCGCTCGTTTTTAAACTGAAGTGCTCTCGATGTCTTTGCACGGGATTTTTCACTGCTGATCAGTACTTTCACCAACCTAGGGTTTTTTTTCCATATTACAATGCCTTTCCGACGCGTTTAGTATGCTATTCATAGTTACCTTATCATTTTTCGGAATATCGTCGTTCTGTACCCACTGGTGCCCGGTGACCGTAATGTCACGCGCTTTGCCTTATAACTCAGAAGTCACTGATTCGAATCGGCGTTGGTTCGGGCGGTCTCGCGGTATACTCAGCCTACGCGCGACTGATAGTGGTCGCGCAGCAGCGAAGCGTCGGCACGGTGTACTTGACATGCCGCTGATACCTTCTCTACCTTAATATCGGATAACACGCGGAACATGCATTGGTGACAGGATTGTGGCTGTGAATAAACCACTTTGTTCATCTGGTGTTGACGCTAATGTGATTTTTATAAATTTCACCGCTTCCTTCGAGTTACACTACCATGCAGACTGGTTTACCTCCTTTCTGGCTCCTCTGTAAGGTTGTATGACTGCGCGCGAATGACAGTAACACTCCAATCCACCCGATGTCCCTGTTGGCGACTCACACTTTCTTCCTGACCGTATTAAGCCATCACTTGATTTCAACATTCTGTAAGCTCCACTTGTTGAAAACTACGAGGTGCTAAAAGTCCATTGGTTTTTTGGGTAATGTTTCGTTTTTTGACACAAGCGAGGTGCTTGAGGTGCTGTGTAGTTTATTCGGTCAACGCGCATCCACATGCTACGTTTGGCCACTCATCTGCGCGCTGCTGAGTATCGCCATGGCTTTCTTCTCGGATAAATAAATAAATAAATAAATTGTATATGGCTCGACGATGTGAGAAGCCGTTCCCAGTAGGGACGGATCAAATAATGGTACAGCAGTTTCATATCATGGTATAATAAATTTAAAAAATGTGAGCACAAAATGAAAATTTGTGTAGCGCGAAGCGGTCCAAAATATTTACATTCCTCTTGTTCTATCGTCTGACAAGTTTTTAGCAGTCACATGAGAGTTGATCGCACAGGAAAAAAAGAGAATAAAGTGCTGCGGGCCAACAAAATATAACCACTTGTGCACTTGACCACATGCATTTTCAGGCACCATTAACTCCGTTCTCAAAAGCGTTATCTAAGGACTGTGCTGTTCGAAACATTATTATCACATTTCGAACGGTTAAATGATCTTTTATCGAAAGCTTAAACAAACGCAATGTGCAACAAGTTCTGATAGATTTTGGAAGTTTGTTCCAAAGCTTTAAGCTTTGTGTGGTACTTCGTTGTTCGCAACCTCCTCGTGGGCCTGCCTTTTCATTCTTCCTCGCACACTTCTTAGCATTCCCCCTGTGTTTTGGCATTGGTGTGATTCACCGTAGACCTTTTCCTGTTCACATTGCTCATTTCTACCGCACTACTTGCACTTGACGCAGTAGCGTCCTTGCTTGGCACATCATATCCCCCTCTTAAAATTGTCCGTAACCAATGACACTGGATGAAACAACTCATAGAGATTTCATTTAGCCTCCTGAACTTCGCACGGAAGTGTCATTACCCGTGTAATTTCTTCAGTGACACAGCTGGATAATTGTATGTGCTGTGCGGCTCTTCGATCTAATCTCCACCCAACATCTGTAGTTGCTTCTTCACTTCAGCTTCCGAAGGAACTGGGTCTGTGGTCTTCACATCCATCTTGCTAGTGGGATCGTGTCACCAAACCTATACGCGCTCCCGTCGTCCTTAAAAAAGAGGTGATACTGTTTATTGACCGCCAGACATGGATTATGTGTAACCCGATAAGAACAGGGCACGACTGAGTAGTTCCTGCATTGTTGATGAGTAGCAAATATTCATATTCTGTCGGTAGCTTCCTTTTCCTGCAGTTGATGGCCTTATTGAACCAGTGCAAAACGGTTGCCGAGTGGAACCACGTAGGTTTGACTAAACTTTCGTCCACCGCTTCCAGCCATCTGCTTTGCTCATCTCAGAACCGCCAACAGCGCTCTAACCCATGGAACACAACCGAGTTTTCTCACTATCTCCACGGCTGGTCAGGGAGACCGCGGCACCCGTTGCTGCAACATCGTTCCATCAACCCGTTCACTTTCATCATCGCTCTTACTGATTCTATGTGACGCCACGAGTACACAGGATCCTTTACCGATGAGACCACCTTGGGTTTTCTTAAGCATTCCTTAAGCTCACTATTTCCCGCATAGTCCAGCAATTTTAAAAATGTGATGTATAAATCAGTAACTAGCGGATATACTGTTTCGGCCCACTTTTCTCATGATGGGCAATACACCATGTTTTCCACTAGTCCAGAAATTGGCTCGGTTCCAGCGACAAGGTTGCCTTGTCCATCAAAGGTAGCGGCTTGTCAGTTCCCACCAATTTGGTGCTAGATGGGGATACCGTCTGGATCTAGCTTGAACGAGGACCCGATGGGCTTTCTACCGTTAGGCCTACTTACCGTATGTTCGTAGTCAATCGACGCTCCTGTTTTTGAATTTATTACCTATAATTCTCGACGCACATTACTGCGCTTACACTTATCCAACTCGGATTCACCAGCACTATCCAGTGGATCTACCACTGCATGATTGTCTAACACACACCATCGCTTCATTCGTTACTGCGATTTTAACGGAATTTTCGCCGAAATCCAGGCGCGGATCAGCCTTATTTTCCAGTATATACCATCTTTTTTTTACCCTCATACGACAGAGTGCTGTTGACGCTATACAGTGATTTCTTACAGCAATAATCCGACATTCCGTTTGATAGCTGCAGCTCGTTTAGCAGCCATCATCCTACCACTAGTCAAACTAGCGTGGATTCTACCACGTTCATCAAAGCTCAACTTTCCACCAAGCCGAGGCCCTGCCCGATCTATGGCTAATCGCCCACTGCCTACACCAGAAAGGTTGCACGCTAACCTCCGTCAGCTTTGGTGGCAACATCAGTCCCATTCGTAGGACATTGTCAACCAACATCGTGTGCCTATCTCTACATGCTCGGTGCGTTGATCGCTGATAGCGAAAAGGAGATAACAAATGACCCACCTGACTGACTCCCCGGCACGGTTTGCAACAGAGCAACAAGGAAACCCTCGTGTACGCGGTTCACGCAGCCCCAGACTAGTTCTTTGTGTTTCGGAAGCGTGCTCCAAGACTGTTCGATTTGGAATAACATATTGTAACTGAAGTACGAAATTCCATCCAAATTGCGCGTTTAAGTCTAGCGCAAGTGAAAGAACGACATTGCACACCAAACTCCATTTGGTTCTGTACTTAGTGTATGCTCAGCTCACTCGTAAAATCGACATTTCAGATAACCCCTGTTAGTGATCACATCGAAATGGATCCCGGACTGGACGCAATTTGCCGATATGCTATCCACAGAATTGATCAGGAACGCCTCCTAGAGACCATACGATCTTATGATTGGAATGAAATTTTCCCCTCCCCTAACTTATACGTTGCAATGCAACTGTTCTACTAACAAATTCATTGTGTCGTAGACCCACTTGCCCCACAAGTTAAAGGCAGCGCTCATGGCTCTGAGAATGCAAGTTTGACTTCGATCAAGCAGCAAATTAGGAAAAAATGCTTCGGAGATTCAGAGTGGCTAAGGAACTCATTAATGTTACAAAGGCATGAGTTCATCGCCTGTGTCAAGCGTTCACAAGTGAAGCGGATAAAAAGGAAGAAAACGCCTGAAGAATGCATGCGAACAAAAAAGCTAGCCAGAATACCACATCGTAGTGCTAACAATGGGCCTCCTTAAATTACGGAACGCATCGATGAGAACAGTCATTCCCCTAATCACTCACTAGCCATCTGCAAAGGGTTTAGTCCCTTCTTCGCTGTTCCTATCAGCCAAAAAATCGAATTTGGACATTCGTGCTTTGAAGTTACAAAAGCAAATTCTCTATGCACTGTCGAGCATCGCCTTACGGAGCAATGGTTTAAGACGGGCAAAAAAGCAGTTGCTTGACAAGTCCCGTAGAATGCTTACGGTGACAATTAGAAGGCAAAAGGCAGTGTCAGGAAAAGAACGCGCCAGATACATGACTCCCAAAGGGGTATGCATTAGCACATGTGTAAGTAACTCTGCCTGGAGTTTCGGAGGATTATAACAGTCCGGTTTGTTCTGTACCAATTCCAACATCTGATGGTCATCGGTTATATTAAGTGGTGTAAATGCGTACGGGTATCATCAAGGTGTTTTTTGAATAAGGAAAAGGTGGGGGCATTAATTACATACGCAAGGAGGGCGTTTCAAAGCGGATACCACCCTTGGGTAGCGTATTCCGCATGCGGCCCCACGTACGCGGCAAACATTTTCGGAAAGGCTGAGGCGTCAAACTTTCCGAAAGCTACTAAAAAGGGCGAACTGGTGGTTTGCTATCATTGATGCCTTTTCAGTCTCCTTCAAACAAGCAAGGTCATTTAGCACGAGCACGCCGAAATCACATTCATGAGAAACCCACCGTAGGATTGCTGGTCCTAGCCGGTACTTGTGAATGCTCTGATGGGGTGTGCTGAGAAGTTTGCACTCAGTGGCGTTAAACTGCAGCATGTTCTCGATTGACCATGTGTACGCTCTATCCAGATCCTATTGTACGGCTGTGTGATCCTCCACTGTAGTTGTTACTCTCCAGGTACTCAATGAGCGCCTCTGCCAAAAGGGACTCCACCAGAAGTAATGTTATAGGGCGATGATACGCCTCAATCGGATTCAATAAGCATCGTTTAAAGACGCCGAGCCTTTTCATTTCTTATGCTTAGGCCCTCACTGGCTGAAGCTCGGAGCGCATCAAAGACGATTTCTCTCTTGAACTCTCATATCTTTTCCGCATAGCAAAGCACATTGTCATCGTAAATATTTCTCTTGACGCGAATGTTCAATTTGGTCGCTTTCCTGACTCTGAATAGCACATGGTAATAATAATAATAATAATATATCAGCTGTACGCCGTGCGATCACCACCAGTCGCACGCGGGCTGAGTGTACTACGAGGATGCCCACCCCTTCGCGGATTCAAACCCGCGCCGCCAGCAAATGAAAGCAACATTAAGTATAATTGCGTAACTGCCCGCATGGTGTACAGCATGCACCAAACTGGCATTTCCCACAGGATGACGCCCCTCGTTAGCGTCACATGGCGCTCCATGCTGAAACCATCGCATTACTACCGGTGTCAAGAATGTGGCGCAGACTGGATGGCCGGCTTTGTCGTTACGACCACGTGTTCAGCTCAAAGACAAGTAAAACTGCGATTGTTGTACGAAATACAACGACGCCACTGGTTAAGCGTTAATGACAGAAAGCTGTTGTGTTATGTGTTGAAGTGAATGCAGATGGCACAAATGTCGAATTCCTTCAGGTATGTTTATTGATGCTTAGAAATCTGGGAGCTAACTGTGGGAATCGAGATAACGTCAGAATTGGCTGCTGAGAATATTTGCGGTGCCAGCAAAAACCTGCCTTCACGTGTCGACTTCGCTGCATGCAACGATGTTTTTGAAGCCACTCCATCGGTAATGAATGATGCTTGTTTTCGCGGCAATATAATTTCCGTGCACGCTGATGTAGAAAAATGACTAGCGCCTTTATCGATGACCTTTGGCTGTAGCGACTAACCGCAACTCAATATGGTGTGACAACAGTCAGGTAGATTGGCCATTTACACATAATTTGGCGACATCCAAATTCGTACTCTCGACCTGTACTGCATTTCGCTAACCAACTATTATCCAGCCTGGTATCAGTGTCTCCAAATGCACGCAGTTACAATCCAGCAATGCTTACTAGATCTGGAGATAAAGTAAACCACCGCACCCGATCGTTCCAGTTTTGTTGTGCTCCAGGTTTCACTGCATGGTTGTTTACTTGAACCGAAGTTTACGAAAATATCCCTTACCCATTGGATTGTTGTCATCATCATTCTCGTCTCACCTACACACCGCTCGTGTACTGGAAGCCGTCACCCTAGGTACTGTTACTGCTCTCTATAATTTCAGCAATGGTAATATGTGGACAGTGCTTTATCGTACCTGCTTACATCAGTCCCTGGCGTCTGCAAGGTCCTGGAAATTAGACTCCTTGTTTACAGGTTTTCCGGTGTGTTCCGATAGAATGAATAGGCAGTCGACTACTGTATCTTTCAGTTTATAATCTGCAGTATCGACTTTAGTCACAATGGGTTTCCACTGATCAATTCAACTGGCCCACTACTATTGTTTGAACTTCCCAGGCATGCATCGCACTCACATATCCGCAGCGGCTAATTATTTGAATGCTAGGTCTCAGTTCATCCGATCCGTACGTTGTTCTCGAATACGCGAGTTAAGTATCGACACATGGACAACGCTTGAATGTCAATGCACCAGGTTTGCTCGTGGTCATTTCACACTACTGAACAACAGTTAACCCCAAACAGTTTTTCGATAAACTGCGAGTATGGTTGAAGGCAAGCATTGTCAACATTCCTTGCGTTTCGGTACTATTACTGTGTAACACAGATTACCTTTCTTCTGTTTATATACTCGTTATTTCTGGGTTTAGTGAAGCTAATGAGATCCTGCCTTGTCTGCGTCCGAAGTTTGGTTCTTCAACCCCATGACACAGTCCAGAATGCCCGAATTTTTCAGCCCCATCGACAGAGTTGCCACTTCCGTCTCACTTGCTTTTTTCATTGCTTGCCCTTTCCTCCATTTTTAGGCCCTCTGTATACTTCCAGTCGATTTGCGCAATCAACTGTCGCTATCCCTTCTGGACATCGGATTGCTGTTCCAATCGGAGAGTGCTTCAGGCGAGTTAGAGGGATATGGATTACCTGCGTACGTTGCGTTATTTAATGCAGGGATCTTCAAGACTTGGCAACTGTTGACTCTGCTAGGTCAATCTATGACTCAACTCGTCAGGTTTCTATCTGCAGTTGATTCTTTGGATCCGAGTGATGGAAGCAAGATGGTGAGCACTGGCATTTTATCTGGCTGCGATTCGATTGATAAGTAAACCATATTTCTCATCGTTCTACCTTGTGGTCTTGACCTATTTCTTGGATGAGCACACATTTTAATGGCTTCGTCTGTTAAGTGTTGCATCACTATGCTTATCTGCGTTCCGAACCGTTCTGGTGTCTAGACAGTAGGGCCTCTGTTTTGTTTTCTGTTAGTACTTGTTTTTTGATTGATTTTTGCATATATTGCTTTGGTAAATGGTTCCTAACCAAGCTTGTCAACTGAAAGATAAATGATTTCGTACCTAGATCGATCCCGCAGTGTGAGATTACGGGTTTCGCTACATTTAATATGCGAGCTGTGATTTTTACCGTTGGCGTTTGAACATCTTGTGTTACTCACAGGGTTTTGAAAAACAGACACTTGTATTTTACATTCATGTTTCTGTTGGTCTGGTTTGCTCACATGCCTGTTGTTTTCGTCCGGCAATGACTTGTTTGTTCTGCTACCCTAAACGCTACTCACGACACAGCCGGCTACCCTTTCAGTTTTCGGGCAGGTACATTACGTGTTTTCTGTTGTCCCATGTCTCCAGGCTTTCTTTCTGCTTCGATTGCTTCAAGATGTTAATCATTTTGGAGCAGTTGACGCATCCAGCATAAGTTACTTTACTACATTCGCTGCAATTGATCGTTTATCTGAACTTGCGTCAAACTCCGGTCAAGAAACCACTGTCTGTTCTTGTACTGACCCATGTATCAATCACGCACTAGGTCGAACAGACGGGTTCATTCGGATATTATTTGGTCATCGCAAGGATGTCGCCTGCGATCACCGTCGTGATTGGCCGTTGTTTCTGACACGGCATCATCAGTTTGCATCTATATTAGATAGGCGCTGTCGTACACAGGAGAATGATAATCTACGTCAACATTTTTATGTTTGCTTTCTAGCTTCAGATTTACTGTATCCGCGGCACGCCTGAGTCCTGCTACTCCCCATTTTCTTCTTTGGCGGGACTGGAAAGTCAGTCGTATTAATTGTTAAGCCCCCATCGTCTTACGAGTGGTTTACACGCCTGGCTTGCAATCATAAGGTCACCGGATTAAATCCGCGTAGGGATGGGCGTGCTCGCGGTATACTCAGCCCACGCGCGACTGGTGGTGGTCGCGCGGCAGCCAAGCGTCCTTACGGCGTACAGATGACACATTATCCCACTTACTGAACTCTTACAACCAGTCACGCTTCTGTACTCCATTTCTCCTAACTGATGCTCCTATCCGAGGAATCGAACGATATTTTTGTGCGTTTTGTTAGTTGTTATTATGTTTTCGCCTCACGTATTCTCATTTCATTTGTATTTATGTTTGGTATTCCAACTTGCCCCATAGTATGTGGGTCCACCGTATTTGTTTTATCATCGACAATCCGGCCTGAGTTGTAGTTTCAAGTTTATCGGTGCTATTCTTACACCTCTTCCCTTGACACTGTTTAGCTTTCTGAGGAAACTCTCAATCTTGCTGTTGAGGGCCTCGATTCCGTCGACATCGTTGGGTCCAATCGCTTTGCGTCCGAGTTCGTCCGCTTTCTAAACAAGCTGTGAGTTGTTTCATTCACCGAACTGCCTGTGACGTGAATCATAGTTTGTTAGAGTTGTTAACTTGTGCCTTTCCAATCCTTGTTTCCCTTGGGTTGTGCTCGATCATCCCCAGGTCCATGAACGACTGTCGCCTGACCTCCACAGTTTTGTGGCGTGGCCAACTTGTCCTCCTCCGTTTGCTTAGCCATCCCATTGTTTCAGTTCGAAAGGCCGCGTTTACTCAGCTACGTGATGTGATACAGGTTAGTCGCAGTTTCTAACCACTATGTTTTCACTATACTACGTTCCTTTATAAGACAATGTTCTTAAGTGTCTGTGATCTCAGCCAAGATGCTGCTATTTTCCACCACTCCATTTTACTATGTATACCCTCCTAAATGGCATGCTTTCGCAATTAGTGGAACGATAATTTGTCAGCGAAAACATTAGCATGATATAGCACTGCATGAGTTATATCCGGACAAATTTCACTGCATATTATCGAGCGCGTATTATAGATGGCGTGTGCATATAGGTATATGGCATCATGAACGTTTGGTATGGTTGGGACAGCAAATTCACCAAAGGGCATGCATCGACGCGCACACATGGACATACACTCGGGTCATTTGTTCGTCTGTCAGCTGGCCTACTATCACGGCAGTGGCAGTGTGACAAACGCGTCCCTTTATACACATATGCTGGGGTCCAGTTGTGTGATAGCCACCGCTTCGCTATAAATAAGTACATGTTTTATTCTCGGTTGAACGAGGCACACCATGATATGACTTGATCAGAAAATGCATAGATGTACAGTCAATTTCAACGATGGTTGTAGTGATTTTAGAAAATAGTATAGAGAACCATGCGTGTGCGTTTTCAGGTACAGGGTCGTAACAGGTGCGTAAATTACATGAGGTATACAACAGGGCCACACAGGAAAAGTCAGTGTTTGATGAAAATGGAATGGCAAGGTGCAGTTATCGTCATATGGATAATGTCGTAAGGGTATGTAAACAGAATATACAATGGAAGTATTTATAGCGTCCAGGCGATAGGTATAACAACCCTCCAAGATTGTTAAAACTTTGTGGAGAAAAGTAAGGAATCATGGAGCATCAGCGAGTGTAGAAAAAATACAGGGAGGGGATTGAAAAGTATGTTTGTGGTACAGTTGGATGATGTTATCGATAAGGTAGCTGAGCCTATTGTCCATACGGCACGTTATTACTAATCACAGTCGTCCGGACCGTGCTAATTCCGTTACCCACCGATCGAATGGTAGCGCGCTGCACAATGCGCATAGACGACGCTGGCTGGGGCTTCCCATTAAGACTTTGGTGAACTTCGGTATAGGTATAGCGATGGAGATCTGATCATGATACGGGGAGGCACTTTCCAAGGAAATTTGTTTTAGAAACATTTCATTCGATGAAATATGAAGGTTTAGTCAACGTCGTTAGGGAGTGGATGAGTATTGTCGAATTTGTACCGGTCGACGGATAACATAACATCATTCGAATTGGAAGTTGTCCACTGGCGAGGTGGGCAAAGCAAAGCACCATGGTAACAATAGATCTCCAGAATGTTTGAGGTGCGCATTCCAGGAAGCATGATGGATTCGGTAAACACACACTGACGAGGTGGGTATAGTATGCAACGTATGAGAACGCCAGGAAATTGGATATTCCAAGATAATAAGGGGTGAACCCAATTGTTCAGACTCGAGGGTTATATGATTCGGGAAGGAAAATTAATAAAGCAAAACCGTAATGTCCAAATATCTCATCCGACAAGCGTAATGTAAACGGCAAGTCCACTGGCGAGGTGGGTGTAACGTTTAATTTATGAACCGCCAGAAAATTGGATATTTCGGTAGGAGATCCGAGAAGAGGATTAGGTGTGAACCCAATTGTTCAGACCCCAAGGGCAATATATTCAATGAAGCGAAGCATGATAATGGCCTTTTATCCGACATGTAAAAAGCAACAGATTCGTCGGTTCAACAATTGAGGACCCCCATCAATCTTCATCCCGAGGGATGGGATGTGGGTGACAATCCGACAGAAAGGAAGCCTCGCACAGGAGAGGAAGTGAAAATGACTATCATATTGATGTCACTGCTTTCCGAACAACCTCCTCGTGGTACCAGCTGGGTGGTTCGGGATTTTCCCGTTCCAGCAAATGGTTCGGCGGCAGTGTTCCAGGACGTGGTGGGTTTTCGCCTGGCAAGCGTTCTCCCTATAAAAAGCCACATATGTCCGTTTAACAACACTGTGACGTGGCGGACGTGATTCGCCACTAAATAAAGTCACTGCCCCTTGCTTCATCCTGGCGAAGCATTGTATTCCAGCAACATCATGCTGTACTTCTGGGGAGCATTGAGCCCCCATTTGACAAAGGAACAAACGAAAGGCGTATGAACTGAGCAATCAGTCACCGGCTCCCAATGGGCGCGATTCCCTGAATTCGCTCCGCTGCCTTGCGGACAGGCTATTCAGCCAAAGGCTCGGGGTGGTGTCCCCTAAGTCAACACCCTACTTCGGCTTGGGCAACCGGGTAGTATCTCGCCCTCTGAGGAAACCATGGACATTGTTATGTTGTGTTTTATTTTACTATTTCTGTACCTTCGTTTGAATCCCATGGTTTCTGATGGCATTATGTCTATTCGTAGACTTTTGCAAATATATTTCCGATGATATTTTTCTAAGTGTGTTTATGATAAATACAACACTACATATATATGCTTTCTGAGTATAGATGTGACAGGAAAGAAGTCAGGCAACGTCGACGCCAGGTTGAGGAGAAAACGAGGCTGTCTTTTTGTATGCTCAGAAGAAGAGCATAGAAATGTGGATCGAAAGCTTGCCGCAAAGTAAACGCATACGGAAGTTGATGGAGAAAAATGGAGTATCATGAGGCAAGAAGACAGTTGATAAACACAAGTGAGACAACCATGCATAGTCGAAGTTGTCTGAGAGAGAGTCGAAGGCGGGAGACAAGTCAAATGTTTAGAGAGGATCGAAACTTGGAAGGTATATAATAGTTAGATGGAGGTGACGCTTATAGCCTGATGGTGAGGAGAAAAATCCCCGCCATAGATTAAGGACGATACAGGTCGACAGTGGCGTCAATGGTTTTAAACCTGTCAGAATAAGGTCTAGAAAAGCCTTACATAGTACTAGTAAAGGAAAAGGATTGGTGCGAACAAGAGCAGACAATAGATCAGACATGAATAAAACGCTCTGGCGAATAGTAGAAGCAGAAATGTATGGATCAAGAACTGTGAGAAGGGAAACAAGACGGAATTTGCAAGATTAGGAGATAGAAAGCTGATCAGAGGGGATGAGAGGAAGGTGTAAGCACGAAGAATATAGGTAGGCAGCAGTGCCTTATATAGCAAGTCATGCAGTCACACACGATGAGCTACAATGTCAAGCGATAAGTTTATTGGGCGGCGAAGGTAAGTGGTGAGTACGCAGCAATGAACACAAAATTCGCACATACAAAGGGGGATCGTGACTGAGAGGTACATAATACAAACAGGGATGAAGAAGGCAACAATGCAAAAGGTGAATAAGACCAACAAGGATTTCGAGGTGAGGGAAACAGTGCGTCACTGCAGTCTGGAAGCAGTCAGATAGTAGGAGATCGGCTATGCGGAATTAGATCAGTGCGCTGAGTCAAGAACAAAGCATCATTGGATATGGAAATAAAATACGGAGGGCAAGCATAGTTGGACAGGTTAGGAATGGAAAACCCTGCATTAATAAAGAACGAATAAGGCCTAAAAAGCTCTAGGGGTAAGGAGAGAGAGAGCGTTTCTGCCAAACCTAGATCAGAAACGACTAAGTAGACTGGGAGTCTGCATTGATATTAAAGTGGGAATACAAATAGAGGACGTCAACAAAAATGGATAGGTTGAAGATGTAAGAAGCTTTATTAATAGCGCGTGAATGAGACCTGCAAAGATTTCGAAGTAAGAAGAATGCACCGCTTGGTCGGCAAACCCAAGATCATTTACGTATCAGAAGGCTAGATGCGATCAGAAAGCAGAAGGCCGGTCCAACGAAACTAGATCGGAGCGGCGCATTGGGAGTTTGCCACCAAAGGAAGAAGCAACGCGCGAATTGGAACAGAAGGTGTCGGGATGAAGAAGCGTTGGTGTATGGCAGTCAATGTCATGGATACTACGGGAACCGGTGTCCCAAAGTCATGCAATAATATACGCGTAGAGAAACGTATAGGTAATTGAAGAGAGAAACAGTCAGCTGTAGACCAAAATTGTAGGGGCCTAAGAGGCTGGTGCTAATAAGTGTGCGGAGTGACTGTTTGGAAGGTCAAGAGAAAAGTCATAGTAGTCCAATTGGAAGCAGGGTCAATGAAGAGGGGAAGAATCAGCCGTGGACCAAAATCGTAGGAACCTACCAGGCTAAAGCAGATATGTGTGTAGAGAGGCTATTTGAAATGTCTAGAGAGAAGTCATATTAGTCCAATTAGAACCAGCCGGTTACTGAAGAGGGAAAGAATCAGCCGTGTACCAAAATCGCAGGAGCCTGCAAGGCCGCTGCTAATAGGTGTGAGAATGGACTCTTTGGAAGTTCAAGAGAGAAGTCATAGTAATCCAAATAAATCCAGCAGGTTAATGAAAAGGGAAGCGTCTTCTGTGGACCAACATCGTACGAGCGTACCAGGTTGAAGCCAATCTGGATATGGAGAGGCAATTTCCAAGGTCATTTGATGCGAAGATCACACGGAATATGCGCTTGCGGTCTACCTTGTTTGTCTGTCAACAGGTGACGGGCGATTGACGAGGTTGGAAACTTGTATTGCAAATCGTTAGCACTCGTGAAATGGATGAGGTCATTTGTGAGACGTGTTCTCTCACCCACCTCGGCTCATGCTCCGCGATTCTCACCTGCAGCTGATGGTCTGTCATATCCACCTAGTCGGCCTTGCAACTACATGTAAATTGGTAAAGGACGTGTGAACGGTTGAACAGTGGTACTGGTGACTTAAGCGACCGAGTATGGATGCGAGTCGTTATGTACAATAATACCGGCTGTGCCGCTGGGTACACACGCGCCACAACGGATTTCAAATGTCGTTAGAATATTTGGCTTACGTCGGCCCCCTTAAACGGTAGTTGCAGTGTTACTTCCATTCGTCCTACTGAGTGTTTCTTCATGTGTATCGGTTGCTGTACGTCATTTCGCTAATTTGCTATCCCAACTATACCACACGTTCATGGTGTTATGTACATCACAGAACTAAGTGATAAATTGCTCTCTCTAGAATCACAACTGAATGAGATGAGAATAAGGCTGGCACTCTTTAAACCTCTCAAAGATCACCTGATTACGTTTGACTACATCAGTAACCCATTGGAGAAGACTGATCCTGTTCTAATGGGAAAAGCAAAGCAGTTAATTGCCTCTGTTGCCTCTGAAGTGCACGAACGAGTATGCAGAGTAAAAAGTTTGCTTGTTTTTAAAGTTTCGGACAGGTTGGGTTTGGATAAAGTAGAACTAACGGTACTGAAATCTTGTAATATGTCTAAAGTTGACTGCAAATGCCAACGTTAAAAAAAAGATCGAAACCTTGTTGTTTAATCATTTTCAAATTTTTGAGCGAGGAAGTCGCGCAGCGATTCCTCCATTGTGGACCCATCCTAGGCCAGTGCACCCAATTTAATGGCATTTTGATTGAACCAGATAGGACACCCTTACAAAGGTCCGAAATTGGCACTGTGCCGCGAACACCGGAAGAAATAACTAGGTTCTTCTTGAAATCTCAGCCAAACGTCCAAAAGGCGAGTGCATCCAAAGTGGATACCAGATGCATTGATTTCGACGATAATTTAACAATCTTGTCAACTAGCTCAAAAGCCGTCCTTTCTTGCTCCACTGAAGCGCTCTCTACACAAAGAACAGATAAAGCGGATTCTCCCATTTCTGACAACAACACTCCCATTATATAGAACTCCTCATGCATAAGGATTAAAGGAAAATCTAATTGCTTAGAACAGTGGAGTAATGACAACTCGTTGGATATATCACAATCCGGTCCAAACCCACAATACACGTTCAAGAATAGACAACCTGATGTAATTCATAGTCTACTGTCGCCCACGGACGACTTCTGCAATCCAGGGGCCTGTGTCTTTAAAAAAACGTGTGGATACTACGTACTCGGTCGCACCCAAAATTCCCTATCGACCAACTTACAACCACCATGTTGAATAATACCAATAACAACTGTCTCTTGGCTACGGCTATTTATCATCCTACATTCCACAACAATCATTGGAAGTGCACAGATAATGCAAGCACATCGGCTAGTAAGACTAAGTTACCACCCGCTCCGTTCCATGTACCTTTAACCTCTCAAGCGGCTTCTTCTAACAACCACTTTTTAGCGGCGACGGGAATGGACTCGCACCCATTCCCATCTCAGATACATCCGGCGGAGGACAGCATCTTGCTCCCACTCTTCCTCCTATTTGTCCAAATAACAAAGCTAGTCCATTGCCAAACCAACGACAACCTAAGCATGATGCGCCGGTTCCCGTCGTGCCCCAAACTCTCGATATCCACACATGACAGCTACCCTTATCGACAGACGTTCTAATGGCCAACTCGGACCCACCAGACTCGCACTTACCTACCATGTGCGCCATGCTCGAACGCAAAGATTCAAATGATCACACAACAGACAGTGATAATTCCCCAATAGTTAATACATTTTAGTGATTCTGATAAATGCCAGATCCGTGATCAATAAACTTCATTTTATAAACACACTTGCACAGTTCAGTGACCCACAACCGTTCTTCGTCACTGAAACATGGTGTTCTTCAGATACGCTTGACTCTACTCTGATGATTCCAAACTACCACCAATTTCGAAAAGATCGCTGTAACAGAAAAGGTGGATGGTGTATTATATACCTGCGCGAAACATTTACTGCTAAACCTATCGACCACTCACAATTGGAAAATATCCCTGAATCTATTTGGCTGTCAGTTGCGAGTGTTTCATCTTACATGCTGCTCGCACGTACTTACAACCAACAGAATACGTCAAACGTGAGTATCACAAACATCATTTACATTTGACTTCGCATCAGAGTTGCCACATAACCAGATTATTGCCGGCGATTTCAACCTACCGAAAATACGCTGGTCATCCACCCAACGTCTACCTTGCACACCTCTTTACTTTCTTCTATCAGAGCTGGGGGCTGGACACAATGGATTACCAGTCCATTCAGGTCCGCCAGTGTACTAGACTTAATATTCACATTGGGGATATCCAATCCACAGACCGAGAACTTAAGCAATCTCCCTCGCAGCGACCATAACATGATCCGACTCAGCTTCCAAATTAAAATGGTCACTAAACTC
Organism: Dicrocoelium dendriticum; assembly: GCA_944474145.2. Taxonomy (NCBI): domain Eukaryota; kingdom Metazoa; phylum Platyhelminthes; class Trematoda; order Plagiorchiida; family Dicrocoeliidae; genus Dicrocoelium; species Dicrocoelium dendriticum. Next base: position 79,029,414 of record OX104068.1, on the reverse strand, counting down.
GCCTCTACAGTGCCAGTTGCAACCCATAAGATAAACTGGGAGTGCTTACAGCAGTTCATTCGTTTCTCCGACTGGGATGTATATTTCCTCTCTACCAGTGTGTACATCGCTGTGGAGCAGTTTTATAAACAACTCCACCATGCCACTGCCCCCTTGCTGCACAAAGTGTTCATAACCCTCATGTCTCCAAACTTGTTGTCGAACACTTCACCAGCAAAAAAACTGGAAAATTAGCTTCGAGATACAGAAAGACCCATGAATTTTCACTTGTTATACAAATGCACGAATTTACCACCAGAGTCAAACACGCGCAGTTAACACGACGAAAAAAAGACGTATATATAGCCCTACGGACAAGCTGCAATGCTAGGGCGCTTGTCAAAATACTGCATCGTAGAACCAGTGACCGCTCTCCTCTGATTACCGAAATTGTTGATGGTGAGGATCACTTACTCCGCGACCTAGCTGAAATTCGTGAAGCATTCAGTGACTATTTTGCCAATACTATGAATCGTGAAGCTGACCCGGTGCCTGTGTGCACAGAGCTTACAGCTTAAGAATAGTCGATATCTCGCTCAACGGTGTCCATCAGGTTATCAAATCAATCAGGTCATCTTCCAAGCTGGGATCTGATGATATTTCACAAACCACCATTAAACTAGGATTGTCTGATGATCAGGTTTACTCTATCGCTGGAATCTGGCCACTTTCCAGACCAATGAAAAATGTCATTTATTATGTCTCGGCATAAAGGAGGTCCCAGACAAACGATTGATAACTACCGACCAATCCACCACACTCCGATGATCACTCGGCTATTTGAAAAACTGCTCAGAAAGTAGATGATGAACTTTGTCGATTCTTTTGGCCTGATCAATACTTCGCAGCATGGTTTTCTTAACAAGCGATCGTACACTATCTGTCAACTGCATTGCCTTAACCACATTTCAGGACCAATTGATTCCGGCTATGCAGTAGTAATCCTGTTTCTTGAAATACACCAAGCATTCGACCGAGTACCGCACAAACGACTGTTACAAAAGTTGGAGAACTATGGGATCCTGGACCCACTACCACTTTGGCTATCGTCATATCTGAATGATCCTCATCAGGTAGTCACTTTAGGTGATTTTCACTCTTTCCCACGCTCCGTCACCAGTGGAGTCATTCAAGGGAGCGTGCTCGGTCCCTCACCCTTTTTGCTCTACATTAATGACATTGCCTCATCTGCAAAACATGGTACGCCATTTTTAGTTGCGGACGATATCAAATCGTCTATAAGCTTCGGGGTGACGAGCTTCACGGGACCGCTGCTCATTCAAGATGACTTACATTTCATTGAATCATGGTGCTGCACATGGGTGATGAACGTCTCGGCCAAAAAATCAAGCATCATGTCTTACAGCTGCTGCATCTCCGAAGGATCTATCACCCTAAACAATGTACGCGTCCCTACACAGCTGTCCACGCGCGATCCTGGTATTAGGTACACGTCCATCTTCAATTTCTCCGAACAGGCCCAATACCGAGTAGCAGGTGCCAGACAGTCTTTGTTCAATATATCAAACAAAATACACACAACGCGTGCTAGAGTTGAGCTTTTCAAGCTACTCACTCGCCCCATCCTCGAATACTGCAGCATAATATACGACAATATGAGGTGACAGAATTGCTGTGGAGCACCTGCATTGGTCAGTTCCTAAACATCTGATTGGTAAACACTTGGCTATGAGTTATCGAGAACGTTGCAATGAACTTCATCTCGAACCACTTTGGATTCTACGATTGAAGCACAACTTATTGCTGCTTTTCAACATGTTACACAAAAAGACCTGCATACACTCAGTTTACGACATTCCTTAACTCGTGCGCTAGGGAACGAAGGTTTTGCACTGAATATACCGAAGTCTAGAACGCACGTCCGCTCTAATTTCTTCCTCATCAGATATAGCTATCTGTGGAATAAACTACCAATAACACTCATGTCATGTGACAATGTGGCAACATTTAGAAGCAGACCCTCCAGTTACTTTGGTCTAACTACCGTGCTCTCTATACTCACATGGGAAAAATCCCTCGATGAGCTATCCCGAGGGAGGCCCAAAAACATCTAAACACCAATGTTTTCATAACTAGACTTTGGCCTCAATCATCCGCTAGAATGTTAATACATGAAACGCATATCGCAATACTACACCTATGCATGTCACCCATGCAAGCGCATGGATACTTCTGTACGAATTGATGTGTCGCTATAGACACAGTTTCTCTCATTAAGAGAAATCTACGTATTGTTATTATTGTTATTATTACTATTATTTGCACGCAACCTGCAGTACGCGCTTGATACTATGCAGAGAAAGTTTTCCGGATATAAATCGTGCGCTGCTATCGAGAAGTAGATAATTTGTCGTTTCTATACTCGGTCGCTCCCATTCTTAGCTTGCAATCTCATCCCATGCTTTCAGCCTGTTGAGACACTCCTTCCCTTCATAAACCGTGTTCACTTATATGTGACGTCCCGTACACATTCGTCATTACATGTTGGCAAATTGGCGCTTATTCCAGCCAGGTCTACCGTTGCCTAGGCGTCTGATTCCTCCTCATTGATTTTTTTTCAGCATGCTACTGATCCACGCGTTGTCTCCGACCCGTTACAACAAGTTAACCCCTTAGAATTCGTCCTGCGGGATGAGGTATTGTGTGAACTCCTCGAATTCGGATTGACGGATGATTGCATTGAAGTAAGTCCCCCATTTTTATTCACTGTTCGTTGACATTGCATCTGGCTTTTCCTTGTATCCGATCACTGATCGCTCCGATACGCCTTCCTACACGCGCACATCATCCATTCGTATGTCGCTCTTGGGGAAAATGTTAGGCAAATCAACTATTTTGTATCCGCATCCAAAGGCCGCTTACTGTACTCTTCATTTGGCTTACGTTCTTGTGACCCCGTAGTTTATTCTAACCGTATTTCTGCTGATGGCTACCACTCTTACTGTCTGCTGCGAGGAGGATTTCCTCAAAAACACCTTAACTCACAATTACTCATTTGAAATGTGTAGGCAGAATTTTGATGCATTCCCTTTGGTTCGATGTTATCTCCAGATACGTACTTTGGCCGAGCAGCTTTTGTGCTGTTTACTAGACTCATATGATTACCTCCCGCAATCCAGTTGGCGTACGTTGCGTAGACTGTGCATGGAACCGGCATCTTCGAACACTGTTGGGATTCGCTATCGTCCTCTGAACATCATTCTTGGCGTATACGCAACTGCTGAGTCTAGCTCGACTGCACCCACAAGCTTTGGCAAATTGGCGTTGGATTGGTGTCTCGGCCACATGACTCCTGCCGGACGAACCGCAGCATTCACGGAGTGCTTGCAGTCTTCTGCCGAAGACACCGAGGTACCATTATCTATTCGCTACCCTCTTTCTCTCTGTATACAATGCCACTTTCCCAACTCAGCGAACATCTTTACGCAGATAATTTTACGATGTTCTCTATCCACTCTGGCTTTGAATCTACGTTCTCGCTTGTCTAATCATTATCCGTTAGAACGCATGTGATCACGCACCATTATCTTCGCTTAAGTAGACCTCGGTTCCCGCATTCACATCATTTGCATCCGATGTAGAGAGACATTTCCAATAGTGCTCGCTCCTAAGGTTTTACTTATCGACTTCATCTTACTTATTTTACTTCCACCGGTGGATGGACCAGAGTTTGGAACCGAACCCCCGAACTTTAGGGTTTTTGGTGGGCACCCTTACAACCAGACCACCCAGTTCCACCAGCAACATTGCTCATAATGGCTGGGGATTCGCATTTGGTGCGTTGCTTCCCACCAACTATGAGTTTTTACCCGCTGCAACAACAATGTTTATTGTGCTATCAGAACCAACACAAAATGTAAGCAGCGATTACAAATCTGTTATTCACGCGATGTTGAATAAGTCAAACTGTAAAAATGTTTAAGCGCTCATCAAATGAGGCGGCTTTTCATCGGTCATTTCCCGTTGTTGCATCCTATGCCACCTGTCACGTGCTTGTCACCTGCTTTTCGTCCACTGTGTCCGGTCTAGTCCACTCCTGCCCTGTTTAGGGTCACCTTGAACTTGGCCCATGTTATGCCTCGTCAGATTGCTGCTGTCCATCTGCGCCGCGCGATTATGGTAAGCTCGCATAAGTGGCACCTGATTCACCTTAACCTCTACCGTTCAACTGGCCAAACGACATTGCGTTCCGTATTGTCACTTTGGATCCGGTGGTGCGCACGTGCTGTTTGCTCCTCGCTTTTCGTACCACTCCGCTTCTTCTCGTCCGTGAACAAGCCGCGATTCGTTCGCGCCAAACGGAGCCAATGCTGCCTTGTCACACGGCCCATGTGTTTGTGGTCTATTCACCGGAGCTCCAAGCGGCAATCACAGCAGCCCGATGACCGAAAGGATTGCGTGCCTGCGATGTAATCGTGTGGCCTGTTCGAATCAGCGTAGGGTCGGGTGACCTCGCGGTACACCCAACCACCGCGCTATTTGTGATGGTCGTGTGGCAACGAAGCTTCGGTACAGTATGCCAGCGTACGGCTGATACTTTCTTTTATATAGTGCCTGAGGAGCTCTTGAGTGGTTGAGGCATCGACCGGTAATCATGAGTTACAGGTTTTCTTCCCAGCCCAGGCTATCTTGACTCAAAGAGCATGAACGAAGTTGTTCTCCGCACACCATGTTGAGAGTGACCAACATCGAGCATTTTCACTTCGTACATTCCTTTTACTATCAGTGGTTGAACTATCTGTGATATTTGCATATATCAATGGCCTGAAACAGTTTTACTCCTCAAAATGATTCTAGCCCTATCTGGTGCAAACAGGACCCTGCGGTTGGACACATTTCAAAGGGTGATTCTCAAGTGTAGTTTTATCCCGTTTGACTTTTCGCTTGTCGTGTTTCCCCTTTTTGGCCTCTCAAACGAATTCCATGTTCGCGCGTACAGCATCTCTGCCCCTATCATCTGATCACAAGGTACTGTTCTCAAGTTGCGAATTTCTCTGCTTACACCGGACCACGCTCCTTACCTCGCTGCACACGATCGACCTCGCCCTTGATGCAATCTGTCCGTATAGTTACATCTAATATTTGCTACTCATGAGTAGTTTCATCAGTACCTTAATAGAACATATATGGTGCCTGTCGCACCCCATCTCCCCCGAAGTTGTTAATCCTCACCTATCATGCCAGAGCAGAGTTAATTTCCCTCTCATCATTATTTCTTTTGCTTTAGATTACTGAACACACTTCGTCCATCCAATCCTGTTGTCGTCTGCTCTTTCATCGTAATCGTGCAGTCCGTTCAGTAGCCGGGCTGGTCATGGCACGGCGTTTACGAAAATTTGTAGCATCGCGAGCAAGCCCCAGCGCTGGCACCTCTTCTTCCCTGCTGGATGCCAGACTGGTCACTGGTATGAGTACCGTGGTAGAAGTGAGCGAGGCTAGCGGGACAAACACTCGTCAGACAAGCACTCCAGTCGAGTTATGTTGCGCGGATGGCCAGCTAATTCCAGCCCTCATCGATTGCCTCATATATCCTCAAGATGAAACGGGAGCCTCCCAACCACTCCCCTTCGTTTTGGACCACATCGATCGAATTGGATGTGAACCGACAGACACGGAACAAGTAGATGGCCTTGTACGGGTTGTGCGTGTTTTCACCGATGATCAAGCTGATTTGAATGTACGTCGAGCTGCTGGCGAACAGGCTCTCATGCTTGCTAAACGTAAGCCCTTATCATCTCGTGGCTTTTCTTTCTGACAATGCCTTACCACGCCAATCTGACCAAAATGGAATACCTTTTTTTCCAGATCCCGGTGCGGCACTAGCGTGGTTGTCCAATGAAGGACTCACCCACTTCACTCAGTGGCTCTCCCGTCTCTTACACAGCTGGCCTTCAACTAGCACTAAAGTTGTCTCTCCCGAACTCCCCAAACCCACCGTGACCTCAGTTTCCATCGCTCGGGTGCTATTACCTGTATCCGTCCGTATCTTACGTTTTGTTGCCGTATGGAGCACGGCTGGCCGCAAACATATGGCAAGCGACAAGGAGTTGATATTAAATCTTCTTTACTGTACGTTTACTCTGTTCGCTGTAAACATGCAGTCGTTCTGCTCATGCTTGACTGCTAACAACCTCGCTGTTTTCTAGTGCGTCTTATTTCTTCTGGATCCGGTGGATTGCATGAAGATTTAATGAGCTTAATGGCGTTGCTGCTCTTTGATCCGGTGGTACGCGAGGCCGAAGAGTGAGTCATAAAATTCATAAACTAAATATCTTTGTTTCCCGAAGACCGATTTTTTCACATTTTCCACCTCTATTTGTTGCTTTGTGGTTGCATTCCGTTTGCCTCCGAGTCACTCAGGCTGTGCGGTTTACTAATTGTGTACTGCGGCACACCTACATTTGTCTCAAATTCGATCTTTCATCTAGCCATATTCCTGAGTCGCCGACTGAAAAGTATCCACCTGGTCGAATCAGTACTCCGGCGTGAGTCATGAAGACTTTGCCTTCAAAACTTCCACTAAAGTCAAATATCGTTGTCATTACATTTACATTTTGTTGGACTGGTAAAGTCTCACTACGGATACTGTTTAGCTCTGTGTGGTTTCTCTGCTTTTTCCATGCATACTTTGCTTAGATATCTACCAACTGGTTTGCTCTACCCACGCCTATTCGACTACTGATTTAACTTTGTTACCTTGTTCCTGAGACTTGTCATGGCCATAACATCGATGTACTTATTCGCTAGTGTTTCGCCCACACTACTCTGCGTTCACTTTCTGATCGTTCACCTTGGCATTTTCTTTCTGTCTGCTTATTACTTGCCCACACCAATTTCCCTCTACACTTCCAGATGCCCGATTTGTCTTCCTAATGCAGTTTTCACTGGCTACCTGATTCCATTTACCTGTCCGACGTATTCCTTGCGCTCGCAATGGCGTGAGCTTGGCTCTTCGGGGACCGTTTCACACAGTCCCTTTCAGCCCCTTTTGGATCTCCTGTCTGTGTCAAATTCCGATGAACAGACTCGAATTTTCCAGTCCATGATCAGACGCGGTTTCCGCATATGTTGGTCGTTCGCATCCCACGGTGGTTTGGCCTCTTTTATAAAGCATACGCTGTCCGTTCTAGGCGTTCTTCCTTCTGATTGTGTTCAGGTTGACTCCGATCTGGTTGATATTTGTTTCAAACGCTGCCGCGATTACACCCCGTAAGTTGCTTTCCTGTCTTTGTGGCGCTGTGGCGTTGTCTGCATTTTCTGCTACCCGGTTCAATTTCACTCATTCTTATCAGCATTCTTTGTTGTATCTCAACAGGTTATGCGGAGGTAATTTCGTGTCGTGTACTTCAGCTGTGCTGTCATAGTCAATTTTGCAAGATTGTTTCCGAAAGTGTGCACTGAATGTTTTGTGCCCGCTTGGACTAACGACTGGTTAATAGCTTTACTGGAGTGTCAAGTCCCACTTCTGCTAACCTGTCTCGCCATGCTACTGGTAACTTTTGAATGCAACCAAACTGCATACCCTGCACTGTCTATAAGTTTCCTAACTGTCTACCTTCATTCCCCATGTCTAGTTATTTAACTACTTGCCATTGGTTCATTCCATCCGCATTTTTTGTTTATATGAATTACTTAGTGGCTTTTTCATTACTTTCATGACATTGACAGTCTAGTTTGCTTGGCCATCATGCTTCTTCCTTGCCGGTGCTCCCGCTTTCTGCATGTTTTTGCTTTTGCATGCAGTTTTTTAGGCCAGTTGTCCATGTCCAGCAGCGATTTGAGCCTCGTTCTGTTCAGTCAGTGGGATGCCAGTGTTCTCCTTTGCCTGGCTGCCGCCCAACATGCGACCAATCACGGGTCACTTGTGAAAGCGATCTCTATTCTTCACCGCTGTTGTGCAATGTGTGCATGCGCCCCGGCATCTGGGTTCGTCTCGGATATGCTCAACTCAACGTCGTCGTGTTGTTGGTGGTCTTGCGGACAATTGGAGCGCTTCCTATCTACCTTACCCGCTTGCTCTGCGGATTTTCAACTTCTCACTTCGTTACTGCATGCAATTGAACAGACGGGCCTGTTGTCTTCCACTCCGTTGTCTATCTCCTTCGGCACGACCTTAGAGGTAACATCAAGGGCCGCATTCTAGCCAATTCAATCCATCTTTTCTCTTGCACTGGTGATTTAAGAATCCGTTTGAAAGCGTTCAAGCTACTTGCTTGTCCCTCACTTAGTCTTCGCCTGTCATTATTCTAGTCATAGTCTTGGTATAGTGTATAGTTCTGCATCACTAGGCATGAGCACGGTTATTCAAGCATAATCGGGCCACACTCTCTTAGGATCAGCTTGTTTCTTTGTCTTGCGAAACGAGTACGAGGTCTATGTGGTACCACCCCAGCTAGTCTGACTGTTACCGAACAGTATGTGGAAGTGTCTAGATGATGCGCTCTGTGTATATCCATCTACGTATTGCATTCGACATTTCCGTCGGCCTAGTCTACTGGCACTTTTACTTTTGTGCTGGACAGCTCTGTCAATGGTTGTTTCGGATGCTCGTGGATGACCGCGGCGCTCTGTCATACTGCTTATTGCAACCAAGTGCCGGCGTTGGTGAAACTGACAGTCGTCGACTCATTTCCGCCAAACGACACCTGGTCTACTACCATTTGCCACGTCTTCTGTATCAGCTGACGGAGCGGCTCGCGTCGTTGGAACGAAGTTCCTCAGAATTCCGTCGCTTTTGGTCAGCCAAGTCACATTGTGACCATTCGGGAACCGATGAATCTGCTCCCAATCGGTTCGTTCAAGCTTTCCTTGTCATGCCCATTTGATCACATTTGTGCCATACCTTTCACTTCAACATTATCTGTCAGCTGAGAGCTCTGTGTTTGAGCAAAAGTGTTCCACGAACTCATTGGAGGGGGCATTCTGAATCACACGTTGTGTGAATGGGTTGCGGCATGTAACCTCAATCTGGATCATGAGTCGCCTTGAAACGAACCTCGATCAATTCGGTCACTGGGACTCTATCTCGGTGATATGGGAGTAAAGGCTATGGTTAACATCCCATAGGTCCCGGATTCAAGTCGCATTCCTGCTGTCTCTACCTGGCGAGTGTGCGAAACCGGCCGCGGGGTGCAATGTTGCGACCCAACAACATCTGGCATTTATGTGTTCCACGAACCCGTTCGTCCGATTCCATTCTTTATTTGAAACTCGCTTTTACCCTGATCAGCCGTCTAATCTGAGCACATTGCTCGTGCGATTTCTCATCACGCTTAATATACATCCCTTCCGCAAAGTTGTTGTCCACCGTTAGCGCGTTGCTTCGCTTTAAAGATGGGCGGCCCTACGCTTTGGGCACATAATCTACCGCTCGAGCTATTGTCTTTCATTCACAACAGCTGCGCCTCTGCTTAGATGATATCACTCCTTGCAGTGCAAATTCACATTATCTGGCCCGTAATCTCACAGGTTTACTGTTCAGCACCGGCCTCCAGCGCTTGAAGCTGAGCATTTTCTGCTTTCCCTCCAACCGGACGAATCGGTCCGCTACATCTTCACGCATTAGTGAGGCATTGTCGTTTATCTGTTAGTCGACTAACGCTATTACTGACACTTACTCATTGAACCGACATGCCAGATACCCGGACTTCTCCAAGTCTATCATTTATTTCGCAGGGCGGTTGAACATCGATCCTAGTACCACGGTTTAAGAATATTCTTAGACTTATCTCACTAGTTGTAAAAGCGCTTTCCTCTCCTAATTTGACTATGTTGCGCTTCATCATTGGAATTATGTAGCCCAACATTCCAACCGCAACTTAATGTTCAAACGTATCGCGCTTGCTTCATGTACCATCCTCGAACTTGTTGTCTTTCAGTTCTCTTCGAGGTTCTGAGATTCACCCAATCCGAGCGCTTGCTAAATCTCATTGTTGGGTGATCTGGACAGGACGGCTTTATCAGACACTGGCACACATACGCTTCCTGCCTCCAAAGACAGGTCCTGTCTTATGTTCCGGCGAACTTACCTGCGCTTTTTTATGTCAGCTCGCTACGATAGTGGTGTGTTCATTTAGCGTTTACCGCTCATCCCCTGTTGAGTACTCCAGGGGCTCTTGTTTTTTTTGCGACTAACTGCGTGCAAGTTTTGAACCCAGTAATCACCCTTCATCCCCGTAATTGCACAGGCCCACTTCTTCGTTTGTTCACTTTTTATTAGATCTAAAGCGTTACATTCGGATACTGAAATCTTTTCTACCGTTCCATTTATCCATGCACAATCAACCCTTGTGCGCAAAGCAACGGACGTCACCAATCATTGTTTAGTACTTTTCAATCACGCCATCTGCTCCTCTAGCATATCCATTGAAAGGTCTGTGATCTAAAATGGACACTCTACATGTAGGAGTTGGTCTGGACACATGTTCTCGTTGGGATACTTTTCGGCGAATGTTGTTTGCCACGGGACAGTGGAATTCCGCGTGTATCAACTTTAGCGCATCGTGTTATCGGCCAGATGACCTTCTTCTCATCACATCACTGTACGCTTCGGACTGTTTCCGCATTACCGTAAACTGCTGTACCATATCCGGTGAAGCGTTTGTGCTCTACTGCTGACTTAGGTGCACATTCCGAATACTTGCTAGAGTTCCCCGTTGCCCTCCCTATCCCCATTTGACTAACCGCCCAGCGGATTCTTCATCACTCACCGGAATCCCCGTCTCTCATCACACAGTATTGCGCGATGCACAAGTACACGCTGTTCTACTACGCGTGTAACCCCACTTCTCTGAGAATCCCGGTGGCTGTTGCTGTTAAAGAGCAGTTGGTCATTTTCAATACCCAGCAATGCTATCACGGAGCACTCATTTGTTTAATTCAACATTTATTGAGCTGTTGGTTATGCGATAGTACACTGCTTCGACCCTTATTATTTCGTGAACACACATAAAATGGAGTCTCACATGCTGCGCATTGGCATGTTCGGTCCATGTCTTTTAATTCCTGTATATTGTGTAGAATAGATTTTGGCTCGATAATCAGCAATTCGACCCATTTTTCTAACCCGTACCTCCTCTGGATCTGAGCAGCTTTTACAGTGTCCTCCGCTTTTGTGTGCCGGCAGCTGGTCGGGCAAATTGTCTACAGTGAATTATCACGCATAGGTACATTTCTCGTGTTTCTCTTCTCAGTAAAGCTCTCTTCACTTGCGGGATCGCTTCGCAATAAATGCTGCTGTTATTGTGTCACTACTCATCATCTGCATTAGATCATAGGCAAACCCTTAAGCAAATGGGGGATATTACAATTTTCCTGCTGGTTACCATATAGAATTGGAACACGCTTGGTACCATCACTACCAGCACTGCACTGATGCCTCCTGGGTTTCCTGCACAGTCAACCGATTCTCGTGAGTTTGCTTTGTAGAGATTCAAAGTCAGTGTCTGGATCGGTCTGTTGACATGTGATTGCGCTATGACATTGACCAACACTTGGTAACTTGTACTCTGCATTATGCATACCACCGCGTCGAATTCTTTGGCTTGCGTTACTTACGCAACTGGATGTTGGATGGGAAAAGAGAGGCGGAGGTCAACCGATGACTTGTTCAAGCGAACGGATGGTTCGCACTTCGAAATTGACTTCGGTTAGTTTGCCTCAACTCTTACGGTAGGGTGCCAAGACATTGAGCGCGTCTGGTTAGAGACATTAATGACTTGGCAAAGAGCCGACCTCAATGGCGTTTGTGTGTTGAGTACTTTTGCCCCCTCCTCTAGCCATAATCTCACTCCAGATGTATAACACATGCAAAGTCCAAATGTGTTCGACAAATCCTATCACGTCAGGTCGGATCAGGTTAGCGTCCGGCGACGATACAGGTCCCTGCTAGCTGGGTCGATCAATATACACACCGTTCGAATGTACTAAGCCATTTTAGCTTCTTTCACTTGCTTTGCTTATTGCTATCAATCCGTTTTGCAGACGTACTCGCCTGATGCGATATACCAAAAAGAAATCTCTTAGCAGCTGTGCGTTCCAATACTATGTTGTTTTTTATACAATATGCTATAAGTTTTGTTGCCACACAACTGCTGAGGTGTTTATGGTCTCTAGCTATGTTGTTGAATGTTGCCAACTGAAAATATCCACGGAATGTCACGTTTCAACCATTGAACACCAGACCACTTGTTACTTGTTTGCTTGAGACCTACATCCCACGCTTCCACCCGTGACCTGCGCAACTACGGGCAACCACACTTTCAGCCACATCTGCGTCGCTGCTCTCCGGACGTGGCACAGTAGTACAGGCTGGCGGTATTGGCTGCTATTCGGCGCTGATCTGGTTGACAATGGCAATATTTCATTGTGTGATGCGCACACGGACTGAAGCATTTCTCTCGATGCGTCACCACTACTAACTGTAGACACAATTCGGCCCACCACACCACTGGTTCTGTCCATTTCCCTCATTTGACAGCTGCGACCTCTGCAATGTGGCGGATCCTGTTTACTTTATTCATGCTGTGATGACTATCACAGCTAACAACGTTGATGAGGGTCTACGAATTCCTCCAGCGAACACCGCCGCAGAGGATTTCATAGATCATCATGCGAGTCTCATTGTCAGGACGTAAATATGTGACGTCCCCAACCAGCCCATTCATATTAACTTGTAGTACCTGTTGTGTGGATGGATTGTATGTCACATGCACTCTCAGTTACGACCACGATTCTCAGTTCGACCATTTCTCCCATGAATAGTGCAACGAAGCGCGAAACCGATGAGGGAACGTAGAGTTGGGATCAGACGGTGCCTAACATTAATCAGCATAATTATGGTTTTCGTGACTAAATCCTGGGGAGCCGCTTTCCCTCGTTATTAGGGTAGGTGATGGCTCAATTCACCGGAGTTTATTATCGTCACACCAGCACTTTCTTTTGTTGTGCATTAACTGTTCTTTCTAGCTTTCTTGTGACGCGATCATCTTTTTCTCCATTGCATGCAAAGTTCACCATGTTCTACACCAACTCAATTCTTCCGGATTTGTCTTCGTTGGAGTCTCAACGCACTGGTACAATTCACACTAACCCCGTTCTCCGACCTCGTGAGACTGCGATTTGTTCTCGGAGTTCTATGCAATCTCACTTCCTCGTAAGATTCCCTAATGACTGGATGTGATTTTTATCGAGCCTAAAACACGTTAGGATTCAAATTGTCAGGTGTTGTTGATTTGAAACTCTAATTCATCTCCCTGAGGACACATTTATGTCAATACTTTGAACCGCCCGTTCCCATTAGTCAATTCACAATAATTTAATGGGATTCGAGTGTGCACTTTGTTTCCTTCGCCTCTATTGACCGAACACTAGCCGTTCAAGTCTAATTTCACTGCCAGGTCTCTTGGCTGGTATCAATAGGAGAAGACCGGAATTCTGCAACCACTTATGATCGTGCTAGCTTCAGTGCTGCTGCCTGCTATCGCTTGTAGACATGTGAGCAATATCACCTAGTGATTGGGCGTTATTTTTGACCATGAACTCGCTCCTATGTTAGTTTCTGCCAACGCGCACACAACTACAGTCGTGCGTTTGTGTCTTCCATGTAGTGCGGATTTTATGGAGGACCCATTTGATCTCATTGCAGTGCTCTCTGGATGTCGGAATTCGATCTCCTATGGCTGCCTGATCTGTTGATTGTTTCCACTCACCTGCTCACACGATTCGACTCAGGCCGTGAGGAAGCGAACGCGTCTTTCATGGGCCTCGGCTCTCTGCGATTGTTGCTTTTATTGATTAACCAAGTCCTTCAGCAGATTTTGGAGCAACCGACTCTTCTGGACTTGATCGTATCAGAGAATCAATCCTTGAACTTATCTGGTAATGTGCCCTCAGACCTCAGTGACACCTTACCTCGGGCACCCTGGTACACAGGAGAATGGATTTTACGCTGTCTAGTCTACCGGTCGGTCGAGGTATGACTTATAAAATTGTAGTTTTTCTTTGTAACGCCGTTCACTTGCATATGAGATCTTCTCCTTTACGAATTGTTGCACATTTTACATTGAGTGGTCTTCCGCAGCTTTTTTCTCTTGCATCATGTTGTGAGCTGTAAGATCGCTCAGGGATCAGCAGCTGGTGGACACTTTGGATCCGTCACCTAATCCAACTCGATTTCGTGACTATTAATCATTGGACCCTGTCCAAAACTCTTTCATGTTTGTAGTACACTTTGCATTTTATTATGGCCAGAATTGTCCAGCTTTTGCCGCACCGACCAATAAAGAGCCATTGGTCCAATTGCCATCAACATATAATAACCGTAATAATAAAGAAAGGTGGAGAACGCATACAAACCCGACGGAAAATTCCACTGATTTCAAGTCAGATGATTTTCGTAATTAATTTTCGGTGTCGATGGCTCCTATCGTTTTGTCACACGATCAGTTTTCTCCTTATTTGAGCTCTTCAGGTAGAGAGCCTGAGCTGGGAGTGAAACCGGGCATGTTATACTTCGCAATTTTGACACCATACCCAATAGACCACACAACTCTGTGAGAAACGCTTGGCGCAGTTGTCATGATTCCAATGTTGGATTTTAGGGTATCTTCACTGCGGTCAGCCGGTAGCCACGTGGTCTGCGCGCCTGGTTTGCAATCATAAAGTCACCGGTTCGAATCTACGTAGGGGCGGGCGTCCTCGCGGTATACTCAGCCCACGTGCGACTTGTGTTGGTCGCGCGGCAGCGAAGCGCCGTCACATTATTATTATTATTATTATTATTATTAAAAAGTGCACTCTCAATTGAACATATTATTTACTTTGGAGTAAATGCCGTCCACTAGCACCGCATCCGAATTAGAGAGTTTTCGGTGTTAATTGGAAAACTCCAGAGGCACTGGGCTCTATGGAAGGATACTATCGTTACCATTGTAGCGATATATGGATTAGAGTCTGTAATCACTATTTCACCGACCTCATTGGCTAGTAGAACGGTATGTACCGACCCGACCATGTCTTTTGGTCAATATCTTCAGCACTTTTCACGATCTCTTCACGTTGACACCTTAAGACTTCAGGCAACCCGTTGCTCTACTGGCAATTACATCACACAGAGACACACAGTTGCCAGTTTTTAGAAGCATGCCACTGTATAGACGCTGAGTGTCCAAAAGTCAACTGGCCATGGTTTGTATCCTAGTCGGCACTTTCCGCCTTAAGAAGCGTTCCACATTGACACAACACCATCCTCGCGTGCTGTTATGCCACTGCCACATTTGAGGACCAGAGAGGCGCCTCTCTGTTTCAAAAATTCGGAATGCGAAGAAGTTACCTGATCTATAGCGCCACACGAACCTAGTGTAGAGTAAGCATTACCGAATTATACAATCTTATCCGTCATACCCTTCATCGCATGTCCATTCACGGCATGAGGATGAAGTGATGTAGGTTGATCTATTCTCGTGTTCAGTCCTTCACGCTATGCATTAACTTAAACTGTACCATATGTCTAACTGTTATTAACTAATGTCAGTGTTGAATCTGCCATATATGTTTATTTAATGTGTCTGCAGCATTTCAGTCGAGTGGCCATTGCAACTGGTCGTTTACCCGGGTTATCGAATAGTATGGTCGGTAAAAGATGACACGAGTGCTTCGGTATGGAGCAATAAATTTTCGGAGAATTTTAGGTTTCTCATTGGGATTAGATTCGTGCGGCACTGGACTCGGGTACCATATATTGCGTAGCTTGGTGGCCACCGATACAAATCTAAACTGAAAATGAATTCCATAAAATTTGTCGCATCTAAACTCTGCCAGACTCGTAAGAGTAAGGTTTGGGTTCGAACCCTGCAGGATCGGGCGGATGTGCGCTACAAACTAGTCTCAATAGGACAAAACGTCTTTCTAGCTCTTTCCTGGATGTATGGTGGCTACCTCGCTGAGTGTAGTCGCGACAAATCCTCTCAAAACACCACAGATCCATTTACTACTTATTAACAACTCCATAATTAATTCCACGTGCGCGTTCATTCTTCTCCATTTCGAAGAGGCTAGGATTCATATCCTACTGAACGTGCCAGCATTTCACCGCTTTCTTAGTAAGTTGCCGCCTATTCAATTTTCTCATCGAGCTGCCTACCTCCGAATATCCCCCGTGTTTGGTTTTATCCTTTCGAAGTGTAGTTATCCAGGGTAACCATAGCAAACATGTGGAAGCCTTTCTCTCACTTCACAGTACCCTCAATCGCTTGCTAACAGTGCTTAACTGGACATCGACGACATGGCCAAACTTCTTGTTCATTAGTTTCCACTTCATTCTAGTGAGCAACATTTCTAGGGGTACATTGGCCCTGTGAGCAGTGTTCGGCATCTCAGGGAGGATTATCAGGTGGAAACAGAATGATGCCTTATTGACATTCTCCCACAGGGCCACAAAGTGCTCTTGTACGTGGATCCACTAAGAGTTTTGCGCCCTCGATACGCTACAGAAAGTTACCATTTGCTTTGTTTCCAACCCATTTTTCTGTACAGCGTTGGTGCGGACCACAAAAAAGAGAATAGTTGGTACGCAATACCGAAATTTCGCTGTCGCTCAACCCTAACCAGTCGCACGAGGTCTAAAGATACTGTGAGAATTGCCCGGTCCCCTACGCAGGCTCGAACCCGAGACCTCAGAATTACAAGTCAGGGTTGTGGTCCTTAAGACCACGGGCCGGACTATTAGTCAGTTTATTTTCCTTCCCTGCTGTTTCCACTTGTCACTCGGTGTCCAAACTCCTCTTTTTCCATTCTTTTTCATTACCTGCGATCCATCTCACATCACTTATTTGTTATCGCTCCATTTACCTTATCGCTGTGTTCCCACGACAGTTGCCTATACCATCTCGACCGTCTCGAATCCCGCTTTATTCACTTGTTTCTATACGCACTTTCTTCGATTCGAGTTATACCAATTCTCAGTCGTTTATGAGTTGCCTTAGTTGCCTTCCTTGTTTTCCTAACTTTATCGTTTTCTCCGGCGTCTGCCTTGCAACCCGGATGTCACCGGTTCGAGTATGTGTAGATTGCCTGATGACCTTCGCAGTATTCTTCGCCCACGCACGGCTGGTGGTGGTCGCGTGACAGCGAAGGTTCGGTACATCATGCTGACATATTGCTGCTGTCTTATAGTTTTCTAAAACGTGCCCATCAACGAAACTTTGGATTTTAGACTCTGATAGTGCTTCGGTGACAGTGGTTTTGCAGCATTTATCCTCCCCGTATCTAGAGACTATCGAACTTCACAGTGCCAGTTATCCGTGGATAAGGAACTATCTCACTCTTGTCCACCTGCCTTTCACTATATTGTGACTTGCTCTCTACACCAGGCTAAATTCATCTGGCACTACGTGCTTGTATGTAACAGGACTATAAGTACTTACTATGCTCATTGTTCATTTGTCCCCTGTCAAGGTTCGTAGTCTAGCCCTGTCGCTCCTCGGTCGAATTGCACTGGTTCCGATCTGGGCCAAAGGATTCAGCACACATTCTTTATCGGCCGAAACTCGTGGCATGCTCTTGGCGCATGGTCTTGATGTGCCTTCTTCGGGCGGTCGGCTGTGGGCAATCGCGCTCGCGGTGTTACTCAATCGCAAAGAAGCCATTCTTTGTCGGATTCAGGCACTTCAGTTGCTTACAAATTTGACTTCGATACCGATCGATCCGCGTGATTCTGGTATCTTTCTACCTCAAATTACGGATGCGACTTCGCGGCAAAATATAACTTCCGAACAATTACGACCAACTCCTTTGACTGAGAACCTCGCACCAGCCGAATCTGTTGAATTATCAGCTATTCGCCAGCATAATGTTGTCACTGCTAGCAATCATGGACAGGAGCATGGTGTACTGTGGCCAGCTGCCGCTCGTGGACTTGTTGCTGAAGGGGATCGTCCCTCCGCGATTTCGGAAAGCGATGATCGTCAATCAAGCGTCATTGACCTACGAGAATTATTTGATTCTGAAATCGGTTCCAGCGATGTGCAACAACGTTTTTCAGCGTTGGTCGATTACTTGCGCCCCTTGTTTGAGAATATTCACGTTGAAACAAATGAAACTGCACGTATCAGACACAGTCAGCGTCACACTGGTACGGGCTCTTCTCGTTTTGAACGCCCATGGCTACTGCACACGATGCCAATTCCTCGAGATACCTTGTTGCCGTGCTACTATGATTCCAATTGTGGGGTAAGTAGGCAGTAATGACATTCGCATGCTTATGCATGTCTGCTGTAAGTAAGCGCTGACCGGCGGCATTACCAGCGTTGTTGATTTTCCCTTTGATGTTCGCTCTTTTGGTATGCATCACCATAAGCTTCCTGCTACCGCCTGCGTTTCACTCGACGGAACTATTGCCCTCAGATGATAATGTTGCGTCAGTGTTGAGTGACAGATCGTGTCTGATCGCTCATCCTCTACACAAATTGGTCTGTGCTGAATTGGTCGTTTTAATCACATTCCCATATGATTTCCCTAATGGAAAGCGCTGCGTTTACCCTCATCTTACAGCTACATTTGCTTGGACTACCTGCTTTGCATCAGTTGCTAATCACCCGAAGCGTTTTCCTTGCATTGCACGAAATTCTCTCGTCCTACCTTCCGCAACCGCTGCTGGATCCTCTGCATTGGAATCAACTGGTTGGCGTCACGACCTGTCTCACTTCCACCATCGTGGTATGTTATTCATTACTAATCGAGTGGCGAAGCAAAGATCTGCTCGTCGCGTTTTGTCATTTATCAGCTGGCGCGTTATGCAACCTTATGCTGAGGTTGATGTTGCATTTCTTGTGCTTCTTCACCGCAGTTCGGCTAGAGCGATCCAGATTTGGCTTGTTTCACGTTGCACTAGATGTGACTGAATCCGTTTTATATTATTTGCCCGGGACTGATAATTTTTTGAAAGAGTTAGTTCCCTTTAGCAATTTGAAAAGCGCAGTAAAAATGCACGCAAATGCACGCATTTCGTATTGTTTGCGCGTACTTTTTCATTTTCGGTCTACTTGATTGATATTCCCTGACTTACATTTATCCTTGCTTAAAATCACCCTTACACTAAAACAGACTTCATAAACATTTTTTGCGCAACAATGACTGTCCAGTTTGCGTGCATACTTAATATCATGTGTTTGCTGTTTGATATCCCCGGTCTGATTGCACTTGATGTGAATGTTGAAAGGTATCCATCTGTCGAAAAACTGCAACCCATATTGCACTGAACCAAGGAGATAGTTTGTCGTTGTTTAGGCAGATGGACTGCACGGTCTTCGTGGTCATGCCAGGCTCAAAGAGTGGTTCCATGCATCAACTGTGGAATGGGCAACGGCCCAGCCACAGCCTTTTGTACGTCTGGTTCGCTTAGTTCCCTAATAAGAATAACTGAAATGCTGCTGCCGTGTATGTTGTAGGAGTGTGGGTCTTCACTGTTGATGAAACGTACCTCACATCCACATGCCTCTCCCGTCTTATTCCTTCGGGTTTACACTGAATATGGGTTGTGTGGATGGAGCTATGAGTGTTGCAGCGCAAACCGCCCATGGTCCCTCTGTAGGCGCAGGCGTCCTGTGACTGTCCCCAAGCAGCCCGAAGTGAAAGACAAATCCGGAATCATATATATATATATATATATATATATATATATATATATATATATATATATATATAATTGCAATGTTGACCGGGGGACTACCTGACTATTACGCTTCACCTCGTTTATACAGTGTGTGGGGCAGATATACTGCCATCGGAATCATGGCCACAGTTGCAAACAATTTGATTAAGCAGAAATGGGCAGTTTTTCTTGCCCAGTTTCTAAATCCTAGTGTTTGTTTTTGACTTTTTTCATATCTTTTGGGATCACGGAACGCTGAATTCTGTCTTGAGCTGTGATTTTCAGGGTCCCAAACCTTCGATACTCCGCATTTCTGGTACCCCAGCCAGAGAATAATAGCGAAGAGATGTGACCGGACCAACTTTGGCGATTCGCCGTACAATTTATACGCTAGCATAGGGTGCTTGTAGACACCCAAAACTGTTGGTTATCCTGCTGTATGTGCTACGCCTTTTTACGTTCATAGTTAATAGTGCTCCTTAACATGCTGATGTACGGACGTTTGTCAAAGTAGCCGCCTAGAACTTTGAGGTGAACTACATTTAAGATTCCAGATCAGATAACTGCATCAGCTGCACCCAGTCAGCACAACTTTGAGAAAACAGATGCGCTGCTCTGCACGCTTGGATGTATGGAGAACTACCACCCGAGATCTTCTGTCGGAACAGTGCGACTAGGCCGCAGTCACTCGTTGTGAATCTGACAACGTACCCGAAAGGTTCACGTTTGTTCATGTGCGCGTCTTGGAACATCCTGTTTGGTACCCGAACTCGCAGCCCTTCTGATGGTGTCGCATTTACCGGAAGTACCTTATATCACCTAGATTGTGTGGCTACCCTTCTCCTTACAAATATCCAGACTGGGTTTGTTACTCGCTCTGAGACACTTAGTTTGCCGGAATGAATGACCGATACTCGGTTGTTACCTAGGTATACGCGATGATTGAAGTGCGCTTCGCCTTTCATACAACCGTTACACATGAATGTTTGCATCTGGCTCGTGTGCAATCGACTGGGGCACATTATTGGGACGCAGACATCACAAACGCCGAGGGAACACCCTTTGAACATTTTCATTCACCGGCTGCCTTTTTTCTAGCTCACTGTCAATCGTAACCTATATACAAATCTTTTTCACAGCCGCTGGGGGCTTCAAGCACCAAACAAACGACAGTTAGGTTTAATATACTGTCTGTTTACCAACTGGGAAAACTCTGGACCTCAACATCCATCTTTTAAAATTTTGTGATCTCTTCATGGGAGTGTGTACATTCAATTCAGTGAATATACTTACTGTCGACAGTTATCTCCAGGTTATTGTACATATGAAATTGGTTAGAGAATTTCAGTAGCTAATCGAAGCTAGAATAGAGTTGGTTGAGTATCGACAGACCACTTTGTTCGTGCGTCGGGATGGATCTGAGTCAGCTGGATCTAGCTGCACAAATAGCGTACCACATATCATATTTAAATTCCGGAGTTCCTCCAGCGTTTCCGTGGTTTTAATCTTGTTTTGTGTAGTTTCATGTTTTATGCTGTCTCACACACGAGCTTGCTTGTCTCCTGTAGAATTGTGTGAAAGTTTGAGGCCTAGCCCGATTTGTCCATCAGCACACTTGCGCCAAACAAGGTTCCATCTCAGCTCTTTGACAGCGTCTAGGTGTCTGTAGACGCATTGGTATTCAGATCAAAATACTGACAATCAACCCGACAGTGGGCAACTTCATCTAGAAACCCTGTCTGAAACTTCAATGCGCATGCTGTGTGGATCGACCCATAATACTTCTTCATTTCTTATGCGTGATACAGTGTAAAAGGTTAAACCACACAGTTAAAGACTGTTCTGTTCACACGTTTCGGTTTCTTCCGCCTTCTCGTTCCTTAGCTTTTAGGCTGTTGCTAGCACTTCCATCCAGATGCTCGCATTTCATATTGCATGTACCCTATAAGTAACCTCGTTTCCCCGTCAACTGTCACGAAATTTTCTTGCGGTGTAGACCATATGCAATTGGCTTCCCCACCTTCAGTTACACCGGTGTTGATCGTATCGCTTGTCTCTACTTGTTCCTTTTTTTCAGAATTACCTCCATCTTTTACTTAGAATTCCTACTGTTGATGTCCAGTTTCAGTAGTCACTTCGGATATCTGCTGTGTACTTAGATTTTTACTGTAGGGTTCATTGGAGCAGCTGCAAGTCAGCTATCATTCCATGCGTTCGAGAGAGCACCAGATGGCCGTTTCGTCCAGTCGGAGCCCATCAGTTGTACGCATCATCCGACTGCAACTAGGACCAGACCCACGACACTAGCAGCAGACTAATATGATTTACAAAATAACTGCGATATAGTGAGGCTCACCCCTTTTGCTATGCAAAGTGCGTACCTTACAGGAGACAGGTTTGGCCTGTTGAGCCACGGCTTCCCAAATAGCAGCTGTGTGACTATCTGTCATTTCTCTCCGCACGCTGAGCTCTGTTCCATGAAAGCAGAGGGCAGTGACTCAGTTTTTAAGATGCTTTGGGTCACCGGAACCATATCTGATTTCCGGTTAGTTCAGTTAAACAAATATAACTCAGGCACAGATATGCGTCGCTGTGATAATGATAGCGAATGGCGGTTCGATAAATAAGACGGTACAAAAGATAAAGTCGTGATCATGGAAGCGGTGAGCAAAATCAGTCGGATTCAAAACTTACCGGCTACGTGCATGAGACAGAATGCAGGGGCGCCATGTCGGATAAGGTCTCTAACTAGTGGTGTCCTATCCCTGGAGTCGCTATGCGCGAAGATGGCAAGCACCGAGCTAGTCAAATTTCGAACATGATTTGTTCATACATTTTTGCCATATTATCAGCCGGTCACTCAGCGATTTCGCCCAATTAAGAGCTACAACGACAAATAATGCGCACTGAAGTGGACGGTTTGCAGTCATTCGGATCATATGGCTGAGTCATCAATGGCCATTTGGTCAGTCGAACACTCCAATGATTCGCCCATAGCCTCTCTTAACAAACACTAGCAGCCGAACTTTACTAGCGCTCACTCTATGCTCCCAACAGATTTGATCAGTACCCCTTACGCAGCAGTGGTTAAAGATGAACGATCGCTTGATATCCTGAATGCAAACTAACCATTTCTCTGATCCGCGCAATAACACCTGCCGCGACATCTGGTCCTCTGGTGACGATCGATGCACTTTTCGATGCTTATGCAAGCAGGATATGTACTTCAGAACAGTGTTTCTTTGGCGTTACGCTAACGGTGACACCGGTATCTAGTGAGAACCGCTCGGTTCCGTCATCAATCACCAAACTCGCACCATTGTTTTCCTCTTCCGTTTCGGAGCACGTTACTAATTGCGACTGATGAGGTTGATGGCAGCTTGTCACTCACTCGGCTCGTGTGTCGATGAAGAGCGCAGCCAACTGTGTGAATTAATGTTAACTGCATTCTGCTTTGAACATGGACATCTTGAACGCATATTGTGACTATTGGTTAGCCTGTGGCCACGCTTGTCCGAAAGTCGGCTTTTTTGCCCACTTTGCGGACTACAGGTATATGGAGCGTATCGGACCCGGATAAGATGTAGTACAGCTGCAATATGCTGCCACCGCACAAGAATCAGCGACGTGACTCCGCGCATGTGCCCGATCCACCTAGGATGGAGCAACTCAGATTTTTAGCTCGCTCTCTATTCTCAGTATTCAGTATTCACTAGTCAGTTCACATGTCGAGCTAGGTGACCTCTTTTCACACATGTATTATGATTGCGTCCTTACGTCTGTTACTCCTCGCAGTTCTTCGAGTGCCTCGAAGTTTCAAGCCTCACTCTCTCTCTATCAGGTCTTGGTATCGCGCATCAATTTGAGTACATTGAAAAAGTGGTATGGTGTTGAGGACTCATTGTTGCGTACATCTATGCGGAGCTGTACGTTATCGGGCGCGTCCCCAGCTTGCGGATCGGGGAATGATTTTCTTGAGAAGGTAACTGCGAATAAGTCTCGTTTGCCTTGCAGGCGAGATGAATAAACAGCCGCGGACAATCAGCGGCAGCGTCGCAGAGCGTGGGGTGTTCTGGGCTGGTCACTTGGTTCTCCACTAAATAGCACAGGTGCTCGTACGGCGCCGTGTCAAAGCCAATGTGGCCGGCTATAGGGTCACTGACCACTCACTCTTGTAACTGGGGGTGACTATCTAACGGAGGGCGGATGAACAATCTCTCTGGCCACCGGCTTCTCTGTGGACTACTTTCGAAAACAATGAAGGCGAATGAGCCAGTTGGCTGTCAACCCTCTTCGTGAATCGTCCTGCTGCCTTGCGGGTCAGGTCTTTAAGATCAAAGGCTCGGGGTGGGGCCCCTTAAGTCAACCCTCTTCCTCGGCCTGGGCAATCGTGAAGCTCTCTGTCCACATAGCAAATAGGACTTTGTTTCCCGTCCTCTTACTCGCTCTCACTTTTTTTGTTATTGTTACTCATGTGTTATGGCATTCTGACAAATGTTTATTGGGCAAGTGTTAAATAATAATAATAATAATAATACATCTATGCTGTTTGATTATATTTTGTTGTTCATTGCAAGTACGACTGTTCTGCATAAGATTATCCGTCATATAGTTGCAGAACTTGGGGTATACACGAAGACGACAGTTTATCGTAAACCGACAGGCACTAATGAGTTACTTCAGGTCGCTAGAAGCATGTTTACGTTGGGCAGCTGCTGTATAGGGCACATGCCGGAAGAATCGCTCGGGAAGTGGTGATGAGTGAGCTTCTAGCCAGTGGTTTTCCGCGATAGTTCGTAGAACGCCAGTTACAGAAAGTGCTAGAGTCAGCTATGGTCCGCAACAGCGCCAATGGGAACGGTAGGGATTCCATACAGCGAAAGAACCTCGGAATTAAGTTCCAGTGTATTAAATGAGGAAAACATAGGGGTGATTTTCCAGCTGATTCAAACACTAGGCTCAGCAGTACTGCACTTGAAAGTCGCCCCTCCCACAGATAGGACAGCCAACTGCGTATATGTAATCAAATGTTCTGCCTCGGAATACGTATACATAGACCAGATTGCGAAAGATCTCTGCATACAGATTTCAGCGCATAAGAAGCGTTGATCGTGTTCCTCGACATCAAAGATGCCTTCGATTAGATGAGTCGATGTGTTCTTTGGAACTGTCTGCTCGGGAAAGATGTGCCCGAGAAATACGTTCACATTCTCGGAGCGCTTTACGTTCAGAGTAAGGGCTTATGGCAAACTGTCGTCCCCCATCACTATCTCAAGCAGTGTGATAAAAGGCTGCCAGCTGTTACCCTTCCTTTTTAACTTCACCATTGCCGAAGTACTGTGAACCGCATTCATTGGACACGACTCGGAAGTTGTGGAGCTGCTCCCAGGTGATCGACTTCTTTACTTGAAGTGCGCCGATGATATTACCCTAGTCTGTGACAGCTCCCAAACGTGCTAAGAAACACTGGACAGATTAGCTCTGACGCACCGTTTCGGGTTTTGCTTCGCTCCCTCGAAATACAAAGTTTTCCAAGATTGGCAGGGACCCACCCTGCGCTAACCCTTGGTGCTGATCAGCTAGAAGTGACCGGGAAATTCGAGTGTCTTGTCAGCTATATCCTTACCAGTGGAATAGAGAATCACGAACCGTATAGCAAAAGTTTGAGGCGCTTTTGCTAATTTGCGCCACTTGCAGCGCCGGCGCGACATCACTCTCACCCTGAATGATGAAGTTTACAATGCAGCCATCCGTTCAACTGTCACGTACGGCTCCGAAAACTGGCCCATCAGATCGACAGAATTAAAGAGACTAGTTACGTTCGATCATCGCTGCCTTCGCAGCCTAACTCATGTCCGGTGGGAATACCGAGTGAGCAATGAGCGTGTTCGACGCCTTGTTTATGGTACAGGAAGGAGAAATGAACCGCTCAGCACCAGTATTTCAGGCACCAAGCCCAATGGGTGGGCCACATGTTGCGCATGCCACCACACTGACTCCCGCGTCGTGCATAATTTGCGCACCAGGAGTTGTGGATGGAAGAAGAGGATGAGTGAACAAGCGATAACTTGGTCAAAAGGAATGAAGTCCCCCACTTCGAACTTGCCTTCGGTTGATGTCTCCCGACTGCTTGGCTGGGATCTGAAGGATGATGAACATCTTTGGATGAATACACTTGTTGACGGGGGGAAGAGCCGGCATCAGCGGCGCTTTTTATTGTGTTTCTTTGTCCCTCCCCTTCAGCTAATCTTTCCCCTTCCAACCACGTTCTCACACCTGATGCGTACTATGGTACTAAGCATCACATTTGCATTCCATAATGTTTCAGATATCTTATCATTTCGTATTGCGGCACAGTTAGCCGAAGTGCTCACCTAACGTGTATTGATGATTGAGTAACAAGCGTATTCAACTCCTGTTGAGGATGAGCCTAATTATAGAGCACCGCTATCGCGGTACATACGCTGGATATATTGAGTGAGATCGATTTGGATATCTCCGAGATCATTAGAGAAGCTTAGCGAGCTGTGCCCCCGAGGCGGCGAAAATCGCGAAAGCAAACAACGTTTGAATTGTTTGGATGGGGTGGAATGCTCAAGTGCATGGATAGCAGTCCTTAGTCCGACCAATCTGACGAGCGTCGATGCTGAGAGTCGGTTCGAAAGCGAACATTGATCCCCCCATCGTCATCAATGGAATACTCCTGAGGCACTCCCACTCTAACCCTACTACTTGAGATGGCTTCTCGACATGTGATCGTAGTGAGTTCATTATTCATCGTTGGCTTGACCCAGTGATAAAGGCGTTACCGGTCCTTCACGACATCCAGGCACCACTCCTAGCACTTCCCTTGTCTATACAGAGACCGCAAGCAATAACGAAACCGGTCATATAATGGGTTGTTGTGAGGGAGAACACCATCGAAACTCTTCACTCCAGATGCAGTACTAGTGATCGAACTAGCCGAGGTTTACTTCAAGGGAAATCGCGGTGCCAATGCAATTTGCATTCCGCAATCCAGACACACGGTGAGTAATACGAAACCCAACAGGGAAATTCTAAGCGCCGGGACAAGTTCCGTTTGCGGGCACAATCGCGTAATGATGAAGGCGTCAGTCGTCAAATACGCGTGTTGGATTCCCCTGTCCGCTCAGTCTGTGTCTGCAGGAAAACCCTAAATAATGACCAAGCCAGTCTTGGGGTATAGCGCCAGGAACCGGTAACGCTGAAACTTTCCGGACTTGTTACTCATGCATCTGTTATCGCTAGTATCGATGTTGCTTGTTAAACATGTCGCATAACTGCATACCGACTAACCTGACCTAGTGCATCAGAAGCGAAACGATGCCCAAGAAATGATCAACCCATCGTTTCCAAACCTCTATTGGCCCTCTTGAATCTCTTTTTCCCTACTTAATTGCTTTCTTCTATGTCCAGTGTGGTAAGAGTTCGGTCAATCGGTGGAGCTTAGAATATCGAGTTTCTCCTGTTTTTCCGGTGCCACTGGACAAGATCCCTCAGAAGTGCACGAATTACTCAGCAATGACAAATCGGCAAACCCAGACTGACACCCGGATTTCACAGCACCTTGGCGTTTATTATTGCACGGTATGCAAGAAGGCCGACGCCATTGTCATGTTTTTTGACGAAACGTTTTCTTGGCGTTGGTCCAGTGGATCACAGCACATGAAACTTCCTGGATTATGCACAGTAATTATCATCGTATCTTCCTCTGCTTGATTTGACAATGGCAAAGAGATCATTTTTAAATGTCGGCACTTCTGAGAAAATCTCCAAAAGACACCTCACACTGCTGAGGTCGTAAGCGGAGTGACACAGAAATAGGATATTGGCACCAAATCGTATCGTCCGTACGTTGCGTAACAAGGTGCGTGAATCACTGTAACAATGGTCTACTCCTGGTCCGATCCTTTCACTATCATGTCCCTTTTCATATCTCCTTTTCCGCACAACATAAGTTGTTCCGTAACCCCTTTGATTGTAACATGTGTGGTGACCAGATCCGCCTCAAACCAATGCTCACGGGCAATTAATCGGTTGAAAATAACTGCTTCCTACTGCAATTTTACCCAACCGAAGCGATCATAAGCATGCTGGACTAGAACCATCGAATCCACTTAAGTCGTTCGAATCAGCCATAGGAGACTGAGACAAGCAGCGCGAATCTGCTCTTTGCGTTCGCTGTTAGACGGCTTATCAACCAAAAAATCTTGTTTTTAATCCCATTTCTTCTCGAGATTGTTTTTCTCGCCCTGGTCATCTGTACGATTCATCATGCGCACTTTAACCTGGGATTTGCGGATCCTTTTTTTTATGAAACCAGTCGAGGTGTGCATTATTCCTCATCTGTGCAGTCTCTGTTCACCTTTTACTTTAGGCGTAGCAGGTGCTCTTACTCCCATGACTGCCGTGCATGTCATCCTCGTTTCACCTTTCGGCCTTAGACGGAGAATGCGCAGCTGATGTCTGCATGAGGACTACACTAAGAATGTTTGGTCTTATTTCCATTGATGTTTTATTTGACACTACACTCATCGTTGGTGTTAAACATCATACATTTTAATGGTCACACAATTAATTGACTTTTTAGGACACCACGGAGTCATCTACCCCGAATCATCAATCCGCCTTTGGTCATTCTCACCCTACGAGCATTCAGACGCAAGATTTGCACCCGAAAATCTTGTGCACTCCTTTAATGGTCACAGCGGTGTGCCAGTTGTTGTCTAACTTGTTGCATCAATTGCCAAAGCTAGTTCTGGCCGAATCGTCGAGACTGCGGATTAACTCCCTCCTGATGAACATTGTGGATCCAAGTATGTTGTCGTTATCGTTCGCCAGGTCACTCCGCCACTTCGCTTAAGTCAATTTATTCTCAGCCTAATTGCGTTGCTTTTTACTCATTAACTGTCATATTCCTTGGAAGCTTCATTTAAATCTTCAGCTCGTCACATTTTTATAATGTACCATCTTCCTTTGTTCATGTAGCTATTGTTTTTAGGATTTACACGAAACAAAGACGTGGTTTTACCTTTTTTCTATCTGAGGAAAGCGATATCAGGACCAAGCACTGCACATGGAGGTCGGCACACGTAGTCCCGCATGCATTTGGCCATCAACAAAGTTAGCGGCGGTATCATCTTGAGTATACATGCCTGCTCCAACTTGACCATTAAGTTGTAAGCGCCTGCATCAGCACGCAGTATCTCATCCGCGTGGCATCGTTGTGGACATTTCTCTTGTGTCACTTGATGAGATCGGTTCTCTTAAGTTGCCTGTCACTAACTGGAAACATCTATAGAGTGTCCATACCTATAGTTGGACCGCGGGCGAATCGCACTACACCAGTCACAGGTCCACACCATGTGTGAGGTACATACCTGAGGTATCTAAACCGAATTGAGAGTGAGAGAGCCAAGACTTTTCGTAGCCGTCTCAAGTGTCAAGAACCCACGTGCAGACGAATCCACATGGCATCGTTCCGGAGTCACATGTAAAAAAAGACGAAGACAGAGTATGTGACGTAAACTGCAATGGGTTGCACGCATCGTGGGAGCACATCATTCTTACAGCTTTACTCATTGTTGTAAAACTCAAAAGCGTTTTTTGTTTCTCACTGCTGGGGAACATGTACAATCCCTTCTCCGGCGAACATCGGCAGTTTCGTGGGCATAGTAATCCTAGTGGCGGCATTAGACCTTGGCAATGCATTAGTGTTAGACCAAACCTGACATCATTTGGGAACGTCCGCAACAGCTCACTCGCACCAAGGTGCCATATCATCAACCGCAACGGTTTGGATAAACAAACTCCGCTGGAAAAGCGCGCAAATTGTCTGCGTTTACGTTTAATCACTGAACTTAGTCGATGCGTGTTCGAATTGAACTGATATTGTCTCCGCCTATGGGTTGCGGGGCCGACTGGGCACACATAGTGACGATGTGTGTCATCCATTCACACATACCAATTGTGTATCCCACTTTCGTGCTTTCAATGTGGCGCCGCTTCCCCGATCATATGGGCAGCTGCGTGCCACCTGTTGGCGCAGTGGTTCCTATGTCTGACTTGTACTTCCTGGGTCACTGACTCGAGTCTGCGGCTGATCGCGTTGGTATGGCTGCGAAATGCTGATATCCAGTTCACACAAGCGACAATTACCATGCGGCCATATCGATGGTATTGATAAGCTTCATAATACAAACCTTGTTGTCTTGGTAGCAACCTGTCATCGTCTGCATTTACCTCAAAATTTCCAAACTTACCAAATTCCTGTGCCATGTATCGTTACTATACCAATAGAAATGCGACTATGTACTTCGGGGTTTTGCGTTGCTCGATTCTTACGCAATGGAAAGTATTCGGCTACAAACAAACCGCCTATGTGAATCAGCGCAAGGATTGTAGTGATTCAAAGGAATGCCATTTTCATGACTCTCATTCTCGTTTCCGTCGGATTTCATCGTGCCTTATAGCGTATGTCATAATTCATGACAACTTTACACCTCATACCGTTTGTATTCATCCACTATTTACGCAACTACTTGCCAACATTGACCACCGATGGACGGTTCTCTCACACTTTCCGTTGCGAAGCGCAGGCGTCGCCACGGATACTGATGCGACACATGCTGTATTGTCTGTTTGTTGCAACCGGTCCACCTGTAAATCGCGGTACTCGTACTGCTTCCTATGTTTGAGGTCACTTCCTTTTGATATCCTCGCTTTCATCGCACCGGACACGATGCCATTATCTCGACTACCTGCCGCGGGTTCCCACTTGTTTGCTGAATGAGATATGTGTGGCGCATAGTTTTCGTGACACCGTTGATTTCAGAGCGTGGTGCCATCAGAAAACCTCAACCGTCCCCGGATTAATAATAAGGTATATTATATCTCGACAGCAAGAGATACAGCTAGCTTCGGGATGGCTGATAGTACTGGGGTGTTGTGTCGCATAAGATTGCATTTAAGGAAATTGTATAACGAAATAATAATACCAAATCTGGTAGGTGCAGCTGTGATTACGTCCACTGCTAAAGTGTGTACGGAACACACTGTGATTTCCTGCATCTAAGCACCCACCTGTTGTAGTGTGGAACTCAAAATAAGGGTGTCCATTGTTGATTATCTTCCAACAGTGAAACTCATCGATTAATCGGATTTCTCTTCTGGAGTCTCGCTCCAGAGTTATACAACTTCATCGTTGTTAAGTTGGATCGGACAAATTTATTCACAGTATTCCAGAACAAGTAAAAGAAAATAAGAGGTGCATAATGTGTAAAATAAATAGTTGCATTATATCAGAAGTCAAATAATGCACGCCAGTTGACAACCGTTGCATAGTTGTGTGAAATATAAACAAGCGGAGAGCTTATACGAATACACGTGATATAGC
Source organism: Dicrocoelium dendriticum (assembly GCA_944474145.2). Lineage (NCBI taxonomy): Eukaryota > Metazoa > Platyhelminthes > Trematoda > Plagiorchiida > Dicrocoeliidae > Dicrocoelium > Dicrocoelium dendriticum. The sequence goes on along the minus strand of OX104068.1, from coordinate 78,998,290 downwards.
TGATACCCAGTTGGATCGACCTGCTGGGTGCTGATGCTTCGAAATCTACCGACCGGTAAGCAATAGAACCAGTGAATGCAGGTCGTGTCCCCGTATGGCCATTGTGTTCGTTGATCCGTGTTGAAAGTTTCCTTCCATTGTACCCCATGTAGTGTTTGTCACACACTTTTCAGTTAATTTTGTAGATGACATCATTTTGACTGCCTTGTTTGACTTTATCCTTCGGTCTTGAAAGCAATCCAGTTGGTTTGTGGGTTACCAAGATTCACTGTGGTCGTAGCAATCTCGACGTTAGTTTAGACACGTTCTTGACGTAAGGAAGCGCTACCCGTTTATCTATGTTTTCCCGCTGTTGTTGATGCATTCTTTTCTTTAGCCTTCTTTTGATGGTTACTTTGATACCAGTTGTTTTGCAATATCCGGTATAGATGATTCTCCTCCTACTTTCTCAATTCTGTCATGCTGCAGTATGTTTCGGCGCTTCGGAATAGACTTTGAATGCAGCTTTTCGCGTGGTTCAGTGATGGTTGCTGTGGTAGTTTAATATTTGGTCTGTGTGGGTCTTCTTTCGATATACACATGTTTGAAGCGTTCCGTCAGTGTTTCTGTGGACCAATACATCTAAAAATGGTAATTGGTTGTCTTTTTCGAGTTCAATGGTAAAAGAACGAACAGCATTTATGCGGGATAACCTGAATTCAGATTATTTCGTGTCTTCTCATTCAGCCGCTTACAGACAAATCGTGGAAAGAGTAAAGGAATGCAGTTGAAAAAGGGGGTCAGTGGGAAAATCAATAAAACACTGAGCAAACCAAGTTCATTGCCTGCGTCTTACCAGGGCAAGGCAAGACTGGACACAAAGTCTACCTGTTTGCAAAGGTTTGGTTTCATTCGTCGGATGGCCGAGGCTTCAGCGAAACGAAGCAAGCTCGCGTTGTTTTGTCTGCTGATAACCTTGAATGCGTCACGTGGGTTTTCGCACAAGGTACAATCGAGCAGATGCTGAGCAATGGAGCTGGCAGGGAGTTTTGGTGCACTATTTGCCAGGTTCCGTGGAACTTGTTCCATGGTCCTAGTTGATAGCCTTCTCTCTGTTCGGCCAATGTACATGCTACCGCAAGTACAGATGAATTGGTAAACACATGAGGCGGTAATCTGAGAGTGAGGCCCATCCAAGTTGGATTCATGGAACAGCTTCTTGGTTTGATGTAACAACACGAGCTCAGCTGCGTAGTAGCACCTTTATATGGCTTGGCGTAATCGGTAGCACAATCTTCTGTCGTTCTGTTCCCCTTTGTATGGTAGCGTGATGAAGACCTTTTTCTTTGGGACATCCATTCGTGTTTCTTTCTTAGCAACCTCATTCCGATACCTGGCGATGAATTTATTAAGATAGCCGTTATTGCGTAGGTTAGATTCGATGTATCGTAATTCAGCCTCGATTGACTCTTCAGAGCATATTCGGTGTGCTCTAACAAAACAAGTTCGAACTAGGGATCGTTTATAGTTCATTGGACAGTAACTGTTGAGATGTAGTTATTGTCCGGTCCAGCTCGCTTTCCGGTAAATCGATCTTATGAGTGAACCATCTGCTTTTCTTTTAAGTGAAACGTCAAGAAAATGAAATGAATCCTCTGATTCGCTTTCCATAGTGAACTTGATGTTGGGATGACATTTGTTTAACGTTTCCAAAAGGACTTTCGCTTGTTGGACAGTGTCAACTACAACAAAAGTATCGTCAATATACCTCGTGTAAAAGTGTGTTGCTCCAATGACATCGCGTAATAAGTTACTCTCCAAGTGACCCATAAAGATGTCAGCTAGAATCGGTCCGAGAGGGCTACCCATCTCCACGCCTTCAATTTGACGATACATATCCCCATTAAAGCAAAATTGGATGTCTTTCGTACAAATGTTGAGTAACGTCTTCAATCGATGTGCAGGCAGGCCAACTTTGTCCGCATGCTTATTTATGATGTTCAATGTCTCATCCAAAGGAACGTTCGTGATTTTCCTATTGACCCCCTTTTTCAATTGCATTCCTTTACTCTTTCCACGATTTGTCTGTAAGCGGCTGAATGAGAAGACACGAAATAACCTGAATTCAGGTTATCCCGCATAAATGCTGTTCGTTCTTGCTCTCTCCAATGGTAAACTTGATATCCAGGAGTGTGTTGTTGATTAGCTCATGGGTATTCTGTACCGAATCTCGTTTGATGATAACAAACGTGTCGTCCACGTACCGGATCCATAATTTTGGTTTGATTAATGGTATTGTGATACTCTCCAGTTTTTGCATCACAGCTTCCGCACTTAGTCCTGAGATGAACAATCCCATGGACGTTCCTTTCAGTTGTTGGTATACTTGCCCATCAAAGTAAAATTAAGTTGTCACGCAGAGGTCCAAGAGTTCCCGTATGCTCTCCGGCTTGAGGTTACCTAGTGTGTTCGGTTGATTTCGAAGTAACTCCATCATGGTTTCTTTTGCAACTTCGTGACGGATCGACGTGAAAAGTGCGGTAACGTAAAACGACAGCATAAGTTCATTTTCCTCTATTGTAACACACTTCAGTTTGTTGATGAATTGTTCAGCATTGATGATGCTTTGTTCAGATCCGGCAATTAGATGTTTTACTTTCTTCCACATGCATTTTGCCAATTTGTACAATGGGGTTCCTGGCAACGAGATGATTGGACGTAATGTGGCACTGTCTGTGTGCACCTTTGTTGGTCGATAGAACCTTGCAATGTTTGTATCCTCAGCTTTCATCTTCCATCTCTCCTGCTTGGTAATCTCACTCGTTGTTTGTAGTTTCTTCAATGCTGTGTTGATTTGAGTAATCAGTTTCGTACTGGGATTCTGATCTATAGGATGGTATGTGGTCGTGTCGGAAAGTTATTTGGCCTTTGCAACATAATCTGGTATATCCATTATTACTACCATGCTTCTCTTGTCTGCTGGTAGGATTACAACATTGTCTTCCATTTTTAGCCTTCTGAGTGCTTCCCGTTCTTTTGCAAGAGTATGTGTGGACTTGTTGCGAGTTATCACATCTGTTTGTTTAATTTGCTGCCGCGATTCTTCTGACAGTCCGTCTGTGTCCAAAACCTGTTCCAGCTTAACCAAGTAATCCTTATATGATGCATCTCTGGGGTTAAAGTTTAGTCCTTTGATTAGTATGTTCTCCTCCGTTGTGCTGAGTGGACGGCTAGACAAGCCTTTGATCCATCCTTCACTGTTGGGGTGATCAGACTTTCTCGTAAGCTTATTCAACTTGATATTCAGTGCTAAGTTACGCTGGCTTCTGATGTTGTTTACTCGACGTTGAATCGCGGATTCAAGCTCTAAGTTTTTGAGGCACATCGTAATAAGAGAACAGAACGCCAGACAGATGCGTCAGACGCGCGCGTACGCTACGAGGCGAGAATCAGAGATCAATTTCGATGGTCATGAGCCCGTCGAACAATCCAAACTCAGACTAACCGCTAGAAGATCGGTCACTCACACTCACTGGCGCTTCGTACCGTGCCGCTCTGCTACATAAACGCGCACTGACGATGTCACGGCGTGTAGCGACGAAACGTTGGCAGTCTAACTGCCAAGCTCAACTAATACTCAGACCACCAACTTTTGCATCGTGAGGCCCTTTAAAGGAACATTCCATGATAAAGTCCATGACAAAATGGAATCAAAATGGGAAATTCGGACAAGTCTGACGAACGCCACATGTTATCGGAATGCTATCCGACAGGTCACCATATACCCTGACGTGTTCGAGTATAGAGCACGCAAAAGTTTCACCTATTCCGTGGGAACACCTTTTCGCGCAAGTATTTCGGACAGAATTCATCGATCGACTGGATCGAACGCACTCTTAGAGTCGAGGAACACAGCTATTGTCGATCCCCGGTACATGTCGCGCTGTTCTGTCACCTGCCGCATAGTGAATATATGCTCTATACAGCCCCGCCCAGGCGAACGCCTGCTTCCTCTTCCGTAACGCGAGATTGCCGTTCGGCAGTCATGTGACAAACGAGAATTGAGGCTAGTAATTTTGTCACCACCGGCGTTAGGCTAATACCCATGCTTGCCTACATCACCTGAATAGGTAGAGGTCCAGAAGCATAGAGACAACTAAACTGCTCTCGGAACTGCTAGATCCAACGAGCCATATGGCGTTCCTTAATGTGAAACATTGCAACTACTCTCTCTGATTGTTTCCTTAACGCCTAGTTTTCTGGGACCAATGCTGTGTATCAGCTGGAATTGCTTACTATAATTGCCTACTGCTCCTGCCTCCCCCATTTCTTGAGTCTTACTGGTCACCAGGCTTTCTTGTCAACACGCAGGATCCACTTTAGTTCCCGCCTAACAGTCCGTCTGATCACATTGCGCTTTTAGAGCCATCCGAGAAGTTTCTCCTGGGTTCCAACAGATTCACCGAATTCTACGATATCCAGTGACTGGTGCGGTGATGATCGATAGTGCCACAATCAGATGCTTCTGTATCGTGCATGCCAGTCGAGATCCTATGCCATTGAAGTTCCGTGTAATTAGGATACGAGACCGAAGTTCGGTATGCAGTGCATCCTGGTAGTCTTGCATGACCGAGGGCTGAGACAATTTCTCAGTCGCCTATTGGGAAAGTCGCTTGGTGCGCCTCCCGGTAAAGTTCATGGAAAACGACAGCGTACCAAGGCATGATCAGAGTCGACGCAGGTATTCCAGAACGAGTGGCAATCCAGGATGGAACCACGCCACCTTTAACTTATAGCAATGTGGTCAATTTGGGACTATCGCTGGCCAGCTACAGGGGATGCCAAGTGGCACTTCGGCGCCCACAGTGTCTAAAAGCAGTGCTACTAAGAAATAACTGGTGCTTCGCACACAGTTGCTACAGACACTTGCCGTTGTCAATCTGTTCGAAGTTAAGTCCATAATTACCACCCAACTGAGCTCACAGGCCCTACTTGTGCGTCCACATCCCCTATCTGAACTAATAGCACTGGGTAGTAGCGCGTTCAGTTCGTGATAAAATGTGTCCTACACAGCATTTGAACTGCAGTCGGTTGGGAGCATAAGCGAAAATCACAAACAAACAGCGTTCTGTACTATTTCGTGAATAAACTTTGGGTGATGTCGTAAACTTGCTGCACATAAACGGCTGTTCACCGGAATCCAATCAACCAACGATGAGGTAGCTTTGGAACTGACTACGATACCTTCTCCAGCTTGATCAGTGATTGCTGCATTAGCGTCTCCGGATGCACGCAACCAATAGAGAGAGGACAAACAAGGCGTAGTTAATTCAACAATCCCGTTAGGGTCATTGATCCTAGTTTCGGACACACAACACGTCAATACCCAGTGTGTCCAGCGTGCGTGGGAGTGCAGCCTGTTGATTTATTTGTCTTAATGTGCGAAGGTTGAACACCGCTGGGGAAACAGTACAGCGTGGCCTTATAAGGGGCTGTTGCCGACAGGCGTCCAGTGGGTGTTGCGGGAAGGTAGCTACAGATGTATTGACTTCAGTGGCCCTGCGGCTGCTAGGAATTATTGAAGGAAGATTAATAATGGGGGTCGGGATGGGAGTAAGAGAAACAGGTGGAAGAAAGAAAGGCGCCAACAGTAGCATGTTTTCGCTTATCCGCCCTGCTGTATGCAGCAGATAAGGCGACCCTTCATAACCTGCGCGACGGCTGATGCCGGGTGTGGTTGAAGTTTGAAGAAGTAGTCACGATTGTACGTGGGCTGAGATACTGCCATGGCGCTCAGACTTAGACTGGCGGACAATTAAGGTCGTCAACTAAACCCTTTGGCTCAAAAGCCTGTCCGCAAGGCAGCAGGGAGGTGACAATGTTTTAGTTTTACAGAGATGGACGCCATCTCATTTCAAACCTCCAACCTGGAGGGCCATGAGACTGTGTTTGTCTGACCTCGAACCATTGACTAACCTGGTATGAGTAGCTCTCAAGGTGCACGGATGCACCACCCAATTTAGCTCAGTGGGTCAAGGGGGTACGCAAACCGTCGTACCACGTTAAGGTCCAGTCACGCTGCTGAGATGAAAGCCGCTACATCGGCGAATACCGACGATTGTCGGTTTTTGACTACGAAAGATAGCTTTTTTGAGAGCAACATCAGGTGAGCAATGTGGAAGTTTGTGACTGAGTGCTTGGAGTGAAAAGTCCCTGCCTCCAAAAGTTTTTTCTCCAAAACTACACACATTACCTCGGCCGCGTATTGCGCATTGCAGTCTATATTTACGTCTGACGTTATTTACGCTCCCGGAAGAGATTGCAAAGTGTGCTGCCGTGGACAGCCAATGATGTGGAAAACGAATATGAAGAAAGCAATCCTAACCTTAGCATCAGTCAGACCAGTGCGCCTTCCAGGCTGGGGTCCATGTGACAGACTCCCACGAGTTACAAGCATTGTATACTATGATCCGCAATAGACTACACTGGCGCTATTGTTCTACAGTAGTATCTACCGTTTGATGTTCGATCGAAACACAGGAAAACAAAATGCCGTATGAAACAACGAATAACTGTTACTTACTTTTCTGCTGCCGTATTCCATTTCGCCGTAGTTCTGATGGTACATATTCTGTACTCAGACACTGCGCTCAAGCTCATTTGCTTCTCCCTGTTTCGACTACAAAAATCTGCCTGTATAAAGCGAACATGGTTAGATGTCACTTGGCATGTCAAGTTGTTTGGATTCAGGTCCTCTTTTCGACTCTTGTCATGAGTAGGAAGTTTCCTATTAGCGCCCAGCTTGTTGACATGGCGTTTGGATTATTCGCTCCTTTGTTCCTCCATCCCGCTTATTTTCCTCCTTTAACCGCCAACTCACTCCCGACGCAGAATGTGACTTCAGTTTTGTTGATTTTTCCGTTTTCATTCTTTTCTGCAAACTTCTTTTCGGTTCGCATTGCGACACGATGGTTGAGGTGTTTCTCAACTCTAGCTTACGTGTAGAATAATTATGGTGATTACGATTAGCGCCTAGCAGTCACGTAAGTTCCAGCATACACAGTTGTTTTATCTCTTCTCCGACGACCCCGTCGTTTTCATCAACCCCTTTTAGCTACTACGTCGGCAAATCGCCCCGCTATTTCGTTTAAGTATGTTAAGAGACCCACTTGTAATTTATTTGAACCATAAAGCACGCGGCATCATTTGCTGTTTCACTCTCTAGCAATTTTCTTGTTGGCACTTTCCACACTTCTTTGCGGATCAGCTCTTCTTGAAGCCTTCCTGACAGCCAACTCCGCAGCTAGTTGCCGCACCTGCTCAAACAACGGTCGTGTGTGCATGGATTCTTGGTCTACAACAGCGGGACAATTGATATCCGCTTTTTCTGCTTGCTTACGTGTGTTGCGTTGCCAAGCGGCAATGCATAATGCGTTTCGAGCACAGCTTGCTTCAGATGCACGCTTCTTGGCTCAGCTGATTCGTAGTCTGAAGTACACAGGTAAGCCGAATAAACAATCATCTGGGTTCTCTTGTGCCATACCCAATCGGCTGTGGAACCCGTCCTCATGTGTTGGTTTTCATTTGGTGCCAGATTCCATCGACCTGTTGGCTCCTTTGTGGCGTGAACTATTCGTGCTGCTCACTTACGTTCTGTTACCATCGGACGACACCGATGCCGATGATCTCCGGTTCCGCTTGATCTTGCAGCCGCTTGCATCTCAGGTGGATGCGGTTCTTTTGATCGCTCTCGGCATGATGGACCGAAGCGAGTCAGAGTTGGTCGGTCAGTGCGATTCACCTCAACGGAAAAAGTGAGCAATCTGACTTGTGATTTCTCTCATTCAACTGAATCACAAATCAACCATATTTCTCTGATTCGCTTTCAGTGACGCTTATTACTGCAAAATTTCGCGGTCGACTCTCGACTTCATCACCGTGGCTCTTTCGTGCCACCGGCCGCTGTCCTCCAATCCCATTCTGCTCAAGATGGAATCGCAGGCATCCTCTACTCAGACCTTGGTGGCGTCATTCACTCGACGCCTAATCTCTTTGACCTCCGCTAATTCATCGGACAGCCAGCCGGATAAATTGGCCAATTCTACCAAGCGCCCTTTTGTAGTACACCTCACCACCAAGCTGCCGGCCAGCTTTACAAGCTATCGCCGCGCCTTGTTGGCTACACTGCGCACGTTGTTAGGTGTGTGTCGTTCTGCCAAAGCTGTTGCTCTTGAAGGTGAGTCCCCAGCTAGAATATTTTTCTGTAATACATATTATCTACTGTGTTGATTGCTCGATTAGCTTCCTTGGTCTGCACCGTCCTTCTCCCCCGGCTTTTTCTTCGGTCTCCTAATGTATTCAACAGATGTATCGTGTCCTATATTCGAAAGTCACCATTTTAATTGATCTTATGTGTATCCTGTGTTCTTTTTGTAACGGTGAATTTAAGCATGGAAACTCCACAGGCATTCAACCAGTGGTTATAGCGTATTCATGAACTCCGGAGTAAAGTTCATTGTGCTCTAATCAGTTCACCGGTCAAGATAAACTGCGAGAATCACTTTGTCTATGTTCTCAAAGCCCTTCGTGTGTTTGCTATTTTATTTTGGTGTCATCTCTGCTGCAGAAGATTTTTGTCACACTTGTTGCCTGTTGTGATTCGCTACCCTAGGGTTACCCTGATTGGCTGAACTTCACTCAACACTGATTGATCGAGTAGCGGATACAGCATTACCCTCTTTTGCTCTTCGCCCCAGATAATCTTTTGGAACAACTGATGCTGAACATGAAGCTCGTTCAGGCCAAGATGGACTTTTGTTTCTTGTCCGCGCAAACTGGTACTCCCACCATTGAACGTCGGCACCATACTACTTGGACATGGAACACACTGTCAGATGATCTGGTCTCCAAAATGGAAATCGTGCATAACTTAATCTACGTTTACTCAGAAGCGCGAAGGCGAGTTGTGGATGCTGGATTTGCTCAGGTACGCAATGACTGGTCACTGCCATTTGCAGTAGGCTAGAATCGGGGAATATAACGGCTTCTTATTCGTCGCTCTGAAGCGCGTCTTCTGTATCCTCTCGGTCTAGGGGAGTAACAAGTTCTTGCCAGTGACGTTTCTACTTTATCGACGCTCTTTTGTACTGCCCACCTTGCCCCACTATTTTACAGTTCACTCAGCGCCTATGGCCTCTCGCTCTACAAGACGATCGTATCCTTCACTCTCTCCTTTCTCTGCTAACCAATCTCACTGCGGATTGCCCGTACGCGAGCGCATCCCTCGTCAGTAATCCGAACGCTATCCCCTCCGGTTCGATCAGTAAGGTGGCACAAGAAGAGCGATTCTCACAGGCAGCCAGGGATCGAGGCCCATCTGGTGCTATGCTCTACCGAGGTGCGATTTCGGCCGATCACCATTCTATTGTTTTCACTTAATCTATCTCACTATTCACAGTTGTATCCAGCGACGTGCCCGTGTTAGACGGAGATACATTGTTCACCATGATGCTGATGACAGTAGTATTCATTTGGTGCTGTTGCATCGGACGATGCCTCCACTTTCCTTCCCGATATCGTTATCATCCGTAACTAAATCCGGCTGTCGTGCTTGAAATCGCCAATGATGGGGTTAAGGGGGACGTATTTAAGAAATCTCTGTGGTAGCATTCGCTGTGTGAACGACTTGTGAATTTCATCAATTCGCTTCTTCCCTGCATCTTGTCCTCCGCCTTTTCCACTAGCATCGATTTTCTTAACCAATTTAACCCACATGGAAATGTCCTTGCGCCGCTCATTTCACGTAGGTTTCACACTATTCGTCCGAATGAATGGAACACCGGTTTCCATAACAGATATCCTCTCTGTGAACATGATATGAACTCCTCTTTTGAGACACCGGTTGAATATGTGTTGGTACAATGCACTGCACGTCTGCTAAGACCTATGGTCTCATGTTTCACACTCGATCCCCGTTATGTAATCCTAAATAGCAAATTGATTGTTTATGCGTCTCTTCATTTCATCTATGAGGAGCATTCTCTTGTGATTGTGCATTACTAAAACTTGCGTACATCGGCGAACGTTCACACTCTTCTGCACCTGTTACTCCCATCCGTTTTAGGTCAGTCGACACCCACATCTGGAATGTACGATGCGCCGGGTGCGTCTGCAGCCGTTCAGTCTTTGGTACAGCTTTTATATCGCCTTGTGCATCCCATGCTATCCCATGGATCTGTAGGTAACACCGCCACTCAACTCTCTTCATCCCGATTCTCCACCTCCACTGGAAAGCTGTCCCCAGCACCACAATCGATAAACGAAGTGACGCTGCGGTTCGTCTTTCAGCTCTTAGCTAACATGATGTGGGCTGCGGAGGCTCGTTGTGCATTACTCAAGGTGAGAGGCATGCCTGTGTGATTATTTTCGACCTCAGAGTGTCTCAGTCGGCAGTTTCTGTGTGGAACGAAAGCGACCGTCGAGCATATACCTCCAACACAATCTCATAGATGACAATAGTTGTCATATTTCTCGTTGCGTTTCCAGAACATGGCAGATAAAAATATATATATTCTCTTGTGAAGTCCTCTCCATCAGAGACCCCCAGAGTATCATACAGCGATGGAAGTACTTAACGAAAATGTCCAAATTATTCCAAGGTTATTACTTTACCCATGTTTGGGCTCCCAGGTAACATAAAACCATCACACCGGCTTCTACATAAAGTACTTGTCGAATACAGCAGAATGGATGTATAAAAACGGACTACTGCTGGTACCCCGTTCTTTATTTTCCATATGGTTTGTTAAATCTCCCCTCATCCGAATGACTAACCTTAATTCGATATTTCCGGGCGTAAATGACGTCAACAAGATAAGCTGCATGTGAACTCTATTCCGCAGGATCAAATCACACCACAGTGTTACGGAAGCAAAATGAAAAAGAAGAGAAACATCTGTTTACGTACTTCATTCACAACAGGTATCCACGCATTTTCATGTGCAACTATGTTAATCGCAGGATTATAAGTGCCACAATTAAACCACGCCATGTATGACGAACGTCTCAGAACTGACTTCCAGACTTCTCAAACCACATCACTTGATGGTGGTATACAAACTAACAGTCACGCCGAAAGCCAGTGTTGTCTACAGGATTCCGTGCCAAAACTGTGAGGGAAATTATGTGGGCCAGACAAAACGGAAATTGACTACGAAAACACAGGGGCAAAATGTACCGTATATTACCGCGTATAAGCCGAAGACTTTTGGACAATTTCCCATGTCTGTAGTGGGGTGGGGGTCGACTCATACAAAGGTTATGCGCAATTGGAAAACAATCACATGCAAAATTCAACCCTATCTTGCCTTAGTACCACTCGCTAGTGACAGACGGTATCCCAGGCGGTGATTTGAAGTGCCTATATATAGACATATTATGTTTCTGACGAAAATTCTCGGTATATTGCACACTTGATTTTCGCGACGGATGACAGCAACAGAAACATACTGATTATACAGAATTAAACACATTGGAAAAAGAAATGACAGAATAGCATGTACCGGTAGATTTTATAGGCTCATGTCCGAACGCTGCATAACAGTATTAAAATTACTCGAAGCATTTAACCTAGAATTCGAGTCAGAATCTTCATACAGTTTCTGGTACTGGTCCTCTGTCACTTTGACGTCAAGGTAAATATCGTTATATTCAACTTCACTGCTCTCTTCATTGTGGTATTCCTCAAAAATGACATCGTCCTCACTTCTATCCATAAGATTACTGATGCAGCACTTTTTGAGTGATCGTACGTCACACTACGTTCACCCACTCTGCAATTGTAACAATGTCAACCTTTTTCACATTGCCACCCTCCGTCAACGCTAAATCAGTTGATGCCATCCATTCAATCCACCTGACCCGAAGCCTATTTTTAATGGGCTTAGTGAGACAGACATCCAGTGGCTGCAAGACTGATGTAAGTCCAGCAGGAATTAAAGCCACGGACAACTTCAGTTCACGGCCTCGTCTCCCCACGTTCTTAGTTCGGTGTGCCCTAAAGGAATCCCAAAACAGCATAGATGGTTTCTTTAAACGGGCACCGCTTCGCTTTCTCCAAACTGTATTCAGCCTTTCTATAGTGCCACACTCGTCCATCCATCCTTCCGCGTGAGCCCGCACAAACTCGCCGCTTGCAAATTTCGCTGCTTTAGGCAGCGTCCTACGCTTAAAAATAAATGAAGGTGATAGATGGGAACCATCCGCCATACACCCTAAAAAACTGTGAACCGTGTCTTCTCGTCTTTACAAGAACTGCGTTAACACCCTACTGCTCCACCGTGTGATTTGAAGGTATATCAAAGCACACAGGCGTCTCGTCCATATTTCTTATTTGGGACGGTTCTAAGTCGTATTGCTTTCTCAGCTGAATCACGAACCTTTGAAAAGATTCAACTTTGCTGTCCAATTCCTTCAGCAGTTTCGGGGTTAGTTTTGTGCGAATCCGTAGACACATGTCGAATCGGTTCATAAAACGATTGCACCATCCGGAGGAAGCAATAAGATTCACCAGTTTTGATGGCTAGAATTCTGGACTTTTTAACATTGTGAACGCCCTGATCCGAATGTTTGTTCGCGTAACAATTAACCCGCTGTGTCGTGATTCCATAACTTGCTGCGTTAACTTTTCTTCCAGTGCCGGAAACGTGATTGTTTTATCGCGCGATGTTCTCTTGACAATTCTGATTTTTCCTTCCGCAATTCTCACTTGGTTTTCATTCACCGTGAAATGTCATGCAGCTATACAATTAGTAGATTGCTCGGCAAATGCGATCACCTTCAATTTAAAGCCAGCAGCATTTACACATCGCTTTTGTCCAGACATTTTTCACGTTTCCACGACTTTGGAAGATCGCACGAAATTTGCGCATATTCCCTCTCAGCTGGATCGTGTGACGTTGCGTTAGCGCTATATTAGTTAGCTAATCACATCGTTTATACATTATGCTGTTAGACAAACCGGTACATTGAAAATACGAAATCCCACACCACCAATCGCAAACGTCTATTTCACCAGCTGCTCCACTGTGATTCAGATGCACGAGGCCCCTGACTATGTGAGGTGCTGTCTGACACCCTCTCACCTTACTCCATATTTTCGGTTGTCTCACCTGTTTCGTGTTACTTGTCATGTATTCAATACACTGTCTAGTGCGGTTAAAATCTTTGTTCTGACGGCTCTACGCTCTATTAACTGCGATCATAACAAATTAGGTCGCCAAGATATGACTAATAGTGGAGCAGCTTTCGTTTGAGCACACTCAAGTGAGAGCAGGTGGTGATAGAATTGCGAACAATCTCGTTTCTCTTCTCGCTGCTTTTTGTGGGAGTCGGCTAATATACAGCCTTACGATTTTGCACAAATTCGACGTTGCAGTCGTACTGTCGGCCTATACACGGTAATGTACGGTGCCTACAGAAACCATTATGCGTCATCTTGGTATTCGATGTACGCCGATGACGAATACAGCTTTGATTTGATTACAATGGACATTCCGATACATGGTGACACAAGGAAAGGAAAAGAATCCGGAAGCTTGGTTTTCAACGGAGAATTCAGTAAATCTGTAGATCCGCATTGATCGTGTATACCAACAACTGGGAAAGAGGTTAGACGTATTGGAAACTGTAGCCTGAACCGACACAGACCAGCGACTGAACAACGATTGTGGGCATGTTCTGCAAGCATCCTGGCCATTGCGCTAGCGAAATTGTTATGACTCAGAAATTACCATAAGCCATCCTACGTCGCAGCAAAATTCACACCGGCCCACAGAGATTGTTCGTGTATCCCCGAGTGCCCAGAGGCAACCAATCCGGATGAGGTCTAGCTACAAACGCTTGCGGTGTATGAAGGGGACATCCTCGTAAGCGACAGCATCCGTCTCTGGATTTTTTCGAAGCTCAGCACCTGCTAACAAGCTATTTGCTACTGCGTGCTGAAGATGGTGGTGAAAATTTTACAATCGAATTGATCGAGCCTTCAACTACCCGCCACTTTAGGTTCGCCATCTGCTTCCGCAACGATGATGCTAGCTACGAGAGCAATGGCTTATCACCGGTACTGACAAGCAACTCTGCCACCCATTCGCGTTCGCCACTTTATTTTGGAACAGAAATCCAAAGCGCGAGCAAGTGTGTTTCGACCCTGACGTGGCCGTACAGAGCACATTGCCAATCAGTGTTTGGTTGCTTCCGCACATGTTGCGGACCCACGGTAGCAGATTTTCTCCGCTTCATTAGTCGATCGCTCAATCGCATGCCGCACACCTTGCTGAATAAATATCCCCACAAAAATTGCGTGAATTTGATAAACGCAGTACCGGAACACTTCGGGTCACGCATGGCTCTACAGAGGCCTGAGGGAAGTTTCGTGATTGCAAGTGGTATTCACCAGAGCAGTCCGACTTATCCACTGCTTTCCCATCTTATCGTAGACTATGTCATACAGTATTCCCTCGTAGAGTCACACCGTGCGGGTTTTGAAGTCCTATTATGGTGGTGCAAAGCTGATTGATCTGGGTTACGTTGGGGAGGTCATTGTCTTCCTGTTGGACAACCGCTAGGTGGCACATTCAATCCTTGATAGGCTGTGCCGGGGTCCCACCATCTGGCGTGCGCTTTGTACCTTTCAGTTGTGGGGTGCTACTGCGGAACCATTAGCCAGTTGATGACCCCTTGATTCTTGATGCAGAGAAACTGGAGATAATTGGTGGATTCAACCATCTTGGTGTTTTCATCAGCAGGCACCGAAGGTAGGTCACGTGATACGAGAGCTGAAATTGCCTTCATGAATCCGTGACGCCTCTGACATCGGAAGCGGATTTCCGTTGGCGTTAAGGATCGATTCATGAGTAGATCCGTTATCTCTGACGGTGGAACTTTCTTCTTATACTGTTTTTGATGTGTTACGATATACTTGGCGCAGTGAATTTCGGAACAACCTATGTTTTTGCCGGCGATATCAAAATTGTCTACGCTTTTTCCCCCTGCTATTGTAGACGAAGCTACCAGTACGATCCAGCTCGACCTTCGCGCGCTCGGAACCTACTGCTCAAGGTGGGGAACGTCATTTACGACAGATAAGTGTTACAAGTGCGACATAGCATCTGGCGGTCTAACCATCCGTGATAAGCCAATTAATATATGCCATACGGTTCGGGGCCTGGGACTGAGACACTCATACCCGCTCATCTTCCCCGAACAATTAGCCTACATCACTGAATATTCTTTTTAGCTTTCAACTTAAAAGAATCCGTACTCTGCGCATATTCATCACTTTCGTATCCCTTTTTGGTATACTGCTCAATGGTGTATAGAAGCATAAACAAACGAGACCACGTTGTACAGTGAACATTGACAAAGCGCTTATTAAGTACATCATCGAAATTGGAATATTCCGAACGATGTGAGAAACACAAGCTTCATCTCCTCTGGTTGGAACGTATGAAGCACAGTCCTATCATATTCTTTAACGTCCTGCACATGGCAATAACACAACCACCATTATACAATATAAGAAATAAGGAAAATTGTATGATAGAATGCAGGTCAAACACCACCAGATTCGCTAACTTCTTTCTTAACAGATATGCACGAATCTGGAACAAATTGCCATCCGCGATATACGTGCTTACAATTCAGAGCAGGAGTTTCCCAAAAGGACCAGCAGATACTTGACCGCGCAAAACGTGATTCATCTGTTGGGATATCACATGACAAATACCCTAGGATTTATATAGTACAGAAACCAGTCTGTAACAGAGTATTGTAGTGGGAAGGCCTCTACACTCACTGCCTTCCTTCTTACTCCTACACGGCTATGCCAACGACAAAGTTATCACCAACAAATGTGCAAGGAGGAAGAAAGTCAACCGAACATATCTCCACATTCTCTGTCTTCATCGTCGATGTTTCTACAACACTTGTTGTTGTTTACTCTTACATTTATCTATTCTAGGTTCCCCTCTTTCATGTGAATGCCAACAACAGCATTCGACACTACTAAATAGCCTCGAACAAAGCTGCCAATACAATGTGCTTAAAAAATTGATACCTACTTTATACATTTCCGTATTCATATCTTCAAGGGGCCTACCAATCCCAACACAACTGTGCAACATCAGGTAATACGCTGAAACAACAGATAACTTTTATACACTATCAAAATCGATTTTCATCACTATTGTACATTCTTCGATCATTCGTGGTCGTTAAACTAGAAAATACTTTAATTTTCTGAACAGAAACATCTCGCAAATAAGAGAATATACAATTTATACCTTCAGACCTTTGTTTACTTAGCATCGATCGTGTTGTGCAGCAATAGCGTGTCAGCAATAACGAGTGCCGGGCATTGTTAACCAGGGTAATTCCTCATCTCAGCTACTGAGGTTTGTGTACGTGTTACATGTATCTGCCCATTGCTGGATCTCAATACTCGAAGAACGCAATCATTAACATGGCACTGACTCACACTGAATGCTGTTTGTTTGTTCCGCCTCCTACGTTAGGGTCCACAGGATGCACCTAATGCCTGGCTCAAGACTCTACAATGCACATTTTGCAACCTTCGTGGCCAAACTACTTATTCAATGTGCACCCTGTGCTGATCTATGTGCGAAGCAGAGTTGGCTGTGACGCGACGCAATAAAAACTACAGAAAGATACCTCACTGATGGCGCCCAATCTCTGTAATCGTGTTGTGTTGGGAATGTGCAGAAGCATTGATCCTGCAAGTTCGCTTAGAGCACTAGTTTTATGCATAAACCCCTGTTCCCATCATTTTGAATCACAGCCATAACAGTACCGTGGATGGAAATCATTCATATAGATTGCTAGCGCGCTGCTGACCATAACTAAGATGACGCATAACTGGCTAGTTGCTTCCACATACTTTCTTCACGTTGTGACCACGCATACACTACTTACCTTCAGGATACAAGTTGCACTGCACCGCACTCTGTAGTCCGCACGAACGGCTGGTTGGACGGATAACCGGCCCTTCTAACGACCATGGTTTGTATCCGACCGCATCTGGACGACTAGTTTCTGTTCAGCCTCAGTTAATACCCCCTACGTGAACGGCCGAGTGAGCAATTTATCTGTCTTGTAATGCAGACCGCCGATCAAATCCTGCCAACTGTCGGTAACCTTACGCCACCCGTTGCTCGCATGCAACTAGTTTTGGCCGTGTGGTAGTGAAGCGTCAGCGTACCGCCGATACCACATTGACTTGATTTACAACGTTTCGGTGATTGAACCGTGCTTGGTTGATGATCGGAACCAGACAGCGATTCGTAAACTTATAACTTCGTCCAAATTCTGTTCCATGGTGCTAAAACTGGTGATCCGGTTGTTCATGATATGCGCGAATCTGTGCCGACGTTTGTTCATCTGGGTGTTGTGTTGCATCTTGTATCGGATAGCGCGGCACAGCATGTCGGAGTTCTCTGTTTACTCCTCATGCAATCGATGTGCCGTGTGGAGTACCACAAGGCTCGGTTCTTGGACCTCGTCTATTCTTGGTGTTCATTAACGCTTTGGCGAGATCAAATACTTCCGATTTCCTATTTTTCGCTGATGATAACAAGATATGGCGAAGGATCAGAGGACCGGACGACCATGAACGGCTCCAGCACGATCTTAACACAGTGTCGAACTGGTCAGTTCAAAACGTCCTACCGTTCAACGTAGACAAATGTCGCGTTATACAATTACGCCACAGACATAACTACATCTATTTGCTTGGGAAAAACGGATTGCAGAATAGCTCCCAGGGACGTGACCTTGGTGTGATCGTACAGAGCGACCTAAACTGTTCAAAACAGGCTGAGGTAGCTGCGAAGAGGCAACCAGCACGTCGGCATGCTGCGAAGGGCATTCGGGAGATTTGACCCACCAATCTTCCCAATGATGCACAATTCCTACGTGCGCTCGCATGTTGAATACGCTATCCAAACTTGGCAACCTTGGTTGGAGCGCGACCTAGAAGCGATAGAGGCACCACAACAAAGAATGTAAAAATGCCTGCGCTATCACTCTTACCACCGAAGACTGAAGTTGCTGGGAATTTCCAGCGGACGCTATCGAAGCCTGTGCGGAGATCTCATATTAGCGTATTAGATACTGTGTGACCCCAACCACGTATGTCGCCATTTGCTGAAACTTAGCCACAACACGCAACTCAGGGGTAACTGCTTAAAGTTGAAGGAACAATATAGCCGTCTAGAGTGTCGACGGAATTGTTTTTCCCTTCGGGTTTGCCAACCCTGGAACGCACTCACAGACTCAGTTGTATCCTCTCCTACCTTGGATGTTTTCAAAAAACGATTAGATGTTTCTCTTAGCTCCTAACATTTTGTTACCTAAGCTCCTCTATTGTGGATTACGCCAAGCATGCTTTTCAACAGGATTTATGTATCGAATGGACCTAAGTGAGCAACCATATTTTACTTTTCTCACTCCTTACCTCAACGATCACTGCACCCCAGTGTATTTCTGAACGTTTACGCTGGATAATTTTTTTTAAAAATTTTACACTGATTTTAGTTATCAAACTATTCATCTTGGCAGACGTTCGATAGATGACCCAGACATATTTTGATTTCATCATATTCACTGCAACCATTCTACGGGACGTGTCAAGCACTTGCTTTTATCCCGTGATAAATCATTGTTCATAAGTGCCTACCGTTTGCTGCTCATTTCTTGAACACAACATGGGCATGGCAACCGGAAGTCGACCTCGAGTGGCAGCCGGTCACCAAGCATGCTATTAAGCAAGTGTTCGGTGATCGCAACTGGCGCTTTGACCTGTAGAGGTTAGTGCGAACACTCCTGTTTGGTCCAACTAGCAGCACGCAGTTATCGATGAGGCGCGCGAGTAGTACTACATCTTAACTATTTGGTTGGCGAGATACTCTGCCACTTTTGTTCACGCATCATGCAAACGAAACTTTCTGCCGAACACTTTTCACGTTCGGTCTCTGGTATCTATTAGTCCGCCACAGTCATTATGAATCCCTGTATGCGGGCCACTTGCATTTATGGTCAAAAGATCAACTGAGACTCAGGTTGCTACACAATAGGAGTTAAATTCTACACACACTTTTATGTCTTTCAGACCAAACTACTACATCACTTCACCGAGTTGGACACGCGCGTAATGTGCAAATCACGCCGTGGACAATTCACTTTGACCCTGTGGCTTCAGCTTCTGGTCAGTTTATCCTTCACACGAGATGGACAACAGATCTTGTTCGGTCAATCTCGTGAGTCCGCTTTGTTTACCTTACAAAGAATACTTTTGTACGACACGTGCTGTGATGGCTTCGTAGGGTTTTCTCATTTTCTGTAAATTTTCTATTGATATTGGCTGTCACTTCAGTGACTTTCGAATTCTGATGTCATGATTCGCATGGTAAAACAAAGCAACTTCGTGAAGCGGGGCACCCGAATCCATCGCCTTTTAATACACACACAGATACCTGAGCTTTTACTCTAAACAATGCGATACACGCTTTTGGAGACATGATCACGGAGGTGCTGTAGTGTACATTACATCAATCATGGGCAGAGCAGATAGATTCAAATGCTGGTCAGTTATTTGTGGCCGAACGGGCACAAACGGTGGTGTATGGCCTGATCTTTGTCGCAATCAAGGAATCTGTTACAGGAAGATAGTGCAAGGCCCAAATAAATGTTTGTGTTGAAATAATTTTACAGATAAAGAAATTTTACTTGGGAACTGCAAATTGTATCGGTGTGTGCCGCCGGTTTGCGGTTAAATCAAATTCCTGCTAGTAGCAGTCATCAGACCCCTCAAATTCCAATAGCTTGTCGGATTGTTGACATGTTCCCGGGCATAACAGACAGGGTTGGTAGAGGAAATCAATCAAAGGTAATTGGCTGGATCGTTTTGAGCAAGAACAATCCTGCCAAATCAGTTTGAACAGGGTTGAACGAAACGGTCGATGTGCACCCGCGCCCCTCCCCTACTTCTATGGCCCACAGCCGTTCCCTCCCCATCAGACAATGCCTCACCCAGTCGTGTAATTCGTTTCCCGTTTGTCTTTTCTAAGATCTATACCAACGACTGCCACCGTTGTCGATGTTAGTTACTTTGTCAGACACTGCTTGTATGGAACGCACTCCAATTGTGACTAACAAGACAACTGTAACGCACTGTGCTTTACGCTACAAACGCATTTATTCTTCCTTTGCTGAACTCTAGGTATACCGGAAGTGCTGGTGTCTTGTGTATCACATAGCAAAGGACACAACCGAGAACGAGCCTTGCTGGCTATGCGAAATTTGTGCACTAGCACCACACTCAAGAGTCAGCTGCTCTCCGGAGGTAAGACTGCACTAATGTCGTCATCGCCCACTCAATACGTGTCTTTCGGGAAATTTGCTTTTTCCCCGTCTCTTATTAGGGATGTGCGATAAACGGAACAGCGCTATCGTGGAATGACCACTAGCATCTCAGCGATGCTGCTTAACTGCCAGATCGGACCTCAGTTATTGATCTCTCCCCATTACTCGTTTCGCGTTGCCAGATAATACAAAATCGTCAGCAACTTAGCGGCCACACAAATGTGAACTGGGCCATCGAGTATTCAGTGATGTGAATTGATACTGTATCGCGCAGTTATTTCACTCAGATCGCGGCCCCCTGGGCTGAATTTCATTATCGAGTTCGGAATAATTTGGAATATTGGTAGCTCGGGAGGCTTGCTCAGTTGTTGTGGAGTTCTGCGCGCTGGGCATCTTGGTTGCAGACGTTTCGCCACCATTATCGAGTGTTCACAGCTCCATGAGGTGTGGTCCATAAATACAGTTGTCGGCCATTTCCGCGCATTCCACCTAACTATTGTCTCGTATACATGAACAGTAGTGATGTGGTAGTGTGGCCTATTGGCTGGCCTGGTTTACATGTTTTACAACGGAAAACTGAGTTGCGCGCTGTGGCTTCGTCTGGCGAATTGCCCCAGACTTTCCACTAACTATGTCCAAGCGCCACCGGGACCGGGGTGGGATAGCGCCACAACCTGTAAATAGTCGGCGTGCTACTGTTCGACACGAGTCGATGATACAGTAACCGTATCCGTCGTCTTATGTAGGGGATAAGAAGGGGACTAAATAGTTTACGATATTTTATACTGGAACGCTGCCTCGAGTAACCGGTTTCCTTTTTTGAACAGATTCCCAAATGCTTGGATGCATCAACGACATACTCATCTCCATGACGCAGAATGAGCAATGTTTGGACGCGGTCTCACTGGCAGTTAGCTCTCTGTTGGCTCTCGTCTATGGCAACCAAAAGGTAAGACCAATAGCTCATTATCTCTTCCTGCCGTCAGTGCTAGAAAAGTGCGCATAGTGATCAATAAACTGTTGATTACGAGCACAATGGCTTTTGTGCTCAGTTCACGTAATTACATGTAAGCACACTTGTTTGCAACACCGTTTTAGGGAAGCCAACTGTCCCGACACTAGCATCAAAATGGAAAACCCTTCCGGCCGAACACGCGTTGTTCAGCGCACCAGCGCGAGACCGATTCACGCTACCGCGTGACTACTCAACGTTTTGCTACAATCCACATCTTCACAATTATCTCAATATTATCCGAGCGTATATGATCGCGCTTCCTCACCGGTTCACTGCTAGAGTACCGACACGTAGGTGGTTTTGCTCGTCAAACGGATACAGTTCAGATGGTTTCGATCTAACCTACGAAGCTGCGCAGCGTTTTTTGTTTGATGAGATTCTGACACCATGTAGCAAAAATATTAGCTTGGACTGTGACGAGATCGTTACTTTCGGTGTTGGCGTGAGCAAGTTAGATAAATGTACCAGTTGAAAACATCACAGTGGGACTCAGTCTGATGTTCATCGCGCACTCGCGAAAGTAGTTAGTGGTTGTTTCATCTTATCTGGAACCATCAACGGTGCGCATATCATCGTCTGTCCCGTACAAGAGAGTGGTTAAAACCATTGGGCCACTGAGGACGGCAACGACTGATTTACGCCTTGTGATGTAGGGCGGTTGGCTCTCCACTGACTCGCACGTTACTACTGTGCAGAGTACAGGATAGTCAACCTGAGCAACGCTTTCTTAAGCTTAAGATTTCAAAGGACTTACAGTAATATGGGCACTCGGGCCAAAGTATTAATTAAAAGGGATGTACCATGGCTTACAACTCTGTGTAACAAATGTGTAACTTCTCCAGAAGTCAGATTATCATTCGAGTACTCACTTCGCGGAGCTGCATGCCCTGATTGACCATATGAACCGAACCAACAACCAGTGGTTAGCGTCTAATTTAAAGGCATAGGCCTGCAGCTTTTGATCACTGACTAGCGGCCTGACTCGCCAGTAATCATCGCCTATAGAAGGGGCACGAATCACACTAGATTGGATCAATGATCGATTTCCAAGACAAACGCCTGTTTATCACTATGAATTAGAAACCGAATGATATTTGGTTGAACGTGTTTCAGGCCAATTATGCACTTAAGCTCACAACACTCCACGCTTTTCTGGAGCACAACGCCGTCAGCTATGATGCTCTAGGACTTAAACATAGTGGGGGCTACTGCTGTATGTGCTTCCTAATCTTACTACGCTGTAAGTGCTATAGCCATTTTGTCCTGTTACATGCGGTATAAAGTGCTACTTCTGATTTGTGGCCATCTGTTGCAGTTTTCACATGTCATATCATCCATCCGAACCCCCTATGCACATCAGGTTCGTGTCCTAATTCGTTCTGCTGGCTGTCTCCACCTACTAACGAATATATGGTCGGCGTGTCAAAGACTTCCGGATTCCATGGATCTCGTCCCCAAAATACAAAAACTGATTGCGCAACTACAGAAGTAATCAAGGTGATGGAATATACTCATTCCAAGCCAAGCATTTATGGATCAGCCTCATTTTTGACCTTTGTCAGGGAACTCCCCACTATATACGGAAACAATAAAACCATACTTTGCTTCCTTGGTGTTTTCTGCGTAAGACATCCACCTATCGCGACAGTGAATAGTCGAGTGCTCAATGGACCACTAACCAGTTCAGAGTTTTGTCAGAAGCGATGCCCAACAAAATACATGGATCTAAACCAAAAAACCGGTTTTCAGAGTGACACGCTTTTCCCACAGTGGCACTGAAACGCGTGAGAAGCAAAGTGCCACTATCACCTGCAATGCTACCTTGTTGACCAGGGTGTGTTCGTGATGTGAGTACTCGTAGCCAGATGATCTGACAAACACACTCTGACCCCATGTTCATTGCTGCGAACACGCATGACCCAACATGGTTTTACGTTCGAAATAATACGGTGGCCGTAGTCATTGACGAATCGATGTGATGCCGTGAATCGAAAACCGACTATCAGACTGATTTGGCACGTATGACCCAGCATCGTCATCACCGAACACAAAGCACACGTTCACCGGTCGTACACAAAACAGGACGTGATCACAGTTGACGTGCTTCGGCTGGCGCGTAAATCGTAGCGCAGTTATGCGATGATTTCCAAGGTTAATATGCGAACAACTCACCGAGTCGCTTGGCGCATGCAACGGTCGATTTCCCGTGGGTACCGGCTAAACTACAGAGCACATCCGAGAAGAATAGGTAGTACAACGGCTAGATGAGGTATCCGCGTGCTTGACTGCAAGTAGGTTGGAGTAGATTTGATTTCCTGTCATAAGCGAGTTGGATATCGAACCTCTGCAAAGTGAACACCCCCTGATCATGAACGAATATTGCCCATAGGTCAAGGAGTCAACTATGAAGATATAACCTCGTATATCTGGGTGAATTCACGGTTACCCGTATGGGAACCTCCAGCAAGCAGTGATTGACATCACATCTAGACTTAGTCAGACTGGCGTTATACATTCGCAAAGGCACTGTACGGCCAACTAAGCACATAGTCTCTGGCCATTCAGCATATGTACTGTGCTGCTAAAGCGGTACTTTCAACAGAACCCGAAAGCTGCTGTTACCTTCAGTAAAGGAGGATGAACTTGTCAGCGCCAAAGCACATCGTGTTTACCAATTTGTGTAACTGTGGCGGAAGTTACATCGGCAAAACCGGCCGGGCTTTTGATTCCAGAGTGAAGGAGCACTTACCAAACTGGGTTTAACTCGAAGTATATCAGCCTCCCTCCGACCATACGTGCTCGCGTAAATCGCCAGTGTCATCCATAGGCAGGTACATTTTGGCAGCTCGTCACCGGATTAATCCTTTATCAGCGTTCCGGATTTTGTTGCGTCAGACAAATTCACGCCTTCTGTGATTTGTCGAGGCCGTCTCGATAAGCCGAATTAGACCAGCTTTGTATCCAAAAGCAACTAGTTATTAACCTGCGATTGGCGTGATCCTAATGCCAACAACAATGACCACAACCACTAACGTGACTGGCTTGATTGTGCCCTATGACGCCTATAAAAATATTTCCCGGTTATTGTATTGGTACTGAAGAGATATTACAAAATGCTAGCATCTGCCAAGGTTTGTCTTCTCATTGCGCTGTTCAGACTGCTGAAGGCAACTAAGTGTTTTAAATAAATGACGTGTCAAGGAAGTCCCGAGGCATGAGAAAAAGGAGCATCGGACAGCGAAGTTGGTTGTGGTTATGCATCGTACCCAAATCTAGCTAAGCCATGACACCGCTGTGAGGAAAACAGAGATGGATACACCGTAGAGTTTGTTTTGATTACAAAAGTTGGATGCATTTTCAGCTAAGAAGTAAAATGCAGCAGATTACTCTTTCCCAATCTGATCCGGCCCTTTTGCAAATGCCGACGAATACCAGATGTTTCTATAACGCCTTTTATACACGCTTGACCGAGCTTCCATTCTACCTGTCCCCACTATCACCAGTTAAGGTTGTCAATCGGTTCATTCACTTGAGTAATTATACCGCCTCGCAGTGAAGTTGCGGAAGAATTTACTGCACATCGGTGTGCTCCGTGGAAACGGAAAGTCATTGGATGGTTGGTCGAACATAAGGTGAGCAATCCTACTGCGCAAACCACGGAGATGGACACTGGCTACTGAAGACAATAGGACACTGATCGACATTGACTGTTGTTGCCTGAAACGTATCGTTCCGAACCGAACGAGAAACCATTAGATCCATTACTCAGGGCTTATCAAAGAACCTAGCGGCCTCGCTAACCGACTTTGCCAGTACGTATCAGGTCGTGTTTCTGAAATTGCTTGCATGAAGTCCTGGAATGAAAGAAAGAAAGCGCAAAGCAGCATGAAATGTCGCCTGCATTCGGTCCACTATGTACTTTGTGAGGAGCGACCCTAATTTGCTGTTCTCAGATTTTTCCGTCGTCATGTCCACGGTGTACTTTCTGCATTTATTTACAAATAATTTCTATTTTTAATCATCATGGCGACACAAAGCAACCGGACCCAGATCGAGGCTGCGTTGCTCATGGTTGTTAGCATTTCACTCCATGGGCGCAATGGTGCTATTAGGTAGTTTGCAACAAACCACTCAAGCGTTGAACCAGAAGTCTGGCAAAAGACATGCTGGCTGGACACAGTAAGAAGATGGGTCAAATATGTTAGGATCTTAACGAACCTTCGAGACTAGCTCGTTGATGCAGAAGTAAGAGCCCATAGTGCATAGTATGCTAACTAGCGGGTGGTGGATGCAAGCTAGAATCGCCCGCTCAGTGAGGACTACTGGAATCATGACGTCTAACATCCCCCCTCATCGCAAAACGAGAGAGTAGACAAGTCAGAATGGGAATTCAAATTGAGCGTCGTAGAGCCTCAACATGGTCGTTATGAAGTTCAGACACCCCAAAGTTGCAGCGATGCCTAAATTGTCTTGTTTCTGAAAACACTGAGTTTTCAACGTGAGACACAAACATAAGCCTCGGGAGTCCCGAATTCGTGATGTCCGGCTGGGTCCATTGATGAGAATAACCTGAGATGATAGCGAGTGCGATCGCACGCCCATTGATGTGAATCCGCGATTAAACAGTTATAAGACAGGGAAAGAGATCGGAAAAACAGACTCGATGACAAAGTTGGGAAAGACCATCGAAGAGACTAGTATGGTAAGATCCGACTTAATAAGATAGCACAGTAGGCGAAATCTGTGATTCTCATCGAGGTGATCATTTCCGGAAGATAAAGGAAGGAGGCGGCCCATCAAATGAGCGCACATTACTTGATGCAGATGCCCACGGGGACTGTGCTTGTGTTAGATAGCTATACGATCGGCCAGGAGAGTGATGGTGAGAATGCAACCAAATCCGATCATGAGGCCACAGCAGTGGGCAAAGAACAAAGGGATTATAGACGCGTTCTTTCGTTCCCGCTCCTCCTCAGCGGCCTGCATTTCGGGAAGCTGTTGCAAAAAAAGAAATTAGAAAAAAATCAAGGCACGAGGAGGATTCACAAGTGGTATCATTCAACTACCTAAAGAACGTGCGAAAAAGTCAATTAGAACGAGAACTCAACCGTAAACGGGGGGTTAGCTCGCGAGTGTGGACTAAATAGAGAAGCAAGAAGGCATCAACAGCACGCTGGTACGGGATACCAGCTGCCCCATTAGTCGCGTATTAGCTAGTGGTATTACGACAAGAATGGAATCTATGTAAGCTCGAAATGGAGACACGTGGATTACATAAGCCAGATGCTAGAACCTCACTCGGACACTTGCAGGCAGGTCTACAATGAGTTCGGTCATGGACATATCACGATGATCTAAGACTTGAAGGCGCCTCAGATCTTCTGACCGCAGGGGCCAAGTCTCACTACCATAGACCAGAACGGCCCTCACTGTGGCCTTGTATACACGGCCTTTCAGATGGAGGGAAACTCTCTTCTGTCGCCAAGGATGCCGCAGGTTCAAGAAGGCAGTTCTGGTCTTTGCAATGAGTGAATTGACTTCAGTTTCAATGCGCCCATCATTGCTGATGTAGTTGCCAAGGTAAGCGAATTGATCACCCACTACGAGTTCCTCGTTAGCAAGGGTCAAGAGGTCATAAAGTCACTGGCGGTCCTGCAGCAACTCTTTGCACTTTGGAGGTGCGAAGCGCATACCAAATAATGGGACCACTCTAGACAGGCTCTTCACGGTTAATTGTGCCGCCGCAACATCGTCGAAAAGCAAGATGATATCGTCTGCATAATCCAGATCAAATAATCTTTTACCAGACCTACATCGTGAGATTCCGCAAGGGATCACTCCATGATAGAATCCACGACGAAATTGAACGAAAATGGGGAAATCGGACAATCCTGAGGAACGCCACTTGTTATCGGAAAGCTATCCGATAGGTCACCTTAGATTCTGACGTGGCCTGTAATGTTCGAGCACATGGGATGTTCCCATATTTCGTGAGAAAACCTTACCGCGCAAGTATTCCGAACGGAATAGATCGGTCGACTGAATCAAACACACTCTTGAAATGGAGCAATACAGCTATTTTCGGTCTGCGGTATGCGCGGCGCTGCTCTAGCACATGCCGCAAAGTGAATATATGGTCTAAATAGCCATGTTCTGGGCGGAAACCAGCCTACTCTTCCCTAATCCGAGATTCCCGTTCCGCAGTAAGTTGACGAACGATAATCGAGGCCAATAATTTTGTCACAATTGGTGTTAGGCTAATACCCCTGTGGTTAAAACAGTCTGTGCGACTGCCCTTCTTGCATATTGCCACTATAATAGATTCGCTCCAGTTAGCCGGGACACCCTCGTTCTTCCAGATACGTTCGAATAGGGAGGTCAGTGCCCTGCAGAGGACCTCATCCCCATCCTTAAATAGTGCAGGTGGGGGGGGGGGGGAATCCGGGCCAGCGGCAAGAAAACGGTTGAGGGCTGTGATCGCGTTTCGGACCTCGGCCGCCCACGGAGGCTGTAATCTAACCGTCCATGGCTCGTCCTGCATCACCTGAGTAGGAAGAGGTCCGGGAGCAAGGGTCCAGCTGAACTGATCTTGAAAGTGTTCCGACCAACGAGCCATACAGCACTCCCTATGGTGTATCAGTGCACCCGCGCTATCTCTGATTGCCTCACTGACGCCAGGTTTCCTGGGACCAGTGGTGCGGATTAGGTGGAAGAGCTTGCGGTAATTGCCTACTGCTCCTGCCTCCTCCATTTCTTGAGCCCGACTGGTCCACCAGGTTTCCTTGTCAGCACGTAGGCTCCGCCTTAGTTCGCGCCTAATAGTCCGTTTGGTCACATTGTGCTCAGAGCCAGTCGGGAGGTTTCTTCTGCATTCCAACAGGTTCACCGACCTCTCGGATATCCAGTGACTGGTGCGGTGACGATTGATAGTGCCACAAGCAGATGCTCCTGCACCGCGCATGGCGGCCGAGATCCTATTCCAGTGAAGCTCAGTGTCATTTGGACAATGAAGCGAAAGTTCTGTACGCAGTGCAGCTTGATAGGCCTGTCTGACAGAGGGCTGAAACGATTTCTCAGTTGCCAATCCCGCTTGGTTCGCCTCCCGGTAAAGTTCATGGAGAAACGACAGCGTGCCAAGGTATGATCAGAGTAGACGCAGGTATACCAGTACGAGCGGCAATCCAGGATGGAACCACGCCATCTGTAACTTATAGCAATGTGGTCAATTTGGGTCCATCGCTTGCCAGCTATAGGACGTCAAGTGGCACATCGGTGCCTATTGTGTCTAAAAGCAATGCTACTAAGAAACAACTGGTTCTTCGCACACAGTTGTAGCAGACGCTCGCCGTTGTCCATCCGTGCGGAGTTAAGCACATAATTACCACCCAGCTGAGCTTCTGAAGAGCTCAGACGCCCTACTTGTGCGCTTATATTCCCTGCAAGTATTATGCTATCTTAACTAGTAATACTGCGTAGTAGCGCGTTCAGTTCGTCATAGAATGTGTCCTTGACAGCATTAGGACTGCAGTCGGTGGGAGCATAAGTGTAAATCACAAACAAACAGCATTTTGTATTACTTCGTGAATCAACTTTGGCTGATGTCATCAAACGTGCTACATATAAACGGCTGTTCACCGGAATCCAACCAACCAACGATGGCTCAGTCTTGGACCCGTGAGTGCTGCATTGGCGTCTCCGGATGCGTGCGACGAATAACGAGAGGATAAGCCGGAGGTAGTTAATTCAAAACCCCATTATGGTTATTTATCCTACTATACACATCAATACCCAGTGTGTCCAAGGTTCTTGTGAGTGCAGCCTGTTGATCTATTTGTCTTAGAGTGCGAATGTTGAACGCCGCCATGAAAACTGGACAGCGTGGCCTTATAAGGGGCTGTTGCCAATAGACGTCCGGTGGGTGTTGCGGAAAGGTGGTTGCAGATACTGTGACTCCAGTGGCTCTTCGGCTGATGGGAGTTATAGAAGCAGGGTTAGTGATGGGGGTCGGGTTGAGAGTAAGAGAAACAGGTGGAAGAAAGAAAGAAGGGGGCGCCAGCAGTAGCATATTTCTGCTTATCCGCGCTGCTGTATGCAGCAAATAAGGCAACCCTTGATAACCTGCGCGAAGGTCGGTGCAGGATGAAGTTTATGTTTGAAGAAAAAGTCATGGTTGTATGTGGGCTGAGATACTGCCAGGGCACCCAGACCTAGACAGAAGGGCGATTAGGGTCCTCAACCAAAGACGTTGGCTTAAAAGCCTGTCCGCAAGGCAGCGAGGAGGTGGCAATGGTTTAGTTTTACAGAAATGGACGCCATCCCATTTCGAACCCCCAACCTGGAGGACCAGGCCACACGAAGTCGGAAAGCATATTCCAGGAGGAACAGTACTGTTCGGGCAGGCCCTTTCGTCTGGCGCCATATTCTGTATCACTGAATCCCTTTGAGGGAATCCGGAGCATAATAAAAGCGTTTGTGAAGCAAGCCGTGAGGAGGCACTATTTTGAGATGCTTCAGGGAGATCCTGTGGCTGTATTTTGCAAGAGCGAGTGGAGAATGCGCTTCTAGGAGCGAATTGTACCTGAGGCACAAATTTGCGCTACGCCCCAGCACTGCCAACAAATGATCGATCATGT
Source organism: Dicrocoelium dendriticum (assembly GCA_944474145.2). Classification (NCBI taxonomy): domain Eukaryota; kingdom Metazoa; phylum Platyhelminthes; class Trematoda; order Plagiorchiida; family Dicrocoeliidae; genus Dicrocoelium; species Dicrocoelium dendriticum. The sequence goes on along the minus strand of OX104068.1, from coordinate 78,968,227 downwards.
GCTCGTGCTATGCATTGCATGGATTTGTAAATCTTTTTTGTTAACATAAATGTATATGATATGGAAAGGTGTCATCACTTTTATGTATCCCTAGTTCATAGGTTCGACATTCAGACTAAATGTTGGGGCGCGCATTTTGCCTATTCTTCCGGTGTGGCGTTGCGAGACAACCATAGGATATCCTTATAGTTCAAAAGAGTGGGGACAGCAACTGCAGTGGTGAAAAAAACTGAATGTCTGTCAATAAGTGGTATGTCATTACACAGTGCGGAATGTAAACGATTGCCATGAAGACTGACAACGCGCCTGCAGTTCGTGCGGCAGGTAATCACGTTTGCGTTCAGTATGTGTGCAACATGCTTCCAGTCGCGTCCCCCTTCACAAATCTTAAGTAGTATATTTTTCACCTCCACCGAGCAGAGCACGATTCCACACAACTTGGTGTGCCCATGGAGTTAGCTTCACCGCTACGTTAGTCACCGTACCAGTGCAGTCGGTAGCAAGGCGAGCACGTGATCTCACGTTGCGAACAAAGTCCATGAGTATGGCTTATTCGAGTGCAACGTGTCATATGACGCACGCGATGCAGCTTCAAGCGTAACCGATGCAACCATTTGGGGGAACGATGCAAGGAATTGAGAAAAGGTGTAGTTCAGAGTGTCAAATACGATCCACCGCCAAAATGATAGTAATAGTAATAGCAACAACAATGATAGTTCAAGGGGAGCATGCAAAAAATATAACCGCTTTCTGGAGCAGTAAAGGGCTAGAAACGGGCGGAATGCAAGATTGCTAACAAAAGCCAGCCATAGTTAGCCGTTCCGTGAGCTTACTCATGCTATCGGCAAACAATACACGTCGAAACAGTCGGTTTTCGAGCGAGAGGAGCGCATGACCGAGTCGCTGAAGGTGATTCCAGTTGGACAGGCACTTCAAAGAGTATCTGGAGTCCGTTGCCCTACTCCAAATAACGAGCTGTAGTATTACGCATGCGGCTCTCCAATCAACTAATGGTGATACTTGTGAAGCATCTGTGACCTGACTCGGTCAGCCTTAAGCGCGCAGTGGCCAGGCAGTAGTAACACGCTGATACGCGGCACCGTCGTATCGTATGGTTAATGGTATTGTGAGATCGCCTGCACTCATGTAAGCTCGAACCGGTGACCTGTAAATTACAAGTCAGATGCCTTAACCAATCGGTCACTGACCGACAGGCACAAATCTTCTTCTTTGCAGCTGTCTCTATACGTGACTGAGACTTTCAAAGGCTCCATGAGCTTTGCCAGTGACGCGAAAGTATAAGCGTATATAGATAGTACGCTAAACCGGTTGATTACCACCAGCGACTCTTCCATGATTGTGAAATCTTTTATTTTCAATGTGCAAAGCGCATACGGAAGCGTTCGGCACTGTGCATTAAACTATACGGCAAAGCTGAACCCGATTCGGAGTCAGCCATGTCATCCGCATACTATGACTTTAATAGTCCGTCGCGCAATGAACACAGGAAGTCACAAAGTTGGAGATGAAGAGAGAGTCACGACAACCGTAACTTAATCCATTAGTCGTGTAAACTCGAAGTGGGGTTTGCTGTAGCCGTTTACATGATACAGAGAAACCTCCCAGGCGCGCTTTTCTCAGGTAGGCAATGCGATTGGATTCAGCGCTGCTAATTTGTGTTGGATCTCGTCGATGATGGGATTAGTTGCACTAAAATCCCAGGGGAATTACGATGATCCGGATAGCAATCATAGTGTAAGCTGAATTGCTTTTCAGTTGGTTTGACTGAGAGTCAACCAAGCAAGAGTAATATAGCAAATCTGCGGAGATCGATTACAAAATTGTAAATACCGAGATCCGTGGATCCGGATAACTGGAGACGTGAACTGAGTAAGCAGAATCACTGGAATCCGAGTCTGCTAGCTGCAAATACAGCGGAGCACTAACGTCCTGTGTGCGTGCTACGGTGGCACGTATCAACTCCGGAAGAGTGTAAAACTACAGTGTGTCGAATGCAGGTCGATTCGACATAGCGTGCGGTCATTGAAATACCAAAGTTGTTGTGGCGGTTTACATTCGTTATTGTGGCGTATTGAGCCAGTATTGCACTTTCTGTGGACATAAAAAGAGGATTAGCGAAAAGGAAAAGAAGCAGAATATGAGGAAGGATAGGTGGCGAAATGCTGATGGCAACGAAGTGCGCGTCTAACTCGAAAGCGCGACTGCAGAATCCCATTCGAACCAGCTCCAGATCTGTTATACGCGACTTAAGAAAAGTCAAAATAACTCGTATTTTTCGATGGTAGAGTGTCACGCACCTGCGATCCCGGCGAACCGAAGGTAGGAGTAGACGGGCTTGCATTGGTTTGAAGAGAGTAGCAGCAAACCACCGAGTAAGAGCGGAGCTTTCTCGCTGTCGGAGACAATTCATATCCGCTCGCGCTATATTGATGAAGCTAAATTTACAATCCCTAATATGTTGACCCTATGGCCATGTTTTGAAGCAGGAGGAACGTCGACTTCTCCGAGACCGAGTTCCTCAGACTGTCAACGATTAACCAGTCGCTTATAAGCATACCTGGAAAGTGCGACTGAGCGTAGTTCAGGATATCAGAAGTGTAAGCCTACCATCATCACGTTAATGTCTAGTCCTGTAGCGATAGCTAGGCTCCGTTCATAGTTTGCTAGCAGGGAGGTTTTTTGGTTAAATACGCATAATTATCCATAGGGCTTTGAGAAACCGGCCAGTGCTCATGAATTTGAGTCTGAGTTACGCAGCCAGTGATGGATCTGATTGCCAGGTTTAGGTGTTTCACTCGCTTTAGATTATTCTCTCTCTCATATTACTTATGCGACGCAGACCATATGACTGTATACATAGGTTAAGTACGCTTGTCTTGCACCCCGTTGTGTGAGCACATGTGTTGAGACATGGGAAGGAGCTATTGAGCCTTCTCGCTGGCTGACGTCTGACGATTCTCAACGAGTAAAATGTCAAAGCCGGCATGCCCAGCGCGAATGTTTGTAAGGCGCCCATCTGTCAGATGCCATAACCTAGATTACTGACTCTTCGCAACTGCTTCCCGTTGTGGAGTGAAATGGGTTGCACGGCCATTATGATAGTCTCTAAATTAGAGAAGTTCCATCGAATGAAGGGAGTAACGGCCTAGAAACCTCAAAGTACACACTTGGTAAGTATGCTCGGATCCACTTGCACAACAATGCTATGCGCATCGGAGGGGCAATGCTGATCGTGGATCAGTTTTGGGTCCCATCTGCCTGTATACCACAGTTTTACTGCTTTAGTTATAGTCTGGACATGGGATGTGTGTGTGTGTGTGTGAAACAAATGCGCCATTATTGGAAGCATAAAATCTCGTGGTATATAACAGTTGTGGAATCCCACCTCGCGAGCGGTATGTAGAGAAACGTTTGATCCTACTAAAATGAAAGTTAAAACATCTCATCCAATATTAGATGACAAGGCAATGAGAAAATAAACAGAACGAAAGCAAAATCCCATATTCAAAATGAAATGTCGAGAACAACAAATCAAGCTAGCCAAATCGCTGTTAATCGGTCAAAGTGGTTAGATACCATACTGATGGCGAAGCTAACTAGTCGAGGCGCATCAAGGAGAGATGATGCACATCGGGTCATAGGAAGCAAAGATCATATTGAGTTCCGCTATTTTCTGTAGACCTGTAGGAACAACAGTGTTACGAAGTGCGAATCGGAGAAAGAACGTAGATGCAAATGCTCTATGTTTGCCTCCGCCACATTAACAAAAACTTCGCCACTTCGTATGTCTGTCTGTGAATACACGATAGCACTCCAAATGGCAATCTAAATTCTGTACTAAAACACAGACCAGTGCGAGTGATATGACTCACCATGTCAGCGAGAGATATGTACAAAAAGAAGCCCGCTGTGACGCCAAAGATGTATGTGGACGCATCAGGCATTTCACCCAGTATGATACCCAAGAAGAAGCCCAGATAAGCCATCGAAGCGGAAACGAGGTTTAGTATAACGGCCAGGGAAACGGCCAATCCAGATCGAAGAAATATGGCGAAATCCCCTGCAGAGCGGTGAAAGAGGGAAGCGTTTCGAAGTGTTACAACGTCCGGTACAAAGTCACACAACAATGTGACGTTACAGACACGAGTAGAGGCGATGGATGCACAAAGAACACGAAGGTACAGTGCGAAGCTAAATGTCCCCAGAGGCCACAGGTGAAGTAACAATGCGGTATGGACATAGAACATGGCAAACACTACCTCGTCGTCACAGCCCGATTGGGTCACCTGCTCATGCAGAGCGGAGAGAACATCAAACGTCTACAGTGAAGTGGAAGCGTGATAGTGCCGAACCAGCAGTGTTAGTCCAACACTCGGAGGACAGAAGCTTCCACAACTGCACCGATAATGTTCCTTTCGCTAACTCTCGTCAGACAATTAAAGTGGAAATCTAGTTTGGAAAACTGGGGAGGCAAGTATAGGAAAAATCAGTACGCAGACTAATGTTTTATCAGAGCGCATCATTGGTCATTAGCTATGTGGCACGGTCAAAACACATGGGTGAGGGTGGGCAAATTAACCGTGAATGAAGCTAACAGCCTATCAAGATTAAGGTATAGTAGTGTCGCAGAAAGGTGTTTATTGTTAAGTCAAAATTGGATTGGTAGTTGTTTCAGCTGTTGTCAAAAAACATTGCTTGTACACATTAGTGTGCGTTTTGGGATGGTAAAAAGGACTTTGAGACAGCTAACTTGAATTTGGTGTTTTGTTTCAAGCACATGGAGAAGTGCACCTTATTGCGTTGCATCGTGCTAACGCACAGCGTTATTCAGCGATCGGTTCTGAGAAACCGTAACAACCGCGATGGCCGTAGACTCCGGTTACATGCACAGAGTAGTTCGAAATGGCCAGTGTGTTACAAGCACAGAGTGAACTATTCTCAAAGCGAGCAATTGTACTGAGAGGAATACGTGTGGGTTATTCAGCGAAGCGACACACAATCGCCACAGCGAAGACGCCGGTATGTGTGACAGGATGAGCGATGAGCTAAAACGATGCTATGCGAGCATACCGTACGGATTATGAAATCGAAACTGATCTGAGAAGTCTCATATTCCGGCACATGCAATTCACACCAAAAGTGTACCGATGAACTGATAACGGCTAAGTAATTTACGCTTCAATTAGAGCAAAATGAAGTAGAAACACAGGATCATCAGATCAAAGCGGTACGAGAATGGAGTATGTTTTGCAAAATTTCTATATCATCAATTATACACTAATCAGTATGTGATGAGCAATTTCTTGACACAATAACATCAACAATTACGATGCTCTATAATGGCAATGAGTTGTCCTTGCGTGTTCAGTAGCTTGACACAAGTCGATGAGCGACGAAACAATTGACTGCTTCTCCAACACTGATGTGCACACGCGTATTCCGTTCGAAATACGCAAAAATTTTCAAGTCTATCTGTGTTCCACACTGGCTTGAATCTGGATTTGCGATGTAGCAGGTTTCGTTAGTGCGACCTGACGAGTTCGACTGGATGTAAACACTGACGATCGATAGAGACGAGTTTGGTCGCTGACTGCCATTTGTAGTCATCTATGTATGTGGCTGGGGATGCCAGTGAATTCCTTGATGTGTAGTGGTGAACCACTTTAACAGCAATAAACTTACGCTCTCTTTGCTATACTTGTTTTTGGTGAATGAACAACACTAAATGCCACGTTTGTGGTGAGAGCACGTGGCGGCGAACAAACGTGGAGATTTCACAAACGTGCCTAAGATAAATACCGTCTCCGACGGACAGGTGTGGACTGAAGCTATGGCTTCGGCACTGTAAGCAACCAGAGTGGGAAGTACTCCGCGAACAAGCAGACTTTCGAAATCCAAACCGTAAATGCTCCCAGGAACTAAACGAGCCCTCGTCTTCATGGAAGGCGCTCGGGAATTTGTCTCCTTAAATGACGTAAAAAGAATTAGACTTTATAAGGAGTGGATTCCGTTTGTTCCTTGAAAATCCATAATGACGAGCAAATCTTCCTCTATTTGGACCTTAACGTGTTGCGACGGTTTGCCTACCTAGTCGAGCCGTTGAGCTGTTCTGGGTGGGGCCCTCAGGCGCCTTGAGAGCTAGTTCTACCACGTTGGACCAGACGAACTCACTCTAATAGTCCTCCAAGTTGGTGTTTTTAGTTGCATGGCGTCCATTTCTGTAAAACCAAATTATTGTTACTTCCTCTCTGTCTTGCGGACAGGCTTTGATTGAGGACCCTAATCGTTCTCTTCTCTAGGTCTGGACGCCCTGGCAGTGTCTCAGCCCAAGTTCAACCATGACTATTTCTTCAAACTTCAATCACATCCTACATCTGCCGTCGCGCAGTCTACCAAGCGTCGCCTTATTTGCTGCATACAGCAGGGCGGATCAGCGAGAACATGCTACTACTGGCGCCTACCTACTCTCCTTTCCACCTGTTTCTCTTATTCCCCCGCCTAACCCCCATTACTGGTTTTCCGTCTAATAATTGACTGCAGCCGCGATATCACTAGTGTTATACCATCCACAGCTATCATCCCGCATCACTAGGTGGACGCTTATCGGCAAAAATCCCTTATAGAGCCACACTGCCCCGTTTCCCTGGCGGCGTTCAACCTTCGCACTCTAAAACAAATAGGTCAACACGCTGCACCAAGGACACACTGGATATTGATGTGTATTGTATGTCCGAAACCAGGATCAATGACCCTCAGGGGGTATTGAACTAACTGCGCCCGACTTGTTCTCTCGCTATAAGTTGCACGCACCCGGAGATACTAATGTGACCATCACTGGTAAGGCTGACAAAGAAACCTGGTGGGCCAGTCGAGTTCAAGAAATGGAGGAAGCAGGAGCAGTGGGCAATTATCGAAAGTGCTTCCAGCTGATCCGCGCCACTTGTCCCAAGAAACCAGGCGTCAGTGATATAGCGAGGTTGTACTCATACATAATAAGGAGCGCCGTATGGATCGTTATGAAGACCATTTCCAAGAGCAGTTCAGTTGTCCCGCTGCTTCTGGACCTCTTCCTGCTCAGGTGTTGCAGGTTGAGACATGGACAGTTAGTTTAGAAACTCAGTCGGAGGTTGAAGCCCAAAACGCAATCACAGCCCCTAATCGTTTTCGTGCTGCTGGCCCGGATTGCTTCGTACCCGCACTATTTAAAGATGATGACAAGGTCCTCTGTAATGCACTAACCCTGTTCGCACAGGTAGAGACCATGGTACCTAATTGCGGAACGTAAATCCCGGATTAGGGAAGAGCAAGCAGGCTTCCGCCCACGACATGGCTGTATAGATCACGGCGTGTGCTAGAGCAGCGCCACACGCACAGTAGGCCGACAATAACTGTGTTCAACGATTTAAACCGTAAAAAATGAAATATGTCAGCTTATACGCCGTAACGGCGCTTCACTGCCGCGCGACCACCACCAGTCGCGCGCGGGCTGAGTATACCGCGAGGACGTCCACCCCTACGCGGATTCGAACCGGTGACCTTATGGTTGGAAAGCAAACGTGCCGACCACTCGGCCACCGGCCGTACGTTCGACTCAGTCGATCGATCCCCACTGCTTTAGATACTTGTGCAGAAAGGCGTTCTTATGAAATATGTAAACGTTTTACGTGATCTGTACTCAAACATGTGACGTCGCATCAGGATGTATCGTGACTTATCCGATAAATTCCTAACAACAATTGGCGTTTGTCAGAGCTGCCAAATTTCTCCATATCCGACCAGCTTCGTCGCGGAGTTCATAATGGAATCTCAAGATGCAGGCGCTGAAATGCTACCTGGTGAAAAGTTACTTGATTTTGATTATGTGGACGAGATTGAGTTGCCGTTTAAGTGTTGGCCATGTGCAATAAACTCAGAGTAGCCTCTTCATAGTAGGCATGTGCTACGCAATTTGAAAGTGCAGTGTTGTTACAGGACCACCGGCCATTTGATGTCCCACTGACCAGTGATAGCGAGGAACTCAAAGTAGTTGATCAGTTTACTTACCTTGGCAGCTGCATCAGCAATGATGGATGCATAACCACTGAAGTCAGTTTAAGCACTGCAAGACTTAGTACTGCCTTTCTGAATGTCACATCTGTGGTGACATCTATTGGTGAACAATTATTTACAAGTATCAAGATAATGAAGGTGACTAAAGTAAGCCTAACGTCCATGGGAGGAGCTATGATTCCACTCGCATCATATGTCAACAACCCACAAAGCTTAGTGAAGGTTTGGGTGCCTGTAGGTTAGCGACCCTAAATTACCGTGAATGCGCAGCCCGTTGTTATGCTACCAAGACCGGGACAAGTGCTCTATTGTGTACAGGGATAAAACATTCGGATATGTAGTCGGAGGGTAACGTCGTGACACATGTAACAAGCAAAGCAAACCTGCGACGAGGAGGCTTAACTTAGTTAACGTGCTTCTATTGTAGTACCATCATGTTGGCGAAGCCATTTCCACGTTACATCGCATTGTCTGAAATCAGTACATAGATTAACAAACAAAAGCTGGTCAAATAACACATGGCAACGAACTTTTTATTAATCAGCTTACCCAATTCGTGCGGTAGCTCTTCGCAAAGAATGGACAAAGTCAGACTGAGCCCGAGGCGCAAATCCGTGATGAATCCGGCACCAAGAGACAGACCATCCATGAAGTTGTGAACCCCGTCTCCGACGACGATCATCCACACAACTGGGTCCAGCGTGCCCATGCGAGCGCAAAGATTCGGAGTACATAACGTGAGCTTTTCTGTAGGACGGATGGGAGCTGCGCAATGTTCTTGATTCTGGACCGGTAAGCAGAGTAGCCGCGGGAGAAGTCATGAACTCAGGCGAGATAATGCATAAGAGCGAAAAGTTATGAACTATAGAAACCCGTTAGGATCGGTATTGTTTAACAGTACAAAAGAAACCGGAGGGCGTGTGAGATTCGTCTTCAACGGGGGGGGGCTAGCGCAAAAGTCATCCGGTCTCCAGTGTTTCCTTTCATAAACTGGCGACATGATGCGATAGTTGGAATGCCTAGGTGATCTAATTAGCCATGCTGCGCGGTGTTTTTTGCATCTTCAGAGTCACACATACTAGTTTAGTCAATGATAAGAGGCCAGAAAAATTCTGCCTCTTGGTCCTCCAGGTTAGGTTGGAGTGGTTGGGGTTGGAGTGAGGATGGCCTCTTACCGTATAAAATGGGCTCTCTGTCGTCCAGTGCCAAAACTCCGTTGCTTTGCGGTCAGGTAGTTGACTGAGAACCCGAATCGTCCTCCTGTCTAGGCCTGCGTTGACAGTATCCTGCCCACACAATACAATACGATGACTTTCTCTTCAAATGATTCCTTGATGTTCTGACCGTCACAGAGGATAATCAACAGTGGCCTATTTGCTGCATTGAACAGGGTGGATAGGGCTGAAGATGCTATTGCTCAGGCTTTCCGGTCCTTTTATCCCCACTGTTAAGCGCTTTACCCTTAGATCAGCACAATGGCTGAGGTGTTCCCACCTCTAACTAACGTGTAAAATGAATGAATGAATTCATTAACGAAAAGAAATTGGTGGGTACTGTTTTCACTCAAAGTCGGTTAGAAAAAGGATGACGAATCAAAAAGTACACAGTAACCTTTAACCTAATACCAGAGTGCACGCATCAATATATAGCAATTGAGATGCAAAACATAAACACTGTAAGATACCCCGGATCAGCTAGGATTACACAAGTAGATCATAGTTGTAAAGTTCAAAAAGAACTCTGATGTATCCTCAACCTGGATGGATTAGTTGAGGACACGGTATCTCCATTGTACAGTAATTCCTTTCACTCTCGATCACTGACATATCCTTGGCGTTTCAAGGTCATCCATAGTATTCTGTTACTGTGACACTGCCCAAATACTCGCACGCTGCCGCATGCTTTATAATTTCTGTCCTCTTGCACTACGATTGCAAAACCTATTCCTAAGTCATGTACTGTGTTTAATATGCCTTCAGAACCACGGTTACAGGATAATTCGTTTTATTCTTCTGCCCAGACCGTGCGTTGTGTATAGGTTTATTTGTTCGTAGTTTACAGTTTGGGTTTCGTACAACGTACTTATTTTAAGCTTCGTATCCTTGGTACAACAGTGCAGCAAAGTAGCCACCAGGCTGATTCCCAACTTACGAGGTATGCCATACGAAGACCGATGTAAGAAACTAGGGCTGTACACCCTAGCTTATCGTCGGCTGAGGGTTGACCTCATCAGGACGCACCGAATATTACATCTGAGTGATTACCCCATGTTGAGACAACTGCTTCATCTGCGCACACCAAGCTGCACGCGAGGACACCGGTAAAACTTATCGTACCACAGTTGAAGCTGGTCGCTCACCAACTCTGTTTCGAACGCAGTGGTGAATGTCTGGAACGACCTGCCGCAGCACATATTAGAGGCGAACTCAGTGTCCGAATTTAAGAAGCTCCTAGACAAACACTTTGCAGAGGCAAAATATAGAGAGCGGAACGATAAATAAGGAGTATATGTCCAAGAGCGACGAATGATGCAGCTACACAGAGAAAGCTCTACTCGCTGCTTCGAACCAGTATTCAGTATTCAGTCATGAGATCCCCGTGCTCAAGATAATAAGAAAAATGTGAGGGATCGAATTCCTGAATTTGGTGCAGCCACGGGAGGAAAACAACCACAGTGGAATGACAAAAAGGTGGAAATAAGCCTCAGATGAACATGAGCATTAACAATGGTGGAGCCAACAGTAAGAGATTGGTAGTGGAAACCATGATCCTCAAATAGGAAGACGTAACCAGCGAAGGTTTGCAAAGGCGCCTCGAGCTTTTGCTATACGGTTGGTGATCTCATCTTCAATCCCACGGGCGCTGGTACACCTTCTCGGGTAGTTGAATTTTTGAACGACTTCTAGCTGATCCCCACTAAGGGTTAGTGTAAGAGGCGGTCCAGGCCAATCATGGAGGAAACGACAGTCAGTGCTAATCTGTCCAGTGCAGCTTGGCATATATGTGGGCTATCACAGATTAGGGCAATGTCATTAGCATACTCAAAGTCAAGAAGTCGTTCATCTGCGAGCAGATCCACACCCTCAAAGTCGTGTCCTGTGGACACGATTTCCATGACTTCGTCAATAGCGAAGTTCAAGAGGAAAGGTGGCAGCTGGCATACCCGTCTCACAAAGCTGGATATTAAAGGGCGATGACAGCTGGCCGTAAGTCCTCACTCTGCCTGAGCAACGCGCGTGCAATGCTCGGAGAATATTTACATTTTTCTCAGGTACACCTTTCCTGAGTAGACAGTCACAAAGTGCACGTCTATCCACCGAATCGTATGCACCTTTGATGTCGAGGAACACGACAACAGTGGGCCGCCAATATATGTGACGGTGCTCCAACAACTGACGCTAAGTGTAGATGTGGTCAATACAGCCACGACCTCGACGAAATCCGGCTTGCTCTTCACGAATATGGCTTTCAAGAGTGTCAGTCAGTCCGTAATGGATGACAGAGGCAAGCAATTTGGAAACGTTGGAGATCAGACTGATTCCTGTACGGCTGCCGCATTCCGATCGTGAGCTTCACTTGAAAATTGGGACTACGACGGAGCAGGCCCAGTCGGTTAGGACAGATTCCTGCTCCCACAGTTTCACTAGAAACTCGTATAAATCATTCACAAGAGCAGGTCCTCCGAATTTAAAGAGGGCTGGTGGAATATCATCTGGTCGCGCGGCTTTATCTAACTTTAACAGTCCGATCTCACGTTCGACTTCTAAGCGAGAGGGTGAATACAAAGGGACAGCCCACGGAGCGGGGCGATCAGTGGCCGGCGAGAAATATAACAATTCCGAACGATTAAATTGCCTACCAAAGTGCTCAGCCCAACACTCCAAGCGTTTTGATAAACTGCGGATAGGCTGACCACTCTCGTCACAAATTGTTTCATTAACATCAGGTCTCCTGCTGCCCGTTTCCCGCATCAGCCGGAATAACTTACGATGGTTATCAAGGCCAGCGGCCATTTCCATCTCTGATGCACGATGAGACCACCAGGATTCGCGGTCCTTCTTCAAGATAGCACGGAGTTTGGCCCAGAGCTCTTTGCGAGTTCCATTGTGTTCGCTTCCAGCCGTCCCGATAAGTTCCAGAGACTGCGAAGAGACCCTATGTCCATTTTGACGATTAGACTTACCACAAGAGGATTTGTCTGCTGCTAGTAACGTCTGGTGAATAGGAGACCAGTGAGCGCTTACTCAACTCGCACGACAGCGTACGTTGATATGAATTCAGAACAGCTGGCTTCGCCAGTTGGTTGGTGTCAATACGCTCACAGCGTCGTCGTGGGCGTCCGCCAAAACGCATCCTCAGGCCAGCACATACAAGTGCATGATCGGTGTTCACACATGTGCTCCAAAAAGAGCGAGAGTTCTGGACGCAACCCTCCAATCGGTAGCTTATCGCAATGTGATCGATTTGCGTCCATAGCTGGTGGGTGCCAAAGCACGCTTCTGCGGGTGCTATGTCGAAAGTTTGTGCCTGAAGAAAGAGATGAGCATCTTCACACAGCTGTAGCAATCACTCACCGTTATCATTACGGGAGCCTAAACCATGTCGGCCACACAGATGCAGTTCATCACTGGGTAATTTTCCAACTTGTGCGTTCAGATTCCCAGCCAGCACAACAGTGTCCGAGCTCCTTCTGTGGCAAAGGAGCTGGGTCAGTTGGCGATAGAAGTCGTCTTTCACCGAATCATCGCTACAGATTGTGGGTGCATAGGCAGCAATGACGAATAAACATCTGTAAGTCCCGTGCGGCTTCGAAGCTTTGAACAAGCCAGCCAATCGGACCGCATACAACCGGCTATTGGTTGGAATCCAAACAACCAGAGCAGCTTCAGCTCGGGGACTCAGGGCAATACCAACACCGGCTTGGCCGGTACTCGAAGCTGCATCGTCACCGGATAGGCGCAATGAGAAAGCGCTGCTGGTGTCACCTGAAGGGGATCGCAAAGGGAGCACTGAGCTCGAGTCTTGCCGACGCGTCTCTAATAAAAAGCAGATATCGATCGAGAGGGTCTCTAAAGTTCGGGCCTGTTGACCGATCTGTAGCAATGTGTGTAGATTGAGGCATGCCAATCTGAAGGATGATCGAGGGCAACAAATGGAAGTCTGTGAACTGGGGTGGACCGCTTGCTTGGACATGGGCTTGTCGACAGGGCATGAATGACGCTAAGCGTTCACGTGAGTTGAAACTGAAAGGTAAAAAGCTATCAAAGCAAGGTGGGGGAAGGCCAAGAATTTGGGGGTTGAAAACAGGGGTCAGAAACGTGAAGCTGGAAAGGGAGGTTAGAGTGAAAACGCGTAAGAGGAGGAATAAGAAGATGTGTAGTCTTGAGCAGTAGCATCCAAAACCCTATCCACCCTGCTCGATGCAGCAGATAGGGCACCGTTGATTATCCATCAAGAAATTGTTTGACGAAAGATACATAGTATTGCATGGGCAGGATACTGTCAGGTTGCCCAGGCTTAGACAGGAGAACGATTAAAGTTCTCAACCAAAGCCTTTGGTTCATAAACTTGACCGCGCAAGGCAGCGGGTTTGGTGTTGGGCTAAAAGGAGTCCGTTTTAAGGAATAAGGAGCCACCCTCATTCCAACTCCCAACCTGGAGGACCAGGAGGCTGAGTTTGTCTGGCCTCTAACTATGGACCAACCTGATATGAGTGGCTCTGAAGGTGCAAAAAAGCACCACCCATCATAAGTCATTGGATCTCAAAAGCACACAAACCATCGCGCCACGGTAAGTTCCAGCCTCAGTGCAACTGCACAGGCGCGAAGCCAGCAGACGCTGTCTGTTCATTGTCGCAGCGTACGCTCACACAGATTGCAGCCCGGAGTCAATTAAGGATGAGTTCTATGGTCAACTGGTCGACCTTTTCCGTAAAAAGCGCCGTACTGACATTGTGGCGGTCATCGGGGACTTGAAAGCGCGGATCGATAGACTTAAAGTTGCAGAACGTGAACTCGGTGGTCAAAACGGCCGTGGCACCCGTAAGACTTACAACGGTGATCGAGTACCACACCTTCGTGCTGATCACGGTCTCATTCTGTCGAGCACTAGCTTTCGGGGATCCTGGCGCCAACGCGCCACTTGGAGAATCCTATCACCTGGTCAGTCGTGAACACATATTGACCATACTGCCAGTAGCTATCGCTAGCGGTGCTACAAACATGACTGCAAATCAATCTGGAGTACTTACCTCACTTTGGATCACGCGCTGGTGTGGGCCAAGTTTGCTATACGTTTTGGTGACTCCCAGCAGCGTCGTCAGAAACGGCTTGACGTGGCTAAACTTTCTGCTCCGAACGTTCTCCGCGTATTTCTGGATGCCCTGGCCTCCATGCTGAAGACTGATCCATGCACAGATATTGAAACACACTGAACACACATCCGCAGCGTCATGTACAACTCTGCAACCCTGGTCTGTGATTTCACCAGTAGTCCTATCAATCACTGGATTTGTACACGAGCGCTCCAAATTCTTGAGGCCCGTCGAACGAACCAGCCAGTGTTAAATATCATTCACTAGGCAAGACTACTAACGCTGAACTGAAACAGCTTCTCAAGGAAGATCGCGAGGCCTGGTGAACGCAACGGATCATTTAGATGGAGCAAGGGGCCACCTCGGGGAATTTCCGTAAGCTTTTCCTCCTGATCCGATCTGCTGGCGGAAAAAGGCCGACTGTAAGCGAAGTTTTATGCCAAACCAATGGTGAGCCAGTCCACTGTCAAAAACGCTGAGCATTTTGAGCAGCGGTTTAATTGGGCAGCAGCACCAATAAGTTCCTATTCTGGAGTCCAAAGCGCTACCGTGTGTAAACGCTTCATCATCATCTGACGCTGATGTTGCCCGTGAGCTCCGCTTTTTAAAACGCTACAAGGCACCTGGCCCAGATGAACTCACTCCGACTCTTTTCTAAGATGGAGATCCATCACTTGTCTTGAAGTTAACTTCTCCAAGAGATCTGGGTCACTGAAATTATCCCATCTGATTGGAGCCTCGCGGATATCGTGCTCGTCTTCAAAATGGGTACTCGAACTGACTGTGCCAACCACAAAGGGATTAGTGCCATCTGTGTTGCTTCCAAGGTGCTCTGCTTTTGAGGAGGCTTAGCCTAGTACGCGAACAAAGTATGCGTGAAGTGCAAGCTGGATTTCGCTCAGGACGGAGTTGCATCGACTACATCTTTACACTCCGCCAAATATTTGAGCGTCGTCAAACATTTGGCAGGCCAACGATCGTTGTCTTCTTAGACATATGAGCCGCGTTTGACTCAGTTGACAGAGCTGCTCTCTGGAGTTATCTACTGAGAAGGGAAGTGCCCGAAGAGTATGCCACCGTTCTTCAAGTCATCTACTCTCAAACCTTGGGCTGAGTGTGGGTGTATGGTGGACTTTCGCCCCCATTTAGTATCCCTAGTGGCGTGAGACAGGGTTGCCCAGCATCCTTCTTCATGTTCAGTTTCGCCATGGACGAAATCCTGGAGAGTGCTTTGGAGAATTGCGAACCCAGCGGCGTCGAGCTGCCTCCGGGGGACCGACTTCGGGATTTGGAGTGTGCACAAGACATTACCGTAATCTGCGATACCTAACAGGCCGCCTAAAATGTCCTGTGTAGGTTGGAGCTGTTTGTCCCTCAGTTTGGAATGACCTTCGCATCATCGAAGTACAAGGTCTTGCTGCAGAACTGACTGGACGTTGCTCCTATCCTTACCATTTCAGATCATTCATTGGAAGTGATAGACAAGTTCGTTTACCTCGGAAGCTGCATCAGCGCTACTCATTTAACGGATGAAGTCTCTTTGTGAGTCTCCAAGGCTCAGATTGCTTTTGCCAATCTCCGCCATCTGGCGTCGACGCGAGTTCAGTCTATCTCTGAAGGAGCGAGTTTACAATGCCACAGTGAGAGCAGTTCTGCCATATGGCTGTGAGACTTGGCCAGTTCGCGCAAACAATGTTGAGAGGCTGTCTGTTTTCGATCACCGCTGTCTTCGGAGCATTGCTAGTGTACGATGGGAACACCACACTGGTAATGAAGATGTTCGACGGAGGATTCTCAGATCAGACACAGTTTGCCGGTCACTGAGCAGCATAGTTACTGCGTAGACTTCAATGCCTTGGGCATGTTCTCCACATGCCTACTCATCATTTAACTCGCCGTGCCCTCTACGCGCGCATAAATCGGGTGGAAGCAAAAGCAAAGTGGCCAACGTATGAATTGGGCCAGGAGCATGAAGGAGTTAACGTCAAAGTTAGCCGTAGTCGGGCGCTCTCGGATTCCTGGCTAGGGCGTGAAGGATCCGGAACAGTCATGGTTGGAAATACTTTCGGATTTGGCAAGAAATCGTGCGCAATGGCGGACATGTTGTGATTCATCATTTCCATGAACACCGTATTTTCATCTCCCTTCATTTGTTCGTTGTATTTCCAATACGTTGTAGCACTATACCAATTTTACTGTTGGTCATGTGGAATATAGTGTAACCTTTCACATAATTTTCTTGTGACCTCAAGCTGGTGACTCTCACAGTACCTCTTGACGCCCGTACAGCATGGTTTCGTAAAATATCACTCATGCATCACCAACCTGCTGTTAACGAGGCATGAATGCTTGCTAGCGCTGAACCAACGCAAGTCTATCGACGTCATCTACATCGACTTCAGTAAGGCTTTTGACAAGGTGAATTATAAGGTGCTAATCCACAGGCTAAGGATGTGGGGTGTTGGCGGCTCACGGCACCGATGGATCAGAAATCCTCTTGTTGGTCGAAAGTGGATGATCCAGGTCGATAAACATCTGATTGACTGGTATCCCTCGAGCAGTGGTGTATCCCAAGGCATTGTATGTGGCGCATTTTGTTACTGATCCACAGTAACGATGTGCCTCAGCTTCTCTGTGCGTGATTTGTAGATGACTTGAAGATGTGGAGAGTAATTCATGCACTATGACCTACTTCAGCGGGACCTCGGCCGCCTCTTCATGTGCGCTGCAGAGGTCAACGTCCCATTAAACCCGGTCAAGTCACAGTTCATGAGGCTGGGTAAGTGCAAGCACAGTCGAACCTACACTGTGGCTGGTCAACCGTTGCATCCCGCTTCTTTCGTGTGAGACCAAGGGGTACTCTCACGCTGCGCTCTAAAGTCTATTGGCAACACGAACAGTCATTATCAAAACGGCCTTCATATGCTTTGGGCGCTCAGGCGCAGCTTCAGCACACGGTCCGAAGAGATTGCCACTCGCCTGTTCGTCGCAATAATAAAACCAGTGCTAGAGTACGGCTCACTCGCACACTGTCATATCACCCGGGACGAGGTAGAAAGGACTGAGCAGGTACAGCATGTGGTCACCAGACTGATCCCCAATTTACGAGGTGTGCTGTATCAAGACCGGTGTAAGAGACGAGGGCTTTCCATCTTATCATCGATTGCGATCGACTTCATCATGACGCACCGGATACTACATCTCGGTGATGTTAAGGCCGCCGCAGGATTTGCGCACACCTTGCAGCACACTAAAACACCGGTACAAAGTTGTAGTACCGGCATTGAAGCGAGTTGCCCACCAACTCTGTTTCGAACGGAGTGGTGAATGTATGGAACAACCTGCCGCAGCACATATTTGAGACAATGTCGGTGTCGGAATTCAAGAAATTAATGCACAAACACTGTCGACATAAACTATATCGAGCGCACTCTATCATAACGGGTCATTGTACCTGAATGACATCAGACGCAGCTACACAGAGATATCATTTCTTGCTGATTCCCACCAGTAATCAGTTCATAAATTTACGCATTCTCCCTCATGGGCTGCACTGCTCTCCTATCACTATCCCTAGGCAACTTCAGAAGGAATTCGTCCTACTATTATGATCAACAAAGCAAGTTTATAAGTTCAGTTGTTCATCCAGAGATTCTCTAGCTGAGCTTATAACCCATAGACTTGTTGTCTCCCATGGCTAGGTTTTAAATGAAGAGGACCATCGACCTCTCTGAAGAGGATTGGATTGTGAGACTGGGTTAGCCTGACCCCTGATTATTGACCTGTCTGGTATGAGTAGCTCTGAAGGCAGTTGGAAAGTGCCACCCAGCATGGCTCAGTGGGTCTCAAACCATCGCACCACGCTAAGGTCCAGTCCCGTTACGATGGCCAAAATGTCCAAGGTGGATTCAAATGACAGCTAACAGTTTAATGGGGGGGGGGGTAAGAACTGTGTTCTTATCTCAATGGCATCTGTGGCCAGTTTTCGGCCAACAATAGCGCGCTGCGCATATGTTGTTCTACAAGGTTTCACAACGGGTAGGGAACCGGGACTAGACTCCAAGAATACGCTTCATCTTCAGAACGCCGCGCTAGCAATCTTGGGAATGCACCGATTGGATGAAGCGTCTCGTAACTAGTTAATACAGAGAATCCCGTTGAATTGCCAATAGCCTAGGATGCTTAATTATTACCGACAGGGAATGTTACGGGAAGATAACTTGTTCCCTCAAAATGCACCAACGTATCATTCACAAAACAAAGTGGGATTGCAGCGAACACCCTCGTATAGCCAAACTGATTCCCAAAGTACTAACCAAACTGCGCCATGAGTTCGCATGTGTACGGCCATTTGTGTGCCTTTGGTTGAGTCAGTAGAAACGATTTATCTTAAAGCTAACAGTTCTCAGTGGTTCGCAGTACACTTGTGGGATTCACCGTCGCAGTGTCAGTCGGCGGTTTACGCTGTTGTGCGGTAAGTTTGTTCCTCGTTCATTCAGGGGGTAGGATTTGAGATGAATGGCCCCAGTAATACGTCGACACACTGCACTGACGCTTCATTGTCACGCAACCCTCACCACCACCACCAGTCGCGCGCCGGCTATGGATACTGTGATGTCGCCCACACCTACGCAAATTCGAATCGACCTTCGGTGATCGGCTGATAGCGGATTCAAGTGGCCATACTACCGTTCAACTAAGCTGCGAGTGGGGACCAATAACGAAGTGGTCGTCTACTCGTCCCGAACAACAGGGACTAATTCCGGGCATCAACGTTTAGACTACTTGGTCAGACAAAACAAGACAAGTTATAGTCACAATCTAAGCACTTAATAATTGCAGTGAAAGCGATGATGTCGGCATAATCCGCACGCATCTCTGCGAGTAACACAAAAGAAAAATGAAACCGCAATGTCAGTGATTGCGTTGTATTCGTCTTAATCAGACAGGTCAACCAACACTGGGGAAAAATACAATGGATAAATGTTTCCTCTTTCGGGAAGTGATCGCGAGGTACATACACTCGGGAGCTCGAAACCGTGCTCCTATGAGCCCATTATTGGATACTAGAATACGCACGATTGACGAGTCCTGAAAGGATGAAACGGCTATCCGGTGATAATCGTCCAATTGCTATAGATGTGGCAAAGCCAATGTAGATCATTTAAATCCTCCAATACTACCAATCAATTTCCTGAAATACACCACTAGAATATAATCGTGGGTAACGAGGAAGACTGTAGACCATTTAATATTAGTGGTAATGAAATACACTTCCATCGGTATAAGCCCACGGCTATCACAGGGCTGTGTTGTAATATGAAGTGCCGATACTTCCCTGAAACGCATAGCTTGCTTACCAGCTCTAATCATCAGTGAATTAGAACGTTGTGCACACAAAATAACGAAAGTGAGACGAGCTAAAACCACATGTTGATGTGCGTGTTAGTTCAGCGAAAGTACACAAAAGCTCACATGATTGACTTAACTTGATGTGAAGTGTGCGAACTAAGGAAGACCCAAGTTTCAGGGTAGAATGAGAAAATGGCCTAAGGATTCTTTATCTTCACCGAGGAATAATAACGAAACTCACATGAGTGGAAGGTGAACTCATCGGCAACGGTGACGAACCACGTTCCGCGGTTGTCTTTTCGTTCGACCATTGCGAAGATCGGACTGTCACTGATCCGTTGGAGGTCAACATGGACGAAGCGATCGCGTAATCCGCGTCCCCATGTTTGGATATATCACGCTCCAACTCTTTTGGGCCATAGGTGCGAGACACGGTGACAGGGGTGTTAGTATGGCTGTCCAACGAGTCGCGCAGAGAGATCAAAGTGCTATGAGGGGCAAACTGAGGCGCGCACGCAAAACAGAGAAATAGTGAAGTCAGGCGAATAGTCCACATGAAAGTTAGTGGGAAAATGCGCAACACGAGATGTTGGTCTCAGAACTCAGGCGGTTACCAATCAATGATGTGTATAGAGGTGAAAGCCAGAGGAAAATCATGTGGCAATACACGCAACAACTCGTCCACTATCAGTGATAGGAGTAGTGAAAAGCGTCAAAGCCGAGTAACGAAAAGTGAATGCGTTTCTTACACTGAACGCCATGCTACTTATGGTGCAAGAGGCTAAGAATACCTGACAGAGGAAAGATCACTGGGACCGCAACAAGCTAGGTATCGTAAAGGGGAACCCATAGGAAGTTAGCACGATGACTCAGAGTCGAAACAACGATGATCGGGCGAAGTAGAAATCGACAAAGCCCAACTACGTTTGAAGAGCAAGAATTGTGAACGGATTAAACAGCTGTCCGGAGATTTTCCGATTCGTGGCATCTGTCCGATTAAAAAGTAATCCTAAACAGTTCAACCAAGTGCAGAGCATGAAGAAATTGGAATGACCCGCACAGCATTATAGGCAGAAGAGAATCAGTCCAAGCGCTGCTGTGAAGCTCTGGCCTAGTGACCGAGACAAGACGTCAACCACTGTGTCGAGTTCCTCTCACAGCTCAAGGTGTCTCTAACTAATGGATCCAAATCAGATCTTACGGTGGTTTCCGCTCACTAGAGATGATCGAAACTCTAGTTCTCACAGTTGGCAGTCCAGACGTGAGAGCCAACGCGGAGGCCGTAGAACGTGCTGTACGACATTATTCGTACATACAACCGGCTAGGGCAGTGAGTACACTCACAAACAATCAATTCAATATCACACAGATGATATTGTGAACTTTATGGTACTATCAAATGTTTAGTAATAGTGATTAATGCAAAGTTGGAACTTCATCAAAAACGGACAACTGCAGCCAGCGACAGAGGGCTGTACACCAGAACTGGGTCGCCAGTAGCAAAGAATTTGAGGTAGTTGGTAGCAGCAATACGGTACTTCAGATAACTGTCAAGATGCGCGCGGACATAAGATGTCTTCAGATCATCTGTGTCATCATTTGCACCCAACCAAACGAGACGCAAGCATCCACCAAATGTTTGCAAAGTGTGAATAGTCCAAAGGATGAACTTATGTACGGCACTCAGGCGCTTGTATATCGGATACAACATTGGTTCACTGACTGATTGCAGTAGTAGATCAAGGGAAAAGGAGGAAACTGAAAGTCCCAACACTTATAGGAGATAGGAAGCATGCGGCTTGTACTGTGCAAACATTACAAAAGTTAATGTCTATTTAGTCAATCGCTCTACCGAGTAACAAACGGTGCTATTTTAGCGTAGTTGGAATCGCACTGAACACTAGCGGTGTAACCCTTAGCTGTTAATCGTTTCTCCGATCATGATAAAGGGACTGCATACGTCTCACCACCATGCGAGGCGAGATCTTCAGTGCGGTGATATGCAGTGCATAATCCTGCTTATTCCCCGCACTGAGGATGTCACCTCGCATGGTGGTGAGACGTATGCAATCCCTTTATCAAGCTCGGAGAAACGATCAACATGTGAGCAACCAACCCGGGCTACCGGTGTGACCCATAATTATGGGAAATCTTGTAGAGGTGTGCATCCAAAAAAGTATCGCACCCGGAGCACAAAGCTTACATTCGTGCAGTTAACTTAAAGAGAGAAAACACATTTGGTGTAGACATACATTCTCCAGAAAATGGGCGTGTATGTTTGCGGTGAACGATACGTAGGCATTGTCTTTTTTTCAATACATACATCAAGAAGGTGTGCCGAATATTTTTCAAGTTTAAAAATAAGTGGTCGCATCTTAAATGACAATGATAGTGGAATTAGCTCACTCGCAGCAACCTTCAAACTACGGACATACATCACTTTATGCAGAGCAACAACAAGCAGTCCGGTTCAAGTGAAGCGCAAACTCTGGCTGCAGATGCGTTGTGGGTCAAACCTCACTTCTTGAATGCTATCATATTTAAAGGACCTTATCTACAGATTTTATCTTGTAGGTATCCGGGATGAGAGACAGCCGAAAGACTTAATTTATAGCATTTGTTGCGAAAGAGTACATCCCCGGTTATGTAGCGTAATATTCCCAGATTTAGGCGGACCGGAGACTAAACATGATCTCTTTGTCACCAACGGCGTACGATATGGGGTACCATATACCCCCTTTCGATACCACGTTGTAATTGAAGCGCCTTGCTGAGTGTTGTCAAATTTCCAAATTTGGTGTACGCAACCAAACAAGACTATAATGGTGATATTGCCTTGATTGACAACGACTCGCAGTGAGTAGTTTAGTGAAAGAAGATTCGGCCGATGATACGCCTCCTTGCCAACCCGAATGTTACCGTAGAACGGATAATATGCCCAACCTCGAAAGTGTGCGATTCGGATGGGTGGAGATCCTACATTACGGGGTTTTGGAGTAGTCACCATGTGTGTGGACTGCGGCACACAAGCTCACTGAAGACCATAGTTTACATTGTATTGCGGTATTGGAAGTGAGCAAAACTGATACTCTCCAAATGCGGGAGCCTCGTTCACCCACCGCGTTTGTGTTTTCTGTAGTACAGGAAAGAAAGCACCCTATCGAGTTGCTAAAAGGTGGTCAGCAAGTTTAACTGGAAATACGTCGCGTCACCATAACGTCTCCCGTTCACGTCAAAGAATAGGCCTTACAACGCTAGTGTATTGGTAGGGAGAAGTAAAAATACCGTATTGTGGTTGATGCTGCATCGTAGTCGGCCGGTGGTCGAAAGGGTAACACGCCAGTGTTGTAATCTGGAGGTCACCAGTTCGAATCCATGTAGATGCAGATGACCTAGCGGTATATCCAGCCCACCCAGGACCGGTGGCGGTCGCGTGGCAGCGAAGCGTCTGTACGGTGTACCCCTGCTCCCTTTTGATGCTGCATATATGACACCCTCGATTCCTTTGGTTTGAACCAACTTACCTTGATGTGACATTGCCGCCACATTTTCACTGGTTGAAACCCACTGGCTAGGATAGTTTAATCAACACCTTCCGACAATAAAATGTGATACGCAAGTATTGACTTGGAAAACTGGTTGGTTTTTCGCTCAGTGATGTACTCCACCGACAAGGGGATTGTTGTGTCGAAAATGGACCGTTGTCCGTCATATGGTAGTGGATTCTATGGGACTCCTTCCATTTTCATTTACTTAGTCCTAGTCCTATCCTCATCGTTGTTGACGAACTCCTCTGTAATGCCTCTTGCGAATTTCAATAGACCGTCCAACGACTTCTACCTGTTACATATCATATTCACATGTGCACTCAGCAATGGTGAAAACAGATTCTCTTATTTTCTTCTTATTCTCTTGTTTACTTCCAACACACCCTTTGACATACACGTTTCTCTACAGAGTATGCTAAATTCTCCTTCTGATCTATACCAACGATTGAGGAATCTTCACCAATACAAAATAAACCCCCTATTACTCACTAAATACCAGTAACCACCACAGCCGCTTTCATGCTAGTTCGATTGGTGGCGGCTTTCAAAGGACGTCGTTGCTCTGGGGGCCAGCTCTGTCCTTTGTACGTTCATAACACGGATGACAGTGGAGGATGAGTCGTGCTATAAAGCAGCCAAATATCAGTCATGGCGGTTCACTGCCGTCATACATGGCTAAGTGGCATAATTCGCTGGCTCGTAAGAGTAAGGTCGTCGGATCGAATCGTGTCGGATTAGGCGAGTACGCGCTACTGGCGAGTCCCAATAGGAAGAAACGGCCGCTTAGCGCTTTCTTGGATGTGTGGTGGCTGTCTGTCTGAGTACAGCTGCGACGAACCTTCAGCAAAGTCACAAAGTTGTGGATTGGTTCACTTACCTTTGTTGCCATGTCGATAGTTGTGGTCACGTCGCTGATAAGTTGCTTCGCGTACCAGCAAGGCCTACGTGGTTTGCAGAAGTTCAACCATCTACGGAAACGTCAAGATGTCAACTTGGCAGTGAAGGAAAGGGTGTATAACGGTAAGATAAGGTAGGTCTTGCTGTGTGGATCAGAGACCAGGCTGTGTTTAACCACATGTGATTTCGGAGTATCGCTCACATGTGGTGGGGAAAACCGGGTGATTAATGCTGACGTTCGCCAGCTGGTTTTTGGCAAAAAACCCTCTGGTGCCTCACTCGAGTGTCTGCTGAATTCTAACCGCATACTCTGACTAGGTCATGTCCCCCGTATGCTCGTGTACCGACATCCTCGGCGTGCATTATACGCCGTGGCTGCACCAAGTTGGGCCGGTGGCTGAAAGGATTGCGCGCCTGGCTGGTAGCCCTCAGCCCATGCGCGACCGGTAGTCGCGTGGCAGCGAAGCGTCGGTACAGTATGCCGGCGTACTTCTGATGACTCTTGTTTTCTTTGAAACTGTGAGGTGGCCACTCGATAACGTCAAATAAAAGCATGAACAAACTAACCAAGAAAATTGATCGGGCTGGCGCGTGTTGTCTTCGTGGATCGGGACCCCGGAGTGATCCACACAGTGCTTGGAGACCCTTCAGGACACTGCATAGTCGAGCAACAACTGACGTTCTTGCATCTCGCTGTTAATCTCCATTTCATTTCATCTCGATTACATTTTTTATGTACTTGGTTTGCGCTTAACCTATGTTTTTGCCGTTGTTGTTTATTATGCTAACGACGTGAGTCGTTACAACTGGATCCGCCGCACTTCGGTGCCCGGATAAGTTGTTTGACTGAGATGAACTATATCCAGACACACGATACCGGGGTCTCCTTTGTTCCTGATCTATATGAACAATCTACCTAGGCCTTCTCAGTCGGCGTGTACCGTGTCTGCAGATGGCCTGAAGATCTGGAGTTATTAGCAACACTGACGACGGTGTACTACTTCAACAAGACCTCATCCGCGTCTCCGTGTTGTCTGCAGAATTCCGTTTCACGGTCAACGCAGCCAAGTCGGTATTCAAGAGCCTGGGGAAAGGTGATGCTGACCGAACCTATACCCCCGAAGAACCAACTGCCACATAACACGCCTTCTGTGAAAGACATAGGCACTCTCACGCTGCGATTTGAAGTCCGTGGACAACAAGAAACTGACTGCAACCGTTCTGGGTACTCAAAGGCAGTTTCTGCACCTAGTATGAAAAGGTTGCCAATCTTATTCTTTATCACAAAACCAACTCTTAAGTATGGATCGGCCGCCTACTGTCCGAGCACACAGGGCAATGCATTGAAGATCGAACAGTTTCCGGAGTTTACCGTAGGAAGTGCGAAAAAACCGGGACTGTGCACCTTAGCCAATCGTCGAGTGGAAATCGACCTGATCATGATTTACAGTATTCTACATCCAGGTAACTTCCCCATGCTCAGATCCCTACTACACTTGCGAAAACGATGTAGCACATGCGGACACTGGTATACGTTTGTGGTGCCCAAATTGAAACAAGTTCCTCAACCCGTGTTTCGAACGGCGAATGGCCAATGATTGGAACAGTCTGCCAGAGAACATAGAAGAATCATATTCAGTGCAGCAGTTGGACTCATTGACGCAACTACGTTTATCCATTGCTTAGATTCAGAGAACGATTGACCACCGCCAATGACATCTCACATTTGTGAGTTAAAAGTTATGGTGAGCCATGCATTTTTTACGATATCACGTACGACCACAGTGCTGACAGGTTGCGGACAGATTCTTACACATTGTCATCATAAGTGTCTGATCGATAGAATTGTATATATATAAACTTAGAATATCTCTCGTATTCAGCTCAAAAGCTGTCCACCATAAAAAGGGCAGAAGTTTCACCAAAGTTTGCAACTTAAGTTTGTTTCAATGGTTTACACTAGTAGAAAATCCCTCTATTGAATATAGAATGGTATTTTCAGTTTTTTCCATACTACAGCAGCTTGGGATGCTAACACGTAACAGTAAAGAAATGAGGTGATCTAGAAAGTCGCATCGGACTGGACAGTACGGTGCATAGCAAAAAGTCTTGTATTAACGATGGTTCTCCTAGGTATACTTAGCATAGACAACGTGAGCAGCCAGTAAAGCGGTTAGAAACGATATGCGAATTAGTGGACTCCATATGTGTACATTATTCTACTCAGTCCTATGAGATAAAGTAGTCTTTCCTCGATCAGAAAACGCTAAGAGCCACCTTTCCAACCACTTCGAGTGGTCAGATGGTTAGGTTATCGATCATTCTTTTCGTCGCAACATGATAGATGTTTACCATCACGGAGACGTGAGACTCGACAGCGCGATGGATCACAATTCCATACTGAAAACCTAGAGAGCAAACAAAAAAGGTCCAGCACACTGCATTCATATGCGCACATGTGAATGCTTTTGGATCTGTTGTAAGTAGAATGCCGCTGATGCCGAGTTGTGATTTTATAGATATGGAATGCAAGGATCATTAAGAGTAAATAAACGAGGAAGCTAAGAATGATCAGATGGGGAACCTCAATCCATGAGCGGTCTAGCTACACACTTGCAATTTTAAAACCATAGTCATCTACTGTATCCAACGAGGGTATAATACTGGGCATATCAGTCCATAAACGCTTAAATTTGGATCGGCGTTGAGGATGGATAGCCAGTATACGCATGCCTGAGGGAGGGATCAATAGTCACCAATGGCGTGCGTAGCGCGAACACGAGAATGGTACGTGACCGACGGAAAAGAGGTTTCCTCGCGACGGAAACACAAGGAAATGCAGGGATATTGTGAGTTTCTAGTGCACTTACAAGAGTAACCAAGCATACGAAGATGCAGAACGGTCAATTTCAGTAGGCACATCAAACAGAACCCCATTGATTCGATTCTAATCCCGCAGGAAAGTGAAATGCAGCTATGTGACCAAGGTATATTTCATCCGATGAGCATCACAATGAGATTGGACTTCTCGTGGTACGATAGTCTGCGAGCATCAATGTTCCACTGAGATGGACTGAGTGGTGCTTCTTGCACCTTCACAGTCACTCATACCAGGTTGGTCGATGATTAAATAAAAGACAAACTCGGTCACTTGGCACTGCAGGTGGAATTTGGAGAGAGCATGACTCCTTACTAATTAAAACGGACTCCAGCTCTCAAACATCCAGGTCAGGTATGTGACCAAAGGTTTCGGTAGAGAACCGTAATCGTTAACTTGCCTGAGCAATGCAATGATAAATTAAAAGTGGGGTTAGGAGTACCGCAGTGTGGTTGGATTGGAACACGCTATCTCTAATGAATCCGGACCGGCCCGTTGTCTAAAGGCGACAAGCTTGGTTTGCAATCTGACGGTACGGATTCGAGCCTGCGTAGGGGAAGGGCGACCATCGCAGTATCCGTAGCTCACCTACGACCGGTGGTGGTTTCGGGATAGCAAAGTGTCCGTATGGAGTACCGTGTACTGCTGCTGCCTTTTGCCTTCTGTTGAATCCACAATTTACTCTGAAGTTGATCTTGGACATTTCGATGACCACGATCGTATCCGAATTGGAGAGGTTGCAATGTTGGCAGAGAGCAACATCGAAACATCACCACCACGAATACGAAAGTGAAAAATCCTCTAAATGATTTCTTGATGGTCCGACCGTCACAGTGGATAATCAAAGGGACGCTGTTTGCTGCATCGAACTGCGTGGATACGAGTGAGGATGCTATTTCTTAGGCGATCCCGCCATTAAATTTCCACTCTTACATTTTTTCATCCGTATCGCCTCCGTATCGTCTCCCCCATTTTCGATTCCCGAATTCTTGGCCCTCCTCCACCTTTCTATAATAGGGCACAGAGTTTCACTTCGTTTGACTACCTAGAAAGACTTGCGGCGGAAAGTAGTGCACCGTTCTCGTTTTAGAGACCCTAACTACTCAAGCATACTTGTTCTCCGCTGTTCCACTCCCATGCAAAAAGAAGGCATATACAGTACGCCAGCACACAGTACCGACACTTTGCTGCCGCACAACCACCACCAGTCGCACGTGGGCTACGGATACTGCGAGGTTCCCTCTGCCCCTACATTGGGTCGAACCTGTGCCGTCAAAGCACAAGACAGGCTTGTTACGTTTAAGCCGGCACTCCCATGCAAAACCGCTAGGCGAAACGACCCACCAACACGCCCAAACGTGGCAATAAGAGAGAATGGAGTGCCGATGACGCTACAGAGAATACCCCATTCCAGTGTCGGCTATACACCAAACTCACAGAAAACAAACGAGATGCGTAATGTTGCGCAATGCACTTGGTGCTCCACGGCTGCTATCAGAAGTCTCGATTAGCTGCTTAGATCAAATGATATAAAGACACCTTATCGTTCTGGATAGACCAAGGTGACGTCCCAGTTGTAACCGATCTCAGGGGAAGGGAGGTCAAGAGAGTCTAATGATACCCAAAATCACTTTGAATAAAGCCAATCTGGGACCTTCGCGTAAGTTTGCCGCAACCGATGCCCGGATATGCGAAGTCCTGTGAAATGATATCCTGTGTTCGCATGAATACTTTCAAACTTTGCAACGTTGCCGGTGGGAGCAGAAAATAAATTCGTGCACAAAACTAGGTGAACAGAAAGCGACGGGAGGATACAACAGCGACTTCAAGACCACGAATAAACTCCAATAACACGAAAACGCAACGCCAATTCAAGTGAGGAGTTATCAGAAGAAGCTAGTCACAAACACAAAAATCGAAGTTTACAGCAAAATGAGCTATACTGATGGACGTCAAATGGAAGCTTCAAGCCGATCACGGAAAGTTCAGCAAGTCAACTAGTAGTTCCGATCCGCTTAGGTACAATCGTTTGGCAATGAAAACGCCGCAATCTGCAGCAAAGGACTTAGTGGTTCCGTAACGTGATGGTTTGGTGTGAGCCGACAAATACAGACAGAGATGCCACAATGATGTATTGTTGTTGTAAAACTGTCTTAGCATTGTCGCTGATGCATGATTACAGCTGTGTTTCCTTTCTGGAAAGAATGTGCCCCAATCGAAACGAAAAAGGATTTTGAAAGAGCAACCGCTATCGAGGTTGATTGAACAAAGACAGCATATGACTCGCTTGAATCGAGGCTCCGTGAATAATTGGGGATTAATTTAACGGACTTTGCTGCCATGAAAACAGAAGACAACCACACTTACTGTAGAGCGGACCCGGATGCGTCGAAGCATAAACTCCAGAATGAAGAAGAGAAATGAGCCACCACAAACCGACAATGAGGTTGGAATGTACCAACCCGATTGTAAGTCTAAATCGTGCTTGGAGAACTCTCCCAAGCGCAGAGCCTGGAAAGTGTAGAAAGGTTGATACGGAGTTAGTAATGCGCAGAAAGGACGTTGAATGCTAAATGGATGTCAATGGGAAATGGTGTCGATCCATTACTTACAGGTTAGTTGAGCACGAAGTAGGTGAAGATGGTCGCCATAAAAACAGAAAGTATGGGTGTTTGCGAAAATGAAGAAGGAGCAGGAGAATGCACTTTTGGGGGAAATAAACTGGAGGGGCAGATGGTCACAAATGTTAGTTTCACCTAGCAAAAAGTTAGAGCATTGTAAATATACAATATCCGAAGAGGTATTCAACACAATGTGACGATAGGCAGGTGAGCGGAGAACAATGTTAAAAAAATAAATGCATAAAATGTATTTCTAAGTATTATGATAAGCGGAAGTTGTCATATCCATCATTCATGAGACGTATTATCAACGGTAGAGGTCAAAAGAAAGATAACATTGATGGGGGCTAGTTATGCGACCCGAAAGTGACAGATAATAGGTCTAATTCCAAGATCTATGATAGCTCTCCAATGCACCATACACATTGGAGACCGCTAGACAACGCAATTTAAGAGTTCAAACTGTTAGCTGAACCGATATTTGTGAAGTGGGGAACTGATATGATCAAACTCGGTGACCAAACAGGCAGGAAGGCAATCAATGTAATGTACTCATGATTTTGTTACAGTCAAATGAGGGGTCGTCGCAGCCATTTCCAAATCAGATAGTCATCCACATCAGACTGCAGTTTCAGCTTGTTGAGCATCACCATTAATGCGCACCCATCGGATCCATCAGGATTCGAACCCATGATCACCAGCGGCTTGCACTGCCACCGCTACTGTCGGTGAACATCGTGTCTTTCGGGGCCAATCCCGTCCTCTACAACGTTCGTAGCTTGTATAACAGCGGAGGATAAGACGCGCTAAATCGCAGTTAGCTTGCAAATCATGATGGTCCGAAGCTGTCCCCGTGGCCCAGTGGCATAAGCTGCTGACTGGCGGTGCAAGCCGCTGATGATCATGGGTTCGAATCCTGATGGATCCGATAGACGCGCACTACTAAGGTACACTCCTACGGGAACAAACAAAAAATGCCTGATAATAAAGAACATGACAGAAACTCCAAAAGATAATGTCTTTTAATGTATCTGGAGTCATCTGTTGTGAAAAAATTTTCCAGGCATGCTGAGTAGTGTATTCTGTGTTGAGAACACTTTGTTCGGTCACGTTTGTGATAAAATAAAGAAACAAATATCGACTTTTTCTTCGAACGCTCAATTAGCTTTGACGAAAATACGCTGCGTGTCTATTTGTATAACACCTTAGGATTGATTGTGTGTTTGCCGTTATGTCAGAGTTCATCTAATATGTTCGAAACAGGGTGTATGTGAAAATAAATTTCACACTATACTACGCACAGTGGAAAAGATTTGCATGGGACCTCCATATTTTAACCACTTTGGTCCAGTCCCCTGAGTGGTCTACTTACAGGCGTTTTACTGTTTGTATGGTAGGTTTAGTAACACAGATAAGCATGCGAATTGATCTCTAACTGGGTTTTCTCCGTAGTTTCTGGGAGCATAATGCAGAAGAACCACTCTAATTAGCAACACTACGCCAAGTAATATAAGTCCCGGATTCTCGAACATCTTTAATTGGTTTACCGAATCTACACGGGAATCTTGTGTTCGCCAATGACGTGCAACATCTTATTAAAACACCGGCTGTCTCAACCAAGTTCAGGAAATGTTCAGCTGGCTAAGTTCAGTCCTACTTAGATAAATCTTAAGTAAATGAAAGTGAACCAGTAGTCAACGTGTGAGACCAAATCACCTGATGAGCTTGGATGATGAGCTTAGATTATTTAACGATAGGACATAGCAAGTTACCATCGTGACAATCGTTCTCGGAAGTATTGTGTATCGGATGTACCTACAAGTAAAGTGCCGTTGTGTTCACTAGTATCGCACTTATCACGTTGGATCGCAATGGCCAGACGGTTAGGCCACACGGGGTGAGACTGAAACGTAAAGCAACGATAATACGGTGAAGTTTGTATATTTGCGACAATTTCTGATCGGACGAAACCCGATGTTTGAAAGCTGCAGACAATAATTGCAAAAAGATGAATATGGGCGCTTCGGAGATGTTTTCTGGAATGCGATCGTAACCACAACGATAACTGCTGGGGGATGATGGCACGAGAGATTGAAAGAAATTTCCAGAGAATCCGGATAGCACTGAATTAACTGTGTATCATGTTGGCTTTCAGATAAGTTGGTGAATTATAATTGTAGGTGGATAAGTTCGTATCATAGCCATGGTCGTGTCATGGCCATATAATGTGACATGAATGTGGGAGTGCTGCAAAAATTTTGGGATAGCTAGTAAACAAGGAGGGTGCTTCTATTCATTTGAGGAGCTCCAATGCCAAGCGACATAGTGGTCAAGGGTCTCAGCTGCAAATACTAAGGAAATATCAGGCATAATGGTGTGGTAAATGTGGGAGAGGGGCGGAAATCAGTCAGCGCTGAACCGAACAGGCACACTCACCACAGTGCTGCCCAGAAGAGTCGGAATTAAAGGAAGCTCGACTCAAGTAGAGGATATTAATGATGCGAACGGAACAAAGCGTATAAGAAGACAAGCCACCAGAGATCCAGGAGAGTAGTGAATGAAGCCTGCGGTAGTTCACTACGCATGGGAGAGCCGACTGTAGAATAACCGACAACACCTGATGAGAGTCGAGTGCATTTCGACAGCGAGGTGCAAGCTGGCTTAACTGCGGGTGCACCAATACAGAGCGTTCGACTGTGATCAGTTGCTCGCCGAAAGTATGAAGAAGATAAGTGATAAGATAGAATTAAGTCGTCGAAATCTACTAAACGTCTGGGAGAGAACTAGTACAAAACAGCTGGATCTGCGCCACAGCGGACCGTGTCACATGTAGGTTGCCGGATAACAATGCAGAGAAAAACGATACATTTCACATCAGGCAGAAGTGAACATATCACCGAAATAATTTGGCATAAAGCCGTATGCAGGGTTACGGAGCTGGACAGGAGTCGACTAAACATGGTTGTATCGCAAATGGTAAAAAGGTAACCAACTGATTTTCAACTATGTGAATCCGTAAAATTAATTGAGTAACGTTTGGATAAAGAAGACCTGTCCTCAAACAGCGAAATTACGAGCCTGCGAATAACGTGGCTTCTGATAAATATACTTTCTCTACATACGCGGACGCCGAACAAGAGAGACAAAAGCAAATGTAACGAATTGAACAGCAGATAACAATCAGAGAAATGAGGTGTCCGGAATCACGAAATTCGGAGGACATTAGTTTTAAAAATGGTAATGTATTACCAAAAGTGAGGGGCAGATTGTTCCTAGAACCAGATACGTTTGGAGCGAATTCCCAAATTATGAGCAGGGGCAGGGGTTGGTATAGCGGAAGATAACTAAAGATAACAGGAGACAGGTTGTGAGATGTCGTCGCGTCGCACATCCTAGCCAATCACACACACGTATCTAATAAGCTTCGGTTCACTTGAAAGGGATGAACGCTTCAGTTGGAAAAGTATGCAATGCTGCTACACTAAGGTTGATGGTTTCGACGAAACCGTTAGCCATGTGTTCAGTGATGAATGATGTAAAGGCAGTGCACGTCCCACAATTGACATGAAATCCACTGTAATTCACTAATCTGGAGGATCAAATCAGCAAACACATCCAAGTGCTTACACAAATACATGGTATCTCAATGATTGGGCGAGATGAGTCGAGAAATCGCTATCCAGATAAGTTCGTTTGATGTAATATAGAGCCCCGAGAGACGATCCGTTACAGTTGGAAAGAAACCGCTTTCTCTATCGCTAGCGTTCAAAGGGGACGCAGCAACGGAATCGACATCTAATAGCTCCTATAATGTTAATACTCATATCAACTAGGCGAGAAACTTACGGACCAGCTTCTATTTCGGGTCAACACTGAATCAATAACGCAAAGACAGGACCAGCTTTACCCGTTTACTTTCTCTTGCTCATGTCGACCAAGATATAGCGGAAGAATCGCCAGGGGACTAAAAGAGAGAGCTGGAGAGAAATGTCTAGTTTGTCTACATAGCGGAGTCGGACTGGCTTAAACAATAGTAACTGTACTGTCTGCACCTCTGGTAGATTCGAAACACGAGGTCAGAACGCACGAGGCATTCTATTCCACTTCTTGCGTACTCCGGAGCCACACACGAGCGAGTAAGTATTGTCTACTGACATCGGTCGGAACTATCGACACTCAGCTTCATGGCCATGAAATAAGTCAAGCCACTCAGTCTACCCCGGCCCCATATCAATCTGACACATGTGTGGACAACACCACCCACATACCTTTGATCGCTCGTAGCACCAATCACCTCACTTAATCACTCAAACTATCTAGGCATTTGAACTAGTGTGCTTATTTTTGTTTATACTTGCGTCGTTAACTTGTGGTGTGGTAGACTGATGAGGAACCATAAAACGTAACGGGTTCGCAAACTTTGGTTTCTGATTCCCAAGCTCCTTGAAGCTATTGTTATCAACCGAGGACGGCACACCGATAAAAATGCGAAGTGCACCGCTTGACCGCAAATCGACCGTATGTGACCTCGCCCCTGTTGAAACTTTTATTGGTTCCATGTACGAGGCTGAAACCAAGCACGGAATGACGGCAGTATTCACAACCTGGGTCTTCCAATGTTTAGAATCAAAAAAGTGATTTAATGATTCAAATAAATGAAGGCTGTTGTTGAGGTAAAAGGTGGACAAAATGAGACGCATATGAAGAAAGTCAGGTTTCAGATGGGACATGAAGTGACACAAAATCGACTTGCACAAATAAGGCATCCGAAGAATGAACCACTGGTACCAGTTGACTGCACAACACAGCAAAGAGGCTGATGTCGTCAATCAAGTAGACTCTCACTAATTCAGACTGGATTGTGCTTGCTTCAGGTGAAACTATAAACGAGTTATTACTACAAAAACCTAAAAAATGGAAAGTGAGAGGGCGACGATGAACCGAAGCTCAACACCCAGACTTGACAGAAAAAAGCTTTACAGTTATATTCTTAGCCAAAGTGATATACAGAAAGTAAACACCCGGTTACCTCTAGTGATAGCCGGTTACTTCGTCGCACACTGGGTTGTTGCTGACCTGCTAAGGGCAGAAAGTCCGGGAACGATGGAGTAAAAACGCCATCGCTGACCATTCAACCAACAGGTTTATCATGCATCGGGTGAGACTACCAAGTACGGGAGGCATAACACTTCAGAATTAAGTAAGTTAATTGATCATCTCAAAACAACATTCGGCAAAGGAGATATAAAAATGAATTCGAACGTTGATAAGCGAATGAGGATCCGAACCGCGGTAGATATCGTTTTCCAACCCATGTAGCACAAGTGGCTGCAAGCGGCTGTAAATGACCAAATGATGCTATCTATTTTTGTGGTATCGATTCATCTAAACGGGACGCGATAAAAACACTTTAATTTAGTAAGCAGTATTATTCCACCAGTCGTCCGGTGGCCGAGCGGATAAGACCACGGGCTTGCAATGCATAGGTCACCGTTTTCAGTCAGCGAATGTTCAGACGACCCCGTGGTATTTGAAGGCATGCACGTGACTGCTGGTAGTCGTATGACCGGTGCGTCGGCCCTAAGTACCAGCATACGGCTGACAGCTTTCTATCATAACGCCCACTATTCTCTAAGATCCTATCAAGAGCACTTTATTTTTGGAGACTATGAGATGGAGAGGACCAGATAAGTTGAAAAAAGCACTGTTTCGCCGCAATGGTAATGCTTCGGCCAGCGCAACTGCCAAAGGCAGTGGAGAGTTCGATTTCTCCAAAGCCAGGGGAAGTATAGTGAAGATAACACTAATAAACCCAAAAGGATGGAGGAAATAGTAGAGATTGCATAAAGCGAAAAGCGAAAATGCAAAAAATAACAGGTAAAATGTGAAATGCCCGCAACTGACACTTAAGCACCAGGTCATGCATCGCGCAAATGATTTTCATTCGTTTGACAAGTAAACGTGACAGACCGAAGAATACTACAGCTCGAATGAAACGCGAACAAAAACAAAACCCTAAGCACTAAGCGTGAAGGAACAACAGATAGCATTTTGACAGGTTATTATACAGTGGGTGAAAACAACATTTAAGAATTTGCAAGAAAATCAGCTACACAAGGAATGATGGCTGGTAGGGACAAAATCAGACAGAGAACCCAAAGCATCAAGGGGTATATTTCGTCGAGAGCAGTATATGTAACGGGGACAGTATAACTGACCACAGAAGGCCGATGCAATAACTAGCTTAAAAGATAGACACATCAGCACTATTTCCAGCAAATTTGACTGTTGACACCTCGACCTCACATGAATGCTGATCATCATCAGAATCATCAATGCACGTTAGCTGTGGGTGAGAAACACACTTTAGCTACTGTGCCGCAATACAAAAAGACAACAAAATAATTACACAAAAACAATTCAAAAACCAAGTAAGATGGTCTTCTTCTTGATGATACACGTTAGAAGAAGTTGGAAACACCTCAGCTACTGTGCGGCAATACATAAAAGCAAAAAGGGAGGAAATGCAACAGGAGCAAGCCAGCTGATCTACCGGTAACGGATGGGCATCGTTTCGGTAAGCTATCAGCCGGCCACTATGAAGTAAATTAGTGAGATCATATAATCTTAAATAGTAAGATCGTGGTTGGAGAGGGATGGGGTGGAACAAAGAAACTCACAGCACGAGTGCCAATGACGTCGGCTCCTAGCCATATCAACAAGTGTAACAAAACCATACGTGTTCAACGTCTTTCGGACCCCCACCAGGGAGCCGAGACGCTCCGACCGAGGCCAGCTTCGAAGTGACGGCCTTCATATCTCTCGACCAAGTCATCGCTAGACCGCCTCTCCTCTTGTTTCATCCACACCCGCGGCGCACGAACAACGCACGTCGCGGGAGTCGGCGGATTGACATGCGTAACACGTGCCCGAGCCATCGGAGCCTGGTGCGTGAAATAACGATACTGAGCTGTTCAGTTCCTTTTTTTGTGCCGTAAACAAGGCGTCGAACACGCCCATTAATCACGCGGTGTTCCCACCAGATGTGAGCTAAATTACGAAGGCACCGGTGATCGAACGTAACTAGCCTCTTTATGTTCGCTGATCTAAAGGGCCAGGTTTCACAACTGTACAGTAGGGTTGAACGTACCGCTGCATTGTACACTCTACCCTTCAGGGCGAGAGCCATGTCGCCCCCGCGCCATAAGTGGCGAAGGTTAGCAAAGGCGCCTCCAGCTTTTGCTATACGGTTGGTGATCTCATCTGCAATCCCACGGGCGCTGATACAACTTCCCAGGTAGTTGAATTTTTGAACGACTTCTAGCTGATCCTCATCAAGGGTCAGCACAGGAGGCGGTCCAGGCCAATCTTGGAGGAATGCTTTGCACTTCGAGGGTGCGAAGCAAAGCCCGAAGTGACGGACAGTCAGTGCTAATCTGTCCAGTGCAGCTTGGCATATTTGCGGGCTATCACAGATTAGGGCAGTCATCAGCATACTCAAAGTCAAAAAGCTGTTCATCTGGGAGCAGATTCACACCCTCGAAGTCGTGTCCTGTGAACACGATTTCCAGTACTTCGTCAATAGCGAAGTTCAAGAAGAAAGGTGACAACAGGCATACTTGTCTCACAAAGCTGGAGATATTAAAGGGCGATGACAGCTGGCCGTAAGCCCTCACTCTGCCTGAGCTACGCGTGTACAATACTCGGAGAATATTTACATATTTCTCAAGTACACCTTTCCTGAGTAGACAGTCACAAAGTGCATGTCTATCCACCGAATCGAATGCACCTTTGATGTCGAGGAACACGACAACAGTGGGCCGCCAATATATGTGACGGTGCTCCAACAACTGACGCAGAGTAAAGATGCGGTCCATGCAGCCACGACCTCGACGAAATCTGGCTTGCTCTTCACGAATCTGGCTTTCAAGGGTTCCAGGCATTCTGTGATCGATGACAGAGGCAAGCAGTTTGGAGGCGTTGGAGATCAGACTGATTCCTGTACGGCTGCCGCATTCCGATCGTGAGCTTCCCTTGAAAATTGCGACTACGACGGAGCGGCTCCAGTCGGTTGGAACAGATTCCTGCTCCCACAGTTTCACTAGAAACTCGTATAAATCATTCACAAAAGCAGGTCCTCGGAATTCAAAGAGGACTGGTGGAAGATCATCTGGTCGCGCGACTTTATTTAACTTTAACAGTCCGATCTCACGTTCGACTTCTAAGCGAAACGGTGAATATAAAGGGACAGCCCACGGAGCGGGGCGGTCAGTGGCCGGCGAGTAATGTAACAATTCCAAACGATTAAATTGCCTACCAAAGTGCTCAGCCCAACACTCCAAGCGTTTTGACAAGTTGTGGATAAGCTGCCCACTCTCGTCACAAATTGTTTCATTAACACCAGGTCTCCTGCTGCCCGTTTCCCGCATCAGCCGGAATAACTTACGATGGTTATCAAGGGCAGCGGCTATTTCCATCTCTGATGCACGATGAGACCACCAGGATTCGCGGTCCTTCTTCAGGATAGCACGGAGTTTGACCCGGAGCTCTTTGCGAGTTCCATTGTGTGCGCTTCCAGCCGTAAGATGTCGCCGATAAGTTCCAGATACTGCGAAGAGACCCAATGTCCATTTTGACGATTAGATTTACCACAACAGCAATTGCTTGCTACTATTAACGTCTGGTGAATATGAGACCAGTGAGCTTCACTTGCATCCAGTGAGCGCTTACTCAACTCGCACGACAGCGTACTTTGATATGAATTCAGAACAGCTGGCTTCGCCAGTTGGTTGGTGTCAATGCGCTCACAACGCCGTCGTGAGCGTCCGCCAAAACGCGCCTGCAGGCCAGCACATACAACTGCATGGTCGGTGTTCACACATGTGCTCCAAATAGAGCGAACGTTTTGGACGCAACCCCCCAATCGGTAGCTTATCGCAATGTGATCGATTTGCGTCCACAGCTGGTGGGCGCCAAAGCACGCTTCTGCGGGTGCTATGTCGAAAGTTTGTGCTCGCAAGAAAGAGACGAGCATCTTCACACAGCTGTAGCAATCACTCACCGTTATCATTACGGGAGCCTAAACCATGTCGGCCACCCAGATGCAGTTCATCAGTAGACAACTTTCCAACTTGTGCGTCCAGATGCCCAGCTAGCACAACAGTGTCCGAGCTCTTTCTGTGGCGAAGGAGCTGGGTCATTTGGCGATAGAAGTCGTCTTTCACCGAATCATCGCTGGAGTTTGTGGGTGCATAGGCAGCGATGACGAATAGACAACTGTTAGTCCCGTGGGGCGTCGGAGCTTTGAACGAGCCAGCCAATCGGACCGCACACAACCGGCTATCGACTGGAATCCAAACAACCAGAGCAGCTTCAGCTCGGGGACCCAGTGCAATACCAACATCAGCTTGGCCGGTACTCAAAGCTGCATCGTCACCGGATAGGCGCAATGAGAAAGTGCTACTGGTGTCATCTGAAGGGGATAACAAAGTGAGCACTGAGCTCGAGTCTTGCAGTCGGGTCTCCGATAAGTAGCAGATATCGATCGAGGTCTCTAAAGTTCGGGCAGGTGTTGCCTGTTGACCGATCTGTAGCAATGTGCGTACATTGAGGCATGCCAATCTGAAGGATGATCAAGGGCTCCAAATGGAAGCCGATGAACTGGAATTGGGCGCTTGCTTGGGCTTGTCGACAGGACAGTAATGACCCTCCGCATTCACATGTGAGTTGAAACTAAAAGGTAAAAGCCTATCAAAGCAAGGTGGGGGAAGACCAAGAATTGGGGGGGTTGAAAACAGGGGGATAAAACTGAAGCTGGAAAGGGACATAAGAGTAAAAACGCCTAATAAGGGGTATAAGAAGATGGGTAGGCTTGAGCCTCAGTATGCAAAACCCTATCCACCCTGCTCGATGCAGAGATTAGGGCACGGTTGATTACACTCTGCGGTAACCGGAGAATCAAGAAATTACTTGACGAGTGATTCAAAGTATTGTAAGATGGTGTAGCGCCAGATGGTGTTAAATATAAATTATATATGTGAATTGAGATCGTGATTGCACGTGAATGCAAAGTGAGGTGAAGACAAAGAAACTTAGAACACAAAACGCCACTGGAGCCGGCTTCTAGCCGTGTCATCAAGTGTGCCCAACCAAACGTGTTCATCGATCTTAGGACCTCAGCCCGGCAGTCGGCATGTAGCAACCGACGTCAACTTCGATGTAAGGGATTCCACTACATTCCACCAAGTCTCCCGCACTCCCGGCGCGTAAACAACGCACGCCGCGGGAGTCGGTGTGCTGACATGCGCAACACGTAGCCTAGCTATCGGAGCCTGGTGCTGAGCGATTCACTCCCTCTTCCTGCACCAAATAAACGACGCTAAACATTCTCACTGATCACGCGGTGCTCCCACCAGACATGAATTAAACTGCGAAGGCAGCGATGGTTGAACGTGACTAGTCTACCTATGTCTGTAGACTTGTTGGGCCAGGATTGGCAACCGTATAACAGGATAGAACGGACGGCTGTATTGTAAACTCAGCCCTTCAGGACGAGTGTGATGTCACGTCGGCGCCACAGATGGTGTATTGGAAACACGTCGAGCTTTGCTATACGGTTCGTTAGCTATAGAATTGAAGGATGATAGCTCAGGTTGTTCAGATGGCTGTTGAACTGTTCGCTGAGCTTGGCAATTTTGTTGCAACCGTTTCGTCACCAGCCAAGGTGACACATCAGTGCGTAGTGGAGTGGCGTGCAATAGCGTAGAGTAGCGTCGAGGAGCCTCGGTTCGTTACCTCATCTTCAATCCCACGGACACTAGTATAGCTGCACAGGTACTTTAATTCCTGGACGACTTCTAGCTGATCACCACCAAGAGTCAGCGCAAGGGTGGGTCCCTGCCAATCACGAAGAAAGAATTTGCATTTCGATGGAAAATAGCGTAGCACAAAACAATTGACAGTCTGTAGTAATCTGTCCAGTTCCGTTTGGCACGTTTGTGAGCTGTTGCACACTAGGG
This sequence comes from Dicrocoelium dendriticum, assembly GCA_944474145.2. NCBI lineage: Eukaryota > Metazoa > Platyhelminthes > Trematoda > Plagiorchiida > Dicrocoeliidae > Dicrocoelium > Dicrocoelium dendriticum. Next base: position 78,927,530 of record OX104068.1, on the reverse strand, counting down.
CAACATTGTCCGCATACTCCAAGTCAAGCAGTCGCTCACCAGAAAGCAGTTCAACACCTTGTAAGTCGTGTCCAGCAAACGCTGTTTCCACCACTACGGCAGCAACGAGGTTGGAGGAAAGGTGACAGCAGGCAACCTTGTCTCACACTGCTGGAGATACTGAAGAGCGACGACAGTTTGCCATAAACCCTCACTCTGCCCGAACTATGCGCGCACAGCGCTCTGATAATGTTTACGGATTTTAAGGGCACACCTTTTTTGAGTAGACGTTCCCAAAGGGCACATCGATTCACCGAATCGAAGGCATCTTTGATGTTGAGAAGCACGACTACGGTCGGTCGCCAATAAATATGGTGGTGCTCCAACAACTGACGCAAATTGAAAATGTGGTCGATGCAGTTCTGACCTCGACAAAACCCGGTTTGCTGTTCACGGATCTGGCTTTCACGAGTGCCAGTCAGTTTGGAGAAGGAGAGACGCAAGCAATTTATAGGCATTTGAGGTTAGACTGATCCCCCTATGATTGCTGCATTACGAACGGAAATCTCCTTTGAAAATCGGGACTATGGGACCGTACACGAAGTGATAAAGACTTTGAGATACTGAATGAACTGACATTCACTACCACAGAGGATGACATGACACTTAAAACCAAGAGCATCGTGGGCTCCGGATTGAGATTCCATCTTTTGCAAGACAGATGTCTTTGGGTAGTTGCTCCAATGTGACAGCCCAGAAAAAATACAAGTAGGCAACTGCTAACAGTTCATCTGCCCACGAAACTACAGAAAGCCGGGATAAAGTGTGTGGAAGGCAAGTTTTCTTATTTCGTATTAAAACCCGCATGTCTGATGATGAGAGGAAAAACTCGCAAACAAAGAAATAGAAGGAATAGGTATGGCTGGATTGAGGCAATAGTATGAGTTATGGAAGGAAAATCGGAGTGGTATGCCACACTATTGCCGGTAAAATTCATCCACACCCAAATAGGTCCAATGGGATCCAAGAGATATTAGCCATCTCAAGGCAAGTAACAAATAGAAGCTCTTCCCAGTGTTTGATTAACTGGATAGGAGTACAGTACGATTATTGTAAGTCCAGAACACATTTTAGCAAAGTGGTGGTGTAAATGTTATCGAATACGTGGCGGATAGAGTATTTCATCCCGGAATGAATGAAATCGCACAGAGGAAATGCGCACTCACCTCTGGGAGAAGGACTAGGACCGCGGTAGAGAAGAGTGATCCGACAGCAATGGCAACCATGAATGAGATGAAAATCGGGTAAAACCGGTATTTGTGCAGCGGGACGAAGACAACACCAAATGCAGCGGCCAGATTGGTCACCGTTGTCGCCAAAAGTCCATAAAGGATTGCTGGTAGAGGTGTGAAAGTAGGCCATGGTAGGAAAAGTCAACCAAACAGAAAAACTTGATATCACGAAAACATCTAACTAATAATGTGTAGAACGGCGCATGACCACAGTATTGGCAAAAAATTGACGCACCGGATGGTTAAAAAACTATGACAATTGAGTATCGGTTGACCTGCTGACACTCAAACATGTTCCATTAATGAGCAGCAACTCGGCAAGCCCATAGTGCGATACCACGGGGCCAGCTTTCGATTTACCAGATCGAACGTAACTGTCGTTTTAACCAATCAAGACTTTGAACTGGCACTCGAGCGAGACCGGTGGGAAAGCCGCAATCCTAGCTAGTATTAAGGAGAATCTTTCTAAACACGCAGTGCTTCATTTGACTATAATACACAGTGATTGGCGAACAGCGAGAAACGCCAAGTCTGTGGAGTGCTGATGGAGATGCTCGCTATAAAGTCGGCACGTATACATTCCCTAAATTAGCTGAACTAAGAAAGGTACATCCTGTAGCTGCTCCACTAGTTATTTTGCGTATCATCAAGGCCAGTGTGGATTTCCAGAGGCACAATCATCTAAGACGACGCCAGTCTGTCGAAGAAAAGTGGGATTAATAACGCGGTGTATAACGCCATAAGGCCAGTGTTACCGTATAGATCTGATACGTGGCCAGTTCGCAGTGAAGACACTAAAACGCTTGACCGTGTTTGTCCACCGGTGCTTGCGGAGTATTGCTCACGTCTGGTGGGAACACCGGGTGAGCAATACTAAGGTACAGAAGTTGGGTTTTGGCAAGAAGCCTTCTGGTTCGTCACTCGAGTGTTTGCTGAATATTAACCGCTTACGTTGGCTAGATCATGCCTTCCGTATACCTGTTGACCGGCCTCATCGACGTGAATTATCTGCCGTGGCTGCACCAAGTTGGGCGAACCCGCGAAGTGGCCGATCGATGAGGTGACATAAAGACATGGAGAAATTGACGGAGAGATTTGCTCAGGCAGGTGCGTGCCGTATTCATGGACGGAGGCTCCAGAGACCTTACCAGTGGCGTTTCGACAATCGAGTTTTCGCACCTAGTTGTTAATCACTATTCCATCCTGTTTAATTTTGCGCTTTTCTGTCCTGATACCAATTTCTTTGTGTTATACTTCTCATTTTCTTGGCGTCATTATTTATTGTAATTCCGACGACTTGCATCGTGGCAACTGGACCCACTACACGTCGAGGCCCGGATCACAGTTGTTTTACTAAATTGAAACGAGGCATAGCACTGATAACAAAAAAGGATTCGGCGAGCGTGGGACCTCAGTAGGCTAGGGAATCAAAGGAAACCTTCTCCTATGTGTGCAAGCAACTTCCAGATTATCGGTCTAGATAAAGTAGTTAGGCCAAATAGGTGTGTGAGAACAGTTTTAAAAATGTGGCAGATAAATTTCGTCTGAGTCCATTTGAGTGCAAAAGTAACCCAAGTTAAAGCACGTAAAATGAAATCCAAAACTAACCCAGCATAAAGTCAACGGAATCAGCAAAAAACCCGCTCACAAAAATATAAACAAAGACGTAGAAGCCGAAGATTGATCGTTTGGTTCAGCTCAGTTGAACATCTATGATCCGGACACCGAAGTGCGGGGTGGCTCTACATGCCACGACTCGGACGGTCATGGTAAATATAAATAACAATGGTAGGAAAATGAGGTGGGATGCAAACGGGATGTAAAGAAAAGGAGTAACTAAGAAAAAGTGTGTGAAGCTAATCGGGACGAAATATTAACAGCTAGATGCAAGAAAACGAATGAGGCAGTGCCATTGATTGCGTAACTGTGCCATATCCGGAAAACTTTGCAACCACTGACGTAGACAATCATGAAGTAAGCAACCAAAAAACGGCACGAACCTGCCCGATCAAATCTTCCGGTTAGTATACTTATGGATTCATGTCAGGTCATTGACTGACAAATTTCAGTTAAATGAGTCCCCGGAATCGGTCGCCTGTAAGTAGCATTGCTCCAATAATTGACAAAGAGGAAGTTTGCGGTCAAAGTAATCGCGACCAGAGCGAGTCTCAACCTGACTTTCAATGGTTCGGTGCTACGGAGATCACTGGATCTTCAAAGAAGAGTACACGAGATAAGTTTGAAGGGATTGGAAATAAGGTCAATGCCTCGAGGAAATTCGCACTAAATAATTTGACGACAGATGACAGCTGCCAGTCTGGAGGTATACTGCAGTGTCCGAAATGGTGCTGGAAAAGCGGAACTAGCAGTCACTAATGAATCCCATTCACGTTTCTCCAAAGAGATCGTCAGTTCCAAGAACCTTGCTTTGCTTCAACCAAGCGGGATCAGGTATAACCTTTTCCAAAGTGAGAGACCTGACCAACATACTGGGCGTGCTCATGTGATTCACCAGGCGGCAGTGTCGCAGTATGGTCGCTGAACTAATCTTCAAAACGTTCCTACTGACGCGGCTCAGTAAGGAAGTAGTCCACTTTCGCGGATGTCTCACAACCGCTAATGGCTTGTTTGAACAGGTGCTCCGGATGAGTTTTGATAGAAATTGTTTGTTACCAATAGCACTAGCTTTTTCCATCTTACGAGACCATTCTCCTAACATGTATGTCTCAGCGATCCATCGAGCTGTGCTGGGTGGTGCTTCTTGAATCTTCAGAGTTTCCCACATTAGGTTCGTCAGCCGCCAGAGGCCAGAAAAATTTAGTCTCGTGGTCCTCCAGGTTGGGGGTTGGACTGAGATTAGCTCCTTATTCCGTAAAATGGACTCTTCGTAGCCCACTGCCAAACCTGCTGCCATGCGGACAGGTATATGAATAAAAGGGTTTGACTGTCTAACACTGGGCAACCTGACAGTATCCTGTTGTATTTCCCGTTAATTGTACGGGTAACCTACTGCCACGACGCAAGCTGACCAGCCAACTTCCAGATTAGAAGACAAACGCCTCAGGTGAAAACTGCAATTGAGCACCCGGCAAAATGTGTAAACAGACTAAATATTGAGGCTCTGGCAGTCGCAGAGGATAATCAACGGCGCCCTATCGGCAGCATACAGCATGGTGGATGGGGGTCCAGATGATACTGCTCAAGCCTTCGCCCCTCTATCATCGCTAAGACCGGCATGCCTCGACACGCGCACTTTGCTACAGATTGATCAACAAGCAGCACTTGCCCGAACACAAGAGACCCTATCGATCGATAGTTGCGGTTTATCGGAAACCCGCCTGCAAGATTCGAGCTCCGTGCTTACCCTGAGATCCCCCACATGCGACACTTCTGGAAGATTCGAATTGCGCCTGTCTGGAGATGACGCAGCTTCAAATGCCGGTTAAAATGGCGTCGGCATTGTTTTGAGTCCCCGAGCTGAAGCTGCCTTGATCGACTCCATCCAAGTCAACAGCCAGGTGTGCGCCGTTAGATTAGCTGGTCCGTTCCAGGCTTCGAAGTCGCGCGTAGACAAACAGTGCCTGTTTGTCATTGCGGCTTAGGCCTCCACAAACTGTAGCACTGATTCGGTGAAAGATGATTTCTATCAACAACTTCACGATCTCCTTCGTTACAGAAGAAGCACGGATACTGTGGTGTTGGCTGGCGATCTAAACGCCCGAGTCGGAAAATTGTCCTCTGACGAGCTTCATCTGCGCGGCCAGCATGGTGTAGGCTCCCGTAATGATAACGGTGAGCGATTGCTACACCTGTGTGAAGATGCTCGTCTCTTTCTCGCGAGCACTAATTTTCGACACAGCACCCGCAGAACAGCGACTTGGCGCCCACCAGCCTCGCACCAGCCATGGACGCAAATCGATCATATCGCAATCAGTTACCACTAAAAAGGCTGTGTCCAAAACTGTCGCTCGATTCGGAGCACGAGCGTGGACTTCGATCACGCTCTTGTGTGTGCCGACCTGCGGTTGCCTTTCGGCGGACGTCCGCAACGTCGCTGCGAGCGCCTAGACACCACCCAACTGGCGAAGCCTGGTGCTATGAATGCGTATCAAAGTACGCTGGAATCCGGGCTGAGTAAGAGCGCCCAGAACAACGTCGAAGATCACAGGTTGCATATTAGCCGAATGTTACCATCAGCAGGCATGTTATCGTGTGGCAAATTAAAATGCCAGCCTGCACATTGGGTCTCTACGAAATCACTAGAAGTTATGGATGCTCGCCGACGTATTCCGCTGCGAAGCGAATACCATGTGACTCCCAAAATACCCAGGGAAAAACTACGCGTTAGCTAGATGATAGACTGCGAAGTCTGGAGGTCTGAACGAGCAGAGGAAATTGAAGCAGTCGCTGCCGTTGGTAATCATCGCAAGTAATTCCGTGTGATACGGGAAACAAGCAGCAGGAGACCTGGTGTTAGCGAGACCATACATCACGAGTGGACAGCTAATCCACAGCTTGTCAAAACGATTGGAGCGTTGGGCCGAAGACTTTACAAGGCAGTTTAACCAACTTGAGTTATCGCTTTCCTTTTCGGGCACTGAGTGCGCTCCGCCCTGGATCGTCCCCTTGGACCCACCTACACATGAAAAAGTCGAAAGTGAGATCAGATCGTTGAAATTCAATAAGGCTGCAAGGGCAGATAGAAATGTCACCAGCCCTCTCCTAATTCCAGTAACCTGCTTGCGTCTCCTTCTCCACAGACTGACTGGCACTCGTGAAAGCCAGATCCGTGAACAGCAAACCGGGTTTTGTCGAGGTCAGAACTGCATCGACCACATTTTCCATTTGCGTCAGTTGCTAGAGCACCAACATATTTATTGGCGACCGACCGTAGTCGTGCCTCTCAACATCAAAGAAACCTTCGATTCGGTGAATCGATGTGCCCTTTGGGAACGTCTACTCAAAAAAGGTGTGCCCTTAAAATCCGTAAACATTATCAGGGCGCTGTACGCGCATAGTTCGGACAGAGTGAGGGTTTATGGCAAACTGTCGTCGCCCTTCAGTATCTCTAGCGGTGTGAGACAGCATTGCCCGCTGTCACCTTCCCTCCAACCTCGCTGCTGTCGTAGTGGTGGAAACAGCGTTTGCTGGACACGACTTACAAGATGCTGAGCTGCTTCCTGGTGAGCGACTGCTTGACTTGGAGTATGCGGACGATATTGCCCTAGTGTGCGACAGCTCACAAACGTGTCAAACGGAAATGGCCAGATTACTACAGACTGTCAATTGTTTTGGGCTATGCTATTCTCCATCGAAATGCAAATTCTTTCTTCGTGATTGGCAGGGACCCACCCTTGCGCTGACCCTTGGTGGTGATCAGCTAGAAGTCATTCAGGAATTAAAGTACCTGGGCAGCAATATTAGCGTCCGTGGGATTGAAGATGAGGTAACGAACCGTATAGCAAAAGCTCGAGGTGTTTTTGCCAATCCGCCATCTGTGGCGCCGACGTGACATCACACTCGTCCTGAAGGGCTGAGTTTACAATGCAGCCGTCCGTTCTATCCTGTTATGCGGTTGTCAATCCTGGCCTATCAAGTCTACAGACATAGAGAGACTAGTCACGTTCAACCATCGCTGCCTTCGCAGCTTAGTTCATGTCTGTTGGGAGCACCGCGTGATCAATGAGCATGTTTGGCGTCGTTTATTTGGTGCAGGAAGAGGGAGTGAACCGCTCAGCACTAGGCTCCGATGGCTGGGCTACGTGTTGCGCATGTCAGCACACCGACTCCCGCGTCGTGCGTTGTTTACGCGCCTGGAGTGCGGGAGACTTGGTGGAGAGAAATGAAAACCCTTACATCGAAGTTGACGTCGGTTGCTGCATCCCGACTGCCGGGCTGGGGTCCTAAGAACGATGAACACGTTTGGTTGGACACACTTGATGACACGGCTGGAAGCCGGCTCCAGTGGCGTTTTTGTTGAGTTTTTTTTGTCCACAGATGGACACAGTATCTGAGGCGCGTTTTTCGCCGTCAACTAACGTGTATTGATGATGATGATGGGTGGACTAAATCGATCTACAATCCCGCACACTGCCTCCTCATCTGAAGCTGATTGCAGTGTGATCAATCTTTGACTACGCTTGCGCTGGTGAAGAGGGACACCCAGTGATGGTGTGTCTCCTCGAATGCTCGAAATTCATGTTCGAGAGAAGCGGTTGTCACCTCATAACATAGGAATTCTATTCCTGTTGTCACGGCGACCCACTTCAAGAGCACGATGGGCACAAAGACGACGTTCGCATGACAGCGGGCGACCGACACGTGCATGAAAATTTCCGGTAAGGAGAAAGACATCTGAGTATATGGTCATTCTTTTGAAGTTGTTCAGCTTTACTGATAAGCTGGCAGAATCCGCGTTAAATGTCGTTCTTAGCAGATGCACAAGTGCAGTCGGTTGGGGGCGTTGGTGGAAATAACCGACAAAGTGCGTCTTTCGTCACGATGTCTGTTGTTTCTGCATGTGCCTTGAAACGGGACTGCACACAGTCGGCTGTAAATCGGGAACCAGTCGAGCAGCGAGTCCTCAGCTTTGTCACCAAATGCGATGTCAACAACCATCAAGCCAGATACAGCTAATTCTCTGTCACCAGACAGAGCCAGGAAATATTTGGTTCCGAAAACAGAGGTTGTCAACTAAATCACGGTGCTGGATTCGTGTAATTGACTCAGCAATGCAAGAAAGATCAATAGCGAGGGATTATAGGGTGCGCGCTAGACCAACCTGTTGTCCGAGCCCCATGAGGATTGGAATGTTGAAGGCTGCCGTCCAGGTTGGAGATCGTGGTTGAAAAAGGGCAACTGGCCGGACTGTTTAGAAATCGGAGGTAGATTTATAGGCATTATTGACGTCGATAAGATTAGCGTGTGATGGAGGTGTGTAAACGGTGAAAACGGGTGCAGAAGAGAACGACGTAGTGGTGTTTGAGAGGTTCATGGTTCTCTCAGCGGATATAATACTACCCGATTGCCAAAGTCGAGGTAGGGAGCTATCTTAAAGGCAAAACCCCGAGCCTTTAAGGGAATAGCCTACTCGTAAGACAGCGGGGCGAAATCAAAAAATCGCGTCCAGTGAGAGCCCATGGTAGATTACTCAGTTCATAAGGCTTTCGTTTGGTAGGTTACCAAACAGCGGCTCAATCCTTCTTACAATATCAGCAGCAAACTTCAGAAATACAATGCTCCGTCTGTGAGGCAAGAAGTTTGGACTGTATTAAGTGGCGAGTCACATTCGCCACGTTGCAGTGTTAGTAAATACACAGGTGGTTTTTACAGAGAGAACGCTGGCCAAGCGAAAAATCAACTATTTCCCGAAACCTTCCTGCCAAACCATTGGCAGGAACCGCACAATCCCGAACCACCCGGCTGCCACAAGGTTGTTCGACAAGCCAGGGAGAGTAGAGGTTCAAAGTGGAATGAAATGAACTGAGTTAGTCCGTTTTGGTTGAACATGGATTTCTCGTCAGGGAAGAAGTGACGCTCCACGATCAGGTGTGAGTCAAAACGAAAAGGCAATTGCTTTTCATAGCAAGGTGGAGGAGAGCCAAAAATTCGGGAATTGAAAATGGGGGAGACCAAAGTAAATGGGGCGATACGGATGAAAAAATGTAGGAGGGGAAATGAAATAGCGGGTTCCGATAGCGCTATTTGTTGTTCTAAAGAACTAGCCTGGTTGTCACTGCCTAGTACTCGCTTACGCACATCCAACACCAGCAACGCTTCGCAGACAACGATGAGCAAGGAATTGAAGGCGCCGCATGTACTCAGCTCGGAGGAGCCAAGTCTCGCTTCCATAGAGTAGGACGGCGCTCACTGTGGTCTTGTAAACACAACCTTTTAGAGGGAGGGAAACCCCTTTCTGGCGCCACAGATGTCGCAGGTTTAAGAAGACAGCCTTAGCTTTAACAATGCTTGGATTGACTTCAGCCGTTATGTACCCATGCAGCTACCAAGGTGACCAACTATCCCGAGTTCATCGCCACGCAATATCACATCCCGGTATCTGTGAATCTCTGAAACTGGTCACCGAACGTTTCGTTTGACCAAGAGTGAACAGATTTTCGTATCTGGGCTCGCGCTTGCCTTCAATGCCAGCGCTCCAAAAGACACAGTCACAGTTGTAGACCTCTTGGCTCATTTTCTGATCTGGACTCTCGGTTCTCGCATGCACCTTTAGACGTAATAGGTCACTTGCCTCCTTCACGCGGATTTGTATACATTTTTACATGTGTCGAACGTTTCATCAGATGGTCAGAAGCCATCCCCGTAGTAGACTGCACAGCTGAGATTGTCATCCGGACCTTCTTGGATCGCTCTAAGGATGCCCATCCACCATCACAACTGACCGTGGAACGCCCTTCGAATCTGCACAAATTGATATGTTCTAAAAAATTTTGGCTGTCGCCGCATTCACACCACAGGGTATCACCCAACAACCAACGGTTTAGTCGAACGCTTCCATACACACCTTAACGCTTCGCTCCGCCCCTCCTCTGATCTTAGCTAGAGCGAAAACGTATCGCTCGTATTCTTTGGCACTCGCAGCAGCATTAATGTGCACCAGCAAAGCCGGGTTATAGCACAACGTTAAAGTTGACGGGGGAATTTGTTTCGCCTCCCGTATTGTGGGGTATGCCTCCGCCTAACTTTGCCTTCTCCCTAGCTCAACATATACATTCACTACGCCCGACTCCGCCCCGTGAGCAGACCAGGGACATGCGAATGCAGAGCGGACTCTCCACCTGCACTCACGGCTTCCTCCGCACCGACGCAGGTGCCCACTCCAGTCCTTTCAGCCTTGCAACGGACTCCGAAAAATGTCACCTTAGACCAGAATGGTCACCGCACAACGGTGTCTAACGACCACCTCAAAGTGCCTTACTTTGACGAACCACTTGCAACTCGTCCTGATGCTATTATACAAGCAATCGCACCTGCGGGGACTTAGCGAGTACTGGATACCTCGAAACCCTCTGTTCCCCCTGACCCTCCTACTACCCCGCCTTAACCTCAGGCAACCGACCGACGCGGTGGACAAGTTAAACGTCCGATCTGTTTATCAAATTTCGTAAAATTTTGCCATTTCCATCAACACGCCTTTTTCGTCTTTAGTGGTAATCGTGCATCTTGTTCACAAACGTTTTGCAAAATCAACAAAACAAAACATTTTGAAAACTTAAAATGCGTATTTGCTTTTATCATGCATAACATGTTTCCACTCCGACGTCAAGCCACTTCCCCCCACCTATGCCCACCACCTCTGAGTTCTACCATTCAAAAGCTCATCCACCGGAACTGACAAGGCAACCCTTGAGTGATTCGCCAACCGGCTCATGGCCTTTCCTGATCCAAGGCACAACCAGCCGCCCTCAACCACAGACCGCCAAGAACGGATTGGCCACCAAACGCTTGGCTACGCGTTACCGACGACGACGCCCGGATTTATTCGAGGGACGAGGACCGTGAACTGGAGTGAGGTGGAGGAAGTGATACCTCTTAAGTGCACGATCAGGTCTGGACTAGCCGGTACTTTTTGCAGTCCGACGAGCCAACTCCGACGGCCTACCGATGATACACTCCGGTCCACACGATCATCATAAATAATAAATAACAGAAGCCTTGACCTAGCGAACTCCGATACACACCCCATCTCGGAAGCCCGTGTTCAAGCCCATACTACTATTTGCACCCATCCTCACCTCTCGCTTTCATGAGTCCCGTGCTATAGCGTTCCTTGTCCTTGTTGATTCGCTTCCTACTATTGCAGTGGGTCCATTTGCCCCCAAGTTCTCTACTGTCCCGTATTTCACAAGTCTCTTACGTGTCATTATTACCGACTAGTATCCCAGGCGCCACCTAAAAGACTGCACTCGCTTCTCTATTTAACACGGTCTGAAACACTGAAGAGGTGCCTTCAAACTGGCGACTGTCAATTGTCGTGTCTATCTTCAAGGAGGCGCAGCGTACTTCGTGCGAAAATTATCGAGGCAGTAGTCGTGGTTCCGTTGCCTGTAAACTTCTTACGGGTATGATTATCTGATGACTTACGGGTCCCCGTCAGAACCGAAGCACCGAAAACCAGGCTGGATTCTGCTCTAGAAGTGGTTGTATCTGGCACATAGTTATCTTGTATTTGCATACTACCCCAATATTTTGACGTTGTTGTTTATGGTTACTCTGGCGATGTGAATCGTGGTAACTGTAGTTACCGCACTTTGTTGTTCGGATCATAGTTGTTCATCTGAAACTGAACTAACCGTCTATAGGTTGAGGCATGCCGGAGGAAAGGGAAAAAACGCATCAGCAGTACGCCGGTACCCAGTACCGAGGCTTCGCTGCCGCGCAACCTCTTCCGGGCTCACGTGGGATAAGAATACTGTGAGGGTCGCTCTGTCCTTACGCAGGCTCGAAGAGGATTGCGGTCCTAGGGGCCCACTGTTTGATCATCACGGTTCGTAGTGAACCCGTCATCGGAAGTAGATTTATGAAAACAGATACAAAATAAAAGATAACAAGGATCCGTTGTTAGGTTTGGGAGGACTGTTGGCAAATGAACGAATTGGTGTACGATCAAGGCACATGAACGTAAGAATCGAAAACAGTTGCAAATAAGCACAATGTAGAACAGTCCATGACTTTTGTCAGAGGGTGAGTTATTACCCGGTTGTCACAGCAGAAGTAGGGAAATCCCTTGAAAGTCAACAACCCCGAGCCTTTGGATAAATAGACTACGCGTGAAGCAGCGCAGTGAAGTCATGCAATCATGATTAATGGAAACCGGCGACTGAGTACTCAGTTCATGTGTCTTTCATTTGGTCAATTATCAAACAGGGGCCAAATCCTCTGCACAATTTCAGCATCAAACTGATGAAATATAGTGCTCCGCCGGAGTAAAGTAAGGGGCATTGACTGTATGAAGTTGCGAGTCAAGACAGCCACATCGCGGTGCTGCTAAACACATATATGTGGCTTTTTAGATGAACAAGGTTTGCCACGCGAAAACCAAGAACTTCCAGAAAACACTGCCGCCAAACCATATGTCTGAACGGGAAAAAATCAAACCATCCAGATGGCGCCGCAAAGTTGTCCGGACACGAAGAAACTTAGTAACCAACGCAGCCTGCCTGCGTGCTACAATCAAACGGGCTGCATGTACAAGTTCAGAAGTCAGAGGCAGTCTCGAACTGAATAGACGAGGACCGACTGTCCACTCTCGTAGCATATTGCTCGTTAACACCAAATCTAAAGTAACTTCTTGCTCATGTCAGACGGAATAATTTCCATTGGTTACCAAGGACAGCGGATGTTTGGATGTCCGGTGGACAATGAGGCCAACAGGCTTCGTGGTATCCATTCAGAATAGCACGTAGTTTAGTCCTGACATCATTGTCAATCTCGTTGTGTTCGCTCCCAGACGGATTGCCTCGGTAGGCACCCAAAAGTTCTAGTAACTGCGCAGACACTCAATGCCTAAGTCGATAACCGGACTTATCAAGCTAGTACGTGCATACTGTCATCAACGTCTGACGAGAATGCGACCAATGACCTTCATCATCATCCCCATCAATAGAAGAACATCAAACATTTGAACGGATGCTTCGCTGTCTTTCAACCATGGTGACCTATGGGAGGAAGAATAATAAGACGAAGAGAAAAGGGACTTAAGGGAAAACCTTCAAATGTGTTCAGTGGGCGTTTATGCGACATGAATGTCAGCGTTAGGCATTTGGAAGGTTCGGCTCCACCAGTTAGCAAGTGTCAGTGCGCACAAAGCGTCGGTTCGGGCGTCCGTCGTATCGCACTCGGATACCAGTACATACAAGTGCTCCAATCAAACTACAGCTTTAAACACAGTCACTCCATCGGTAACTGATCGCGATATGACTTGCTTAATAGTTGGTTGGCCCCGTGTGACCCTTTTGTGGATACAATATCGGAAGTTGGGACTCCCGAGAGATGGATGATCGTCTTCCCACGTATGTAGCAGTCGCTCGCTGTTATCATAACAGGAGCCTACACTGTGTTCGCCACTCAGGTGGAGCTTATAAATGGACAATTTTCCAATTTGACCCTGATGTTACCAAACAGCCCTACCTTATCGGCATTCGTCCGTGACGAGGTCATCTTTCAAGGACTAAACGCCACATCTAGAGGGGACGTATGCAGCAAGGATAAATGGGTAAGTATGTCATGCGCGACTCCGAAGCTTTGAACGACCCCATCAATTGAAGGGTGTCTATCCAGCTAGTGAATGGAGTTCACTAGATCAGAGCACCCTCAGTTCGTGGAGAGAAAGAAACCCATCCCGGATTGACCGGCATTCGTAGGTGCGTTATCTCCGGTTGAATGGAGTGAGAAACTGCCGCCAGCGTCACATGATGCGCGTGGTGCAGTGAGCACACAGCTCTTGTCTGGAAGACGTGTTCCGCATAAGTCACATATATCGATGGGTAGGGTAATTTACTGGTCTGCAATAAAGCGTGCACCTTCAGAAGTGCAAGTCTCAGCGAATATTGAGGATTCAAAATGGCAGATAAATCGCAGTTTTTCAGTTGCCTGGACAGAAATTTGTTAACAGACAGTAGCGACGCTCTGCGATTCCATGAACCGAAACTAGAAGACAGACGCGGATTAAAGCGAAATGAGGAAGGGCCAAGAATTGGGAAGTTGAAAACAGGGGGACAAAAGTGAAGTTGGAATGGGGCGATAAGGATGAAAAGGTGTAAGAAGAGAAAGAAAGAACGGTAAGGTTTGAGCATCCTCCTTTCCATTCACCCCGTTTGTTGCAGCAGATAGGGTGCCGATGGTTATGTTCTGTAACGGCCGAGACATCTAGAAACTGGCTGAAGGGAAGTTCAATGCAATGCGTGGGCAAGACACCGACAGGTTACCCAGGTATAGACAACAGGACAATTAGGGTACTCAACCAAAGCCTTTGGTTCAAAGCCTGACAACAAGACTACGGCAATTTGACAGTGAACTACAGAAAGTCCGTTTTAAGTAGTAAGGTGCAAACCCACACCTGGAGGACCAGGAGACAGAGTATATGTCTGGCCTTCAAACATCTGGTATTAGTGACTTTGAGGGTGAAAATAGTATCAACCAGAATAGCTCAATGGATCACTGAGGCACACAAACCATCGCACCACGTTAAAATCCAGTCAGGTCGCGACAGAGTATCGAAGTTACCAAGTGATACATCAATGCAAAACAGTCCAGCTACGATTTGTTCACTGGCGTGCCGTGCTTGGGCCATTGTCACAGTGATGTGAATGTAAGAAAGTGGACTTTAAATAGTAAATAAAATAACCGTCAGCAGTACGCCGTAACGGTGCTTCGCTACCGCGCGACCACCATCAGTCGCGTGGGCTGAGAATACCGCGAGCACGCCCGTCCCTACGAGGATTCGAACCGGGGACGTTATGATTGCAAGTAAGGCGTGCAGACCAGGGCCACCAGCCGATTTGTTCAGTGAGGTGCAGTGCTTGTAGTGATGCGAATGTAAGAAAATGGACTTGCAGCCGCGTCGTGCTTTGATCATTCTGAAAACCTGAACCCTGAACTGAACAAGACACTGTATACCGTCGTCAATTCAAGAAGTACGGAAAAACAGAGGAATGAAGTAGCTTCCATTTAGTGGAAACGCTGCGCGCTATTCGCCCCGTGTTTATCGAGGCACGTGGCACGTGTTTGTTGCTGCCTTCCGGCTGGAATACCTGCTGAAGGTGTGCAGGTGACACCGAGTTGTCCGTCGGTGAAAAAGCATGGCAGTGAGCGCAGTCACGAGGTTGTCTCGCCGACGTCACCTTAACTTTATCGGCTAGCCAGTCTGCGATCGTACGCTGTCCACTGGATGTTTGTGTATTGGAACTTAACTGTCAGTTTGTGTTTTTGTCCAAAAGTTAGCCTATCACCAGTCTAAGGTCTTATGTCCAATCGCTAGGACTGTCTGTTTTTGTCTGATATCGAATGACAGCGAAGCGCAAGTTTGAATACACAGTTGTCGCCTCTGTTGAAGATAATGTGAACAGGAGAAACATGAAATGATGAACAAGAAAAATCGCAGGATATGAAGTGATAGGATGGGAGCATATGATGGCGCTATCAGCAAAGCGGTACATTTCAAAACAAGTGGCTATATGTTATCGGTATAGTGACTCTCGCATCAAAGCATGGCAAGGTTAGATGATCTAACGTGTCGCTTGTCCACAACTCAGAGACAAGTGGAGCAACAAGAACCATGCGATATACCAAATACAGTCAGTGGAGAGAGTGGGTCAATGCTTGTCAACGTTGTTGATTTTCAAGTCTAAAAGGCATGCGCAGTGGAACACATCAAATTAAACGGTGCACTGCAATGAAACCGATCGCAATCACACCGATCCGAAAAGCAGTGTGTGTAACTGGAGCACGTGGTACCCGACGTTGACTTCTAGCATGCGCCCCGAACTCGGACATATTCGCAGGTTGACAATCGAGATGAGGTTACTCCTACCGTGGATCTTATGCGAAAAATCCAGGAGCCACAGTCGAGCGTTAAACTCAGGAAAGAAGTACGGACAACACATAGCAGTGGCAATACAGATTTAAATTCAAAGTTGGATTTGGAGTAAACCGCCGTGTGGTCTAAGTTATTACCGGACATATTAAAGGATGGAAGGTTACTGGTGTAGTGTAACGTAAGTGAAGGATTGCGTTGTGGTTTGGTAACCTGGAATGTAACGGCCTGTCGGAGGACACGATAATCAAGTTGAAAGACAATACGTCGTAGGCCTAAGCATCACTATGTCACGTGCATCAGACAAGGAAAAACTTTGAAAAGATTTAACACGTTGAGCTCCTGTGGTGCACAGCAAATGTATGGAATATGATTCCAAATGTCAATTAAATGTCTATGAACAACTGTAGCTGGCAAAAGTATTCTCGTGTGAACGCGCCCAACGTTCTGGAAGCTTAGCTAGCAGGAATAAACTGAGCCATCGCAGGAAATTTATGGGCTGCCAGAGCCTTCCCAGAATTAGCGTGTACCGTGATAATGATTGTTCCGCCAGTTAAACAGAGAGAGTAATTCACCCCCGAGTCGCAGTCAGCGTTGATTAACAATGCTCGCTGTGCCGGAGCACAATTCAACAGCTGTCGGATGGATTAGATGTGGTGAGAAATTCCCAGGAAGGATTGGGGCAATTCAAAGGACTAACGAAAGATGGTCACACAATCGCAATAAACAAGGATTCCCAAGTCAGAAGCCGAAACCAAAGGCGAGAATCGCGGGAAGGCATTCAAAGATACTACTCTAGAAGTAAGCGATAAGGACATGTGACAGCAGTCCATTGAAGCAGGATGAAGAATTCAAACAATTAGGCCGATTTCCATCTTGGTGGCCGATTGGTGCAGATTCAATATAAAACACCGGAGCAGAGCGGACACAACTACCGTGAATTAGATCGACGGACGAATTACTATTCGGTGCGGAATTCTGACCAAGCAGTTTGTGTCTGCTGATGGAATTTGATCATAAAGGAGTTGTTGGAGGTGGACATGTTTTCTCGACTAGTAACAAACTGGCTTGCCGAACAACCTCCTCGTGGTGCCAGCTGGGTGGTTCGGGTTTTTCCCGTTCCAGCGAATGGTTCCGCGGCAGTGTTCCAGGACGTGGTGGGTTTGCGCCTGGCGAGCGTTCTCCCTATAAAAAGCCACATATGTCCGTTTAACAACACTGCGACGTGGCGGATGTGACTCGCCACTAAATAAAGTCACTGCCCCTTGCCCCTCCCTGAGAGGCATTGTACTTTAAGGGTGAGTTGGGCCCCTGGTCCTTCACGGACCGAAAGGCGTATGAACCATCTACTTGGTCACCGGCTCCCAACGGGTTGCGACGCCCTCACATTGCCCTGCTGCCTTGTAGGTTAGATCTTTGATCAAAGGCTCGGGGTAGGGCCCCCTAAGACAACCCTCTACTTCGGCCTGGGCAACCGGGTAGTATCACGCCCGCTGACGAATCATGGACTACACCGCTCACTACTACTACTGCTATGCCGCTCTTCTGTCTTAACTCAACCGCTCAACGTCCACTCACAGACCACCCACCTCCCGTCCTTCATCTACATGTACTCTTGTGTCTTCTACGGTCACCGTCACAAACGACCCACGTCTCGCAGCTGATGGAAGTAACAGCCAAACTCCCGGTTCTCCATGTCCTGCGATCGCAACCGCCTCTCACTCCACCGAAGCTCCAGCTCTTCTCCGACCAGGTTCTCCATTCATCCTCGCAGCGTTTAATGTTCGAACTTTGATGCAGATCGGACGACAAGCATGTCTGGCCCGTACTCTTGAAACGCTATCGGTAGACATCTGTTGTCTTTCAGAGACCAGATTACAAGACTCTAGCGCCGTCATCAGAATGGCCTCTCCGGTAAACTCTGACGCCAAATACTACTTGCGGCTTTCCGGAGACCCAGAATCTGCCGCCACTGGTCAAGCTGGTGTTGGGGTTGTATTAAGTGCCAGGGCTGAATCAGCGCTGCTTGACTAAATCCCAGTCAACAGCCGACTATGTGCAGTCAGACTAAGTGGTTCATGTAACGTAAGCAGGCGTCGAGATGTTAAGCGTGCCTTATTTGTCGTCTCCGCCTACGCCCCTACAGACTGCAGCCCGGATGCAGTTAAAGATAGCTTTTACCAACAACTACATGAACTTCTGCGTTCCTCCAAAAAGTCTGATATAGTCATTCTTGCCGGGGACTTTAACGCACGGGTTGGTCGCCTTCTAGCAAGCGAGCACCACATTGGGGGTAGTTTTGGTATCAGTGGCAGTCGATCAGACAATGGAGACAGATTGCTTGCTCTTTGCTCTGATCATCGCTTGTTTCTTTCGAGCACTAGTTTTCGACACTTGAGGAGACACACTGCTACCTGGCGCCGGCACTCACAAACGCAAAAGTGCTCCCAGCTTGACCACATAGCAATCAGCTACAGATGGCGCGGAAGCGTAACGGACTGCCGATCGTACTGGTCAACTTTGCTAGACTCCGATCACGCATTGGTTCGTGCTAAGATTTGCATGCGTTTCGGAGGATCACCTAAGCGCGCCCACTACCGACCGGACGTCGCGAATCTACAAAACGCTGCGATGTTAACCAGGTACCAAGCCTCACTGTCAACCTTGCTTGGCTCAACTATTGACGGTGATCTCGATTCGCAGTGGGCGCATATCAAAGGTGCGTTAGTTTCCGCCAGTATCAACACTTGTGGAGTTACCCGTCACCCACTGAAACATTGGATTTCCGCCGACTCCTTGTCGCTGATGGACAGACGCCGCTTGCTCCCATCGGATTCCAGACACAGTGAGGAACGCCAATACCTTGGTCGAGAGTTGCGCAGGAGTCTGCAAATGGGCCGCGAAGCTTGGTGGTGTGAACGTGCTAGGGAGATGGAGCTTGCTAGTCTCTGTGGTAATACCAGGAAACTCTTCCATCTCATTCGAGTCACCGAAGGTGTTCGATCTGGTATAAGTGAAACAATATGCGAAGAGGATGGCACCTTAATCACCAATCTTCAACGACGGTTGGAGCGATGGGCCGAACATTTTGGCTCGCAGTTTTGTTGGGCCCCCAGCTCCATCTGCTACCTCTGGCGCTCGCACTGGGGCCGAGTGGTCTACCCCAACAGACCCTCTCTCTTCCCAGGAAATCGAGCAGGAGCTCCGGCATATGAAGCGTTATAAAGCCCCCGGTCCTGATGGTCTTCACCCTGCTCTATTTAAAGATGGTGGCGCATCGCTGGTCCGAGAACTCACCGTTTTGTTCTCGAAAATTTGGTCGAAAGAGAAGGTTCCATCATCTTGGGGTGAATCGATAGTCGTACCCATCTTCAAAGAGGGCCTGCGCACAATCTGCTCCAACTACAGAGGAATAAGCTTAGTCCCCGTCGTTTGCAAGCTGCTGGTGTCCATCATACTTCGCAGGCTATCCCCAACACGCGAATCGTTGCAACCAGAAGAACAAGCTGGGTTTCGCCCTGGTCGCGGCTGCTTCGATCAAATCTTCACACTTCGCCAGATCCTCGAGCTCCGCCATGTGTTTCAGAGGCCAACGATTGCTGTATTCTTGCATATCCGTGCAGCCTCCGATTCTGTCGATCGTACAGTATTGTGGCATTGCCTACTGAGGAACAACGCCCCCGAGAAGTTCGTCTCCATACTGCGCGCTCTATATAGTCTGACCTCAGGCAGGGTTAGGGCTTATGGCATGCTTTCGCCTACCTTTGTGGTCTCCAGTGGAGTTCGACAAGGATGCCATATCTCTCCGTTCTTATTCAACTTTGCCATTGAGGATGTCCTGAAGAAAGCTCTGAGCGATTCGTTGAACGCTGGCGTTGAGCTCCTCCCAGGTAGTCGAGTTGTTGATATGGATTATGCTGATGATATCGTCTTGCTGCGTAACGGTTCACACGTCATCCAACTTACATTAAACCGCTTGGCGATTGAAGCATCAAAGTACGGTATGTACTTTTCGCCATCCAAATGCAAGGCTCTCTTTCAAGACTGGCAGGTGCCTGCGCCTGCACTCACGCTTACTGGTGAGACACTTGAGGTTGTGGAGAGCTTTGTCTACTTGCGCAGTTGTACACTGCTGGTGAAGCTGTTGGAGACGCCATTTCGATGCGCATTTCAAGAGCACACCTCGCTTTTTTTAGGCTGAGGCATTTGCGGCGTCGTCACGACATTCTTCTCTCCATCAAAGGGCGGGTCTATTGTGCAACTGTTCGTGCTGTACTGTTGTACGGATACGAGACCTGGCCCATTCGTAAAGACGACTTGCGCAGGCTATCCGTCTTCGAGCACCGCTGTCTGCGGTCCATTGCCCGTGTGTGGTGGCAGCACCACGTAAGCAATTTGGAAGTTAGACAGCGTGTCTTGGGACGTGGAAGCCACTCGCTCGAGGAGCTCATCTCACTGCATCAACTGCGGTGGTTGGGACACGTATTGCGCATGCCTGTCCAGCGTTACCCCCGTCGTGCGTTGTTTGCACTTGCTGGACAGGGCTGGAAGAGACGGTCTGGTGGACAGCCTACAACATGGAGAAGCCGCATGAAAAAGTTGACGAAACAGTTGGCCTCGGCCGGTTGTTGTCGACTACCTGGTTGGGGTCCGAGAGATGAGGATACTTGCTGGTTGAAGACCTTGGAAGTTATGGCTCAAGATCGATGTCAATGGCGGACGTGTGCATCGGTTTGTTGCGGTGTCCCTTCTTCCTCCCCCTAAAAAAGAACAAACTGAAAAAAATTTCAAAAACTGTGAGTGGTAAAATTGATAAAAAAGCATTGGTTGTTGCTCTTTTCTTATCATTCATATTGTTTTCCTATTCAGCCATGATTCCGATGGCACAATATCTGTACCACAGATTGTACATAATATATATATATATAATATATATATATATATATATATATATATATATATATATAACAAACTGTTAGAACTATTGTGACAGACTGGCTCGCCGAACAACCACCCAGTGATGTCAGATTGGTAGATCGGTTTTATCCCATTCCAGCAAATGGTTCAGCCTCAGTGTTCCAGGACACAGTGGGTTTTCGCTTGACAGGCGTTCTCCCTAAAAGTGCCACATATATATCTAATAGCACTTCAAGTGCCGGATGTGACTCGCCACTAGATAAAGTTACTTCCACTTTGTTTCACCCCGGTGGAGCATTGTATTCCAACAGCTTGATGCTAAAATTGTGGGGGAGATTTGCCTTCTGTTTGGAAATCGACCAAATAAAATTGGTATGAACTGAGTAGTCAGTCGCCGGCCCCAAGTGGGTGCGGTTCCCTGAATGCGTCCCACTGCCTTGTGCGCAAGCTATTCAGCCAAAGCACTCCCTTTACCTATGCATAGGCAACTGGATAACATCGTGTCCTAAAACAAACATGGATTTACCTGTTTTGTGTTCCGTTTTATTTTCAGTCCATTGTACCTTTACCTTGATTTATATGGTCGTCTATGGCTGTACGTCTATTCGTACACTGATTATATATATATATATATATATATATATATATATATATATATATATATATATATATATATATATATATATAGCGTTTGCGGCACGTCAGTTGCAGGGGAAGCGTAGAGAACGACACCAGTCGTTGTATTCGCTTTTAGTTGAGTTCACCAAGGCATTCGATAGGATGAACCGCGAAGCATAACGGCTGATTTTGGGTAAGTCTGGTTGTTCGCGTAAGTTTGTAAGTTTAATTCAATGTTTGCGCAGTGGCATGCAGGGAGTGTGCAGCTGAGTGGACAGACCACGGATGACTACAGTTGTCTCTGGTATGAAGCAAGGCTGTGTTTTAGCTCTTCCCTGTTTAATATTTATCTCCCTGCAATGATGTCCTGTGCTTATGGTACTACTTGTGATTACGGCGTCGTGCGGAGCACCGTATTGGTGTTGGTTTGCTGAACATCTGTCGCATCGGGGCAAAAACCCTAGTGTGTGAAACAACCAGCCATATGCTGCTGTTTGCCGATGACTTTGCGTTGTTTACGTACAGAGCGGAAGTGTTGCAGCACATAACTTCGGCTCTCGCTTCGACATCGGCCAAATTCGGGCTCACCATCAACACATGCAATTCTTTGTCATTTCAAGCCTTCACCAGGAATGGAGTTCGTAGGCCCGGTCCCAAATCCAAGGTATCGATGACGCCTTGGAAACAGTACTGAAAGTTTGCTATCTTGGGAGTGTAATAGCAACCGACCAGCAGATGATGTGCGATTTGCGAATCCGCGTATCGAAAGCAGATTCTGCGTTTGGTAACCTGGAGAAACGTGTGTGGAACAACCACCAGCTTACCGTTGAAACGAAACTGATGGTATACGAGTCTGTGGTGCTATCTACTCTTCTATACGGCAGCGAAACATGGACGATGTATCAGAAGAAGGTCAGATTTCTGGAGCGATTTCATAAACAGCGTCTGCGACGGATTCTGCACGCCGGTAGTTGGGACAGTTGCAGATACGGAAGTGTTGCGCCACAGTGGCGTATATGCAGTGGAATTCATATTTCTGCTGTGGCATCTGAGATGGCTGAGACATATCAGCCGAATGAATTAGACGAGGAAACCCAAACAGATTTGGTTCGGCTAACTTAGTGCACGGAAGCAACAAGTGGGAAAACCGGAATTACGTTATCAGGACATGAACAAGGTGAGTTTATCACGAACTAACGTTGATTTCATGTGCTGGGAGTCAAAGGCAGTAGACCAGCAGGAATGGAGTGAGCTAGTCAAGGGAACGTTTGCCGAGGTGCAGAAGAAGGCACTATTGCACCCGAGGGAAACGCCGGGTACGGAAGGGACGTGCGCCGATGCATCCTAGGCCATCGACGTTGAGTGCATGGTGCTGGTACAACACGCGGTTGCGAGTGCCTGAGCCAAGCGGGTTTGATAAGCCACCAGCGTTGCTAGGTGAGGTAAGCATCCAAAAGAAGATGAGCCAACTGATTATCTAAGCATAATCAGCGCAGCGATTAGTAGGCGCGCTGCGTTTGCTTCCATTCGACTTACTAACATAGGCCAATAAGGCGGCTAAATACTGAAATTATAGTACGAGAAGATATAAGCCTATGTTGCTCCATCGTGGTTAGATCGGGCGCGTGCGCGGAATCACGTTGGTGATCGTGCGCAGTGGTCACATATTACAGTTGCACTACATCTCATCCGGGTGCGACACGCTCCCTATACCTATAATCCGCAAAGTCGGCATCGAAAAAGCTCTTAAATGCTGACAGCGATTTCGCCTCGACTACTGAGCCCGGCAGCTTGTTCCAACATTCCACATTCGACGCTCGAAGCATAGAGAGTGATCCATATTTCTCGTATCCGATACCACCAGTTTATATCGTTGCCGCGTGTGCTACCTAGTGTGCGAACGTGCAGCAGTGGCCTCAACATAGGGAAGTGGCCCAGCTGCAATATTCCATGCGTCATGACAAGACAGGGTACACAGTCATAGTCTCCTACATCGGCCTTGGTAGGACATACCGCGTCACACCGAAACCCTCCACTTCGGTGACGGTTCTAGTGATCGTATTGGCAGAGGCTGACTTCAAAATCAACCGAGGCCACAATTGAGATTGCGCGTCGCAATCTAAGGAACATGGTGGGTGCTCCAAAGCCGGAAAATCGAGTGGCAATCTCTTCAGATTAAGTGCAGAAACTGCGTCTAGGCGCCCAAAATAGGCGTATTTCGTTTCTGTACAGTCCGTTTGTGTTGTCGACGGACTTCAGATCACAGCGTGAGAGTACACCTAGATCTTATTCTGATCTTGTCGGATACAGTTGTTTGCCGGCTAAGGTGTACATACGCCCCTTATCATCCTTCCCCGAACTAATAAATGACTTGATCGGGTTGAGCGGCAGATCAACTTCTGCAGACCACCGGGATAGGCAGTCGAGATCATGCTGAAGGACGTCCCAGTTGCCGGGAGAATCAATAATCCCGCAAATCTTCAGGTCGTCTGAAAGCAATGCGCAGGGCGACCGGAGAAATTTAAGTGCATCGTTGATGTGAATCAGGAACAAAATGGACCCCAGTACTGTGCCTTGAGGTACGCCGCTAGTGGACGGGTACAATTTCCTTAGGTGGTCATCCACCTGAGCCCAGCATCTTCTCTCAATAAGGAAGTCACTGATCCACTGCGTCAGCAACACCACACATTCTCAGCTGGTGGAGGAGGAACTCATGGTTCATTTTATCGAAAGCTTTATTGAAACTGACGTAGATAACATCCACTGACTCCCCCGCTCCAACGCCCGCAAACATCAGTGCCGCGTCGACAGCAGATTGGTGATGCAGGAGCGGCCCCTAATGAAACCGCGCTGCGCGGGCGTTAGGTCTTTCAACTCCAACAGCTAGAGAAGACACTTTTTCACAATCTCCTTGAGCACTTCCGCCAAAACAGAGGTCAGACAAATCGGCCGGTAAATGTCCACCTTAGTCGCATCACCGTCCTTTAAAATCAGCTTCACTATCAAGCATTTTCAGTTGCTTAGAAAACGATCTGTTGAACAGATTAGCCACAGCAGGCAAGACGATGACCGATAGGGACTTTAGAATGAGCGAGTGGAGACCGTCGGGCCAGGCAGGCTTTGTGTCGTCAAGACTGGCGAGTAGACTGCGGACATATCCCACATCGCAATCCAGGCACTCGAGTTCCGTAGGAGCTTCAGATGTCGAGTTCGGCATATGCGTGTGCCCACGTGTAAATACGGAAGCGAAGTGCGTCGTCAAAGTGGACGCAGGTACAGTGATGGAAATCAGAGCCTGTCCAGCTGAGCCCTCTAACACTGCTAAGTCACCTGCGAACCTCAGGCTTCACGTGAGCCAAAATCGTCTTGAGGGTCGACTTCGCTAAGGCTGCGAGCTTCTCTTCGAAATGTTGACGCATTCGTGCTTTTGCGCTGTTGCATGGACTCCACTGTCACTTTTAGTCATCATAACCGTCCACAGAGCCAGACGTGAAGAATTTATCCCACAGTACGCGTCACCATCGAGCCTATTGGCCATACTCTTCATCGAACAGTGTGCTGGATTTTACCTCTGTTTCGGGACTTCTGTACTGCGCATGTTTTTTCAGTGTGAATTGTGCACCAATATATTTCTGTTGGTGTGTTTTTCAAATTTGATAGATGTTCTATGGCTAATTTCGGAGATCTCATTGATTGGCCCAACTGCCGTCTATGTCCGCCATCTTGGATTGGTTCTAACCTGTGATACACTCTCAAACCACTTGTGATTCGTGTTAGAAAGTTGTTGGACATAAGACATATGCATTTCAGTGCTTCGGCTGTAATGCTTTGTTCCATATTTCGTGCATTGGGTTGTCCGTGGACGTTCTCCAAAAATCGACAGTCGATATTGGTTTTCCCAGGTTATAAATGTCGTGGTTCGAGATACGCAGAGACCGCCACCCACTACAGGAAAACCACTCTTACAGGCGGAAGCACACTATTCATCTCCTGGAGTCAAATGTCCTAGTGAAAATACCGTATAGTACCGAATATAAGCCCGTTCATGGACAAGCCGATAGAACAACTTTGCAACATCAAATTTGTCCAGTCGTAAGTCCCTGTATTAGCTGACCCCTAAAAAATCAGCAGAAGATAAAGGAAATTGTTTCTCCATGATTTTGACGTCATCACTACCTGCTCTCACTTGAGTAGGTTCAAATGAAACCTGCTCAACTATTGGTCAGTGGTGACCGCAAGATTATAATCGCGATTAATGGGGCGTAGGTCCGTCAGAACACTTTCACCGCACTGGACAGTAAATTGAAGTGACGTCAAGTCACATGAGACAGGCAGGACAGCCGACACTATAGGGTAAGGTGAGAGGGTGCGTCAGACAGGCCACGTCGCACAGTCAAGGGTCTTATGCATATGAAACACAGTAGAGGAGTTGGTGAGAGCGAAGTTCACGGTAAGGGATGTAGGAGGACGTCGTATTTTTCAGGCACCAGATCGCCTGGTACAACATAATGTTTAAAGGCTTTTGATTAGTTACTGTCATCCCTCGCGAGCGTCAAATGTGCACTATACCGAGAATTTCCGATACAAAAGTAACATGTCCAATTATACGCAGTTCAAATCCCCGTGTGGAATACCGTCTGTCACTAGCGGGTGGTGCTTAGGGGAGATAAGGGCAGTGGTGGACAATGAATCCCTGGGTGGATTTTATGTGACTTTCTCAAATTCCGTATAGCCTATTATAAGTCGATTCCCTCTCCTAATACAGAAACGAAAATTGTCCAAAAATTATCGGCTTATATTCGGTAATATACTGTACCTCTGTCAACTCACCTTCACATGCAAATCCGCGATCTGCACCACTACCAGCGCCTTCGGCCACGACCGTCTGAGGTTCAATGTTCCCCACGGATTGAAGACAGACCCGAAACTTCCAAAATGCTGCTTCACTGATTGGTCTTTGAATTGCTCAGAGACTGTCTGCGAACCTCTGAACACCGATGATCTATGGATCATACAAAAGCGCAAGGGGCCAGGTGACCGAGTTCAGATGCGCTGGCTGGTAAACAACAACAACCCAACCGAGAAGCGCTAGTCCTGCTCGCACAGGTAAATCACCGATTTCCCTGAAGCGCCATAAGCTCATGGTCTTGCACGCACCGGAGTCAAAAGATGAAAACCCTCAGATATGTTATGAACATGATGTTGAGTTCCTCCAGGAACTCATTAATAGACTCTAGGAGTTGAGTGAAGACAGGGTGACGATTAAACTCGTAGTCCGACGTAGAAAGCAAATTAACCAATCATATCGACCTCTGTGAATCACATTGCAAATCACATGCCGCAGATCATACTGTCTCGTCTGTCAAGGCCGAAAGGCATAAAAGTTCACATCCGCCGAGACATAGGACCCAACGACAGGAAATGTTTGAAGACTGTGGTCCTTGAGCTCAAACGCCGTACAGAAGGTGAGACTGACTCATATTTTGTAAATTGTCGGGTGATCAAGGTGGGTGTACGAACCCGTGTCGATAGGTTCCTCAAGCTTCAGACACGTCCCGCGGTACCTCCCAGGATCTTCGCGTGGCATTCACCGACGTCCTCAGCCTAATGAACAAACGTGACGAACTGTGCCGCCTCACTGTCTCGGATCGACCAGACGTCTTAGAACTTGCAGATACTTTGTTGAGTTCCAACGTCATACACCAGGAAGTCGCCTTGTCAGGATACTCTTGTTTCCGATGTGATGGAAAATCAAAGGTTCATGGTGGTGTTCTATTGTACATCAAATCGTCATGATCTGGCAAACTGATCAGCATATATCGGAAGGAGGACAACCTATGCGAGTAACTGTGGTGCTCGATTCGCTTCCGAGGCGCAGTACTAATAGTGAGTGTTATCTACCGTAACTCATTAAACCGTATTTGCAATTGGCTACCACAGGTAAAGAAACACATGAGCCGCCCACGATTTCTACTAAGGAAGGAATTAAATGTACCTAGAATATCGTGGCTGTGCGTTCGGCTTCTTCCCAGTCATGGCGACGTTCAGGCTCAATCCGCTAAAATGACTACTGAAATCGGGGCAACGCAATATGTCGTCCAACCGACGCGCATAACTCCGCACTCGGTATCTTCTTTACGATCTGTGATCAGAATCTGAGAGGTCAGAGTTCTCGAACCTCTAGCGAACAGTGATCACTGCTCCATTGTGGCAAGCATAGAATTGTCGTTTCCGTATTACAACCATGGGAGGCCGACGTTCAACTATTGGAAGACGAACTTCAACGGGCTCGCCCAAACCGCAGGTCAGACTAATTGGACACTACCACAGAATGCACCGCTTGAGGCCTGTTGGTCATTAATGAAGGGAAAGCTTAACTCGTTGTGTACTCGGTTCGTTCCCTTTAAGTAATCAAAAGTCGGACCTGTCAAACCGCATTGGTTTGATAAGAAATATAAATAGTTAGCGCGAAAGCGTCGCAAACTTTGGGATGGATAAAGCATCTCGGGCTGTGATGAAG
The DNA here is from genome assembly GCA_944474145.2 of Dicrocoelium dendriticum. Taxonomy (NCBI): domain Eukaryota; kingdom Metazoa; phylum Platyhelminthes; class Trematoda; order Plagiorchiida; family Dicrocoeliidae; genus Dicrocoelium; species Dicrocoelium dendriticum. The sequence goes on along the minus strand of OX104068.1, from coordinate 78,899,650 downwards.
ATTGCACGGCGTACAAGAAACAGTGGAACTTATGCAACGCCGCGAGGATTAAGAAAGGCCTGCATTTCGAAGAGAAGCCAGCAGTCTCGACCACAACCGCCCCGCCAAAAGAATACTTGAAACGTCAACTGAAACCTGCGGCGACTTACCGGTCTTAGAGAGTTTGGACGGACAGTCGCTAATTTCAAGCGCGGAGCACGCGGACGCTTTGGCTTCGCATTTCCTCACCGCATTTTCCAATAAACCGGTGGCTGTTCTAGTAGCGGCACAGGTTGGGCCATTCTTACTTGACAACCTACAATGTGATGCAGACGTAGTATGTCAGCTATTCGTCAACCTCGATGGTATAAAGCGCCCCGGACTTGACGGACTTCATCCACTAATATTTAGTTCCCTATCGAATGTTGTCTCATCAGTCGTGAGAAGTCTATTGAAGAAATCTCTGAAGGATCCGTCCCCAGCGACTGAAAATGTGTAACAGTGAGACCACTTCCTAAGGGAGAGAACTACAGACCGAAATGGAAGTAGTTCGATGTTACTCATCCCAACCCTGACACCGAACTGTTTGACTTCGATATTGTCCAAAATTCTCGAGAAAGTTGTGAAAAAGTGTCTGCTATTGTTTTTCGAATCGATGGACGTATTGACGCCAGCGCCACACGGCTTCACGAAAGCGTGATCCCGTATGAACAGCTTAATGTATGCAAACCTCCAGCGGGTATGAACTCTCAACGAACGGAAGGATGTTGACGTGATGTACATCAACTTTATTAAGGCATTTGACAGAGTGAACCAGGACATACTCCTTCGTAAACTGAGGACCTACAGAATAGGTGGGACGTTACTTTAGTGGTTAAACGAGTTTGTTGAGGGACGGAAGTGGAGGGTACCGGTTAAGACTACCTGACAGACTGGTTCCCATAAACCAGTGGGGTGCATCAGGGAACTGTACTTGGGCCAGTGTTATTTCTTATTCATATCAACGATCTTCTGCAGCAGCTCCAGACACCATGTGTCCTATTCGCAGATGATTTGAAAAACTGGAGGATCACTGAGAACCAGGACGATTGCGCTCGCCTCAAGCATGACAGAGATCCACTGTCAACGTGGTTCACTGAGATGCAACTCCCACTTAAAGCGAGCAAGTCGGAGTTCATCAGTATCACCAGATGTGCAACCACTCGACCATACACCTGGGACGGCCAGCTGCTTCACCCTAACACATTTTTCAGAGACCTGGGAGTGCTCTCGTCACATGACAGATCACTAGAAAATACAGAGAAATTGTACCGTGCGGGACTTCGTATGCTCTGGGCATTACGAGGCAGTTTCTCCACATGGTCCGAAGAAACCGTACCTCGCCTATTCGCCGCGCTCATCAGACAAATCCTTGAATACGGCGTCCCAGCTAACTACCCAATAACCCAGTGGGACACGGAAAAGCTGGAGAAAATACAGCACAACGCAACTAGAATGATTCCCAGTCTACGAAAGATTCCGTATGAAAAATGATGTGAAAGTCTCGGATGCTAGACAACGTCTTACTGCTGAGTAGCAATTGACCTTATTATGACCCATGGAAGACTACATCTTAATCACTTCCCCATACTGCGGCCAATATTTCAGCTGCAGGAACCCTGTAACACCCGATGAAGCGGTTAGAAATTCAGAGTCACAAGCAGGGTCACATCAACCTTGAACAGAATGAAGAATCGTGAACTTGCGGAATGCATTATAAGAAAGACTAATACAGGCCGCATCTGAGAAGTGTTTCAAAACACGTATCGATGATATTTTCGGAAACATGTGCTTTTGTGAAACGATGCACATAAAATGCAAAAATAGATCCTATACACGGAAACAATAACACCAATGCGAACGCTTAACCGAACAAGGATAAACGATTAGCTGACTAAACACTGTCATTGACAATCCGCAATTAGGTTTTTTAATTTTTAAAATGGATAGAGTGGTAAATAACTTCTACTTTCTCTTGAATACAGTCAGTTTCAGAACCAATGTGGCTTCATTGGTCCAGCTTTCCTATATTTTGGAGGGTACGAAACGAGTGCACAATGACTGCACACCCACTTTTATAACAGACCATCAGGTTTCAACAGATGAATCCTGCGATAGCGACCAGTCCACTTCACTGGCGGTTCAACTGAAACCATCGAAGTCGGTCTCCCAGTAATTGTAGGACGGCTCCAGTAGACGCGAGTAGAGCAGCGGCAGCTCAAGGCTGGCTAAGACCATCGAGAGGTCACTAGCTGCCAGAGGCTCTAGGACCTGAATTTTATGTACATGTTGCTCCCAACTCCTTAGTAGTAGGTCCAGGCATGATGGAGCGGAATGCGATGTAACGCGCGGGGCTTGGCAGACATATTGTGCTGCCACCGTCTTAAGTATCATCACTGTAAATTGCGCCTCAATTTCAGTGCCAGGGGAGTTGAACATCAGGCCACAGTACTCGAGGGTAGTTAAAATCGTTTATAAGCAAGTAGGGAGGCCGCCTCATGTGGTACGTGTGTCGCATCGTCGTTGCAGTTGGTCAGTACGTGTGCCTGTGTTGAGTTTCTTGCATTTCAGGAGTTGCTTGCTGACTGATATCCCCAGTGTAGCTGCGCTTGACGTGAATGTTGACAAGGTGCCCACCTGTTTATTATTCGCCACTATAACTATACTAGCTCCAGGAGACAGCTGATCGTTGCTGGAGGGGACGGGATGCACAGCCCACGTGACGGTTCTAGGTTCAACGAGTGTTTCCATGCATCCAGTGTGGATCGGGCTACGGCCCAGCGACCAACTTGTATGCGTCTGATACGCATGATTTTCCAAGTAAGCATGAATGTTCTGCTTTGTCTATTGAAGGAGTGTGGGCCGACTCTATGGATGAAACCTAGCTCCCACCCGTTTGCCTTCCAGTCATATTCCTTCGGGTTTACGCTGGATACGGAGTGTATTGATGGAGCTGTGGGTGGTGCTGCGCAATCCACCCATGGTCCCGCTGTAGGCACAGGCGTTTTGTGGCTGTACTATGAAAGCCACAGTGACAGCTAAATTCGGAACCGGATGCCGTCAACGATACAGTAAAACAAACGTGTATGTTATGATAGGCTCGCAACTGCTGACCCGTGTCTCAAACAGTCTGGTGATCACATAGTTATTTAATGTTCTAATTTATAAAAGCATCGTTGGAAGGTAAGCTGAAACGTGGAGTAAAAGGAAGATGGGGTAAAGAAACAAGTGAGAATGGATTATACGGAATGGAAAGTTAATAGGCAGATACCAGAGGCTGAATGCCACACCGGTTGACTGCGACTGGGCCATGTCCGATAGGTCATCAAAACACGAAGTCAGCTGACTCCCAAGGGCTCAACCCGATGGGCCAAGTCACCCGAAAATTTCCTTCATAACATTACATGTCAGCTGTGAGAACAAAAGACAATGCAAATCTAGATAAGTGAACAAATGTACTGTTAATGACAATACCATGAGTAATCGTTACCGCAGAGCAAATTACGCAGAGATAGCAGATGAAACTGCAAAGACATACAGATAATCTTACCCTCCGTATGGCTTGGGGGTGTATTTGAGGTCCCATTAGACGAATTTGAGAGGAGAGCGAGAGTGGAGTCCTGAGAATCCATGGTCAAAAAAAGAAAACGAAAAAATGTAAACGAGGGAACTGGATGACAATTCAAGCCAATGAGTGTTGCATCTATGCTCGCGGACCAAATTCCACGGTTGTGGATTGTTCACCGCAAGCCTATGTACACATCAGGTGACCACACGCTGTGTGAAACTGCTCTCAAACACAACATGGGAGGTGCTGAGAATTATATGAAATAAGCGCGCTTCGCCGAACACTTGTGATTATGGTCTGAAACCATATTCCAATATAATCGGAGATGGCAACCTAAGAAGGTGGCATGGTTTCGAGACGTCCGTCATGACACGGGATTACATCCAGGAGGAAGAGCCCATTCGTCATGTCATATGCCCGTAAATCGAACTGCTTGTTTACACGCAAGTAAGTTAAGTGAAACGAGGAGGCGACTAGCAGACAAGGTGTGAGAACGAGTAGGCAGAGGTACAGTACTGAGAAGCTGCAATCACTAATCAAACTTATTTACTTCAGTACACCAGGGATAGACATTAGCAATTAAATAAACTACGTACCAAAGAAGACGGACTCAGCCGTTGAAGCTCGCGTCGCCAGCTGTTAAACACGATTCTTTCACCTCCTTCCCACAACAATCTATGTAAATCACAACGGTCATTCGCTCACCTCCCTCTCTCAAATGCTGGTATACGCTGTACAAGTCAACAATGCAGATCGTTTCAATGAGGTAGCGGACCTTCTCAGCTGTTAACTGACTTCTGTTGAGTACCAGCAACGTTTACCTCCCCACGAGTACCCTAATCGGGAATTATCTCACATACAAGTTGCATTTAAGACTTGTTTTGAACATGAGCTCATCCGGTAAGATAACTGGACTCCTTGCATGTATTATAACTGGCCTGCCCACCATTTCGTTATATACATTATCAAAACGAAAAGTACGTCCAATTGTACCACTCCGGTTATATTGTTCCGGCTGATACCGAGGACATGTAATCGGGATTAGACCAAAAGAAGTGAATATGAGGATGAGAAGTGAAATCTTCTCCACCTAACTAATTCACGGAATCCTAAACTCTATACGAGGATAATCTCATGTTAACAGAGTTGCTTCCCATTTTAGTGAAAGAGATACACCACGGAAAACTGTGAACAAAAAGTAATACCAACAACAAAGAATACCAAGGTAAAAAAGTAAGCCTTAGAAAAAGTGGAAATTAGTGCAAAAACGATACAGATACGGTAAAAGAGCCGTGCTGGAAAACATTTCAACGCTTGTGACGTAGAGTTAGAAGTCAACAATCAAGAAAACCGAAACCTAGAGGAGTAACACCGGTGCCTTTAGCTATGCAATCGAATGACCACTCTAGGGCGCACCGTCAATAAACAATACAAGTAGAAGCAGGCGTGTTAATGTATATTTGTCATCATTATGCAACAAGTCGGCCGGTGGCCGAGTGGTCTGCGTACCTGGTTTGCAACCATAAGGTCACCGGTTCGAATCCGCGTAGGGGTGGGCGTCCTCGCGGTATACTCAGTCCGCGCACGACTGGTGGTGGTCGCGCGGCAGCGGAGCGTCGTTACGGCGTGCAGCTGGCACATTAGTATTATTATGCAACAAGTTGGATGGGGCCGATAAAAAGCTCAACCATTGTGTCGCAGATCACAGATTATATGGTGACAATGAAAAAGTAAATAAAACTAAAAACGCAGTATGAATTTAGGCACTGTCTTCAATATGCACCTCTATATATATATATATATATATATATATATATATATATATATATATGACAGATATTATGCCATCGGAATCATGGCTAAATAGGAGAACAGTAGGAATAATAAGAAAATAGCAACAACAACGAAGGCTTTTTTGTCCAGTTTGCCACTCACAGTTTTTGAAATATTTTTTCAGTTTGTTTTTGTAGAGGGAGGGAGGGACACCGCAACACACCGATGCACATGTCCGCCAATGACATCGATCTTGAGCCAGGGTTTCCAAGATCTTCAACCAGCAAGTATCCTCATCTCTCGGACCCCAACCAGGTAGTCGACAACAACCGGCCGAGGCCAACTGTTTCTTTAGCTTTTCCATGCGGCTTCTCCAAGTTGTAGGCTGTCCACCAGACCGTCTCTTCCAGCCCTGTCAAACAACCGCAAATAACGCACGACGCAGGTGACGCTGGACAGGCATACGCAATACGTGTCCCAGCCACCACAGTTGATGCATTGAGACGAGCTCCTCGAGCGAGTGGCTTACTCGTCCAAAGACACACTGTCTAACTTCCACACTGGTTATGTGGTCCAGCCACCACGCACGGGCAATGGACCGCAGACAGAGGTGCTCGAAGACGGATAGCCTGCGCAAGTCATCTTTACGAATGGGCCAGGTCTCGTATCCGTACAACAGTACAGCACGAATAGTTGCACAATAGACCCGCCTTTTGATGGAGAGAAGAATGTCGTGGCGACCTCACAAGTACCTCAGCTTAGAAAAAGCGAGGTGTGCTCTTGAAATGCGCATCGAAATGGCGTCTCCAACAGCCCCACCAGCAGTGTACAACTGCGCAAGTAGACAAAGCTCTCCATAATCTCTAGTGTCTCACCGCCAAGTGAGTGCAGGCGCAGCCACCTGCCAGTCTTGAAAGAGAGCCTTGCATTTGGATGGCGAAAAGTACATACCAGACTTCGATGCTTCAGTCGACAAGCGGTATAGTGCAAGTTGGACGACGTGTGAACCGTTACTCAGCAAGACGATATCATCAGCATAATTCAAATCAACAACTCGACTACCTGGGAGGAGCTCAACGCCAGCGTTCAACAAATCGCCCAGAGCGTTCTTTAGGACATCCTCAATGGCAACGTTGAATAGGAAGGGAGAGATAAGGCATCCTTGCCGAACTTCACTGGAGACCACAAAGGAAGACGAAAGCTTGTCATAAGTCTTAACGCTGACCGAAGTCAGACCATATAGAGCGCGCAGTATGGAGACGAACTTCTCGGGGGCGTTGTTCATCAGTAGGCAGTGCCACCGTACCGTCCGATCGACAGAATCGGAGGCTGCACGGATATGCAAGAATACAGCAATCGTTGGCCTCCGATACACATGGCGGAGTTCGAGGATCTGGTGGAGTGTGAAGATTCGATCGATGCAGCCGCGACCACGGCGAAATCCAGATTGTTCTTCTCGCTGCAACGATTCGTGTGTTGGGGAGAGCCAGCGAAATATGATGGACATTAGCAGCTTGCAAACAATGGGGGAGGGAAATGGATGTCCTGTGGAACGTGAAGGGGTGTAGAAACTCACCTGCAAGCGCACTCAGATCTAAACTATGCTGCGTCAACAAGTGTCGCCAATCAAATGAGTCTCTCATCCTTAAAACCATAACCCTGGAGTCGGGAGACATCAACCGAAGCCAAATTGGTGGTGAGAGCCTTCGTTCATCTTGAACAAGCCGTCAGCTGGTCTCACCTCTTCTTCCATCCACAACACCCGGTGCGCAAAATATGCGCGTTGCGGAATGCGGTGTGCTGGCATGCGCAACATGTGGTCAAGCCATCGGAGCCTAGTGCGTGATACAATGATGCTAGGTGGCTTACTCGCTATTTCTGCAACAAATAAACAACGCCAAACACGCTCATTGATAACGCGGTGTTTCAACCAGAGATCAGCCAAACTGCGAAAGCAACGATATAGAACGTAACTAACTCTTCATGTATGTCGTCCTGATAGGTCATGCCACAACCGTACCGTAGGGTTGAAAAGAGGGCTGCACTGTTGATTAATTTTCAGAACGAGAGTGAAATCAAGCCGACTCCATAAACCTCGAATTTGAGCCAAGGTGCCCCGAGATTTTGCTATACATTTTGTTGCATCATTTTCTGTTCCATAGGTGCAGCTGTTGTATCACGTAACAGGCGCGGATAACATGGTCACGTGTTGTGCGCGTTACCATACTGACTTCAAGGATGCCCATCTTGCGCGGAGTGTGGATGGGAAAAGAGGAATGAAGACCGACGGATGGCTTGAGTAAGAGGAATGAAGGCCCTCACTTCGAATTTAGCCACGGTTGCAGCCTCACGGCTTCCTGGCTATTGTCCGAAAGACAATGAACACGTCTGATTGGAGATACTTGTTGACATAGTGAAGAGTAAAAGCTCAGCGGCGCTTGCGCTGTGAGTTTCTTTGTCCATTTGCAGCCTGCTTAAATGCTCCCTCCAACCACGATCTGAATGTCGATGCATTAGAATAATAAGCATAGTACTCTTCGCTAACCTGTACTTTGTACCGTTAATTAGTTCGTGCATTCTTTTTCGAATATATTACTGCATTGTATGCCGAATTATTTTACATCTCCAGCTAAAATGTAGGGTTAGGACGGTGCCGGCCTCCTTGGTTCATGCCGCAGAATATAACAAAGAACATTGATAGCTTGCCAAAAGCCTTCACCCAGCCAAAACTTGTGTGGAAAACGGTCTAATAATATTTACGTACTTCTCGGGCATATCATCTCTAAGCAGACAGTCCAAAGAGGCACACCGATCTACCGAATCGAAGGCCCTTTGATATCGATGGGGACGATTAGCGCCCGTCGCCAATAAACCCGACGGTGATATAATAACTGATGTCAAGAGAGATGAGGCCAATGCAGTCTCGATTTCAACGTAAGCTTGCTTGTGCTTCAGGAATCTCTCACTGGTACCAATCAGTCTATGAAGAACGGTAGAGGCAAGCAACTTGGAAGCTATGCAGACTTATTTGTGCCCCGTCCCAAATGAGAGCCATTCTTTGAAGTGGGTAATATAACCGCACAGCCCCAAATGGTTCAGAGTTTTCTATTACTAGTTTCATTAATAGGTCGTGTCAATCGTCCGCTAAACCTGGTCTCCCGGATTTGAAGAGGGCTAAGACAAGTCCAACTAACTTTGCAGTATTATCCAAGTTCATCCAGCGGATGTCGCTCCCGAGATGGATACAAAGGGACAGCCTAGGGAATAAAGTGATCACTGGCCGGGAGCGAATCTCGTGGTTTCGGCTGAGTAAATTATTTATCCAAGTGTTCAACCTAACGCTCCAAGCGTTTGACAAGTTGTGGATTGGTTGTCCATTCTCGTCACATACCACTTCGCTAACATCGGGTTCCCTGGGACTCATTGTCCGTACCATACGGCATTACATAACGCTGGGTAAAAGGTAAACAAATAGGATCCTCTGTGTTAGGATTTAAAACGAAGATCGTCATGCAAAAAGCGGAAGATGATTAACGGTCGATATGCCTGCGATGCTTGAACGTACTCAAGTGGCAAGTATACAGCAGCAAATGAAAAAATGTCATGCAGGAAAACTAGGTTACAATAGAGTTGAGTAAAGAAAACAAACTTTCTTAGACATTGGTGACAAGGAACAACAGCTGCATGATGACCCCTTGACCCTCCATAACGAAAAGCTCGAGGTGGTTGATCACTTAACTTAATTGGCAACTGCATCAGCAACGACAGATGCACAGCGACTGAAGTCAGTTCACGTATTGCAAAAACCAGAACTGCCCTCTTGAACCTGCGACATTTGTGGCGTCAAAAGGGGTTTCCCTCGGTTTTAATGACCGTGTTTACAAGGCCATAGTAAGGGCCGTCCTACTCTACAGAAGCGAGACTTGGCCCCTCCGATCTGAGTACATGCAGCGCCTCCAAATTTTTGATCATCGTTGTCTGCGAAACGTTTCTGGTGTTGGATGGCACCAGCGGGTCCACAACGATGATGTGTGTAAGCGAGAACTAAACAGTGACAACCACGCTAGTCCCACAGAACAAGACACCATTGAATAAGTTGCATTGGCTTGGGCACGTACTACGTAAGCCTGGTCACCGCTTATCGAGGAGTGCCACGTTTTGTTTACCAGATGTTGGGTGGTGCAAGGTCCGAAGTGACCAAAAATAAGTTGGCAGCGAGAAATGAAATCACTGACGACTGAACTCGGTGCCGTCGATTCATCTAGCTTTACAGGCTGGAGTCAGTGTGACCCGTCTTGTACTTGGCTTGAGACGTTACAGGACATAGCTCGCCGTCGAAACTATTGACGTGTCTTTAGTCGTCTCGTAGTCGGACTGCCCGTTTGAAGTGTGTCTGGTGCTGAGTAATCTGCGGGTCAATGGCTGATTATGACGCGGAGAAGTGAGAGCTGCAAGGAAGCTGTCTCGCCGATGCCGCTTTATCTTTGCACGATAGCTAATTGTTTGTGATGGTGTGTTGATGATAAGGTGTAAGCGCCTTGATCCTAAGTGTCTGTTTAGAGCATTAAGGTTTTACGGTAGGTCCGCTTCTCTCCCCCTTATTATTCTTCGTTCCGTCGGTCACCGTGGTTGCATGGCAGCGAAGCATCAGTTCAAGTAGCTGATGATCATGATGGTGGAACCAGAAGACTTCTTGCCGAAAACCAAGTGGCAGACCTCAGCATTGCTCAATTGATATTCCATCCAGACCAGAGCAATACTCCGCAAGCACCAGTGGTCAACCATAGCCAAGCGTTTAATGACTACGCCACGAACTGACCAGGTCTCGAATTCATACATATCGCAGCGTTACACACCCTACCTTTCAAGCACAGGCTGATATCCCACCGTCACCATAGATGGATGAGTCTCTGGAAAGTCACACAGACCTCCCCAGTGATGTGACCACCAGAGGTGTCACAGCTATCAAGGCAACTGAACCGACCCACCATTTCCAGTGGCTGTACGCTGAAAGCTAGAACCGGAAGTGTGCCGATCCAATCCCGTAGCATTACTTTGCACTTTGAAGGTGCAAAGCACATGCCGAAGCGTGCAGCGCTACGCAGCAGTCTTTCCAGTAGAATTTGCATAGCCACTGCGTTGGATTCAATAAGTTACGTCGCTTGCATATTCAAGGTTTTTCAGCTGGTCACCTGGTATAATTGCCACTTTGGTAGAGTCTGAGTACCGAGTACTTCATGATCCTTTCGATCACAAAGTTAAAGAGGAAGGGATATATAGGACAGCCCTAGGGAGCCCCATTGGTAGTAGTGAACTCAGGAAACAGTTCTCCGCAGACCTTCACGCCACCTCGGCAGTCACGGTAGAGAGACAGCATAATGGAAGGAACTTAGCCGCCCCATTCTTCATGGATAAGCAGTGCCACAAGTTGGCACGGTAAACAGAGTTGAAGGTAACTTATAAGTCAAAGAAAATCATCATACTCAATCGTCTGGGTGTGGCTCTGCTTTAACACTTGGTGAAGAGTAAATGTGGTCGAGGCGACCATGAGCAAGGCGAAAGACAGACTGGCTTTCAGTGATGTGGTCCTGACGGGGACCAGTAAGTTATCGGAGAAGTTTGGATGCAATGAAAACTAGGTTAATGCCTCGATGATTTTCGTACAAAGTGCGCTGACCCTTTTTGAAGATGGGTACGACAGTTCAAATTCGCCAGTCCAAAAGCACCTCTACAGCATTCCGAATCGTGTTAAATAGAGAAGCGAGTCCAGTCAACAGTCACCACCGTTTCATTAAAGATGAAGGAAGTTTGTCGGGTCCAGGAGCTTTGTTGAGTCTTATCACCTAAAACGTCAACCACCAGAACAGCCAAAGCAAATCATTAGTTACTCGGCAACCGGCTCAAAGTCGCTCCCTTACACAAGTGACAGCCAGTCGCCCTTGATTGGGAAAGACTACAACTGGATTGGTCCCAAATGCTTGGCTATGTGGTGCTGATGAGGACGCTGTGTTACAAGGACCATTATGGACGTGAGCTGGGCAGAGTGACATCTCACAAGCGCACCATCCAGCCTGCGGCGGAGGAAATGTTCTGCCGGACGTTTCCTGGACTAACCGGTTTTTTGCACTCCGAAGAAACCGCCCCGACAGCCCACAGATGATGCACTCCAGTTTGCACGCAAATCAAATGATCAATAAGAGAAACCTGAACCCAGAGAACACTGCAACACATCCAAATTTGGAACCCCGAGTTCAATCCCACGTTACTATTCGCACTCATCCTCACTTCACCTCTCCTACTCTGACAGCTCTATCAAGAGCTTCTATTTCTCAGTCTTATAGAGTGAGGCCATGGCAGGCCCTTGTTAGACTCTCAGAATTCCAGACAGGATTTTATTGCTGTTTGCACCCCTGACTGTCGCTTGTTCAACTGCATGAATCCGCTGTCACTTTTGCTCTGGTGAGTCCCGCACGGCACGTCCCGCGCTCTTGCTAATTCGCTCCCCATTATTCAATGTACGCTGGGTCCAGGTGTCTCCACCTTACCTAATGTTCAATATTTGGCACATGTCATCGCTACCGACTAGTACCAGAGACGCACGCAACAGATCATGCGTTCTGTAATAAAGGGTTGACGAGGTGCATTCTGTTTAAATAAATGGAATGACAACAAATTCAACAAAATGACCAAGATGAGCAAAATGTCAGATGACATACCTGGAAGTTCGATGGTGGGGTGGATTGACCATAAACAACATCACCCGAAAAGTGAAAAACGTATGAAAATATCAAAACAACTAGCACAAAGAAGTGGCACCGTTTCAGCGAAAAATGCGACGAGAATGTCATCGGATTACAATCTGAAATACAAGAGAACAAATAGGAGATCGATGCTCAGGAAGAAAACGTGATATCTAAAAAATAACGATAAGCGACTAACTTTGGTGTAAGGCAACAGATTTGTTTACTGGGAACCATGCAATCCAAAGTCAGATTGTAAGACTCCCACAAACGGCGCGAGTGGTATGTTAAGAACGTAACATAGGGTGTATATCCGGCAGTCCAAAAGAAAGCCATTGCCGTAAACTTGATTGTTATCTAATGCAAAGGATAATACAGGGTAGAAATCACAGTGGACCTCATGGAAAGCGACCGCGACGCACACACGCAGTGAATCAGATCGGCTTAAAAAAGACAAACAGAAAGAAGCGAAGAAATCTAGAAAATGGAAAAAGGCAGGAGAAGCTAAAACATAAGATCAATTAGCGGACAGCAAAATTACACTTCTCTTCGACTGCAAACGTTGCAGTTGTTGTGGACCGTTACGTAACAAGTGTCAGTCCCGAGGCAAAAACTCCAAGTTGTAGAACGATCAGGCACGCTTGCATTGTGAGCCTTTCTACATATGCCGTCTGTCAGGTGTCGAATGGTGATTCGAAGCTATGTATCCGACTACTTGAGAAAAGTGGCAATAGCACAAGCGCAGGCAGCACCAAACGAAGTCAACACGACGCAGGCGCGTTCGAAGAGCTATATCCAAAATTTGTTAGTCCACACAAACAGGCACAAAATGGTCGGTAACGTAAGTGCTGAAAAGAAGGATAAAAGGTGGTGTGTTCTCAACCGCTACAAAGTCCACATTCAGATGAAACTTACAAAAAGTGTGTGTGAAAAGTTCGGTGAATGTTCTCGGTGTTTGTGATTAGGGTCGAGAAATTTCTGCCTCAAAATCGAATAACTTGAGTATTTCTACCCGATGGTCAAACTGTCGACGCGGTTTATGAGGGAATTTCGAAAGGGCTCCTGTACCGGATTGGACAGTGGTATTTGCTCTACGACAGCGCCCGTCCGCACATTGCGATCCGCGTGATCAACTTTCTCGTTCAACGCAAGGTGACTGTTCTTCAACATCCTCTTTACTCTTCAGATTTGGCATCAGCAGACTTCCTTTCGTTAACCCACCTTAGATTAGCCATGAAAGACTTATGTTTCACAGACGTTGCGGATATCCAACAACGCGTGACCACAGTGCATCTAGCGATTCCACAATAAGCGCTTGCTGCCAGTTTCCAACAGCCTTCCAACCGATGTCTGAAGTTTGTTGTAGCTAATGGTGATTACTTTGAAAGCCACTAAAGACGTTTTGTTTGTAACTATGGTTGCCTTTATTTTGCGGGACCACTCACTGAATCTTTCAGACGCAAGTGTGCAAACGATTTAGTAAGGCGCTGTTATATGAATTGGCGAACAACAAACACACCGAGTGAGAATGAGTACAATCCGAATGAATAGGCTTTATTCAGCGAGAAAACGGACCAAGTAGGCTGAAAAAAGTGTGGAAAGGTTGTGATAAATAACGACAGAAAAGTGATTTTGAGTTAAACTTCATGTACGCAATTTATGTCATTCTCCCTGACATGATGTTTGTGGACAATGGTGGGGCGGGACATTTCTATAACTCGCGGTTACGCAAACAGTAAGCACGCGTTCGCTGTTACTGTTCGTAAAGATGAGAAGGGTTAGGTGGACAAAGGTGGACAATTTGGGGTACGTGAGTGCCCGTTTCCGTATGAGTAGTTGTTTCATTGGGGGGATCTGTGGGAGAAGTAGAAGAGTTAGTGGATTTACGGTGCCAAGTTGTGCAGCGACACAGTGCCTTCCTTTCCGTCGGGAAAGCGAACGTGAGCGTACCGGGGATTGCAGTCCAATAGCTCGACCTCATCAACTAGTGGCTCATATTTTGAAGATCACACTACGGCACAGGAAGACGGGCCCTGGATTACTCAACCAACTCGGCAGTGAGGCTCTAGATATCGACTAACGGTTGTTAGAGAAAAGTCTTTCATGAGGAATAGCGTTTGTGGCGGTGCAAAGATGGGAACGGATTGAGTGTAAAGAGTCTAACAGAACGCATTCCCATTGGGTCAATGCGAGGCCCATAGATCGAAGTGTAAGGGTGATCGATTTCCAGATGACGCCATTAATCCGCTCCACTTGTCTGTTGTACGGCGTCGTTCGACTGTCTGCAATGCCGTTTTGGATGAGCAAATGTCGCACTTCTTAGGACATGAATGATGAACTGCCATCACAGTGAACGTAAAGCGGCATACCGAAGACAGAGAAAAGTTGGGTTAGACAATTAACAATTGTAGAGGCTGTCATGTCGCTGCAGGCAAAGGCAAATAGGAATCTCGAAAATTCATCAACATCGGTAAAAAGATACTACTTGTTAGTCGATGACGGTAAAGGACCCTTAAAATCTACGTTCAACCTTCTAAAGGGTACGTTGCTTTAATGAGTGTTCCAGATGGCTTGTAAAAGCGGGGCATAAGTTCGGCACATACGCTGCAGCGATATGTCAATTATTGCACTTTCTCAACAAAGAAGGGTAGGTTCCGTGAACGAATCAAATGAAACAAATCCAGTGACCCAATGATGACACAAGGTATCTGTTATAATTGCGCAGATGGCCTTAGTCGTCACCGCTGTTATAATTGAGTCGCCACTGTTATGATTGAGGGAACGCCGCCTCTTGAGGTAATTGCGTGACAAGATTGTCGCTCGCACGGTTGGAGCACGCCTACGATGACGCTAGCTTAGCCGGTGAGACGGAAAATTGAACGAGCGTGGGAACGATCTTAGCCGCACTTGTTCGTATAGACGCTGAGGCCTCGAAAACGGACGCACACGAGAGGGGGTACGATAGACGCGCGCTAATGACTTAGACGCGAAGGCTGGCCAGCTAACGATTCACACGCAATCACGCGACCCGACCGACTCCCAACTGAGGCGAAGAGAAAGAAAAGACAAGTGGTCCTCTGTAGGCTCTTTTACGACCGACAAAGGGCAATCACAGCCAGTGCTATGGGTTATTAAGTTAGGGAAAAAAGTCACCACGCAGAGGTGGTAGTTTGCAAATGACCATTGTCAAAAGGTTCGCAGTTGGGACGCGCCTCGGAGTGGCTGAACACTGCTGCGTTGTGGGGAGAAATTGGACTCCGCTTCCCACAGCCATTATGCCGGAGTTACTGGCGCGTTTTTTGCGGGGATTTTTGACGGGCCCGCAACACCTCCCTTTGAAGAGAGAGCGTACCGCTTCTGGCGAGGATTGACCTGGAGGGATTTCGGTGACCTCCGGATTCTTTCTGTTCGTCGGCAAGGTGGGTTCTCGAGATGCGGCGGCGACTGAGCGGCTTCGACCGTGGTCTGTCGTTGTGTGGCCAATCCGAAAGTATCCAACAGGATGTGCAGCGGCAGGCGCACGGGATAGCTGGCTGGCATGGAGGTTTCTTCGTGGCGCGGACGAAGTTGATTGCGATGGCGAACCCAGGTGTCATCACCTACGGAGACATCATGCAGCATGTCACCTCGCCTGGCCGTCACTGTTGCTTTGATCCAGCGAGGATGACCGGCTCGATAATCGCGAGCGTAGACCGGGGCTCCAACGACGAATTCTTTATGCTTGTTGCTGGCACCAGAGTGACTAGGTGGCTTCTCAGTCGGAATGAGCGCATCGTTTGTGGTGCGTAGCTTGCGGCCCATCAATGCTTCAGCTGGTGACTGGCATCCTGGCGTAGCTGGATTCGGTGTGGACCGGTACGAGAGCAGGAAGGCTTGAAGACACTCATCCACGGTCCCCTCCCCGCGAGATTTCAAAAGCGCCCTCTTGAATGTGTCGACAAATCGCTCCGCTTGACCATTGGATTGGGGATGGTAAGGCGGTGAGCGGAGGTGTTCGATGCAGTGTCGGCGGCAAAAGTCTTCGAAGATGGAAGACGTAAACTGGGTACCATTGTCGGACACCAAGACCTCGGGAAGGCCATGTTGACTGAAGATTCGTTGGAGACAAACCAGAGAAGCGGATGCGGTTGGTGGATTGACGGCGACCACTTCTGGCCATTTGGAATAGGCGTCGACCACGACCAGATAAGAAATGCCATCGATGGGACCAGCGTAATCGATGTGCACTCGAGACCACGGTTTTGCTGGCGGGTGCCAAGGAACTGGTGATTGGTGTGGTTGCATTTTTGAGGCATGTTGAGAATGCTGGAACACGGGGGCGGATTGACTGGCTTTGTCGTCGGTTCGATCGTTTGGTACCGTCGGAGAATGTACCACTTTGCAGATGGTCCGAAGAGGAAGATCGGCCAAGCCAAGGGTTTCGAGCCAGTCGAGACCAAGCACGTTGAGCTTCGCCCTTGTGATGTAACAGGCCGCGTTGAACGTGACGCCCCGGAAGGTGACGGAGCAGTGCAGCTGCCCAGTTAGCTGCACGCGACCACCACAGACGCTGGTGGCAGATTGGGAGGTCGGTTTGAAAGGTGGCTTGCCAAGGGATCGCCAGAGATACTCGGAGATGATCGTGATGTCCGACGCAGTGTCCAACTACAATCGGACCGACTAACCGTTGATCAGGACGTCGACGAACTTTCTCCGATCCGCAGCGTTGATTTGGAACGTGGCCAGGAGGCTCAGGGAGCTGCCAACCGGACCAGGTTTGGGTGTGCGTCTGGGTCGGGACCTCTGCTTTGGATCGCGGGTGGAAGCCAGCCCAGTTTTGGCCCCCTTTGGAGATGGAGGATGGCAGTAACCATACCGGTGCCCCACCCTGCCACAACGTTGGCAACGATGCTGGCGGAACTTGCAGTCGCGGTGGAAATGCCAGGCACCACAGAATCGGCACGCGTAGGGTGGGGACTTCGCTCGATCGGATTGGGTGGGGCGCGCGGACGATTGCGCCCTCGGTGCTGTGACTGCCTGGACCATACCAGGTGCGGCGGCGTTCTGGATCATGGCAGAATCGTGCTTCAGGTTGAGCAGCGTTTGACACTCCTCGGCCAGGTTCTGGAGTGTGACTGACCCATCCTGTTGTAGCTTGGACAGGAGGCGTGTCCGGATATCGGCATCGTGTGGAGATTGGAGGCCAGGGACGAAGATCAGGCATTTGAATTGGTCCTCGGTGAGCGAGCCAAATTGAAAACGTTGGCATTCACGGTTGTCCACGCCCGCGTACGTGATGAAGTCGTCGGCATCACGTTTGACCAGCTGCAGACACTGATAACGAGCATTGAACAGGGAGGACTGCTCGCCAAAAATCTGTGACAACGTTCGGACCGTGTCGTCAAAGGTAACGTCCCGTGGGTTCCTCGGCAAGATGAAATTGGTGTAACGCTGGTGTTCGAGGGTACCAAGTTTGCGCAGAAGCAGGCGGACGTTCCACGCGTCGTCCTGGCAAGCCAAGTCAACGGTGAACAGGTCCTCGTACCGCTTGTACCAGGATTCGAACGTTACCCCGGCCTTGGCGTCGTACAGGAATTCGCTGATGCCGCTAACCACATGGTCCAATGACTGAGAATTGGCGCTCGGACTTGCATGAAGGGAAGAACTGGAAAGTTTTTCGGTTAGCGCGGACATCAATTTAAGCTGTTGCTGCAGCATCAATTTTAAATCGGCATATTCGTCAATTATGTTTCGTCAACTCTGTCGCCACTGTTATAGTTGCGTCGCCACGGTTATAATTGCGCAGATGGCCTTAGTCGTCACCGCTGTTATAATTGAGTCGCCACTGTTATGATTGAGGGAACGCCGCCTCTTGAGATAATTGCGTGACAAGATTGTCGCTCGCACGGTTGGAGCACGCCTACGATGACGCTAGCTTAGCCGGTGAGACGGAAAATTGAACGAGCGTGGGAACGATCTTAGCCGCACTTGTTCGTATAGACGCTGAGGCCTCGAAAACGGACGCACACAAGAGGGGGTACGATAGACGCGCGCTAATGACTTAGACGCGAAGGCTGGCCAGCTAACGATTCACACGCAATCACGCGACCCGACCGACTCCCAACTGAGGCGAAGAGAAAGAAAAGACAAGTGGTCCTCTGTAGGCTCTTTTACGACCGACAAAGGGCAAACACAGCCAGTGCTATGGGTTATTAAGTTAGGGAAAAAGTCACCGCGCAGAGGTGGTAGTTTGCAAATGACCATTGTCAAAAGGTTCGCAGTTGGGACACTCCTCGGAGTGGCTGAACACTGCTGCGTTGTGGGGAGAAATTGGACTCCGCTTCCCACAGCCATTATGCCGGAGTTACTGGCGCGTTTTTTGCGGGGATTTTTGACGGGCCCGCAACAGTATCATGCAGTTCTTGGAGTGTCAGGGTATGTGACTGTGACGAGCAACAAGTACGCGATAAGGCGTCGGTGGCCACACTAGCTTTCCCGGTCATGTAGACCAAATCATAATTGTAGCAGGAGAGATCAATACGCCAACGCTGAATTTGGTCATTTTTGATCTTATCTTTTTGGTTGAGGTTGAAGATGAACGACGGACCGCTGATCTGTAATAATCGTAAAGCGATTACCGATGAGATAATGGCGCCATTTTCGGACTGACTCCACGATGGCATGTGTCTCCTTATCGACAGCAGAATGGTGTCGTTCGCTGGGTGAGAGCGTTCGCGAGAAAAAGGTGACTGGTCGTCCGTTCTGCGTTAGCATGGCCGCAATGGCAATGTCAGAGGCGTTCGTCACAACAACTAAGAGTATTGATACGTCAACAGAAACGACGACAGATTCTATCACATTCTTGAGGGTTTCGAAGGAATCTAGAACCGAACATGGGAGAGGGAAAGATCGGGTACCGATCAGTGGACAGATTTTGTCAGAGAAGTGGGAGATCCACGAGGAGTAATAGGTAAAATGTCCCATAACATGTTGCTGAGATTTGACGTCAGTGGAGGCATCTCAATGGTTGAAGCCGATCTGGGTCCGGCCGTACAACCTTATGGGAAACTTCGTAACCCAGCAGTCGTATCTTATTCGAGCGAATAATGCTTTTGTTTTCGTTGAAGGTTAGGTCGTACTTTTAGGCGATTTCGTAAAATTTCGCCAAATTACAATTGTTTTCATCCTCAGTAGTTCCGCACACTGTTGTGTTATCCATGTAAGCGGAAATCGCTTTCGGGTTTTCGTCAGTTATTATTTTATCTACAATGCTTTGGAAACAGGCTACGCTGTTGGTTACACCGAAAGGTATACGGCAGAACTGGAGCAGATTTCTACATACCTCAAATGCTGTGAATTTCCTTTCGGTTTCCTTGAGAGGTATCTGGTGATATGCGCTCTTCAGGTCCAAGGTGTTATACACCGAGTAGCGTGAAATTTTGTCGATAAGAGCGTCGATTCTGCGCAATGGGTATGCGTTCAGGTGAGCATACTAATTGATAATCCGGCTATAATCTATAACCATGCGGTGTTTATGGCTGTCGTTCGTAGTTAGCAAAACCTGAGCTCGCCACGGCGATGTAGATGATTCAAAATTGCCGTCCTCAACTTCTAGTAGTATGAACTTCTCGTCTGTGGTTGATTAATGTCTCGATTTCGTAGCGACGGGTTTCAAAGTGGAAGTCATTCCCGAACAAGGATGGAGGAGCCACATCGGCGAGTAATAGAGCACAGAGAGAGAGAAGAGGTTGTTCAGAGAAAAAATAGAATTTTAACAAATGCTTGGAGTTTGAGGAAATCGTGTCCCAGAAGTATATCAGAACATGGATTGGCGAGAACAGAGTTTAATGTTGGTGTAATGGCAGTTTTTAAACTGCACAGTAACAACACAATGACCACTCATGAAAACTAGTCAGATGGGTACTGGCCATCGAAATTTTGCAACGTGATCCGAGGACTGTCCAGTTCAATTGTTTAACAATTGAGACAGCAATGTAACTTTCTGAGCTCTCCGTATCAACTAGCGCTTTCAGAAGAGTGTCGTTGATGAGCACATCGATGACAGCGTGAGAGAGACTGTTTGGTGAGACTACGACTGTGACAGCAGAGATATAACTTTGAATTACTGAAGCAGTTTTTAGCAGTAGAACGGCAAACCTTCCGGTAGTGTCCTTTTTTTCAGCAACCGTTACAAACAGCGTCACGAGCAGGGCACTGAGACCGACTATGTCTCTTAAACCCACAGAAAATACAGTTGCTGTGCGACACAGCAGCGGTGACTTTCTTACCTGAGGGTGAGTCACAGGTTGTTTGCAATGATTCTGGCTGGAATGTAATAGATGCACCATAGGTGTTTTCCCATTGATATGACTGACTAAAGATAAGCCATTTCTAGGGATCGGGCCCGTTCAAAAGCTGAGTGGAGATCAAGCGACACGTTTTTCAAGAGGCGGTGACGTATCGTTTGGAACGGCAACCCAGTTATAAAAGCGACAGCAATGGCGTCCTCACGGTTCTTCTCTGCCGATACCGTTTTGAAGTTGCAGTCCTGAGTAGTTGACTTCAACTTCTGCATGAAGTTATCTAGGGGTTCGTCGCCTTGTTGTTTGCTGGTAGCAAGTACGTGGCGTGCGAAGATTTCATTTTTCGGTTTGATGTATACATTCCTCAGTGTTTCGATGAGTTCGTAAGTCCCACACTCCTTTATATTTTTGCAACAGTCTATGAATAGACATTGCACCATCGGAAACCATGGAACTCAAAACAAGGTACAGAAATAGTAAAAGAAAACACAACACAACACAACAATGTCCACGGTTTCCTCAGAGGGCGAGATACTACTCGGTTGCCCAAGCCGAAGTAGGGTGTTGACTTAGGGGACACCACCCCGAGCCTTTGGCTGAATAGCCTGTCCGCAAGGCAGCGGAGCGAATTCAGGGAATCGCGCCCATTGGGAGCCGGTGACTGATTGATCAGTTCATACGCCTTTCGTTTGTTCCTTTGCCAAACAGGGGCCCAATGCTCCCCGAAATTACAGCATCAACTTGCTGGAATACAATGCTTCGCCAGAATGAAGCAAGGGGCAGTGACTTTATTTAGTGGCGAGTCACGTCCGCCACGTCACAGTGTTGTTAAACGGACATATGTGGCTTTTTATAGGGAGAACGCTTGCCAGGCGAAAACCCACCACGTCCTGGAACACTGCCGCCGAACCATTTGCTGGAACGGGAAAATCCCGAACCACTCAGCTGGCACCACGAGGAGGTTGTTCGGCAAGCCAGCCCCCACACTCCTTAATGTAATTATATACACCAGTGGATACGTAATCAGCGAGGATCCTCAATTTGTTTAGCGACGACGAGTCAATGGGGTCCAAACAAATACGTAAAAGTGTCAAACCAGTGTGTTCATTGCTATGTAGCATTTGCATTCTTGGGATCACCAACAAAACGTTCAGGTCGGAGGATACGGTCCATTTATTGCTGAATAAATGGTAATATAAATTGGCGGCGAACAAACATACCGAGTGAGAATGAGTATAGTATTCAGCAAGAAAACGAATCGAGTAGGCTGAAAAAGAGTACAGAAGGGTCGTGATAAATAACGACAGAAAAGGGATTGCGAGTTTAACTTCATGTATGTAATTTAGATGTCAGGCTCCAGATAGTGTGTAACAAAAGACGACGCTCAATTCAGCAAAACGATTATCATCCAAGCACCGAATGCGATGGATTCAAATGCCAGGATTTTGAATACCACAAAGCCTGGGCGGTGAGAAGTGGTACGCCGCGACACGAACAAGAAATTCAAAGAATGCCAGCAATTGTACGTGTGGAACGCACATTAACACGGACATGCATACATGGAGGCATTGCGCACTATGAAATCCCCGTAAATGAGTTGATAGGGCTCACAAGATGCGAATCGCCATGAGTTGATAGACAACAGACAGGGTGGGGTTCCTGCTAATCCATGATCCTCTGGTTAAAATGTCAGCTGTCTTACCCATTAGAGAACAGTCAGCCACCAAGTGAGCCAACCGACGATCTGTGCGAGCTACCGCAATTGCGAGTGAACTTGATAGATGATGTAAGCGACGAAAACAACCTATGAAATGTTCTGACTGTAGTGGAGACCAATCCAGTAAGATTCCAGTAGTCGCAATCAGACAGTCGTGTAGACGACTGTTGGAGCACACCTGAGCTCGTGCCAAAAATAGTCTGCAATGCAAGTTAGGCCAAGCAAATATGGTCCAGGTTCCGAAACTTTTGGGATAAATTGATCAAAACTAGTGTGCCCAGGAGCACAATGATGTACAACAATAAGGGGAATGAGGTGCAATGGGACACAGAAAATATGGAAGGGGAAAGGTGAGTAAAAGTAATCTGGATGGGATATCAACGGCAAGATGTGAGAAACAGAACGCAGGGGCGTCAAATAATTGGCAGCTTATCGATGTTAGAAAGGTTTACAACCTTTGCAGGCGTGCCACGAGCTGTCGAGAATAAACCGTTTATTTGTTTATTTGACTTGTCTACGAATGTGGCGCTCTCAAATCGGCTAGAAAATTTGGTCAATCTCTCCGTAACTTTATGCCACATTCCAAAATAAGCAACGATTGGTTTCGCTAAATTAGATGTAGCGACAACATATAATGTACGCCGAGAAAGGAGACTAACGGTATTCGTAGGATACGACCTAGCCAACGTAAGTGGTTAAACATTACCAAACATTCCGGATTTCCTGTTAAACACAAATTGGTGAACCTGAGTATTGCACATCCAGTGTTCCAATTAGAATTGAGCAATGCCCTGCAAGCACTGGTGGCCAAAGACGACCAATCTCGAAGTGACCTTGTCACCCACCAACGTTCCCGGTCAATTCTAAGACTCCTGGTTAATCGTGGTTTTAGGCCGTTACGGTCACGCTGAAACTGAGTACCAAGGGAATCTGTCTACATGTTGCAATTTAATTGATCAATGCCATTAAAATCAATTCACAGTTCGGATACCTCAAGTTAGGAATACGGGATGCGTTAAAAAGCATTCATCATGACTCAGCGGCCTGATTCATCATTCACGGATGATGAGTCAGTTCGGCGTAACATTAGTGAATTGTGAACTGAGTCCAGGTTACAAGTAAAAAGTTTAGAAGTTAGCAGCTTCCTTGAGGCGGTGAGCGCTTGGTAGGTACTCTAAACCTACCAACAATGTAGCTACTGATGTATGCAATCCGCAGCTTATGATAAGATTCAACTTGGGTTCATGTAAGTGCGAAATTTGATGGACGCCAAGCGTCGTGATGTTAACTTCCGTGCCAGAAGGCAGTTTTGTTTAAATAAAGGCTGTAACCAGTACACAGCTGAAGGGGGATCAAGCGCCACTATATCTTCGGTGCGCATCATCGGTCTAGAAATAGCATCAGTCGCATTGCTCAAAGTTCGCTAAGCATCTTGATTGCACATCCATATCACCCGGCAACAACTTCAAGATCCGGTGTTATTCGCCAGATAATATAACTGCATAATGATAATGGGACTGGAACTTAACGTGGTGCGGTAGTCGGTGTGTCGCAACGGTTCACTGAGTCGCAGTGTGGCACATTTTAAACCTTCAAAGCCCTACTTGACAGATCCCTTAATGGTCAGAGGCCAGAATGACCCATCCTTCTAGTCCTCCACGTTTGGGATTAGAATGGGGTTGTCTCCTCACGACATAGAATGGACTCCAGAGATTCCACCGCTGAGCTCCCGCTGCCTTGTGGTCAGATTTCTGAACGAAAGTATTTGGCTAACCCTAAGGCTAGTGCCTTGGTTAACCTGATAGTATTCTGTCCATACAATACAATGGCAAATTTTTCAACTAACTTTTTGATGCCCTAACCAACGCAGAGGATAATCAACGGTGTTGCATCGAGCGAGGGGAATAGGGAGGACAGTACTACTGCAAAAGTCATTCCCTCTACTCACTGATCCGCCCACACTCTTTCATCTTTGCTGTCACACTCCAAGTTCACTATCATCCCGTTTTCAACCCACCTGCACGTAGCTTTAAGATGCTTTTGTCTTCTAGTTTCGGCGTATGCAATCGCAGAGCGTAATGACTGCCTGTCGAGAGGTTTACACTCACCCAACCGGAAGATCGCAGTTCGCCCGCTTAACTTTTGAACCTTTGATCCTTCTTCAGACCGGCATGCCTCCATGTACACAGTTACAGATCGCCCAGCAGATGGCACTCGCCCGAACATTGAAATCTTTAGCGATCGATATGTGTTGTGAGTCTCTTTGTCTCTCCCATCCCCTTAGCTCCCCCTCTAACAACGATCTTGACCAAATGCATACTGTGATTCTAGCATTGGTACTTTTTGGTATGTCTTCTTGTATTGCGACACATTATCTGAGGTGTGTTTCTCACCCTCGGCTAACATGTATTGATGATAAGGATCTATACCTGCTGTATATCGGAAACCACCCTATGGGACAGGAGAAACGCGTTCACCACGGCATCCCCAGTAGGCGACGATTGCAGCACTTTCACAATGTGTCTATCCGGACATAACACACGTTTGTCAAGCCAGCGTGGGCACTGCTCTGAGTCCACAGATGAAGCTGCACTATTCGACTGCATTCCAATCAGAAGCCGGATGTGTGCCATCAGATAGGCTGGTTCATTCGAAGTTTCAGGTTGCGTGAAGACAAGTGCCCATGTATCATTGCTGAATACGCCTCCACAAAGTGAAGCACAGAATCTGTAAAAGGTGACGTCTACAGTCAACTTAAGTAGTTTATTTGTCACAGAAGTATGGATACTGCAGTGTTGGTTGATTTGAACGTTTAAGTTAGGAAACTGTCCACTTTAAACTGGACGTTTTGCAATACAGACTGGACACCGTATATTTAAAGCACAAAAGCAGCAATCTGTTGGTGAGTTTTAGTGAGTAAAGCCACTGGACAGTTTTCAGGCCACAATGTAGTCGGGCTAATGTAGCCCAAGTCGTACAAGTTGCAGATGTCATTGTATGCCTTTCTCATGATCATGAGCGTCGATCCCCTCGACCAAAGACGGTGAATTAGTTTTCCTATTGGCCATCGCGTATTTTGTGTGTTTGTGTGTCTGTAAATCTGTGCAGTTGTGCGACTATTGGAGTAATGTGGGGTGTTACGACTCCACCAAAGTTTGCCCAGCCTTATTAGCCTGCTGCTGCAAGAACCGACCGAAATGGGCAACGACGGGAAGGCAAATCACCGAGATAGAGATGATGCAAGTGAACGTCAATAACGCAAGAAAAGATCCTTACCAAGGTGGCGTATGCTGACGGCAAAACCAGTCGCTAGGCTATTGAAGTTGTTGATGTCAACGAGAGTACGGCAAGAAACACCATCAATGCCTATAGGTGAGTAGGTACCATTATTCAGCGCAAGTCTGCAGGAAACAACAGAAAGAAGCTGCCACCCGATATCCTGCAGTGCACTGATGATGACCATCCCACGAAATTCGGAGGACAGTTTGTTGTAGACACAGAAGGGAAGGAGATCCACGTTTCCAAAGCTACGGTCTTCATAAACCTAGATCACGCTCAAGAAGTGGCACTACGAACTACACCGCGTCAACAGTGTCACGACGATCGCCAGTCAGTAAGCCTCCGCTCACGACGTTTCTGTGCACGCACCACATGACAAAGAGAAAAGAAGAAAGGCATCAGCAGTACGCCGGTACGCAATGCCCACGCCTCGCTGCCGCGCAACCACTACCGATCGCACGTGGACCTACTACAAGGGTCGCACTGCGCCTACGCAGACTCGAACCCGCGCCGCCAGATTACAAGATTGTTACCTTTAGGCTACGGGCCGGCCACGACAAAGAAAAGTGTAGCTTCAAACGTGAGAGCAGGTTCAATCTCCATCCGTAGAAGACGCCTGTCGTGACATGAGGACCACTATTATACACAAACTCACTGAATTGTTTTCTATCTTTGGAATGCCATCGTATGCACATTCTGACAGAGGTTCCTCGTTCAAATCAAAAGAGCTGAAAACCTTTCTGCATGAGCGTGGCGTAGCGACCAGCAGAACCACTAGCTACAATCCCCAATGCAACGGACAAGTGGAGCGACTCAATGCTACATTATGGAAGGCCATCTCGATTTGTCTACGGTCACGAAGTCTGGTAGTTGAACAGTGGGAGTGTGTGCTACCAGAAGCCCTAAATTCTATTCGTTCATTGCTGTACACTGCCACTAACGCTACACCCCACGAACGTATGTTGCTGTTTAACAGAAAGTCTTCAGTTGGAATTACTCTACCACAATGGTTACTATCGCCTGGACCTGTCCTGCGCAAAAATGCGCGTTCCTCCAAGTACGACACTCCTGTCGAGGAAGTAGATCTGCTAGAGTGTAATCAAGAATATGCTCATGTTCGGCTGTCTGATGATCGCCATTTGACAACTAGGGGACAGAAAAGCGATCACCCTGAGGTAATGACATAAAACTCCACAGGTTCCTTGATACCCCCTTCAAACACTCGTCTGCACCCGAATCACCTTGTGTTACACACGATTATTCCCTTACTTCCTCTGAGATCCGTGATAATGCTGATAGCACGTCCATCCAACAACAAAGAACAAGACCGTACTGTTTACGCAGTCGCGAAGCTTAAGTTACATAATTACTTCATCTATTCGTCATCTATAGGCGGCGAAGAATGATGTGAATTTACATTCCACTTCAATACTATTGTAAACTGTCATTATTCTATCATTTGTCCTAGTATAGCTTGCATACCGCGGTCTTACGTCTTCTCAATCAGCATACGTTCAATATATCTGGTGCACCACACACAATCTCACAACAGTAGGAAGAAGGAGGATCTCTTCAAAGCCCGTCCCATGAAAGTCAATGTGAGGACGAATGACATCGCACTCTCCGACGAACTTTTCACATTCTAAGAGACCACTCGACTGGAATCGAGTTAAAATGAAGAAAATGGTCGAGGAATTGCGCACGCGTAAAGCGAACGGAGAAATCGACCTTCATATTGTGGATTTTCGAGTAGTACAAAAAATTCCTAGAACTCGCTGGAGAC
Source organism: Dicrocoelium dendriticum (assembly GCA_944474145.2). NCBI lineage: Eukaryota > Metazoa > Platyhelminthes > Trematoda > Plagiorchiida > Dicrocoeliidae > Dicrocoelium > Dicrocoelium dendriticum. Next base: position 78,872,490 of record OX104068.1, on the reverse strand, counting down.
CAGTCTTCATCATTCCAGGAATTTATGATCGTAAGATTGCCTACGTGTGCTTTGTGCTAATGTGCGCAGCTCGAAGATTTTTTAGAGGAGATCCATCTCTCCATCTCAGAGCACCACCCGGATTTGATAGCTTTCACTGAGAAACGTTGTCTCCGGACATGCCAGACCCGGATCCGGGTACCCAGGGATATAATATTGCACGAACCGATCATACTGACGAGAGAGCTGGGGGCGGTGTTATTCTTTACTGATAGCCGGACCTCGGGATACATGTTGTGGAGGCTAACAGTGACAGCAACAGTGGCTGTGAAGTCCTTTGGTGTTAAATACACGACCGGTGCAGGTTCCTCATTATCGGCGTTGTCTACAAAGCCCTATCGGGATCAGGATCCTGCTTGTTGCACTCCGTACTGAAGTATGGAGCGGGCAGGGACGGTTGATTATAGGCGACTTCCATGCCCCAAGCGTTGGTGTGGCCCTAGCAAACAGTGACCCCTCCTCCGAGTCTTTTGACACTGTTTTACTGGAAACCGCCTTGGAGGTTAATCTGATTCAGTATGTTCCGATGCCTACTCGGGTATTTCCGGGAGTCGGCGCACATTCTTGACCTAGTGCTCACGCCTGCAATCACTGATATCTCGAACTGCTAGTCACCTGTTTGATAAAAGTGATCATTGTGTTGTATCATTTCCGTGGGCACGACATCTCACTGTTAATGACAAGGAAGTGTGTCATCGGAATCACTGGCGTGTTGATTTCTTGTGTCTAAAATCGGCTGCAAGTGTGTTAGACTGGAACGCTCCCCAACACCTAACACTCGACGATGTATGGGATCGAACGTGCTTAAAAATGACATCCCTCAATGAAAATATCATACCGCTTTCCAGAACGAGGCCATTCTCCAAGAGTCCCCACTGGATTGATCGAGAACTGAGGTCCCTGACGGATGAAAGGAGAAATCTGTGGGATAAATTCAAGGTTAAACAGTCAGCCTCAGCCTATCTTGAGTAAAAAAACGTTAAGAACTTATGGACTGCAAAAAGTGAGAAGCGACAATTGTACGAACTCTGCTTGGCTAAACAATCAAAAAAATGCTTCTAAAAAGCTTACTCATATGTAAAACGAAGTATTAAGGCTGGCAATTGGTTCCCGCTCTTTTCTTGTCGCGATGACGTCGTAAAGCATGACGATTGTGCTAAAGCTACGCAATATACTTCAGTTTATTCGATCGAGATACCGTTTCCCTGGGAATATATACTTCCACTCCCTTCTCCCTCCCCTCCTGTGTCCGCAGAAATCAGTACAGAGAGGGTATTGAAGCTACTTCCTGAAATGAATGTTAATCCATCGCCGAAAGCTTGCATCCCATTTCCTCAAGACCGTGGCCGAGTACATCGCCGCTCTTCTCCGTCAAGTATTTCGGCTCTCTCTTGCAGCGGGCCGGCTGCCTCCTTGTTGGAAAGTGGGCATCGTGAAGCCCATATACAAAGGGGGATATCAGCAATATCCGGGTAACTACCGACCAATTTGCTTAACATCAGTTGTAAGCGACAAATCGCTTGGAAGTAAAGGTTAACGCGTTTCCACCGCGATAACCGTGAACAAAACCGGAAGTGAAATAACAGTACTATTGGCAATCGATTAAAAACAAATATACAATACCTCAATAATATTTGCTTCCGGCACGGAGGTTCCAACAAGTGCAATAATCAAAATAGTCAACAAGTTTGGCTTCAAGACACACTTAAGGAATCAACTCGCCTCACTGCGTTGTGGCTTGAAAACGGGCTTACAAAACCAATCAGAAAGAAGGGAGGCTATGATGAGTCGTGGGGGTGAGGAATCGTACATTACGCAGTGATGGCATTGTGTCGAATTTACACAAGAGAGGAACAAACAGTAGACCTATCAAACCAAGTGGTTTCAATGTGTGACCTTCAGTCACAACAACAATGCAATATCGTCAGGTCACGTGAGGTGAACAGTGGTGAGAAAGTGAATAAATTGAAACAGTATAAGTGCCCCGATAACACATCGGGCGTTACTATGTGAAACGATAGTGGTTTGTTCTGAAGTAAGAAAAGTGGGTCAAACGTGATTGAACGTAGATAGTCCAGATTCGCAATATGCAAAATAAACGGAATTAGTCCAACGTCGGTAACCTAATGTGCATTGAGCCAGAGAAACAAAGGTTTTGGGACAAGATGTTGGGTAAATGGTAGAGAGAATCACAGCAAGGGATCATTGAACGGCATGAAGGTATCACAAGATAGGGCATTCGGGGTTCTTCCACATCAGTTATGTGTAAGGTCTTGGACAGCATTCATAAACGCTCTATTCAGCAGAACTTGGAAGACTTAAGTCTCCTCTCGTCTGCTCAGTATGGGTTTAGGATGGCACGCTCCTGCATTTCAAACCAGCTCGTCACTAGAGAAAGGTGGACGAAATGGTTAGATGCCGGTAAGCGTCCGGACGCTATTTTCGTTGACTTCAGCAGGGCGTTCGATAAACGCCCCCATGAACGGCTCTTTTTTAAGCTCGAATACTGGCATCTTCGGGATTGTTCTTTCCTAGACTGCTGATTTTCTAAGTGGTTGTACAATGCGAGTCAAGGTTAACAAACCCCCCTTCACTCGTTCTGACGATCAGTGGCGTGTCACAAGGTTCTGTCCTAAGCCCGGAACTATTTAAAAATTTCATCAACGCCCTTCCGACTACGCTTCAAGTTGACTGTTTAATCTATACCGATGATCTGAAACTGCGGTTGGAGGATGACTACCTCGGTGATACCGAGAGCTTGCATGCGACGCTTGATATGCTGCATGACTGGTCAATCCTTTGGGAAAGTGCTTTTCGTTCCCATTTGCGCATCTGAGCCACTCGGCATCTACTACATCGATTGCTCTTAAGTCCCAAACGCCTCTCAAGCAAAGGATCTCGGTGAAATCGTGTCCTCTGATCTTCGAACAACATACGATACGATGAAGAAAGTCGCTACAACCAACAAGACGTTTTGATCTATAGGGAGGCCATCCTCTGGGATGACTCCTGAAGTTGCCTGTTTGTCTCAGATGTGTGTACTATCCTCGAGTATAATATACCGGCAAGTTAGTCACGCACTAAATGCGAGTGTGATTTAACTGAAAAACTTCAGAGGCGAGGTTCACTCTTATTCTGTTAGACTCCAGCGTAAGAATCTGTTCTCTCTCGGCCATCGTCGTCGGCATGAATATGTGATTTACACAAGACGCATATATGGAGACGACTTGGGTAGTGAGCTCCAGCAATTCTTCTAGCTCAACAGAGATAGCTAAACGCATGGGCACAGCTGAACTCTTTAAACCGAGGAGGATACAAGTCGACCCAGAGATCACTCTATTCATCCGAGTGGCGAACGAATGGAACAACTTACCGGAGGCTGTGGTCAGTGCTTCTACTGCGGAAAGTTTCAAGAAACTGTTGGATTTACACTTGCATAATATATCTGGGTCCTGTTGTTAGCCGTAAAATTGTGCTCACCCACTGTGACATTCCCTTTCGCGATAACACGCACCATATTCACACTTATCGAGAAGTTATGTAGCTGACAAGGATGATCCCGTCTGATTTCTACTATTCAAAATATATTTTATTTATAAACTGCAATGGACATTTTTATTAGACTTGGAAAAAACGGCATGCGGGAATGAGCTTGGGTGTGACATGAAGTTGGTGAGCAAAGAAACCAAGGCTCTTAACGCTCCGACAGCTAAACTGCAGAAAACAGAATGAAAGACGAGAAATAATATAAAGAGCTTAATAGATAAAATGATAACCAATGCAAAATGCAGGAAGGTGAGACGAATACAGACAGTTGTTTAATCCTGGAAGAGTGACCGATTCCCTTCCGATTTCAATCCGAGGTCTGTCCGATTTTCGTAAGACCAATCTATGACGAAACAAAGCTTAGACGGAAAGCGAACAGTCAAAAAATTGGTAGCTCTTAATCTTGCTGTTTCCATCCATCTGCAACCACATTCCTATTGCTTGCCACTGCATTTAAGATTGAGGAAATTTATGGAAACCTTTCGCAGTGTCCCAGGACGCCATTTTCAGGTAGGATACAAGCAATTAATGGGATAATCATGAAATAATTAGAAAAACAATGCTAAGCACGGAATTCGCATGTGCGTAGGGTTTTTCCCCGACTTTAAAGCTTCGGTTTCACATACACCTATTTCACTCTGATACCGGACACTCAGAAAAACTCGCAACCCCACACTACCCGTGGTCCTCTACTTGCAAACACTTTATTGTTGGTTTATTGGTTCACTGGGTAGTAGAGAGCAGGAGGAAAATCCCTTGTCACCTCTATCGTTTCCCGATCATCGCAGGGATGTTCGCGTCATTGCGCAACGGAAACTCCGGGAAGGGCCGTTACACTCCCAGCGGAAGTAACACGATCACAGCATCCACAACAGGTGTGAAACAAATAGTCGTTTGAAACTATCCACCGTCTGCGCATCAACGACGGACGCCGGTAACTGGTTCCAGTCATTCATAACGCGAGCGGATAGAGCAAGAATGGACCGCACTTTGAGCCCGCTTCGTTTGAGCGATTTCCATCAGTGGCCTCTGGTCGAATTCTAAACGCTGAGGTGACAGAAATTCTTGCAATGCTCATCCCAGCTCTCCCCTGAGTATACGTCGGGCAATCTAGAGAAAACAGATTCAAATGTCGGAGCCGAAGGGAATAGGAAAGGTCACGTAACTCAAAGACGGGCTTCGATCCACGCCGTTGGACCTTTTCAATTATGTCACGCTCAAATTTCGTAACCTGATAGGCAGCAGGAGGGCCGTATTCTAGAAACGGGCGCACATGCGAAGTGAATAGGAGTCTAAAGGTCTCCAGTGTTGGGAAGTATAAGGCTCTTCGGATGGCGTGAAACATCCTGTAGGCACTGGTAACCATCTTCATGATGTCCTGAGTGGATCTTAAGTCTGGAGACACAATTACCCCAAGATCTCCCCTTGAAGTGACATTATTGAGCAAGAAACCACCTATGCGGTAAACGCCGAATGGGTCACGAACGCCAGTAAGCAGGACGGAACACTTATTTTGATTACTTTTCAGTAGCAGGATTTTAGTTGTAATTTTAAGGTATTCATCCCAGCAGTTCACAAGCAAAATAGCACAGCCTAGTCTGGAAAAGCATCAGACGAGGTTCGCCCTATTGGGGCTCGTCAGTAGTGCTCATTTCCTCGGTCCCATACTGGGGATCGAACCTATGACCGCTAGTCGCAGATGCCAAGTAACCAGCAGTTTAAGTCACTGAACCATAGGGGATGTTGGCTGGGCTACATAATTTGCAAGCGAACTGGGATATAGCACCAACTATCTTCCACTGTCACTGACAGTGGCTAGCCTGCGTTAAGGCCTAGGTAAACGCCAATGAATCGATCAAGTATGCAGGAGATCGAGCGTCTCTTGTAGTCCATCAGCATTCACTAGAGAGGATAGCTCTGTTCATATTTTCCGATCATCCGCATAAATCAGGCAATCCGATTGAACCTCAGATGACAGATCATTAGTGAAGATGTTGAAGAGTTTGGAGTCAAGGACGGAGTCCTGTGCGATACCGCTGGTCAAGTGTACAGGATCGGAAAACGTTTCGTTCACTTTCACCAGCATAGATCGACTGCACAGGGAATGCACGAGAGAAAATTCTCAGCGAAGCCGCTTCCTCGGAGTTTGATTAGAAGTTATTTATGCGGCACCTTATCAAAAATCTTACGGAAGCCCACAAAATCAACATCCAGGCGTTTGCTAACATCCAACATTTTTCCTTAGCCACAAGCAATTTGGTAGTGCAGGAGCGAGCTCTGCGAAAACGGTGCTCAGCACAGGAGATCAGATTCGACCTCTTGAGAAGGCTAAGTGCACGTTTCGGGACCCGTTCCATGACGCTGCACACTATCGATGTAAGGCAAAAGAGACGGTGGTTAGCTGGATCTTGCCCGTTCTGTCTTTTGTATATGGACTTGATGATGCTCATCTTCCAAGCGGTCGGGAGAAGTCCGAACTGAAACGATCAACGGAAGACCTGCGAGATAGATGCCACAATGTGCTGGGCCAGTCTTGAGGAACAACGGGTGCAAGCCGTCAGGACCAGGCAATGAGTAAGAATCCAAATCACAGAGGTTTCAGCATGACGTCCGTGGTAATATCGACGTGCTCTAACAGAGAAGGGAGAGTGCACATAATACTTGCAGAGAACAAGGCTTCTCTCGAGTGCACGGAAGAATATTGCCGGGCCAGGAAGCTGGTTTTGTCGGTGTCTTCGTGTACTGGATTTCCATGCTCACATGGACACAGGGCAGGGATACCACTGCCTACTCCAGTGTTCCGTTTGAGATAGAAGAGCGTCTTGGAAGTCGTTCTAGAGATGGTGGATAAAGTGAGTTTGTATTTTTGACCTTTCTCACGTTTTTTCATGGTATAAACATTCCTAACTGTTTTGTACCCAAGATAGTCATGATCTGATCGTGAGACTGAATCGGTCTCACAACTTCCGTCTTCTGTTCATCAGGGATCGCAATTCACGATCGATCCACGGAGAGCCTCTAGAGAGTGGTGGTCTTTTGGAGACGGAGACAGCTTGTTCAATGAATGGCGTCCGGTTTGAGTGCAGATTTCAGGCATCATCAGCGTTGAGACGTTCGGGAATACCCCAATCCATAATACTTACAGCCGTTTTAATATAAGGAACATGGGTACGCCAGAAATTTCGAAGGACGGCATCTAGGTTGTGAATGGTGAGGAGACAAGTCCATTGACGTAAGACAGTACAATGACCGGTTCTACCGATGGGCTGAAGGACTGTTAAGTCCACGACTTCTGACTGCATTGCGGAGAGCAAAAGATCCGCTTGCGCTTTTTCATCTTTATCGTCCCGTACCAAGTGCACTTGTATCCCCCCATTTTCAAACCCCTAATTCTTGGCCCTTCCTCACCTTACTTCAATAGTCGCTTATCTTCTAGTTTCAGCTCACACACAATTGCAGGGCGTCGCTCCAATCCAGTCGACAAGTACATGTTCAACCAAGCGGACAACGTCAGTTCATCCCTTTCCCTTTAAAGTCCTCGAGCATCGCTAAGACCGGCATGCCTCAACGTGCGCATTTTGCTACAGATTGGCCAACAACCAGTACTTACCCGAACACTAGAGACCCTATCGATCGATAGTTGGTTTACCGGAAACCCACCTGCAAGATTCGAGTTCCGTTCTTATACTGCGATCCCCCACATGTGACACAGCCGGCACATACAAAATGCGCCTGTCTGGCGATGATGCGGTTTCAAATGCCGGTCAAGATGGCGTCGGCACTGTTTTGAGTCCCCGAGCTGAAGCTACCCTGATCGACTGAATCCCAGTCAACAGTCGGATGCGCGCCGTTAGATTAGCTGGCTCGTTCCAGGCTTCGAAGTCGCGCGGGGACAAATGGTGCCTGTTTGTCATTGTGTCCTACGCCCCAACAAACTGTAGCACCGATTCGGTGAAAGATGGTTCCTAGCACCAAGTTACCGATCTCCTTCGTTACAGAAGCACAGACATCGTGGTGTTAAGTGGTGATCTAAAAACTTAAGTATGAAAATCGTCCTCCGATGAGCTTCATCTGGGTGGCCAACATAGTGTGAGCTCCCGTAATGACAACGATAAGCGATTGCTACACTTGTGTGAAGATGCTCGTCTCTTTCTCGCGAGCACTAACTTTTGATACAGCATCCACAGAACAGCGACTTGGCGCCCACCAGCCTCGCACCAGCCATGGACGCAAATCGATCATATCGCGATCAGTTGCCGCTTGAGAGGCCGTGTCCAAACCTGTCGCTCGATTCGGAGCACGAACGTGGACTTTGATCACGCTCACGTGTGTGCCGACCTTCGGGGGCGTTCCGGCGGACGTCCGCAACGTTGACGTGAGCGCGTTTACACCAGCCAGATGGCGAAGCCAGATGTTCTGAAGGTGCATCAAAGTACGCTGGCATCCGAGCTGAGTAAACGTCCACTAAACAACGTCGAAGATCACTGGATGCATATTCGCCAGACGTTACTATCAGCAAGCATGATTTCATGTGGTAAATCAAATTGCCAAACTGGACAATGGATTGCTACACAGTCCCTGGAACTTATGGATGCTCGCCGATGTATTCCGGCTTGAAGCGAATCCAATGAGACTCGTAAAAATATCAGGGCAAAACTGCGTGCTAGCCTGAAGAGAGACTGCGAAGTTTGGTGGAGTCACTGTGCCTCGGATATGGAAACAGCCGCTGCCGTTGGCAATTATCGCAAGTTATTCCGTCTGATACGGGAAACAAGCAGCAGGAGACCTGATGTTAGCGAAACCATACGCGAAGAAAGTGGACAGCCGATCCAAAGCCTATCAAAACGCTTGGAGCGTTGGGCCGAGCGCTGCAAGGCAATCTAACCAATTAAAGTTATGGCTTTATTTTTCGGGCATTGAGCGCCCTTCTACCTGGTCCGTCTCCTTGGATGAAGCTTCACGCGCAGAAGTTGAAAGTGAGATCAGGCAGTTGAAATTGCATAACGCCGCAGGGGCGGATAGAATCCCCCCAGTCCTCTTCAAGTTCGGGGGATCCACTCTAGTAGATGCTTTACACTCGGCCGGTGGCCGAGTGGTCTGCACGTTTGCTTTGCAATCATAAGGTCACCGGTTCGAATCCGCGTAGGGGTGGGCGTCCTCGCGGTATACTCAGCCCGCGCGCGACTGGTGGTGGTCGCACGGCAGCGAAGCGCCGTTATGGCGCATAGCTGACACATTACTTATTAATTACACGAGTTGACAATGAAACTGTGGGAGCAGAAAACTGTGCCGACAGACTGGAGCCGCATGGTCATAGTCCCAATTTGCAAGGGAGGCTCCCGTTCTGAATGCGACAATCATAGATTGATCAGCCTGATCTCAATTGTCTCTAAATTGCGAGTACCTCCTTTTGTAGATTGGTGTAATAGTCCCATATTTCCAATCATTGGGAACTTTGTCTTGCGAGAAGCAGTGGGTGAACAGCTCCGCTAGGGGTAAAGCTAAAGCTGCAGCGCGCTCGCAAGAGCCTTAGGTGGAAACCATTAGTGCCAAGATAGGCCGTTATCCGCAGGGATTTGAGTTTCGCCAGGACCTTCTCCGGAGTGAACTGAACAGTCGTCAGGGAAGTGGGGGGTGAGACCGAAGGAGGTACTATCGTTGTATGCATTGATGGAATGGAGAATGTGAATGCGTACTGGTGACACAGTACTTCTGCTGCCGCGTTCGCTGAGTTTGTGAGCCCTGTGGGGGTCGTCAGTGAGGTGACACCGTGCTTGAGTTGTCGAAGACTGTTGACGTGACTATACAAGGATTTGGGATTGGATGAAAATTTACGCACAAGCTGACGCTGATGCTCACACTTATCTTCGTGTATAAGATGGACGCATTGGTTACGGAGCGATAGTTTTTCCATGCACTGTCCCTGGAGGCAATCCACTTCCGTGTACGGCTTCGGATGAGTGCTAGGTGTCTCTTCCCTATGGAAACTTGTTTGCAGGCCGTGGTAGTGGAGCAGAGTTCACGTAGGGTAAGGCAAAAAAGTTGACCACACGCTGTCGGCACTCGATTGTGGCTCGGGTGACCAGCTGTTAGCGAGAATGAGAAGTTCAACTTCCCGTAATCTGTCCAGCGTTTGGTGAAGTTGGCGTGCTGACGGGTTTTTCGGCGAAGCATATAAAATCGAAACGGAGGACGTAGTGATCGCCGAGCCCCAATGGGCTTTATTCTCAACGTACTCAACCATCGTTAGTGAGGAAGAGTTCTAGCAGGGATGGTTGGTTGTTGGATCGGAATCTGGTCGGCTGGTAGGTGTGGTTGTACAACGGGGACGTGTGAAGAAGATTAATGAGGCCTGATGTAAAGGAGTCAGTAGATGGGACAGAGTGAAATAGACGGGGCAGGTTGAAATCTCCCACGGTAAGAAAGTGTGTGCGCTTGTGGGATAACGTAAGGTGGACGTTGTGCAGTAGTCGTGCGTCCTCGGGAGTTGTTAAGGGGGCCGTAAATGATACCAAGACAGCTGGAGTGTCTGGCGGTTAGTACGACCTCACTCCATGGTGTCTGGAGACTGGAGGATAGTATTAAGATGCTGCAACTGGGGGAGATGTCATAGTAAAGTGCGACACCACCACCTGGGATTGCGCTGTCAGAGCGGAGAACTGACATGTAAGGAAGTTGGATTTCACCGTCGGTTATGTCGTCGGAGAGCCACGTTTCTGTTATGGCTATTAGGTCCACTGGCGTTGACAGAAATCGAGAGTTCCGGAAGTGTAGACATGTGGCCCTGTGCGTTCGTGCAGATACAGGCGACGCCCGTTTGAGTGATGAGCGCGGAAGTAACTAGGGTGCTGCTGGTCAACAGATGACCGGCAGCGCACCGTCCTTTTTGATTTAGAGGAGTGAAGCCGTTGACGTTGATAGGGAAGCAAGGTGTCGGTCGTCGGAGCACAGATGGGTGCTGGTGCCTGGTTCGTTGAAAGACTGAAGGTTGGAATGTGCAGGTGAGTAGATTACTCCAGGCAGTGAGGCAGTTGGTTAGGTGATGGACCGTCAGTGGACGGTTTGGTCAGTGTGTCGGTACCGAGGGGGCTGCTGCTAGGGGACTGTGGGAAGCTGTGCGCCTCGGCACCAGGTGCCTATCAGGACGCATACGGATATCTGGCGGTGCTCATCTTTTATTAGCATACCAGATAGTGAGAGTATCGGTTACCATGGTAGCGGTGAGGAACGCCACTTTCAGGAGATGGAGGGCTGTTCCTGTATAACTTGCTGGACGAGGTAGGCGGTGAACGTCCGTTGTGATTAAGTTGACAATAGTTAGTGTCCGCTGAAGGATTACAGTCATGCTGTTGTCGTTGTTGTAAGGTTGCGTCAAGGGCATGCAGTGCTGGAACGCTAGGCACTATGATGGAGCATGATCGAGTGGGTGGCGTCAGTTGCTGCCTGCGCACAGCGCGCTTAGTCCAATGGATGTCAGGAAAGATACGAATATAGTAGATGCCGAGAGACGCGTTGTTTCGGAGTGGGTGTGTTGACAACAGGACACTCTCCACAGCCGGGCCTGGCTACAAGTCAGCACGCAGAAGTCTTGGCTTACCGACGCTCGGATGTATGGGAAGAAGTTAAGCACGGAAGAGGGAAGAGTGCCGGAGAGGAATAGGAGGGTAATGACAATAGGACGCAAAACCGATCGACCTCTTACTTGTTAATGTGTTACCGTGACACCGGCAGACCGGCTACACGATAAGCGATTAAATTATTACAAGTTCAAGTACAATTTGGACAGGAACGGTAGGAAAATTCCCATGTGTTCCTTCTTCAATGTGTCGTTGAACCAGGATGGAGTTCGCGGGAGCGATGTGAAACCGAGAAGAGCCAAAGCAATACACACGAATCACATCACGCGGCCTGCACTAGCAGTCCCCGCTGTACCGGCCAAGTGAATAAGAATAAAGGCTAAGAGGATCAACAAAAACAGAATAATGATGATTGTAGTATAGGGATGTGTGGATAAGACAATGATAGTAATAGATGTGAGAAGCCAAGGAAATGGATGTAGAAGCTAAGAACCAAATGGAAAGGTCTGAAACTGCAACCCAAGACCGTCGGTGCTAATACTACTTCGCTGGGTAGTGCATTCCATGGATCGATGACGCTGCGTGATGAACGAAAGTCAGGTCTAACGTGCTCAGCTCTGGGCTTATGCAGCTTCAGATGGTGACCACGAAGAGATGGTATCTGAGCCGGATGGAACAGTCTAGTTAGATCAGGCCCAATCTTGCCGGTCAATATACGGTACGTAAGAATCAGGTCTCCCCGAAGGCGCCTATAGTGCAGCGAAAACATCTGCAACCTGAGCAGCCTATCAGGATACGAGAGATGTCTCAATCCTTGGACCATTTTGGTGCCAACCCTCAGAACTCGTTCAAGTGTCATCTTGTCGCGTACCAAGCATGGAGGACAGGCCTACACGCAGTACTCCAAGTATGGCCTGACAAAGACTGAGAACAATGTAACAAACATTTCATTTGTTATGATACCGAATGACCTGCAGATCATCCACAGCATTCGGAAACCCTTGCGGGTAGCATGTGTCCAGTTCTCGCTGGATTTGAAGTCAGAGGATAGCGTGATACCCAAGTCGGTTTGTTCAGTCACTTGACGCACTACATTTCCGCCAAGTACATAAGGAGTTGTGGAAGTTCTTGATCCTATGCGGAGGACCGAACACTTGGCAAGATTGACTGGCAGCTTCCACAATTCTGATCACTCTCAACGCTTGTCGAGAGCTGTCTGCAAAGCCGTGGGTCCAACAGAATCGCTCACTGTATTCCAAAACTTTAAGTCATCCGCAAACCTAAGGGATGGTACCTTAAGTTTCTCGGGGAGGTCGCTGACATACAATACAAACAGAGGTCCGAGAACCAAGCCCTGAGGAACACCACTCAGGACGACATGGCTGAAAGAAAACTGGAACCCACTCGAACGCTCATCTGCCTTCCTTCAAGGAAAGCTGAAATCCACTTCAATACTTGGCCTGAGACGCCGTAGGATTCTAGTTTAAACAAAAGACGGCAATGCGGTACAGTGTCAAAGGCTTTAGAAAAGTCGATGAACAAAACATCCACCGTCTGTCCTAGATCGATAGCCTCAGCCCAGCACTCTCGGGCTACCAACATGTTAGTCAAACAGGAGTGGCCTCTGCGGAACCCATGTTGAGACGGACTGAGCAAACTGAAGTTAGCCAAGTGCTTCTCCAGAGCATCTCTTATCAGCTTCTCTAATACTTTCACTAGTACACTTGTTAGGATAACCAGTCTATAATTTTCAGGCAGGTGCTTATCATCGTTGTGAAAATAGGGCACACGATAGCACCTCTCCAGTCAGCAGGTAGGGAACAGCTACGAAGAGACTTCTCAAAGATACATTTAACCGGTTTACACAGCAACTCAGCCAGCTCGTACAAACGTTTGAGATGGAGGGCATCTATCCCGGCAGCTTTAGTGGGATTCACATAACGCTGGAGCCTGAGTACCTTAGCTTCTGAGATGGGAAGGTCTGTCAGAAAGGAATCTACTGGTATCTTTGCCTGCAACTGAGATTCATGAACAAACGACCTAGCATACTGTTCCGCAAGTAAGAAGGCCTTGGCCTGATCGATTGATACTTCAGTGCCGTCAGGTTCAAACAGAACAGGAATAGGCGAATTTGCATCGCATCTCCCTTTGACATAGCCATAGAACCGTTTCGGGTTTGTTGAAGCGGATCGAGTCAGCGCTAGTTCATACCTCAAGGGTGCGGCCCGCAGATGCTGTTTACATGCATTTCGCACGCCTCGATAGCGATGATGGGTACTTTCTGAGGGAGCTGATACGTAAGTTCTCCAACACCTGGATCGTCTACTGAGCATCCAGTGCGCCTCAGAGTCAAACGAAGGGAGCTTTTCCCCCACGTTATTCCTCGCTGAGATTGGAATGTGCGAGAGGGAAATCTCGCAAAAAAAGGATTTGAACTTTTCCTAAGCAACCTGGACGGTATCGTCCTCTGAAACGATACAGGGTTGATTTAAAGCCTTGTCCCTGATGGATTGAAAATCAGCGCGCTAGATATTTGGCCTCCTGATAATACACTCTTCACGTCCTCGTCTTAAGGAGCATGTGAATAATACGCAAACTTGATCACTAGAGCCCACGGGGAAACCATACACTACATCTCGTACAAAGCCCATCGATTTCGCAAACATGAGGTCTAAAATGGAAGGCCTTTGGTCCTCCATGAACCTAGTTGGCCTTTGAACAAACTGATGAAGGGATGCTTGTAAGGATAGGTCAAGAAGATCATTAGAAAAACGTTTCATTTCACATTTCACTGTCCAGGTTGTCGGAGAACAGCCACATCTCAGTGAAAGCAAGTACATCTGGCCGGAAAGTTTTTACAAGAGTGCCAAGCTCGCACATCTTGCTCCTTAGACTACGCATGTTGCTGAGGTCTACTTTAAGAAAATTGGAATCGTGAGCCAGGGATCGGGTGCCACCAGAACGGGCTCTGAAAGGGCGGAAGTAGACCTCCGGCTCACCACCCGAAAACCCAACAATCGAAGACCCGTTTCACCTGCCTCGCGACGGGCTTTGAGGTCCTTTATGGCGGCCTTCAATTTCAACCTATCAGTCAATGGGAGATCAGGTTGAATACTGACCCCAGAACCCTTGAGTTTAAAAGCGAAACGCAGAAGTGTATTACGCTCGACCGGTGTTGAAAGAACGACCCTCAGTAAAAGGGGTTTGACGTCCGAAACATCGACAGGCACAGAGCCAAGCATAGTTAGTTTCCGTACAGTTACGCAAGAAAACCCGGGCGGCAGCAGTTTGGAAACGCAAATCTTAAACCCTTGTATGTCATCAAGCATTCGTTCCTTTGAAAGAGCGGCGATGGGCTCCGTGACATGACACTGCTATCACTGCGGCGGGGGGGGGGGTGCCTACTCCACGCGCCACAGTCACAGAAGCCTGCGACCGGGTGGCTGGTTGCTTGGATGCACTAGCTGCGTAGGAAGAGGCTTTAGGAGGAGATGTGTAGCGCTTGTACATATCTTTCTTCCCAATTGTACTTTCCTATTCTCATTTCCATCATTATTGTACAGTTTTGTTTTAACTGACCAACAACCGATAAAACACTTTTTCGGGTTTCGATTCGCCTTCTGGTTTCCGCTACGCGTGTTGTGCTGTTGGTCGTCGTCTGTCTGCTGGCCTCGTCCATCGATCATCGGACCAAACGCGTCGATTTATTGTGCCGACTAAGTTCCGTTTTCCGACCAGATTGTGCGACTAACTGACAGCCTAGCGAAGATCGTGCTTTACCTAAGGTCAGCTACAGCATTCTTATTTATAGACTGAGTTCTTATGTGTAGTTAAGCCCTTTCCGCTTGGCCTTTCCACTACAGATGTCGAAGAAAATAGCGAAGGGTCTGCAAGCGATGTGTATACCTGATCCTCTGTATACTCCGATACTACCGCATTTTGCAAGTGTACAGCTATCTTCTTCTTGCTCCGCTTACGTTTTGCTGGCCAGGTCTGTAATACTTCGTCACTAGCTGTGGAATCACGTACTATTCCCAACTGTTTAGCACCAACTAGCTCACAATCTCTTGCTGGATAGGGTGTGAGGTCAACGGAATCCGTTTGCGTGCTACTATCCGCTAATTTCACCTGGCCGAGAACAACGGATGGTGTCAGGCGATCCACTAAACCTACAACTTTCCCATCCAAAGTTGTCAACAGCAAAAACAACACTCTTCCCATATTTGTCAGTCTGGAAACGAGCGAATCTAAGCAATCCTTCGTGGTTACACAGTGCTGAGCTTTAATCTAAAAACAAGCTTCACAGCTATAAAGGAACTTCTCATTGCTTGCCTAAAGAGCATACTGATCAGCAGGAAAACCGGTGCATGCCTCATGGAACCACCTACCGCAAAGATCGCATCGTATACCACCCGACAAGTCGGTTACAGGTATAGAGCATCTTGTAGTGGTCTGGAGATTCCCCCGATTGATGTGTAAATCAATCCTAAATACTATGAAATCATAATATTCTCATGTATTAGGGAAGTAAGTGGTTTGCATGTTAGTATAATGCACGTGTTTGTATGTGACATACCGACAACATCCGGACTTTGTCAGCGGACTCCGAAACGAACGTCGGTTCTCCGATCGCACTCGATACCTTACTACATACTCCCTAGCTAGTCATCTTCCGGTGCCTTATTTTTAGTCTTAAGATTTAGCTGCCTTCTAAGAAACATTTTCAGCTTATTTTCGTGTGTTCTGCCGCACTCCCTTGGGTGGCCATTCAAATCTGAGTATCGGATATAGCGTTAGACCAACGCGCTATAATCTCTCTAAGCCACATAGGTAAACTGAATCAGTTGTTTTAAGACCCGAAGGCACACCACAACTTTTCTAGCCATCATGACAGCAACGAAGAAAAGGTAAGAACAACGAAAAGGTGAGAACCGGCTTGCGAGGGCCTACTATGCAGACAACGAGAGCAAAGTCGTATAATACCGCGATAGAAATGTACGTACCGATTTGAACTCACTGGGGATACCCAATATGATGCACTTTTTCAAGCAGAACAGTATCCACACGAGCGTTTTCGTGCAGATGTAGGAGTATTCAGCGTATGCAGTGAGTAGCAAGCCGTAAGTCGTACGGCTATTATCTTTGTGAAGTTGTTCCCAGCTTTTGTGCGACCCCAGTTAAACTAATGTATCCAGGCTTGACCACAATGTCGTGTAAGGGACAAAAAGAACTGGAGAGAGTTTTGCGAGTAGGTAAAAGGATAGTCCTACTGCTAGCACATGAACGGAGCGTCCTATCCACCACTTGGAAATAATGTTCTTTCGGCAGTGTGATTCCGGTACACACGGTTGCGGATGATGGTAGATAAATTTGGGGCCATTGAACCCATAGTAAAGTTTATTAATAATTTAGGATGATGGTTGCAATGCTAAGACCTCAATTAGTAATCAATATACTAAGAGGTTTAAATGCGTTACGATGGTTATTCATT
This sequence comes from Dicrocoelium dendriticum, assembly GCA_944474145.2. Taxonomy (NCBI): domain Eukaryota; kingdom Metazoa; phylum Platyhelminthes; class Trematoda; order Plagiorchiida; family Dicrocoeliidae; genus Dicrocoelium; species Dicrocoelium dendriticum. The sequence continues at coordinate 78,855,837 of OX104068.1, read as the reverse complement.
TTCCCGCCTCACGCGCAGCAGCCATGGTGGATGACTCGCTTGTATTCTGACGTATGTTTAAGGGTCCTTATCTGGACTTCGCATCGGTGAAGGAGGATCTGAAAGTGTTTCAGATTGAAACGGCAACATCGTTTGTTCGTCGGAACGTTGTAACTGCGAAGGCGTACCAGAGGGAGACCGGACAGGTGCTACCGGAAGGATGCCCATACCGGTATAGTTTTTTTGTATGTGTGCATAGAAAGCGCAGCAATGTTACTGGGAAGCGGTAAGTGCATGGTATTTGCCTGATGCGAAGATTACTATAGGTATCGCTGTTACAATTGCCCTGCGCGTTTTTCTGTGACGTTTAAGGGCAAATGTTGCGAGATTGGGAATGTGTTTCTGTGGCATTCGCACAGTTTTCACGTTGGGAAGCCCTGGCTGTATGTGAGAAATCGGAGGCTAACAGGAGATCAGGAACGGCTGGTGCTGAACTTAATGCAAACCTTTCGTCGGACCCAGGAGATGCGTGCATTTGTGCGGCAGCAATAAAACATTCGTTTAACAAGGAGGGATTTGTATGTCATACGGCGGCGTCATCGTAACGCTTGTGTCACCGAGGTGGAGGAGGTAACACAGCTGTTGCAAAGAAATGGTCAGGTGACAATTATGCATGAGGGGAATGAGATTCTTTACCTGTTTTTCGTCCCTTCGCGCATGCTGGACTTGGCGAGCCAATACGGGGAGGTAATTTTGGCGGACTCCACATATCAGATTAATTGCGGCGGATACATCCTATGGCTCTGCATGTTTGTGGACGTTAGCGGCCTGGGTATGAGTTTCTTTTATACGCTGTTGCCAAATGAGACGGAGGTTGCTTACGAAGAGGCAGTAATAGGTATGTTGGAATTAGCCCCCGCGGTTGTCGGTGCTCGGAATTTGGTGATGGACAAGTGCACCGCACAAGTGAATGCGTTTAGGAATGCGTACCCCACTGCGAACATCGTATTCTGCCGGGTACACATTATGCGGGACATGCGGCGGCGTTGCTCACAGCTTCCGTTCTGTAACACGGTCATTGTTGTAGACGCACAATTGCGCGCATTACCATCGGATTATGGAAGGCATATCCCTGCGCAGCGCTGAATCCTTCCAATACCTCCGTCGTACATGGACCCCATGGCGGCTTAGCTAGGCAGCGCATTTGATGGATCACGTGGTATTATTCGGATGTGACAGCACGAATCACGTTGAAAACGAGAATAAGCATCTGAAAGAAACTTTGAGCGAGCGGTCAACCCTACCTCACCTGTTTCAGTTGATAGTGCAGCGTGCTAGTGGCATCATTGAGGAGAGGGAAACAGTGCTTGCCAGAGTTCAGCTTCGTATATGCGAGGTTGAGCACGGTGTCAGCAATGGGGAGGTGATATTGAGCAGGATGTCGTCCTACGCCCGGCGGCAGTATGCGCGGCACAGTGTTCGCGTTCGCATTCGCAGTGTTAACCAAGGCGGCGGTTATTGGCTGGTGGACGACGAGCGCATTGGGATGCAACGTGTCGTCATAGGAAATGGCAGCGCATGCGGATGTAGGTTTAACCGGCAGTGGCGCATTCCATGTGCGCACATTATTCACGTGGCAAGCTTACACGCGTACGAGGAGGAGAATGTGCTTCGTGGTTGCCGTTGGGTGTTGCCAGCGGTAAGTACTTCTGCGCCGGTCCTTTCGGAGGACAATGAAGGAACGTTGACGGTGGCTCGGGTGCGATGCCCGAGTGATGGAGTGCTTGACCGGATCGCCAAAATTCGCATCACTCGGGATATGTTTGCTGCTCTGGAAGCGCAGATCCTGAGTATGGGCACGGAGGAGTTTCAGCGCACAATGGGCGTATTTGCATGCGTGCGTGAGCTGCTCGCATGTCACAATAATGTGTAGCGTTACGCGCGATCATCCCAGTTGGAACAACTGCAACGGTTATCGTTGGACGACCTGCCTAGCTTCCAAGGATTGCAGTCGTCATCCTCCGGTGCAGCTACCCAGGTGACGACAGGCAATGGTACGCGTACCGGCAGGAATTCACCGGAGACGACGTCAGCGAAGGGATCCCCTTGGTGTCGCCGGTGGCTGGTGTTTCGCAGGTTCCTTGCAACGACCGCAGGCGGCGGAAACCGAAGTCACTTTTGTTACCGCGTGCGGCAGAGGTGGTGGATTGCACCATGATCACACGAGATTTGAAATTTCCTACCCCGAAAAAGAGGACATCCGCGCGTCACTGCACATACACTTGGCGTGTAAAGAGAGTCACTGCTGCCGGAGAAGCGGACAGCGCCTTTTGTGCTTTGTGTGAGGAAGAAGAGGACGCCTGCGGGAGCTCGGAGCAAGTCGATTGGAGAAGTTGCGATGTTTGCTGTAGATGGTTTCATCAAACTTCCGTTGCATGCCATGGGGAGCCGGCATACACATGTGCGCACTGCTGCGGGTAAGTAACGTTTCACGTAGGGCACGTAGCTTTTCTTTAGGGATGCACAAGAGCACAATGTGAATGTTGCATAATGAACTTCTAGAAATGGGAAACCCTTACAATCGGTAAGTTCGCACGGCATTGCTTTCCTTCCCGAACTCCATACTTCCTTGCCTATTTTGTGACCATTGTAACTGGGGCATGCGTATTATTTGTAGTCCGTTGTCGCTTCCATTTACACCACTGAGCGCCGTAATTGGAAGCCACACATGGGGAGCAGTTCGTTGCTGGACCAATGAAAGGCCCAGCAATGTGGTGGCCGGGGAGAGTGTTTCGTCCGCGCAATATCGCTTGGTCTTTCTGGTCATGGAAGAAGTGAATAAGTGAGGAATGAGGGTAGGGGAGTTACCTGAGAACCTGTATGCCCTCAGTAAACAGTCATGGTCAACGCGCGAACACGGAGTGCTATCAACATACCGTGACAAACACATGCCTGACGTTCTTACTTGAGTCGGCATCGGGGGAGGCAACGCGACGCACAAGGGGAGTAACTTGGACTGCAGCCCGATATACGGGAAGAACTAACGGCAACCACTTCGATGACCAGTGACTTCACTTCTCGCTGCCCAGTGAACTGCTGTCATCCCGATGCTTGCGCCAGGACCAGGAGACTGAGTTCGTCGGACCTATCACCATTGACGGATGTGGTAGGAGTACCTCCGAAGGTGGCCAGAGGCGTCACCCATTAAACCTTAATTGGTCAAGGAGGTACTCAAACCGTCGCACCACGTTACGGTACAGTCTCATTCCGACGGCGTAGGTTGCATCCATGAAAGCGCTTCTGGTGATAGCGTACTTATCGCGTACGGGTAATGTTGCCGTTGTTACCAGTTTCAATCCCTGGGATTTCAGGTGGTCAGGCGGAAGTTAACTTTCGCCCCATGAAAAACCATCCCACCCAGGGCTTTTCGTGTTCACCATGTGGTGCAACCGTGTGCGGAGCACCGGTTGTTTCCTTGCAGCGATGCTGTTACACACAGCGGGCGGCGGAGTGACACTTGCCGTGGATCGGCAGCTGGGCAGCGATGGACCCAAATAGACCACATAGCCATAAGTTACGGATACCGCGGTCACATCCTTCAATGCTGTAGATACATGAGCACATGCTCGAATTGTGTTGATGCGTTGGTTAAGGAAACAGGCTCCAAGCGTCTCCTCCGATTGCCAACTGATAAACTGCTTAAGTCCTCCGTCAGTCAATCTTATCAAAAAGCACTGCATACGGTACTCTCGCTGTGTTTCCCATGTGACAATGAGGTTCAGCGGAATGGGATCTCGGCCGCCCTGCGCGTCGCAGAAGCATGAACTTGTGGCCCTATGCCTGTTCACCGCAATACACACGGGATAGCGGAAAGGTCGATGAACCCGTTTAAGGTGTCAGTGCGACAAGCAGACAGCACTGGGGCAATCTAACGCCACTAATGACGCCTGGCATTGAATGCAGCGCGGAAGCTGCCTACGCGACGCCGCCGTATGTTTGATTAAGTTCGGAACTGGGAGATAAAGATGGCTGCCTGTTTCCTGGTTGTCTGAGAAAAAGTAGTGGAACGGAACTGCCCTCCTCAGCTACGTTCCTTTCAGCGGCCAGCTTTCACAAGGTTACAGTGCCGTGGAACATACCGTTGCATTGCCCACCGTACCTTCACTGTGACGGGCAGGTACTGCTAATCTCGCAAGTGCTCCTTCACAGAGGGCACCACGTTCCATTTCCTGCTACAAGAAGCCGCCGTGGTTCCTATCCCCAATCTGCAGCACCAGGAGGCTGCCTTTGTCCGTCGCAACGAGACTGCACATTTACGTGGTGTGACTGTTTGCGTACCTCCTTGACTTATTGGGCTATACTGGGTTATGCCTCAGGGCACCTTGAGAGCTACTCCTACCAGGTTGGTCAATGGTGAGAGGTCAGACGAACTCCGTCTAGTGGTCCTCCATGTCCCGGGTTGGCAATGGGATGGCGTGCATTTCTGTGAAAGTATAACATTGCCAACAAGCCTGCCTTGCGGACAGGCTTTTGAGACGAGGGCTTTGGAATGAGGACCCTAATCGTCGTCCTCTCTATGTCTGCGCGCCCTGGCAGCATTTCAGCGGACATACAACCATGACAGTATTGCATTAACAGCACGCGGGTTATCCTCTCATGCAAGAATTGGAGGATGCAGGGGCAGAAGGCAATTACCGCAACCTGTTGCAGGTTATCCGCATCACTGGTCCCAGAAAAGCAGGCGTCAATGAGACCACCTGAGGCAGGGCGGTTGCGCTGATACACAATAAAGGGCGTCGTATGGCTGGTTTGGCGGAACACTTTCAAGTAAGTTCCGTTGGCCGCCTGCTCCCGGGCCTCTTCATACTCAGGTGATGCAGGAGAAGCCTTGTAACGTTTGAGTAAAGCCTCCGTCGGAGGCCCTAGTCCGAAACCCGATGACAGCCATCAATGGTTTTTGTGCCGCTGGCCCGGATTCCCTCCCACCTGCACTATTTAAGACTGAAGGTGAGGTTCAGTTCCGTTCAATTTAGCTGGGACTGGTTTGTACAGCTTCAAGGAATGACCACGTATAACAGACAATCTAGCGGAAATAAATAGCCAAGATAAATCTGGATCAACCTTCCATTTAAGATACGGTAGGTTAGGAATAGGTCTTCTCTAAGCCTTCGGTAGTGCATTGAATGCATTCCCAAACTAAGTAGACGCTCGGGGTACGTCCGTCCCCGTAATCTCTCGACTAACCTAATACCTACTAGTAAAAACATCTGTAGCTCCATTTTGTCTCGGACGAGGCAGGGCGGACAAGCCTGGACGCAGTATTCCAGATGAGGCCGAACGAAAGCTGTTAACAGCCTCTTAACAGCCTCCCTGTCGGCCAGCAGAGCGATCGCACCTTCATAGTGCCTAGTCAGGTAGGTATACTTCACCATCCGTGATGTCCTGAGATAGCCACGTTTCAGTGAGTGTGAGTATATCGGGATGAGAGCCATCTACACACAGACCTAACTCGTACAACTTATTCCTTAGGCTGCGCACATTACTTAACACTATCTGAAGGTACTCTTTAGCTCCAGACCTGGGTCGTGTGCTACCAGAATTGGCAATGGTAGGGAGGAAAGAGACCGCCGGCTGACCACCCGAAAACCCACCAACCGGAGACCCTGTTCACCGGCCGCTCGTCTAATTTTGAGGTCCTTGACGGCCTCCCTTAGCTTCAGTCTATCGGCCAGCGGGAGGCCTGGCGGAACGCTAATATTTGTACCTTTCACCTTAAACGCGAACCGCATGAGAGCGCCGCGTTCCTCCGGGGTAGAGAGTACCACACGAAGTAGCCGTGATCGAGGGTTTGGTACGTTACCTGGGACGTTCCCCATTCTAATCAGCTTCCTGACAATAACGCCTGGAAAACCAGACGAAAGAAGCTTCGTTACGCACATTTTAAACCGTTGAAGTTCGTCCAACATGCGATTAGCAGGAAGGAAAACAGCAGACTAAGCCGCGTTACGGAATATAACGCTACTATCCGTAAAAGAATCGCCACGACGGGGTGTATTAACCCCACGGGTCTTAGATTCGATACTTGGAGCAGGTGGCTTCACCACTGGTGATTGGACTGTCTTTAGCCCCTCCGATGTGGTAGCGACGGCAGCGTATGTGTTTCGCTCCCTTGTGGACAGAAGTTTACTTGGCAGCGGGAAATGAAGTCACCGATGACGGAACCGCTTGCCGTGGGTCCTTTTCTTATCTTTGCACGATAGCCAGCTGTCTGTGACGGTATGTTGTCTACCCAACCTACTGGCGCCTTGACCTTAAATGTTTCCTTAGGGCATTAACGTTATCAGGTAAGTCCCCCTTCTCTCCCTCTTCTTATTCTTTATTTCATCGGTCTTCACGGTTGCATGGCAGTGAAGCATTAGTTCAAATGCCTGATGTGCTGCTGTTGCTGATGATGGTGGTGGTGATGATGCTTGTGTCTGGTCTCTAACCATTAAACAATCTGGTATGAGTGTCTGTGAATGTGCAAAAGCGCAACACAGCAGAGGTCAGTGGATCGATGAGGCCTGCAAACCATCGCACCATGGTGACGTCCACTGTCAATGCTATTCATTGGAACTGCACTCTCCGCGGTGTGGGACGCCTTCCTCGTTATTACAAGCGGCATTGCGTTGTGTCGTCATTTACATGAAGGGTTCCTTGGCAGACTATATGATTCTCTTGGTAGTCACATTGCTCGTACCTCCTGTTTTCCCTTTCAGAGGGAAAGCCAAATGCGTCCCCCAGTGCCTTTCTACCTGACGTCCACACTCATCGTTCTGCCACTTACTGCGGCGGGCACGTGATTCACCATTGGTATGCAGCCAGGGGTACGTTTCTTTCCTGTAATCACCACCCGTTCAGAGCCTATGCGATATGCGCCGGCCATTGCATTCGAAACTGATGTCAGCAATCAACCTTCTACAACTCACTGGCGCCGGCACGTGATGCGCCATTGATAGGCAGTCATAGTTACCATTTCTTTGCCATTGCCACTTTAGTGTCACAGGCTATGCGAATTACGCCTCCAATTGCCTTCCTACCTCGCGCTGCCACAGAGCCTCCTCTCACGTACTGCCGCCGCCATGTGGTGCAGTAATGACACTCGGCCACAGGTAACATAGATTTTCCATGCTCACTTCTCTTTAAGCGCCACTGATATGTGCCGCCCACTGCGTTCCTACCTTGCGCTGCCACAGAGCCTCCTCTCACGTACTGCCGCCGGCATGTGGTATAGCATTGACCCCCCGCTATGGGTAACATACATCTTCCATGCTCACTTATATTTCACGGTCACAGTGACCTGCGCCGTCAATTGACTTACCACCTCACGCTGCCACAGAGCCTCCTCCATCGTACCGCGGTCGCCGTGTGATAACGCGATGATACCAGGCCACAGGTAATATTCCTTGTCCATCCTGATTTCTCTTTCAGATCCTATGTGACGTATGTGCATTCGACGTCTCCAACCACAGCACCTTGTCCGGTCTTCCTTCGCCTTCCAGTTCCTACACTTTTCCCATTCCTTAGAGCACGGAGCAACGGCCCTTCTCAGGGCCACCCCCTGAATCTGTGTCTTGTCGTCCCACAGCCCATAGGAAGTACGCGAACTCCGCTATTTCCTTGCGGCGGACTACAAGCTCACAGGTTCCGTGGGTGGTTCCGTAATCTTCAGACAAGATATGGTAGAATTCCTACACCAATGCGTGTGCGCAACCCTGCGACCTATGCGTACAACGTGCTCCTCCAATAAGAACGTGGTAAGTTCACTTTTGCAGACATTTTCAACTACTAGCGTGCCGTTGAACCCGTCCATTGTTTGTATACCCTGTTTCTGTAGTGAACTCACACTTAGCAATGATCACCTGGATGCGCCCTCCTCTCCTACTGTAACCATATTTGATGAACCATTTTTCAGTATTCTCGCTTGGTGGGTGATGAGCGTTCGGAACGCTCCCCACTTACAAGAGAATATTTGCATATGGTATGAGCGTCCAGTCTGCCAACCTGTCATATAATCATACACTACCTTTACAAGGGATTGCCTACCTCAGTACAATGTAGCCATGCACAGCCGTCAGCATTATGTGGACAAGAGCTTGCGCCAAACAATAACACCCCATTCATGACATTGTGTTACTCTACTATGCAAGCACCTTAATTATAGACATATATATCATTAGCGTTAAATACACTGCCTCCTCTGTTCATTTTAATACACGCAGAGACCTAGGTATTAGTTAGCTTTCGCTGGAAGGTTTACAGATTTCCATTTTCCCTACTTCACAGAATGCCATTGATTAACTCCGTCACCCTTACCGACGTCATATTCTTTAGACCATTGACAATATTTCCAGCAACCACTATCCCGCATAGCACCACTTAACCTCAGAAATCACCGATTACGCACTTACATGCTAACATACCATCAATTCATACGAACTCCTTTTCCCTTCGTGAGTAAAGGCTATCGCACTTACCATAGGTAAATGCAACCCGTCTGATTATCCTTATAACAAACCTACGCAGTCCAAACTCTTTTATATATATATATATATATATATATATATATATACTGCTTTACACCGCACTTCACATGCTTACACACACTCCATTATCTATCCATTAGCAAGGATTATTATCATCGGGTGGATTATACGGTTAGCAAACCCAAACTTAAGCTCCATTACAAATCAATCATCACTTAAATAAGCCAGCTGCTAAACGTGGATTCCCCTATGTCCTGCACAATCTACCATACTTTCTCCCACTTCTTTCTTTTTTCCGATACATACCGCGGACTTCCATAAACCATATTTTATGGTCCGTTTCATTTTTAACCTATTACTTATTGTTATATTTCAACTTTTCTACTTTTATTCAACTTTGTAATTAAGCATGGTACAGACAGGTTTTGCGATTTTTGGAGGTACTGATCTCTTTACAAACACGTTGCGCAAGAAGCTTACCCATTAAAACCCTTACTTTTTGAGAACGCAGAAACAGGTTGTCTTCATGGACAAGGGACCGTATGGTTACCGTAACAAAAAGTTTTGTTGCTTCGGGAAGTTCCGTGGTACAAGTGGTACATAGCAACGAGGTTACCTAGCGACGTTGCCGAGGAGGATGAATGTGCAATACCTGGAAATAGCTCGATGGTGTGTGGGGAAAGGGATTGTGTGTTAATTATGATGCTATAGAAATGGTAACCGTTGATGGTGCAAATGCATGCTGTGTGTTTTATTATTTCGGTGACCATACTTGTTTTTCCGCTATCGCTATGTTTGTGAATGATAGTGAGCTGTTCAGGTCTTTGGTTATTGGGAGGTATGCATGTGTGGAAGACATAAAGTAGCAGTTGGGACGTTTTCAGATTGAAACAGCGACTTGTTTTTCCCGGGTCACCTCCAAGGTCACCCTGACAGGTTGGTTCGTTTTGCTCTCGACTGGTTGTATCTTTGTGGGAGTTCTACATCTGGTACAGTCTACCATCTGCCTACTAGAGATCTTTTATATCTACTCTGATATTTATCAGACTTCCGCCATCTGGTATTTTCCTTGGCAATATCGTTGTCCCTTATTTGTTACTTCTCCCCTTTCCATTACTATTATCCTTCGTGGCTGACTCCCTAACTTGGTCTCAAAAGAGGAATATCTACTAGCTGTCGTGTAAACAAAGCGAGTAAAATGGGGGGGGGGTACAGCGACCAACGTGACCATGCCGTGCTCCGTTAGGGTGATGGACGTATTTTCTTCTATGCGCCGAGAAATCGCGCAGCTGCAAGAGGAGTTGGCGAGTATGAAAGTGACCTTTAACAGCTTACAGCCAATAGCTGAGCGGTTAGTGGCTATTACAAGCCTAGTTCACCCTGGCAATGTAATGGGTGAAAAGTGCTCCGAGACTTCCATGCGCTTCCTCAATGCTATTAGTACTGAGGTCATAGACCGCATAAAAGGCCGCACGGAGGTAGGGGTTTATAATGTACCTGACCGTTTAAAAGTTCACACCATCAAGAAGGTATTGATGGATATCTGCGGTCTAGAAGGTAATTTAATCAGTTGCACCAGGCTGAGGAAAAGTGCTATTAAAAACCAATGTCCCGTGCTATTCAGGTTTGATACAGAGCGTTCGGCTGGTTAGCCGAACAACCTCCTCGTGGTGTCAGCTGGGTGGTTCGGGTTTAACCCGTTCCAGCAAATAGTTCGGCGGCAGTGTTCCAGGACGTAGTGAGTTTCGCCTGGCAGGCGTTCTCCCTATAAAAAGCCACATATGTCTGCTTAACAACACTGTGACGTGACGGTCGCGACTCGCCACAAAATAAAGTCACTGCCCCGTGGATATCCGGATAATTCTATCCAACCCAGGGACACCAATCTCCTACTACTTGACGACGATATCAAACATTGAAGATCGGAGCAGCACAACGACAAGCACAAAATAAACAGCTACATACACACACAATAACATACATACATACCCCCTACACAAACACAAACTGCTATGGCAAACATATCGGAATTTTGCACATGCTTGATGTTGCATCCTTATGTCAAAATGCTCATGCCTGTGAAGGCGTGCCTCACCATGTTGAGAATAAAAGATTTATTTATTTATTTATTTAAATTCCTGTCATACCAAAAAGACTTCCGGTCGCGCACAACCTTTGTCCAGTTAAAATTAGTGAACGCAAAGACAGCCATGCAAAGCCGTTACGAAAAGCTTTTTACATCCAAGCCTACTAATGAGCGGACTCCTGGCATATCTTCTGATCCTCTGCAGGATTTTTTCACCCCTGAGGCCTCCCACATAGTTGATTTAGATGTCTTAGAGGATGTAGCCCAGGGTGAGATCAAGCAAATGGTACAAAACCTTTGCTGGGTGGCAGAAATGCTAAAACTGGAGGTTATGGATACCCATGACCCCAAGCGACTTTGGGCGATAAGTAGTTGTCCTGAGAAGCAACCCGGGACTTCTTTGCCTACATCCGGGTTTCCACTCGGTTGTACAGATCGTCCCAATGGACCAGGAGGGCAAGTCGCGGAGGCATCCTTCTCAAAGACGATCAACGCAGCAAGCTTCGCCTTGCCACCCAAAGTACCCCAATTTGGTCGGCGAGCATCTTGTATGTCACCTGTCTGGAACCGACACACGCCGGCGCCTCCAATTAAACGGCGTCGCGAGCAAAATAAATAGATATATAAATAAATAAAGGCATATTTCTAGACAAGCGCTAGATGCTGTTTTTGCGTGGGATCAGATCAAATTGTACATAACATCCATGCTCATGCATGGAGAAGATATATCGTTAACAACTGCTTTTGATCGTGTTTATCTTTCCGAACAGTAAAGCAGGGATTAATACAAACTTTTCTTAGGCCTCGACATTTTTGAAGGCAGTAGTTTGGGTCTCCGTAGCTTGTGTACGAATTCTGCGCTTTTCACCGGCTACCGCTGCCAAACCTTGAGGTGCCTGATTCCATTAGTAAACGATCAATCTATTATGCCAATGGATTGTGTTCTTTTCGATGGAAAATGCACCACTAGAGGAAATTTGATCCATTTCCTTTGGTCACATCACCGCATTTCGAGCATCCATTAGTAGCGGGCTCATGGTAAGGAATGAACAAGCCAAAATTAGATCGTAAAACTGGAGGGTGGAAACAAAGGAAATAACAGTAGTGGCTAACAATTTAGCCTTTCTTAGAAAAGTGCGACTGAAAGGCCGGCCTACTTAACTAAAAATAAACTAATATTGGAAAATGGGGCCAAAATATAGCCCAGAAACAGCATACCAAAACCGCAAACCCGGCGCAAGTTTCAAACTGTAAATCTCCAAACAAGCGGAATCAACGCCGTTTTGGAGCCGAAATGTTAACTACAACGGGACAACAATGGGCGGTCTAGGACAAACCCTAGGCGCTGGTTACGACAATGGTAAAATAATTGAGCTATGTTCAGCGGTTATGGAGATATCTGCATTTTTAGCGGTCTGCGGCGGATAGCGCCATTTTTGAGCCTCCGCTAAATTCACGTTCTGCTTTGGAAGCAGATACACAAAAAGAAAATAATACAAAAGACGGCTGGGCGTAATAAGTTCCGAATATGGAGTAGTAACTGGGAATGCCTAAGATAACGTGTAATTCGCTGCAGTAGCGAAGTATGACGCAGTGGGCCGAAAAGCATACTTTCTTAGTAAACGTAGTAAAAGTTGGGAAAGCAGACGGAAAGGTTTTAGGGAAATACTAGGTAGGCTGTAAGAATGATTTTGTAGGTAGAACAGCACAGGATATGGTGTAGCTAGCCCACAGCTAGAATGCGACCATGTGCGATTTTCAGAGTATATTGGGCCGCAGAATCCACTATGAATGTGGAATTCAACGTTTTTAATGCTCCGATGTGGATGCGAAAATTATACCAAAGCCGCATGAGCTGAGTCCATATGGATAAGACAAGGGACTATAAAACTCATTTGCCCCGTCTGAACTAGGATAACGCAAGCATTTCCTACAGAAATATTACCAGTTTCGACTCTTTGAGGCTATTTTATACGTCGGTATGGTTGTATCACTGACACTAACGAGCCAGGGTGGTCTTCCAGTGATAATAAAATAACTAATGTGAGAAAATTCACAAAATGTGTCTAGGTGAGAAACACCTTGGGTTCCGCTTTGGTTAGACACAGATACCACTTCTTTTGGGGGTTGCGCCATCTCAAGCATGACCGATTAGTGGGCCACAGGTGCTAAAGCACACGACTGTGCATTAAGTTGCTAGTTTAGAGCTCCATTTCTCTTAGCTGAGAGTCGGATACAAGTGCCTGTGGTGTTGGACCAGCATAACGCAATCGTTCCCTGGAGAAACATCATCAGTTTCAGCACTTTGAGGTTATGTTATATATCTCAATGGATGTGCCACCAATGCTAATGAGCTAGAGATGTCTTCTATTGATAATAGAGAAATAGGTGTCCAGAAAATTAGCGAAATGCATTCAGGTGGGAAATACCACGAATGCCGCTTTGGTTAGGCATGATCACCTCATCTTATAGAGGTTGCACTTTCTCATTTGTGACGGATTATTGGTCCTCATGTGTTAACGCACACCATTTCTGCATCGCGTTGCTATTTTGAGCTCTAAATCTCTTGGTTGGGAGTCCGATGCAAGTGCAAGTGATATTCACCAGTGTAAGGTAATAGAAAACTGGGAGATCACAACAACTATTAACTTGGAGGTTTCCTGGTGGGAAGCTTCCACATTGTCAGGCAAAATAAATAAAAATTCATATAACGCAAGTAGAGAATAATAATGGAAAACAAGTGGGAGCTGGTTGTTCACCCACCATTACGCAAAACGTATGGTGAGCTTTGGAGCCAGGTAAAGGTTAAAATTACGTACGAACGGCCAAGGAAAGAAGAAGTGGTGGTCAAAATATCTGGGTGTCTAGCTTTCCAGGTGACAGGGGCTTCAATGCCGCATGGTTAGCTTTTTGCCAGAGAAAGGGAATCCGGAAAAATTGTTGTGCAAGCATAAAGGATTGAAGAAAAGTATCTGGTTTTTCATAATGCCTGTCTACCAGCGTTTCCGATAGTGATAGGCATATGTTTAACTCAGATAAAACTAAATGTACGGGCCACCATACTGCTCGCCACCATACTGCTCTCCTGCTACGGTCATACCATTCATTTCTGCGTCAGAAACAGCGAAGCCGGAAGCCGCACTGCACACGGGTACCAAATGAAGTAATACTACGTTTAGTACTATTGCGTTTAACGTTCCTGATGACACATCCTTGGAAGTGTTCAGGAGCTGGATTCTTGAGGTTAATGAAATCCAAGGAAACCCACTCGAGGTTGTGCGACTGAACAAAAGAATAAGTAAATTCGCGGCACCACCCGAATTTAGTATTTGGGCGAATCAACTCTCCGAAGTATAATGAAAAGTTGTGAAGAGCTGCCTAATAGAGCAGAGCTGAAACAGCTATATTTTGGGCCACTGAGGGCGAACCGACGTGGGGGCCCATCACACTTCGAGCCTGGAGATCGGCTTTCTCACCCCACAGTGATCAACAGGTTCCCGTTCTATTCTCGTCTCAGAAGCCACACGCACGTGATCTTGAACCAACCTTGAACCACCTGAATTGACGATGGCACCCAGAGCCAAACGGCCCCGCGTACGGCTGATTCCGAAAAATCACCGAAGGCAGCTACCCAAACCTCACACACCCATGAAACAGCAAAGTGTGAGGCATCACCCCAGCCGACATCCGAATAGGGTATTTGGCCGTATACTACCCAGGTACTTAATGTACCCGAGGATCTTTCTTTGGATGCATGTACGAGAGCTATCCTTGCAGTATTTGGGTTAGCAACACGTTCGGTCCGTGTTGAGAGACTACCTAAAGGAAGCAGTAAATTCCCTACACCGATCAAAATATATTTTAAGGATAAAGCAACTTTAAATACCGTCGTAACAAACTTTGAACAACTACGCAGTGCAACCATGATGGATCAACTTTTCTCAAACCGCGAAAGCTAGCGGTAATGAAAATAGCCCGCAATCACAGGGAAACAATCACATGTCCCATATCCACACACCGGACTTCCGCAGCTAGTACATCACCCAATAGTATTCAAGGTTCTTCTCACCATGCTCCAGATAGCCCGGACTCTGGAGTACCTACCTTATCCCACCGGTTGTTACCGCCACAACAACTACCTGAGCGGGCAAATTCCCAGTGCCCTGCCTTGCCCTAGTCTCATCCGACTGACTTGCTTCTCTTTGACTTACTCCAGACTACCAGCACGATTCTGTAGCCTTCTGGCTATATATAGCGACCTGGAGATTCCCCCGTATGACTGTGTAAACTATTCTAAAATATTCAAATTATAGCTTCCTTATGTATTAGGAAACCATTTGGCTTGCCTGTTGGAATGTTGTTCCCGTTTGTTGGAAACATGAAAACGATCTCCGCCTTTGGCGCGCGACTCGACTGCGAACAACGCTCTGTCAACGCACTCGACGCCAACGACATTCTCCCTAGCTAGCTCTCTCTGGGTGCCCTATTTTTAGCATTGGCTAACGCTCCTCCCGTCCAATAAACTTTTTCCCTAGTTTACTTTTGTGTCTTCTACCCACTACTTTTGGTTGGTCGTCTAGTCGCGTACCGAATATATAGCGCACGATCTACGCGCTATAATTGGTGACCCCGAAATAAAACTATCTTGGTGAGTTCGGTACTAATATTACTTTTCAGATCCGGTAACTTATTCTGTCTACCCTTCTACTTTACTTTTTAATGCTTGCATTCACTTTCACACGCTCCGTAATTTTTCACCATGAAGGTTATTCACTTACCTGAAGATCAGGTTAGTGCGTGCCGTTTTCCTATCCCGCCTTTCCGTGATACTAACACTAACGCCTGGTTTAACCAGCTAGAGTCCATTTTTTCGTTACATGGCGTTAACTCTGACAGCGTCAAATTTCACTGCATTGTCGCCGCGCTTCCCCGGCAAGTCCTCGATGACCTCGACGACATCTTGGAACTTCCGGAACATCAGAAAAGTTACGATGAGCTTAAGGCCGTCGTCTTAAAGCGATTTGGCATATCAGACCATGCTCGCGTCACGCAACTCCTTAAGGAAACCGAGCTAAGTGATCAAAAGCCTTCTCATTTTCTGCACAAGATGTGGGCTCCATCTAAGCCTCTCTCTGTTGGTGACTCATTCCTTAAAGAGATGTGGGTTCGTCGCCTGCCACGTGACATTCGTTACCCTCTGTATGCAAACGATGCGCCTGTTTCTCAGCTCGCTGACATTGCCGATCGTATTTGGGAATCCAACGCCCAAATATCTCACGTTCAGTCTACCTCCAGTACAGAGGTAGCAGAACTAAGAGTGCAAGTAGCCGCACTTGCCAACCGACTAGAGCAGCTAACACAGTCCGGATCCAACCGCGGAAATCGTTCCAGTAGTCGCAGTCCGCCTAGATCACGTTCGAAATCTCCCCCTAAGTCAAGCTATTGCTGGTACCACGAGCGATTTCGTCATCAGGCCAGATCGTGTCGGCCGCCTTGTTCCTTCAAGCGCAACACGCAGGGAAACGGGTAGGCCAGCACGTATGGGCGACGGACGTTGCTGGCTACTCCAGTCGCCATTTCTTTGTCACTGATCACAGTACGGGAGTACGCTATCTCGTTGACACCTGCGCAGAAGTCAGCGTTATTCCCCGTGATTCTAATGATGTTATCGAAGAGGCGACTAGTTCATTGCGCGCAGCAAACGGCACCACCATTCGCGTGTATGATCAAAGCTCGCGCACGCTTAATTTAAACCTACGACGTTCATTTAAATGGATGTTCCTAGTCGCAGATGTCCAGACGCCAATTCTTGGCCTTGACTTTCTGCAACACTTTGATTTGCTTGTTGTCGCGAAGCAACGCCGTCTGATCGACCGTCAAACAAACCTGGCAGTTATAGGTACTTTGACCGACATAGAGTCAATCAGTCCTGTATACGCCAACCTGTCAAGCTCGCCTATCGGTCAGATGCTTAATACGAAGTTCCCGCAAGTCTTTCGTGCAATGACACCGTTTTCATCCGCCACTGAGGCCGCGAAACATTATATCGTCACGAAAGGTCCGCCTGTTTTTGCCAAAGCCAGGCGAATGACCCCTGACAAGTTGAAAACTGCTCGCGCAGATTTCGAGCACATGCTTGAACTAGGCATCGTTCGCCCGTCTAACAGTCCATGGGCGACGCCGCTCCACATGGTGCCCAAAAAGTCAGGAGACTGACGTCCATGTGGTGATTACCGCGCGCTCAATAACGTTACTGTTCCCGACCAATATCCGATTCCGCACATTCAGGACATCACGGCAAGCCTGCGCGGCACCCGTGTGTTCTCAAAAATCGATCTGCTTCGCGCGTATCACCAGACTCCAGTCGCTGAGGAAGACATACCGAAGACTGCCGTAATCACGCCTTTTGGGCTGTTGGAATTTTTGCGTATGCCGTTCGGTCTTCGCAACGCAGCCCAGACTTTTCAACGACTCGCTTCCGCACAATCAACCGACCAAACCTTTCCGGAACTTCGCGATTCTTCTTTGAAAATATCCCGGCACCATTTGCCGTCATCTGATGGTACCATTTTATGCGACACATCTACCGGACGACCTCGACCCGTCGTTCCAGAAACTTTTCGCCGTATCGTTTTTGGCACCCTCCACAATATCGCCCACCCAGGCATTAAAGCTACTGCTAAGCTTGTCTCTGAGACATACGTTTGGCCGGGGATGCAACGCGATCTTACGCGCTGGGCACGCAGCTGTCTCACCTGCCAGCAAGCCAAGATGCAGCGGCACGTGTCCGCTCCGCTTGGTCGCTTTCCGCCTGTTTCAGCGCGATTTGCCCATGTCCATCCCGACATAGTGGGACCTCTGGCTCCGTCCAAAGGAATGGTCTACATCTTGACCATGATCGATCGTTGCACCCGTTGGCCCGAAGCCGTTCCCATCCCTGGCGTAGCTGCGGAAACCGTAACACGCGCTTTAGTAGAGCGCTGGGTCGCTTCACACGGCTGCCCAGCCACAGTGACTACAGACCGCGGTCCGCAATTCGAATCTACGACCTTTAACGATTTCCTTAAACTCATTGGATGCCAACGCATTAGCACGACCGCCTATCATCCGCAAGCGAACGGCATGGTGGAACGTTTCCACCGACAGTTAAAAGCCTCACTTAGCGCTGCCAATGCGCTGAGTTGGACTGAGGTGCTGCCTATGACCCTCCTTGGGATCCGATCAGCCCTAAAGGCCGATCTACGTACATCCAGCGCCGAGTTAGTATATGGACAACCACTGCGTTTACCTGGCGAGTTCTTCTCCGTTAGTCCCAGAATTACTCGTTACGGCGCAAATTATGCACGTCAGCTAGCCACGAGCATGCGTCAGTACAAGCTTCCAGACGTTAGAGAACAACCACGTAAATCTTTTATACCACAGGACTTGCAGCATTGTCCGCTCGTTTTTCTCCGCCTCGATGGTCTCCGCAGACCACTGGAACGACCTTACGAAGGTCCTTTCAAGGTCCTACAGCGTAAGGACCGCCCTTTTATCATCGACCGTTATGGTAAACGAGAAGCCGTTACGATTGACCGTCTCAAGGTTGCCCACATGGAACCTGAGCTCGATGAAGACCCTTGCTCGTCTTCTGAAGAATCAACCCAGCCTATGATGGAAGACTCGACTGCTTCCAACATCCCTGATCCCAAGTATCACGCTCCCTCCAAGCCTTCTACTTCAGCCCCGCCGCTTCCCATCGAACCAACTGCCACGTCTTCAGCAGTTCCTCCAATTTTGCGATCCGATAGGACATCTAAGACCACGCCTTCCTCTGATTCGAACAAGTCGACTAGGTCGGGTAGACGCGTTCATTGGCCAGCTCGATTAAGGAATTAGCGTTCCTTTCACTTTCCTTATTGCTTTTCTTTTCCCTTTTGGCCAACAATATACGGACCCCTCCAAAGCTTTTGAAAACGACAAAAAAACCGACAAAAGTTTTTTTTTGAAAACCCAAAAAGAACGCAAGATGTTTAGAAAACCCAAAAAAGAACAAAACGTTTTGAAAACACAAAAAGAGCTGCGTTTTGGCTGACGCCTACCTCATCCGGCAAGTGTCACTTTTGCTTTTGCCTTCGCCCCCACCGTCACTGCTCTTGTTTCCGTTTATCTTCCATGTATGAACCGGAGGAGATGCCGAGGCTGAAGCGAACACTTGACCTTCACGAACTCGCGAACATTTAACCCTTACGAACTTCCCCCATTTTGTTTTTTTGGCACCTTTAGGGAGGACACGGGTGGGAGCCCGCTAGGGTCCGATCGCCTGGTTCTCCCCCAGCAGCTGCATCAGGTTTCACTACCTGGTCTCACAGAAGGCTGGCCCGCGACGGACAGTCCTCACGTAGATCGAAGGGTCACCCACGGTTTTTCTTCTAGGAGGGGGGCTATGTAGCGACCTGGAGATTCCCCCGTATGACTGTGTAAACTATTCTAAAATATGCAAATTATAGCTTTCTTAAATATTATGGAATCATTCGACTTGCCTGTTGGAACGTTATTCCCGTTTGTTGGAAACACGAAAACGATCTCCGCCTTTGGCGCGCGACTCGACTGCGAACAACGCTCTGTCAACGCACTCGACGCCAACGACATTCTCCCTAGCTAGCTCTCTCTGGATGCCCTATTTTTAGCATTGGCTAACGCTCCTCCCGTCCAATAAACTTTTTCCCTAGTTTACTTTTGTGTCTTCTACCCACTACTTTTTGTTGGTCGTCTAGTCGCGTACCGAATATATAGCGCACGATCTACGCGCTATATATATACTCCCTCTTCCCGAGAGCCTGCTGGTCTTGCTCACCCTTTTTAACATAGCCACCTCCATCTCTACCCTGCCCATTTCTGCGGACCCTCTGAATATTTTGACCGTACCGGTCATTGTTCGGAAGACCGAACACTCTGTTCCCCTCTC